>JAWNLC010000241.1:15422500-16160000 GCA_035041535.1 Drosophila cognata | reverse complement strand
CCCATTATCTATTCGTTGCAACACAGCTGCAACTTTATCTCCATCTTCGTTTGTGTCTGCGTCTGTTTGCTTTCAACAAATAAACACTTGTGACGAAGCTGATCGGATCAGAGTTGCCTTCTGCCACTTGCTCTCACTTATATCCCCTGCCACCTGCCACGCACCTGCCGTCTGCGTGTTGTTTGATTTGGGGTGTTGGTGGTTATTTAAGCATGCAACGCGTTGCCGTTGATAGCAGCCACACACACACACACGAACACACACACACACATGCAACAGTTGTGTGTTGACAGTGTCTACCAACTGTTGCCCCAACTCTTGCTGCTGTTGCCTTTCTCCGCAGCGCTGCTTGCAACATCATTTGCCCTCATTTCCGTTCGGTCGAAGGATATGAATGCCAATAGCACTTCCTTGGCGTACATCCGTTGCGACACGCCGCCAGCTACGCCAAGTAGATGTAACAGGAGCAGGAGCTGGAGCAGGAGCAGTAGCAGCAACCGGAGCAAGAGTTGGGATGGTGTTCCGCCCGCTTGGCGCTTGTCAACGCTACGCTACATTAGGGAAGCGAATGAAACGGAAACGAACAAGCGATAAGTGTTGTCTACGTGTCGTTCGTTCGTTTGCTGCGTGCGTGTGTTGAGGAGCGTTGGGGGCGGAAATTGCTGGCAAGCGTTTGGCACTATGTGTCCATAATGCCCGCCACATGCCACATGCCGCATGCCGCACGCCGCTTGCTCGAAAGGCTTACGTACCAAATAAGTGTCGTGTGTCTTCATTTGTCGCTGTCGATTGTAATGTTCCTTTTGCCATGGAGTGTTTGTCTGTGTGTGTGTGTGTGGGTGTGGCTCTCTGTGTGTGTGTGTGTGTGTGTGCACAATCAACTCAAATTAAATTCAATAACATAACTCAATCATGACCCCGCTTTCCTTTCCTTCCCCCCCACTCACACTTAATGTCCAGCGGCATTGTAAAAATAAATTAAACTTGAATTCCGTTGGACACTCTCTCGACAACTCTCTCTCTCTCCCTCTCTCTGTCTCTCTCCCTCTTGTCTCTACTTTAACATTTATGGTTATAGCTTTGTTCAGCTCCTGCTGGTGTTCCTGTTTCCGTTCCCTGCCGCTTATCAATATGTCCGGCAACACCATCGTCGCCGCGTGTCGTTCATTGTGTTTATTATTTGTTGTCTTTGGCTCGCACAACAATTCAAACTAACACAGCGCCAGCAATTATTTATATTATTAAAGCCTCTTGAGTGTCCTTGCTATTGTTGTCCTGCATACCCAGTGTCCGCTTAGAGCGGCAAGTATGTTGTCCTTTCGGCAAATTGAACCATTTGCTGCGGTCTTTAGTTTGTCGCTGGAACTAACTGAACCCTTAGCAGAATATTTACTATACTCATTTTCATTACTATAAGGCAAAGGAATACAGTCTATAAGATATATGATTTGCGCCCAAATATAGTAGATTAATTATATGCCAAACGATAACAAATATTTGTTACGATTGCAGCGAGAACTTGAAAAGTGATAAGAGAAAAAGATTTCTCTGTTCTTAAATATCAAATTAAACAATGATAGAGATGAAAAGAGATTCAGATAGAATCGATAGGAGATTTAGCAGTGAAAGTACTTACTCAATATCAGAGAGAAGAAAAAGGCTTTGGAATCAAAAACAAATGATGATCAACAAAATGGGCAACAAGCTAAAGCGGAAGAAGAGAGTAACCATATCAGATAGAAGATTTAGCTATAAATATACTTACTCAATGTAAGAGAGAAATTAAAATGCTTAGAAATCAGCAAAAATGTATTAAAGCTGAAGCGAGAAGCATTGTAGAAGAAGAGAAACCATATCGGAAACAGCAGAAGTAGATCTCTTCCAGGTAAGATGGACTTCCAGGTTGGAACCATAATTGAAGAGGAAAGATAATTAAACATGCATAGAGAGAAGTTTACTGATGCTACAATAATCGATAATCTTTCAAAATAAATAAGAAAAATAGAGAAGCAAAATTTGGAAGCTTAGCAGCACTTTTTGGCACAGAGTATTAACTCTGTTAAATAGAGTGCAATATTTGGGCACATCAGTTAAGGCAGGGTATGCCGTGGCCAAGCAGCGGTTTTAGCAAGTTACTATATATATATCATTTGTTGCAAGTGTTATTGTTGTGCTTGTTGTCAGTTCAAGGCGTTACTTGTGTCATGGCAGTGCCTCAGTCCCGCTGCTCAGCAGCTGTCTGTCTGGCTGTCTGACCCATTTCTTCACAGCTTAGTTGGCATTTGCACAGCGAAAGAGTCGAGCACAGTGGCGAGGGGCGTGAAAAGGGGGAGTGGTCGAGTAAACAGCCATAAAAATAGAAAACAATAATTTGTTGCTTTTTATTTGAGCAATGCTAAATACAATATTATTGAATGGTAATCATGCCCCGCAATCTATTCTGATGAGGGTTTGAGAACTGAGGATTACAATTCATGTTAAACAACAACAGCAAAAATGCTGTCATGCTGTCTGCGCGTGTGTGGGTGTGTGTGTGTGTGTGTGTGTGTGTGTTTGTGTTTTTGCATATTAATCGAACCGAATTAAATTAGTTTGTTTTTACTTACAGATTCTTCTTCCTTTACCATTTCGCATTCTATGCGTATCATTATCGCTTCAGTGGACAATATCGTACCTTGGCGCTGCTCTCCTCCTATCTGTTCATCCAGGTAACTATGGTGCATTATGAAAGCTATCGCTTGTGACTGTTGTATACCCATTGTTGTTGTTGTTGTTGTTGTTGTTGTTGCGCAACAGGAGTCTGTTTCTGGTTGTCAACTGCATGACAAATTACACAGCGCATTATTGTCTGACTGTGTGTGTGTGTGTGTGTGTGTGTGTGTGTGTGAGTTTGAGTGTGAGTGAGTGAGCTGCTCACGTGTAGACAGTGCAGGCAGCTCACGTGCCTGCCAGCAACTGTCCTAGCTACATTGCATAACTCACGCTGCGCTTGTGCTTGCCGCAATTTGCAGCATTCACATCATGTGTTCCATTCGAAAATGTCATGCATTAAAAGCAATCCATGAATTTTAATTTAACTATATAAATGCGACGCAACACATGCAGAGAGTGTACAAGTGTGGAGAAGTCCTACAACTTGTATATATATTCGTGATCTGTCAATATATTTGTATCCTTCTTACGGAAAAGTTCTCTCAACGGCAACTCAGTCAATTAATTGTCCACATGAATAGATTGCTCTTGATCTGGCTGATATTTTTTGTTACTTGATCAATATTAAAAATCGGATAGTTATAAACTCTGAAAAACATTTGCATAATCTGAATCAGAATCAGAATTATGGCGACACTCATCTGTCGATCCCAGCGAGTTGTGCAATTCATGACTGTGGTTGCATCAAAGCAGAAGAGTCACTCAATAAGAGCATTTACTCAATCCCACTCTCTCTCTCTCTCCCTCTCTGACTTTCTCTCTCTATCTTTCTCTTGCAGCACTCGATGGTGTTCTTCTTTCATCGGTATGAGCTGCCTGCCATAATGGCGCAGCGTCATGTGTTCATCATAACGCGTAATCAACCCAATGCGGCAGCTGCCGCTGCCGCTGCTGCCGCCCCAGCTGCTGCTGCTGCAGCGCGTCCTGGTCTTGGTGCTGGAGTTGGTGCTGGTGCAGCTGATGCTGGTCCGCTGGTAGCTGCTGTTGGTCAGCAGGCGGCCGTGCAACGTGCTCGTCTGCTTGTAACGCGACTATTTCAACAGTTGGCGACTGAGCACCAGGAACGGCGACAAGCAGGTCCAGACGGAGGTGGAGCAGAAGCTGGCGGAGTAGTAGCTGTAGCTGGAGGACAGGCAGGAATCAATGCCAATGCCGTAGCCGTTGCACTGGGTAATTTGAGGAGAATCCCGCTGCTGGGTCAGTGGTTGCAGCAGCGGCGCGAACATTTTCCGACCGTGCGGCGCGTCTTTTTGGGCCAGGGACAGGAGCACGGCCAGATGATGCATGTGCGGCTGCAGCGCATCGATGTGGCCAATATACCCGGCCTGCAGACACATGTAGCGGCGGCAGCAGCAGCAGCAACAGTTGCCGCCGCAGCTGCAACAGCGGCGGCAACAGCAGCAGCACAGGCGGCAGCAACTGCCGCCGCAACTGCGGCCGCAGCAGCAGCAACAGCAGCAGCAGTTGCAACAACAGCAACAACAACAGCAGCAGCAGAAACTGAAGGCAAGTAAATTATTGCCCAATATCCCAATAAACTTTCCGCACACTTCATTGCGCTATATTGGTGGCTTAAGCCACCTTAAGCCATGTGCAACAGTTTTGGCCAAAATATAAACCCCAAAGGCCAGAAAAAACTGTAACTGTAACCCCCGTCCCCACACCACATTGCACCCACTTGCTGCCCCATCATGTGCAATCAGCCGGAAGATAAATTTGAATATACGTTTAAGCTGCACTCGAAAACGCAGTCAGCAAAAGAAACCAAATGGAAAACAAGGCAAACCCAAAAGGAAAAAAGAAAAACCAAAAAATGAATGTGTACAAATCTCTGATAGTCTGGCATGTTTAAACAAGCATAAAAAATCTATTTGTTTTGACTGCACGATGCATGAATACCCTCTGAATAACCAGTAGCTGTAGTTGTCTTCGTTTATTGTCAATGCACGATTTAAAGTGCTTTAAATATTATTTATCTGGATTGCATTTTTGAGCTGAATGCTAGAATTATTCAATATTAAACGAAGCGTTATTAGAAGAGAAAGAGAGAGTTAGTTAGAGAGAGAAGAGAGAGAGAGTTAGTTAGAGATATCTACTCAGTTTCTGCTCCTGATCAGAAGAGCTACCTTTGCTCTTAGCCTGCTGCATACATGTGCTGAGCTTGTTGTTACCCTGTCTTATTTTTTGGACAATTTTTAATGGCTGCAGGATGGCAATAAATGTCAAAGAGGCGACGCACTCGAACATGAAAACAGTTAATATTAACGATATAAAATGTATAAATACGTAACGTATGTGCATTACCATACCCCCAAACCCTATCCCAACCCCAACCGAAACACAAACCAAACCCAACTCAACCAAAGTTCACTCCTCTTGCACCCTTGCACAGCCCTCTCCACTCTCCTCTCATCACTCGTGTCTTCTTCTTTCTTTTTTTTTTTTTTGGCATGCTAACAGTAATATAAAATTATTTCTCAATTCGATAGCAAATAAAATGAAAAATAAAAGAATATTCAGCACGAATGTTTTGTAAATTGTAACGCGCCTGTCATTTCCTGTTTTATTTTCACTTTATTTCATTGCTAACTTTGCCATTCTTTGCATATTTTAGATGTCGAATCAAATCATGGACAAGGACGATGCCAAGTGCCAGCAACAACAACAACAACAACAACAACAACAATGAACAGCATCAATGATGCAGGAGCAACCGAGCAGGAGATGGCAACGGCAACTGTGACAGGAGTTGGAGCAGCAGCGGAAACAGCTCCGGACAAGCAGTGGGCGGATGAGCAGGAGCAGGAGCCGAAGCTGGATTTGGATCTAGGACAGGCAGGAGAGCCTAAGATGTTGAAAAATATAAATTCCACTGCGGCGGATATTATAAATATACCGGATACGGCTAAAGCTACTTTAACATCGGCAGCAACAACGACCGAGCCCCCGCTCCAGCCATTGGTAAAGCAATTAGCAAATAATTTGCCAGCTCAAAGGACTCAGCAGCAGCAGCGGCAAGAGCAACAGACGCCATCATCATCGTCATCAGGTGAAAAGCAAAACAGTCCAATGCAAGCTAAAAATATTCCTACTGCTGACCAGCAGTTGGAAAATAAGGCAACAGCAACACCACCATCTGCAGACGTCTTCATGTCAAAACAATCGAGAGCAGACGAAAGTCAAGCCGAGCCTGGCGCTGTTGGAGCAGCAACTGGAGCAACTGTGGCCAATCCAAGCACAATGATGGATGGCAGGCAAACAGTTGATTTTATAGAAGGCGACAGCTTCACGTCAACAGCAAATTACAACGATGCCAACGCCGCAACAAACCACATGGCACAGCAACGGCAACAGCAACAGCAGAAGTGGCAACAACAACAACAACAACAACAACATGAGCTGGGTGATAAGGAGGAGGACGAGAAGTTGTTGCCCAAGCTAATGAAAACTCTACCGCATACATCAAGCCAAGTGACAACAGCAGCAGAAGCCGCAACAGCCAACAACTGAATAAGAAGACAAATCCCACTGGTCGATGCGGTGGCTGGATGTGTGTGTGTGTGTGTGTGCGTTGCTTGCAGGGCGGGGGGCGTTTGCGATTGAATGTGTGTGAGGGGTTGTTCTTTTGGGGAGTGCGTGCGCCCCTTAAAAAAAAAAAATAAATAAAAAAAATTACTAGAAGATGTTAGGCAAGCGTATAAAACAGCTAGTAAATTTTAGATAATTTGCATGGTGTACTTATGTCTAGAACATGCCACACTCTGCATGAGTGTGTGCGTGTGTATGCGTGTGTGTCTCTGTGAGCGTGTGAGTGAGGTGATACCTGCATGTGTGTGTCTGTGAGTGTGTGTGTGTGTGTGGCTAGACAAATTTTCATTTTTTGGTTACGCATGAGAAACTTAGTGTTACTTAGTGATTTTTAACTTCAAATTAATGTGTGTGTGTGTTAGCCATGGCAACATCTCGTGGCGAGCTGCTCACTTTTAATGAGCTGCCAAAAATGTGAGCAGCATCGGTTCTGTTATTTGTTTCTATATTTTCGTTATGCCACATAAAAACTACATATGCAACAAAATACATATTATACAGCTAGTCGCATAAATAAACTCGAAAAATAAAAGCATAATTATAAATATATAGAAAACTCCACAGCAAATTTTTGTACGCTTGGCTTCATACTTTTATTTGTATATTGTTATTATTATTATCTATTTTTACTTTGCTCCGGGACAATCCGTCAGCCTTCCGGATTGGCTAAAGACGACGATATATATTTGATTATAAATCGATTATCGCTTGTTTAATATATGCCTTATTTACAAATTAAAATGTATTTTTAATTTCGATTTTGTGTAGCGCATTTTATTCCCTCCTACACCTTGCCAAAAAAAAATATACAAATTTAAATACACACTCTGTGAGAATTCATAAATAGAGTTTAAATATTCGCAATATTTTTTGTTTTATTTGATCAAGCAGTAATACAAGCGTTTCGCTCGTTTGTGGTTTAATTTAACATTAAATGAAACTCAAATATCAACATATTTGTATTCAATATGTGTGTGTGCGAGTTTATTGATGTCTGTCTAAAGTCAGAAAGAGACAAGTTTCTGAGAATATTAACTGAATATTAAGCAATTTAGCATTGACTACATGTTCTTCTCTACACTTTACAGGAATTACGCGAAAAGAACATTTCTTACAATGTAATACATATTACTATTTACTATTAATATAATATGCATACTGAGAATAGTATCCTTGAACTATTCTCAGACGGTATTTCTAAATGTGTGAAAAATATACAATATTCAAAATAATATCACTGTTTTATGTGGGAGGAAAACTCATTTTCTAACTTACTCCCTTAACTTGTCAAGTCTAAATAATTAAGCATGCATCTGAAGCATTTGAAGAAAATCGATATCAATCAAATATGGATAAGGCATTAATCGCGATGGCGAACTTAAACTAAAATGACATTTCTCTAGAAAGTTAGTTGAGTTTGAACAAAGTTTTGAGGCTTTCAAGTTTTGTAGGTGCATTTAAAATGAACTTGCTCCATTGACAAGCAATTAAAACTCGCGAAAATAGTAATTTGACAAAGCAAGAATTGAGATGAGAATATTTGAAAAATAACAAAGTTTAAAGTTTAAAGATAATTGATTACCAAAAGCGTTCAATTTCCGTAAATCAGTTCGAAGAGAAATCGATAGTCAAGATTTAGTTTAGTTTAGACAACCATGTTGAAATTGATATCCTAGACAGATCCCTCGAGCAGTTAACTGGAGTGGTAAATGAATTCTACAAAAAATTCGATGACAATGTGAGTTTTATGTTTTATATTTTTACTGGGTTAAGGCAGTGTCAAATCTGGAGCCGTCCTTGAGTTGCGGTATTTGTTTATTGAAATCAAATCTTTTTCCAACATTTAAGGTGTTTTTTTGGGGATATTTTATAGTGGATTCTTCATTAAAAGTTCAAACAACGTAACTCTAAATACGACCAATGAGAATATCTAAAATTAACTGCGAAATGTAATGGCATGTGGGCAAAAAATGGTGCGAACTCATTTTAAATTAAAGGCAAACAAATTATGCGCCATCAAAAGCTGAATTTGCTTTGCATATTTCGGTTTTCAAATTAAGTTAAAGGAATACAATGTAAAAATAATAACAATGATTATGAAAACACCAGACAGCCACGTTGAAGCGTTGCAGGCAACGAGAGAGGGTCTCGCTCATGTCAGTCTTAAATGCTCAAGTTGGTGCTTAGCTTTAGCTGCTGATAGATATTATGCATGCCAATGCCAAGATGAAGCGCGTACCCATTTCCATTTCCATTCCCATTCCCATGCTTATCGGCAGCAACAGCAGCAGCAGCATCATCATCATCGATACACTGGGATTCGCGGCCAAACTTTATGCCAAAGTATGTAAATAAAACAATGCAAATGTCTGGAACGGCACGTCACAATCGAGCTTGAGCTAGAGCCGGAGCCAGAGATTCCGTATCCTTGGCCATGCGTTCCTGTGCCAAGCGAGGTAGCTGTAGCAACTGTCGCTGTCAATGCGCATTCCTTCCAGTTCGCTGATGTGAGCCAAGCCAAACATCCTACAATAATAAACAAGCGCGTCCTGTGCGACTTCAGACGTCAGTTGTGCGTGTGCCGTTTGCTCCTTTTCGCTTGCTTCAATATTGGAGCATCTCAGCAAAACAGCCCTGACAGTCATGTGGGTTTTAAATGGCAGCCAGAATGCCAGAATTGGGCAGGAGTATTCCCAAAAAAAAACAACAACAGCAAAACCAAGAAAACGAAAAAACATAAATAAAATTGGCAGTCGTACATATTTATTATATCAAAAGGCGCGACAAAGTACTCGACACGACCGAGAGATGAGCAACGTGCGCCTTTGATTAACATCTTACGGTGCTAAATCAAAAAGAAAAAACCGTAAAATACAGCAATCTAAGAGAAGCCGAACATTAAATACTCTTGCGGAAAGCAATTCAGTTGCTTACATTAATATACAATTATTGATTGAAGATATCAGATGAACAAAATGCTGATCTAGAATATATATGGGGCCGCATAACTTTCCGTCCGAGCGTTACACATTTCACGGCTTAATAATAATACCTATGTATGTATGTATATAGAAAGAAAGTAAAAGAAGACTTGTTTCTTCATTTCTTATCAATATATTTGTATGTGTGCTTCAGCTACTTATTTGCTCATTTGTTTCGGCTTGAGAATCTTTTCAATAAAAGATGCGAATGTTGTCGCAACATAAAATGATAAACAACTCATTTGCATATCATTAATGCAAATCAAACCCACACCTCCTATTCGCTATGGCTGTGGGTGTGGGTGTGTGTTATGTTTGTTATGTAGTCATTAAAAGGCTTGTCATACAACTGCTTGTCCAAAAAATTGGCGTTTCCCCACATTTTGCACATCCGCCGCAGCAAACTTCCGGCGTTTAAATGTGGCTGTTAATCACAAGGCAAACAAAATGCTGCATGCTCTTGGGCTGATCCTACTAATTATATGTATTTATGTGCGTGTGTGTGTATGAGTGTGTGTGTATGTGTGTGTGTGTGTGTGTGTGTGTGTGTGTGGGCGTATGCCATAGGCATATGTTCAAATGAATCTTAATTAGGTCTTTTGTTTCACACAAAGCCGCAGGCACACACACAAAAATATATCCACACACACACACACACACACACACACACACATACACAAATATATGTATATACAGCTCTGCATATGACAGAAACTAAAGTGATACACATTCTATTAAAGCCAAATTGCCTTAAGAACAAAAAGAAAACGTGTTCAAGGTGTGGGTTGAACGCATACCATAGCAGGAATAAAACCATTTTTTGATATGCTTTATAGAGATTAACATATTACGGAGTGGAGTTAGTGGAGAGTGTATCTGTCTACTTCTACAGCGACTGTGAGCAATTCCAAAATTATATTCAGCTTGGCAAAAACTCTAATTTCTGCAACTTCAAGGAATGCGATTACAGTCTAATGGCTGCCAATGGCTAAAGGACTCTGCTACAGTCTGGCATCGCTGGAGAAAGCGGCCACAAATACTCATTTCTTATCTCAAAAACATGACTCTAATACAGTCTGGCATCGCTGGAGAAAACTGCCAGAAGCACTTCTTACCCAAACCGATTTTGAATAAATTAGGAAAGTAATTTGTTGTATATAATTTATCGTAATTATTCTAGACGTTTTTTAGTTCCATAAAACTATAACAAAAACATAAACAATAGTCTTCTGCTTCCTTAACCTGTGATAAATCAGATATATACACATATTTGCGAAGAAAAACTCCTTCCCTGAGAATTGATTGTGTTAAGACAAAAGATTCTCGTTCGAAAAGAACTCAGGAATCTGTTGATTATTTTAACTTGTAATTTCTGATGGAGATTATCTATATTTTATATTCTAAGCTCTTGAGAAAATAACTGTCAACTTTAAATCATCCTAGCGGACAACCAGCTTTAGTGAAAAGATTAAAAATCTTTCCACAATTAGTTTGCCTTTTAAAATTTTTTAGCTGCCATTGAAATCTGCTCCTTTCATATAAATTACATTGAAAGGGGCACGAAGCTAATTTACACATTTCATATACATATGTATATACATATATAATCAGAAGGAGAAACTCTTGTGATGTGGCAGACCTCAACGAATATCAAAAACATTATTAGCTCCTTGATGTATGGCGAGTAATTAGCTGCAGGTGGGAATGGTTTGGAATGGGAAAGGATTTATGAAGTTAGTTGAAGCTATTAAAATACTTATCATTAAAATACTTATCAACTTAGTAGCAATACTTACGCTTAAGACAAGAAAGTTTATCACTTGAATAATAATGCTTAAATATGCGATTCTTCTTTAGTAACCACTTTCACCGTAATCAATCTTAACGCACATTTTTTGAACAAGTCTTCGAACAAATTGTTGGCTTAAAGTTAAGTTCAATGTTAATTGATGAATCGCCATGGCAATCAAAAGTAAATAATTGATCTTTCGATTGAGTTTTCCATTCATGCAACACGTTGAGTTATTGGAGTCGTTGAGAGAATCTTGTTAACTACGTGTATTCTCAAGCAATAACATTTGATTATTCAGGTTATAGCTACGAGCATACACGTGGCCATTTCAGATTTTAATTTTCCAATCTCCTCTGCTTCATAAATAAAATCACTTAGCAGATGCACCAGCATCGCAACTTAATCTCTTCAACGGTATTCACATTCCACATTCCACTGGCGGTCACTTTTCCGCCACTTTGTTTTACGTGTTTTTATTTAATTTTCATCTACTTACCCGTATCCGGATTCATTGCTCCTGCTCTCAGCTCTAGTTCCGCTTAGTTAGCTAGTTAACTGCTGGGTTTTAGTTTTTTGCCTTGCCTTCGCTGGCGGTTTAGTGTTTCGCCTGATATGCCTAATAATGCCCCAGCCGCAAAATTAATTGCACTATAATTTGTAATTAAGTTACCGAGCACAAAACACGAACAATATTCGCCGTGTATGCGGAGAGGAGCTGGTTGGAGGACTGGGTGGATTCCTGAGCAAATTTCAAGCTCATAAAGCGAAACCGAGAACTGGAGCTATTGTTGCTGTCCAAGGGGTCGTCCCTTGGTTTCTGGTATCTGTGTGTATGTAGATGTGTCTGTGGGTATGTGTGTGTGTGTGTGTGTTGAGTGTGCTTGTATTGGTATGTGGCCGTTGCGTTGTTCCACTATAATTAATTAATTACATTAGACAAACTTGCTGTCATCATTGTTGTTGTCGCTGTTGTTGTTGGTGTTGCAGTTGCAAAATGTGTAATGAACCGCCAGCAACATTGAGCATTTTATGTGGCAAGGCTAGTTGACAAGCGCCTCCCCGCAATGTCACTTTCAATAAAATTAACTTGTTTCGCAATCAGCTACTGCACCTAACCATCAAACAACCACCCCCACCCCCAGCCCCCGCCCACAAATCAACCCCCCGTCGTGCACGCAATTATATTGCAATTTGGTGGCTAGGCAAAAGCCAATCAAACAACTTTTGCCAGCAAGTTGTGTGAGCAGCAAAATGCAAAATGTATATAAACTCAATTACTGCGTAGACAGGCTAAGGCAGGGGGGTGTAAAGGATGAAAATATTAAGTGAGGGGTGGGCGTGTGGGGGTGTTGGTGAATGAGAATTGGTTAAGGATGCGCAGAGAGTAGAAAAACTGCATTAAAACTTATGGATTTTGTTTTGATGTGAAAGTTGTGGAAAGTTCAAGGTAATTAGCAGGTATTTCAGCCAACTGCAAAAACAAACTAACAGCGCTCGCATATGTTCTATATATGCACACATACAATAACACACATATATATATATATATATATGTATATATATGTATACAGCAAAGCATATATACATTTGCGACCTGAGTATTAATTACAAATTTGTCTATTTGTTTGCCAATATCAATTTGTTTTTTTTCCCTCATTCTTATTTTCGTTTTTGATCTCGTCTGTATTTCATGTTTGCTGTTTCTATTTTTTTGCAGATTTTCTTTATATATATAAATATATATATATGTATATATATATTTCTTGTTTTTTGTTGCTTGCGGCACTCTTGTTGGGTGTCCTTTTCTTAGCTTGCCATGTTGCCAGGTTTCTTGGTGCTTGGTGCTTGGTGCTTGATGCTTGGTGCTGCCTGCTGGTATCTATTTTGCTGTTTTGCTGTATTGCCGTATTGGGCGAGCTCTACCCGAGGCTGTTGGTTGGAAAATAAATCGCGCATAATGCCGCATAGCAGAGCAACATCACGAAGTATTTGCACTGCGTGACAAACAATTTGTGCCAACATTGACAGACGCAGACATTTTTGTTGGGGTGCTAAAGGTTAGGGGCCAGAGGTGAGGCTGCGTTCATACTCATCCTCTGCAGCATCCGCATCCGTTTCCGCTGCTAGCTTCAAACTGCAGCAGCAACCAGCTATTGGCCAAGTTGCTGTTGCTGTTGCTGTTGCTTGCTGTTGTCGTTGTTCTTTAGCCACGTACGTCGGGTGTTATTTGTTGTGCCTGCCTGCCTGCCTGTCCAGCAGATATGTATGAGCAATGAGACAGAGACAAAGAGAGCACTTCTGTGAATGAGAGAGAGAGAGAGAGAGAGAGAGAGAGAGAGAGAGAGACAGACAGAGATAGATAGCTGTAAGTGCTGTATAAATATTTTCATTACGTTTGCTGTCTGTGGCCGCTAATTGAAAAATCATTTGACCATTTTAATGAAGCGATAAACTCAACAACAAATGCAATTTTTGCACTGCCGCAAATATTGTATTTGTGCAACAAATCCAAAAGATACACACACCCAAAGCAATCAAAACTAGAACAACAGCAACTAGGTCCGCCCGCATCCTATATTGAAATTGGGATTTGGATTCGGATTGTGCTGGATTGTTGAGCTGCTCTCGCATATTCCTGTATAATCATATTCAAATGGCGGCGCGGCTGCCAGCGCATAGAATCAGTCGCTAATGTGACACATGAATTCATTTCAACTTGATTTATGCAAAAAAAAAAAAAAAACAAACAAAAAAACAGAAACAGAAACAGAAACAGCAGCAACAGCAGAGTAAACAAAAACCTTATAATAATAAAACAACAAAAAATCGAAACTACGGTAAACAAAGTATGCGAAATTGTGAAAACAAGAGGAACTTTGATTTTGGGTTCACCCATCTGGAGCTCTGATTCGATGGGTTCAATTTGGATATGTACATATTGAAGGCCTCTGCTATTCTCTCTGTTCTCTGCTGACCCATTCATGTCTCACTACACTACTCACTTGCTCCTGTCACTTTTTTTATTCGGTTCACATTTTTTACGATCATTTGTCAAAATATTTACCCGGTCGCATAGTGCAGAGTTACAGACACAAAGCAAAAATTTGCATAACTAATAAAAGTACTCACTTCTAGAGACTATATTTTGCTTAACAGCTGTATCGATTTTTACAAGTTAACAATATTATTTCTTTTTTTCTTCAATTTTGTTCTTCAGCAGTCAAAATAAACTTAGCAGCTTAAAATGATTTATTTTGATATTTGCATTGCTTGAAAAAATTATATCGAATATTGTGTATACTTTATGTGAGTCTTTTCTGAAAGATTCTTGCGTTCACTTACTTGAAATATGTCAAATATGAAAAGTAGACGAACCCTATAAACTAAATATATTCCTGTTTGGCAACAGATAAGCATTATTTAAACATTGTAGCGAAAACTAAGCGAAAATTGACTAGGATAAGCTGCTTGAGCGAAATGAAAAGTAAGTTAACGCGAATTGTATAGACGCTTAAATTTAATTAAAAATACACAAAAGCGCTATACAAACGTCAAGTTGTGTTTTCACCATTTTCACCTGTCCACGACCCCGGTTGACTTTAAATAGACTTAAATGCTGAAGCATGCAGTTGGCTATCAACCTCCTTGCAATTGCGCCAGCCATTCAACCCTTTTCGGATGTGTATTGTGCGCTGCATATCAAGTTAATTAAAACGCATTCATTCAAAGTGCCAGCTATGCGAAATTGCAGACACATCTCACACTTTTTACGCTCCTCACCTACGCCCTCTCTCTCTCTCTCTCTCTCTCTCTCTCTGTCTGTCTCTATTTTGTCTCTGTCTTTGTCTCTCTCAGTCTCACGTTTTGACATTTGTCAGTTTCTTTTTGGTGCTTTTATTTATACTTATTTTGTTGTTGTTTTGGGGTCAGCTCGGACTGGGTCACTTCCAACGTCACTGCAAATAATAGCGCTCAATCAGCGGGTATTGTTGTTGTTGTTGTTGTTGGGATTGTCGTTTATTAATTATGCACAGCAGAAGCAGAAGCAGCAGCTGCAGTTGAAACAAAATATGCAAATTAAGTATACGACAGCGAGACCCCTTTGCCGCAACACAAAGCGCTAATTAAATAAAAGCTAATGCAGGACAATGCAATGTTGATTAGCCTATGGCCATTCATAAATAGCCTAGTACACATGTCACGTGCCACATGCTACACATGATGCATGCTACATGCCGCAGACTCATAAATGTCATACGCAATGAGCTTACTGACTAACTCTGATGAGCTAATGGTTAATACGGATCAGGTGTATCATGTGTGTGCGTGGGTGTGTGGGTCTGTGTGTGTGTGTGGGTGTGTGGTGTGTTAAGTTCGTCGTACTCTACTATTTAACGTAGTCGCATTAATACGCTTCAATAACTGAATATAATTGATGTTTAAAAAGTCTCACAAAAGTTACGATAAGTATTTTCGCTCTCTTTACAATATGCTATACTACAATATATATATCTATATATATATATATATATATAAATATATGTTTATGTGTATCTATTGAAAGTGCTTTATACTTTTGTCATAAGATTTTGTGCGTCTGGCAGCTGTAACCTTTCCCCAGTAGCCCCATGTCCAGCTCCAGTATATCCTTACCAACCCTCCTCACGTTGTCTTGTGTTGCCTATGTTTTTCACAGCGTGCTTGTGAGTGTGCGTGTGTTGTGTGTGTGTGTGTGTGTGTGTGGGAGCGTGTGTAAGTCAAACATTAATTGGCACTTAAAGGCATTTAATGGTCACATGGCGCGTTCATCGATATGGTTCTACTTCTTCTTCATCTTTTTGCGAAAAATTGAAACAATTTTGATGTTCTCACAGCGTTTCCATTTTAACGATATATATTGAAAAATAACTGGCAAACTGATATTTATGAGCATTAAATTCACATACGCCACGTATACATTACATATACTTACTTACATATGTGTCCCTGTGTGTATGTGTGTGTGTGTGTGTCGCTGTGCGTCTGGTGTGTCTGTTTGTGGGTGTATTTCGTTGAGCTTCGGGTTACTTACTTGGATTACGGCTATAATGCATATGAATAGTTGCCATTAGTTTTTAATTACCACAGCTGAAAGCACATAAACAACTAAAGGGTATGAGTGTGTGCGTATGTGTGTGTGTTGGAGTGTGGGTGTTATAATCGTGTAACTAAGCTGATTTTGTGTTAAATTGAAGTTGCGGCACATTTAATCCTAACAAACTGCAAAGCGGATGTGAAGCAAGCAGAAGGAGCAGTCCAAGAGAGAAGCAGCTCAAAGGGAGAAGCTAAACTCACAATCAGAGTTTGGTTTGTCGCTTGAATTCATTGTGTCTATGTCTCTTGTGCTGTTGCTTTTTAGTCTTTTTAGTCTTTTCAGTCTTTTGGTTTGATTGTAAAGTTTTTCTGCATTCCCCATTTTGTTTCAGTCTATCTTGTTTTTTTTTTTATCAATTAACGCTTCGTTTGAGCTTATGCAAACTGAGTGTGAATTGAAATTCAAAAGCGGAAAAAAAGGATACTTAACTCATTAGTTAATGCTGTTGCTACATCTTTAAACTGAGAATAGAACTAGGGGAGATTCTCTAAACTTAAAGCGGAATTTATTATAAACTCAAAGACATGAAAAAAAGGAAACTAAAACTCATCTTTATCCTAGGAATAGAACTAGGAGAGATTACCTTAACTTAAAGCTGAACTGATTATGATCATATATGAACTGTATTGCAGACATTCGTTTGGACCAAAAACTGCAAGAATAACATTCTCCATTAGGGCAATAAAGTTTACTATAGTTTCCCCATTACCATATAACGTTTACTCATGCAACACACTCTTTTCCACTGCTGTTTTCCTTATCAAAGACTGGCTTGGTAACATGAATTTATGTCTATTAGTAACGTTTGCTGGCCATAAAAGTTACAGCTTTTTTTTAAGAATTTTTAGACGGTCCAACTGCTCTCTCTTTTACACCATACTATATCTATCTCTTACTGTCTATTGGCTTTGGATCTAACTCAATATAGTTTAACGGCGTTGCAGGCCAACAAATTTCTTTTATTGCTCGCATAGCCAACGCATAAAATGCCGATATGCAGCCACTGTCTGGCTACACACATACACACACACACACACACACACATAGACAGAGACACACCTCGGAAATGGCAGATACGGCCGCAGACAACCACAGACACAAACAGAGACCTGGCCCTGTTGCGGCTCGAGGCTGCACATGAGCTTGGGCCATAAATTTCGCACTCGCAATGTTGGCAGTTGGCAGTTGGCAGCTGCAGCAGTTCCTGCTGCACCCGTTCGAACCGAAGCTAGACCCCATTACCCCATTACCACCCCCCCATCCCACCTGCTAGCTATGCTAGTTGGTGTTGGCCTCGTGTTTCCAGTGCAATTAATGAGGCTGTCGTCGTTGGCGTTATTTTCATCGTTCTCTCGTCGACGTCGTGAGTGTTATCAACAGGTGTTAAATTTCAATTTTCACTTTATTGCTTATTAGTCAGAGTGAGAGTCAGAGTCAGAGGCAGAGTCAGAGTAAGCCTGTGGATGTTGTTTGTAATTTAAACGAAATTAAATTCGGTCCATGCCAGTTTATGGCCAGCACACAAACACACACACCCACACACACACGCACACACGCAACACGTTAGAAATAGAGATAGTAATGGCGATAGCGATAGAGAGCCTTGGGCAAAAAGGGACATTAATTAAAGTTGACGTTTAGGTGTTAGCACTGTGTGCTAGCTGCAATATATCACGTTGATCAATCACGCACCGGACCCCAGAAAGGCCGGAGGCCAAGAACGAAACTCAGAGCCACAGACTCATGCTGATAGCGAGACAAAGAGAGAGGGATAGAGAGAGAGAGAGAGAGAGAGAGAGAGATTGCAAGACTGAGAGGCTGCTGAGGCAGGCAAATTGCTGTTCGTGTCTGGTTGCGTCTCTGTGGTCAATTCAATTTGCTAGTTTGATTTGTTTGGCTTTTGGTTGAGTCCTTGCTGCTTCTCAGGGCCGGCGGGGAAGGGAGGACGAGCGTGTTGTTGGCACGTTCGAGCATTTGAACTTACACGTCTATATCATAAATTTTTGTTACCATATGTTGGCATACCGCTCTCACAGCCATAACTCAATGCAACGCAATTTTATGCGGCGATAAACAACTGACAGGAACACACACTAAATAACAACACACACACACACGCACACACATTCACATTTAATATTTAATGTTTAATATGGTAAAAGCAAAAGTTAATAATGATGGTGCGCATTATCTTACTTACCCAGCCATATGGTAGCGGCGACACAAATAACAAAACTCTTTAGGCCCGCTTGGCGCCCCCAATTTTGTATACTACAGTTTTTTTATTATTTTTTATTATACTTGGGGTTTTTTTACTGTATATTTTTACTCTTTTTTTTTTTGAGTATTTCGATTTTGTTTAGAACTTGTTGAACGCATTAACTGATTCAGTACTTTCACTTGAGTTTTGTTAACAACAAATTATTGTTTGTGTGTTGTTTTTGTGTTATGGTGTTCACAAGGCAGTTGGAGCGGAGGCTGAAGCAGGAGTAGGAGCAGGAGCAGGAGCAGGATCAGGACCAGGCAGAGTACCACAACCGTTGCCAGTCAGACTGTGACTGTTATGAAGCCTGATAATTTATCGGGCAGCAAGTCTAGCAGCGCATGCTGCGCTGGCACACGGCGGCAGCGTCGCTGCCTGCTGCTGACGTCGTCGTCGCCGTCGCCGTCACCGTAGTCAACCCTCGCTTCGAGTTGTCTGCGGGGTGTGGGGGAGTGGTAGTGCGGGGGTCACTGCCAGCCTGCTCTGTGTTCTATACGTATCTATGGCAACTTGGGCGCGGTGAACGCAACAGTTCGCAAAAGGGATGAAAAACGTTATCGTCGTCGTTGTTGTTGCTGTGGCCTGTCGCCTGTTGAAGGCAGCAGCTCCTTTTCGCTCATTTCGCTCAATGGGATCCACAAACGGCAACCAGTTGACAACTACAGCGCCAGAGCCGCACATATGGGGAGCCAGCCAGCAGGACATAGGATATGCAGTTGTTGCTTTTGCCTGCTACTCGATGCATACTGCAGGATGGACGCCGCCGCTGATGACGCCGCCAGAACCACCCACCTGTAGTCACTGGGCAAACGTTGCGTATACTTGTTGTATGTGGATGGCATTTGGTGTTGTTATTGTTCGAAACAGGCACATTGAATGCGCCGGCGCCGACTGCCAACAAGTGAATCAACAAGCAGCAGCAACAGCAGCAACAGCAACAGCAGCAACAGCAACAGCAGCAACAGCGGAAGCAGCGGTCGTCTGGCCCTGGGCAATTGAGCGAGTGGAAGTGAGAGAGAGAGAGAGAGAGAGAGAGCGGGAGAGAGCGAGAGCTAGAGAACTAGAGAGCGCCAGCATGCCCCTGCCAGCATGTGCGAGAGAGTGCGCACGAGTGTGTGTGGCGGCCACACACATTAGCAGCAACAACAACAACAGCAGCAGCAAGAACAACAGCAACGACAACAACACCAACCATATGGACAGCTGGTGGCATTTTTTTTATGTTTTTGTGTTTTTGCCTCATGCTGTTTGCTGTTGGGAGTTTTGGTCGCCGTTCTACGTCGTCGTCTACTTATTATTATGCTTAATTTTTACCGAGTTGCCATTAAAGAAAAACACACGGCAACAACGGCAAAGCAGAGACTGCAGGCATTTAAGGCAAGCAGCACTTGGCTTTTGAGGCGGAAGGAGGAGGGCGAAGCTGTGGCTGTAGCTGGAGTTGAGCTGCTGCGTCCATATGTGATGGCATTTATTGGTATAGGAAGCAAACAAGCAAAAAGTAACAAGTATGTCTCATATGTTTTTGCTTTTACTTAGCTGCGGCTAAGGCTGCCACCAACAACACCAATGCAGCAATACGAACACCAGCAACAACCACAACAACAACAACAATAAATACTGGCGCCGGCTACATTGACAACGCCAGTTGGGGCAGACGGGGCGCTCAAAAGTCAATTGTTTGCGCCTGCACAAGAGGGTCTGCGTAACTTTCGCAACATATGCAAGTGAGTGTGTGTGTGTGTGCTTGAGTGCTGGATGTGTGTCTGCAAGTGTGTGTGTGTGTGTGTGACTGATATATGAGTACGTGATTGCGGTGTGTGTCTTGGCAAACTTGTTGCTGCCCACTTTCAGCTCTCAAAGTTGCAGTCGAACTTCGCACACACACACACACACAGACACACACACGTCTGACTTTAAGTTTTGGTAAAGGCAATTGTGCAGCTAAATTGGCAAATAGCTGACATATAAACGCCACCCAGCTCAAGCTTCAACTAACTAATTCGAACAGCTGGCAAGCCATTAGGGAATTCACACTTTTCGTAGCATACTTTTGAGGGCATATGCTAAAATCTGACAATGTTTTGTTGACATTAGTTCGGTAAACGCCTGATTGTAAAACTTTTAATCCTTTAAGAGAACTATTTCGTAGTTCTCTTATATGATTATCATATGGGAGATATGCCAGGACACTTGGTACTGGAATTATCTTCGATTGGATCAATGTTACAGAAATAAATTAATATCCAATGATTTATCTCAAGATGCTCTGCTTTAAAACTATGTTAAATATATATCTATTTTTAATTTGAACATCTTTAGAATTTTTCTTAAATGCCCAACAAAATCTTATGTATATTATATATATAACCTGAGCTATTATTTAAGCCACATTTAAGTACATCTTTCGATTCTCTTTAAAACATAATTTGCTAAGGCTATAGATATAGATATAGATATATTTATATAGCAATTTTATACTGATTTATTTGCTATCAGGTAACAACAGTTCATACCGTTTGCACGAACTATCTTATTCAATTCACAGTCCTTGGGAACACATTTTTCAAATATTTGTTATCGACTTTCTACGAGCACTGAGCGTGTGTGTGTGTGTGTGTGTGTTCTATTGTAAAGCCAGCCAGTTCCGTAGATATAGCTGTAGCAATAAGTTTTTAAATTCACTGTAAACCACATGCAATACATTTATTTTATTAGCCCGGAACACAGAGAGAGTGTCTCTCGCTCAAATGGCTGCCAAGTGGCAGCGAAGTGCCGCGAAGTGACTCCTCACATGAAAAATTGAATTGTCTCTCATCCGTGCACGTTGGCTGGCTGCCTGACTGCCTGACTGGATGAACGCGCATTACGCCTTTGCCCCCTTGCCCCTTTGCCTCTTTTGAAGAGCGAAGGCAGACGAAACACCAAAGATAGACAGACAAAAGCGTGGCGCAGTCAGAGAGTCAATTGGACGTACAGACAAACAGAGTTGCTTGGACAAACAATTGTTGAGGCGGGGTTTTCGTCTGTGTGTGAGTTTGTGTGTGTGTGTGAGTTTGTGTGTGTGTGTGTGTGTGTGTGTGTATAGTTGTTGTTGTGTGTTTGGCCTACTTTAGCTGGCGCTGGCTCGTTTGGCTGGTTTGGCATTAAACACATTTACACATTTACACGTCCAGCTGGCAACAGCTGCTGCTCAATTTTCAGCGTCTGCTTTCACGGAGCACATAGCAGCAAAAATTCATATACCTATATATATACATATATATATATATATGTACTGTTAATGCATACATATATATGCATTACGTATACGCCAAGTTGGGGTTGGAGCATTCGACATTGCATTTGGGGATCTATTGAATGGCTTCGTGGCTGCCATTTGCATCTTTTACGGCCGCTGTGATTCGATTGCAACAAACAGTTTTAACGGGCAACGAAAGACACAATAAGCATATAACAATGACATAAAAGCCAAGAACATGCAACTTCAACCCAACTGGCCCCTCTGCCCACTCTGTGTGTATGTGTGTATGTGTGTGGCATTGTGCAGCGCAACGTGCGCATAAAACCTAAGGAAATTGTAAATGAAACGCACTTGAAATGCTGCTGCAGCGTCGGCAACAACAACATACACACACACACACATACACACCCAGTACGCCGTATAGAGGGCGTAACCGTAGTCAGCTCCTTGCGCTGACAGCGATGGCCCCCGCACTCTAGTCTCCAGCCAGGATCACATGGATTGAGTTACAGTTACATTCACGACCGGATGCGGATGCGGCAGTCAGCAAAGGCGCTTTTGTGGCAACATATGGAGAGTGTGCTTTAAGTGCAATTGTATATCCTGTACGGGGGCTTTTGTGGTATGCGTGCGTGTGTTTGTGTGTGCGGCACACATTAATAATACAAGCACATGAGTCTCACTTCTGCCCTTGTGCGCATCTAATTCTTAGGTTACACACCCACATACCCACACACACACACACACTCACAGTCGTTTGTATGCGAGAGGCGACACCCTTTCGTATAATTATTTATGTAATTGTCATCCGAACTTCATAAGATTTCATTTAATGGGCCATATACCAAAAATATAAATTGGCTGGCTTGATTTATTTGAAGTTTGCATCCCCGAGTCTCAGTCGCGTCGCCGCCAGCATTTGTCAGAACTGTCAGTTCTCCAGCCGCACACACACACACACACACACACACGCTGCACACACATACATTTCACATACTGAGTGCAGCTGATGCTGATGCTGGTTGTTGGTGTTAAGCTCGTCAACTCCTGAGACCGCAAATCGAATTACACATGCAAATCACTTGGTTTGGTCGTTTGTCCACTCTGTCCACTCCCTTTCTCTGGTTTTATCCTGTCGCCTGTTATCCGCTTTTCTCTCTCGTTCATTTTGGGGCAACACACACACCCACACACACACCCACTTGGCACAGGATGTTGCCCGATGATTGCCCATTGGTTCGGTTCTTAATGGCCATTCGGACAGTTTAAAGCAATTATTCATACATATGCACACAAACGAGTCTCGACTATCGCCATTGTCCAATGACACTTGCGCTCATCCAATCGACGAAATCTAATTACGAAACAAGCTTTATATTAAATCCTGTCAATGATTGAGTTATATCTCAAATACTTCCACAGTTAATTCTCTTTAAAACCCTACTGAATACCGCAATGAAAATGCCGGAAAAATAATTACAAAAGTATTTCCGAAGAGCAGAAATATAAAAAAAATTAAAAATATGTAAAAATTAAGTCAGCTAATTCTTTATAAAAATCGAAATTCCATTTGATGTAGATTTTTTGACTGAAAATTAAGTGTCTGAACTGAGTCTGGTATCAAAATATAGCAAAGAGTACATTTTTGCAAAGTTTTGCCATTTTATACAAAATAAAATATAACCTATAACAGCAAAAGATATATTCGGAATGTAATATAACTAATTTATTAAATGTCAACTACTTAAATTAAAAATTAAATGTAGTATTTAAATTTAAATAAAAATAAATATTTATAAGATTTCTAAGTTTATTTATTTGATTGAATCCAGATTAAAAAAAAAACCAATCAGGCAAACCCTAAGTTAATCAATAATTGAGTTCTTAATTATACAAATAGAGGACTTTATTGTAATACATATATGGAGCACTCAAAAGGGTTTTTGCCAGGAATAATAAGTAGTGCAGTGATTAGGAAAAAGTCAGGAGGAAGTCAGGAGTTGTTCTAGAAGGAACAGTAAAATTTATTTGACTCAACAATGCAGCAATTTATAATATGAAATAACTAATCTTAATTTAAGACTGTTTCTTTTTAATTACGAAACAGAAAAGAGTATTCAACTAGTATTCAGAATGTACTCACAACAATTGTCCTCAATATAATCAACAACATTGTCAACAATATTGTAGAAAGATCTTGATACCGCATGAGTTTCAATGCCTTCCCGCTGTGTCTTAGTCACGCGCCCACATATGTATATACACATGTATGTATGTGTATACGTGTATAAGTGTGTGTGTGTGTGTGTGTGAGTGTGAGTGTGTTTTTTACTGTCGCACGTTTCACAGTTAATTTATATTCATAAGTCAAATTGGTGTACAATTACCGCCCGATTATGAAAACGAGCAACTGCGGGCGGCCAACAGCGAAACGTTTGTCAAAATCACCCCACGCCCCCTTGCCTCAACATCCCGCCGCGCCCGCCGCATCGCCCTGCCAATGGCTGCAGCTTTGGCAGTGAGAAGGGTCGCTTCTTGGTTCTTAGAGAAGGATGTGGAACTGGGTTCTGGGTCTGGGTCTGAGTCGAGGGTAGTGCCAGCCAGCCATATGGAGCGAGTTGTTGCTGCTGCTATTTCTATTTTTTAATACGGCGACAAGTTAAAACAACAACAAGAACAAAAACAACAACACAAAGGGAGCAACAAGGAGCAACCCCCGAATGGCACTTGGCAAGTATTTTCTCTTGGTGCGCTGCGCCGGGCTTCTGCTCCTGCTTCAGCTCCCCAAGGATCTGAATCAACAGGAGCAGGCAAACGCGTTTCCATGACAGGCTGGCGGACTAGCAGGCTAGACTCTTAGAGATGGACAGGACTTGGAACACAAATCACAAATTTTAATATAGTTCGACAAGTAATTTAGTAAAGCAGTTCAAAGCGCAAAATTCTTCAAATCTTAAATCTTAAGCCTTGGCCAAATAATGGCCACTCGTCAGCTATCTACAAAGTAATTCATTTAAAATAAATATCTCTATATATATATATAAAGTTTTTAATGGCTTGCTGAGAGATCAGCAAAGATCTGAAATATTTACAATTTTCACTGCTGCCCAGTTGCATAAAATGTTGTCTCAAAATGGTTCCTTAAAGAGGCAAGGAGTACAGACTTGGGGTAGATTCAATGGCTGACTTACTTAGCACTAGTTCGTGTCACGACACACACTCCACTCTAGGCAGGCAAGAGGTCTGGGGTATTCGGACTATATGTGGAACTAGAACTCAGACTCCCCGCACGAGTAGCTGATGAGCTGGCGCCTCGTTGCGGGCGGGCGGGCGGACGTCCTTGTTGTTCTTGTTGTGGCTGTTGCTGTTGCTGTTGTCGTGTCAGAACATGTCACCTACACACAGTCACATGTAGACGCTGCCGACAGTGAGATAGAGAGAGAGAGAGACATATATATAGAGAGAGAGAGTCGAAGTCGCTTTCCGTGTCTGAGTCGAAGTCTGAGTTGCCCTGTGGCGCTGGGCGGCATTAACGAGCCAGTCCGTGTCCGTGCGAGTGTCCTGGTCGCCATCAAGGAGTCATAGAGTCAAGCAGCCGTTGCTGCTAGGCATGGCCAGAGTTAGAGCCAGAGCCAAATCCAAAGCCAAAGCTGTTGCCTGTGCTGCTTATAGCCATGCAGCTAAGCCGTCAACTTGTCATCGCCATGAAAAATCTGTGAAGTCAGCCACAATTTTGGCGCCAGTCTGCTTAGCAGCCAGCTGTGCGTGTGGATGCGTGTGACCCAACAAACCAAAGACCCTCCACCTCCTCCCTCCCGTTCACACCCTCAACGCTTGCTATTGAGTCGCCGCCTAGTTGCGTTGTCTGCCTGTGTGCTGTGGATGCTGCCGAAGGGTGGCAGGCATCAAAATCATTCCGCAATGCTTCATTTTAATTTAGCCACACCGTGCTGGGCCCCGTTGACGGGGTGTGCGGCTTGTGGAGTACAACGCATTTGCTTAAACGTATTCAAAGCGCGTGTACAGCGTCAGGAGTCCAACTCCCCCCTCTTCAGACATCCACCCCTCCTGCTCCTACACGCCAGTGGCATGCGGCTTTAGTTTTAATTTAGTTATTGTTGCCACTTCAATTTAATTCAGCAGCAGCAGTTTCTGTCTTTATATTGCCTCTACTTATGCTCCACTCTTTCTGCTCACTCTCTAGCTGCCTCCGTCTCACTCCCCCTCTCTCTCTCTCTCTCTCTCTGTCTCTCTCTGTTTGTTGCTTTTGACGTGTATTAAATCCAAGTTCCATTGAGCGTTCCTTTGGGCTTTGCGCCCGCTGATTTTTCGATTTAGAAAATGAGGTCATGAGTCGCGGCACGCTTGCCATATGGGAAAATGCCCCGTTTGCCTTTGAAATGTATGGACCAAGTCCAGTGAGGACGGCGACGCCGCTGGGACGCAAAGCGGGCAACACTTTTTATACTCTGATAACGATGCTAGAGAAGTATTTTGGATTTGACTCAATCTCCGCTCGTCTGACTTGAATACTTATCATATCTACATCAGACTAAGTGATAAGATTTGATTGTCCTTTGGGGGATCTGGCGAATCGATGTCATTCACTGAAATCCTTTATATATTTTTCAGCTTTAAGGTTACTTTTCCATTTGGTATTAGAGTATTACTTCGTCAGGTACATCCGATTGCGTCGCTCTCTTTTGTTCTTCTGTTTTTTTTGCGTTGTAATATTTTCTTTATTATGTTTTTTTTTGGGTTTTGGGAAACACATTATTGATGCGTTGCCAGGCCACGAGCCCAGCTAACCAACTGCCTCGGTTTGCAGCCACCTCAGAACTCATGGTACTCAAAAGTACGTCAAAAACTTTTTGTTGTTGCGGTGGCGTGGTGGGCATTAAATGGGGAAAATGTAACAACTAACTATGTGGCAACAACAAGACAGTTCCATTAGCTTGGCGCGCATTGAAGCATTCTTGGAAGCTGATTTGGGCTTTGGACTTACAGCTTTTACTTTTTGGTGCTACGGCTTAGCCACGGCTAATGATATGCTTCCACAGAAATTATAAAGTGCCAGCCAATTCGAATAGCACGCATAGCGTCACTACAATTAATTTGTGGGCTGGAGAGGACACGCCCAGCCCAGCCCAGCCCAGAGATGAGGCAGCCAAGCCAAGTCAAAGTCAAAGTACACTTGAGTTGATTTTAAAGCCAAGTTAAGTCGCTGCGAGTGAAGATGTTGCGCCAGCTGCTCCAATAACTGTTACCTAGCAGCTAGCAGCAACCTGAGCGCACGCAGAGCATTTACAAATTAGACTCAAGCGGAACTCTTGGCATCGCATCGCCTCCCTTTGGGGGCGTGTCTACCCTCAAAAGCCAAACAATTAGCTGAAGTGGCTTAGCAGCGGGCGCCTGATTGAAATTAAGTGCAATTCAAATGGCGACACGAAACGTATGCAATAAAAGCAATTTACCCAAAGCCAACACCAAACCAACCAATCCTCCACCAGGCTCCCTGATCCCATCCCCCTTTTCGTCCAATAATAGAGTGTGCAGCCAGTGTCAATCTCAATCCCCCCTCCAGTGCCAATAACAACAATTTTTTCTCTCTTTCTTTCCATTGAGTACAAAGCAAGAATTGTGCGTGGGGCAAGTTTTGTTTGTCTGAGCTGCGGCATTAGCTCAACGCGCAGCAGGTTGCCAATGTTGTCTATTGTTCCCTATTTCTTTTACGTTTTATTTTGTTTCTTTGGTCTGGAAATGTGTGCGCTCTGTTTTGGTCTTGGATTTATACCCCCCGAACTACCACCGAACGCATATAATTGCGAGATGCGGCGTCTCCTGCTGCTGCTTCAGTTTTGGCTGGCATTTTGAACGATTTCGCCTCCTGCTCAATTGAATGGAAACTTAAATATACATATGTACAATGAGCAAGTCCTTGTCCATGTCCATCGTCCATGCTCGTGTCCGTGTCCGTGTCCATGCTTACAAATCATTGGCTTTTGCATTTAGTCCTTGCCAAGCAATTCAAATATTTTATTTCAATCTAATAACCCCAAACCGAGTCTCTCCTTCAGCATTTATTTCTTCTGCTTTCTACTTTCAACTCTCCGCTTTTGCATTTCCTTCTGCTCCTGATGTACATGTCCTTCTGTCCTCGTGGCCTTCTGTCCACCAGCTCTCACCTATCCGCCTCCGCTCTGTCCGACTATGCTGGGGCATTTGTCACGTTACAGGTTTTCGTTTGGTTTTTGTTATTAATCTCAATTTGCCCCCATATAGTCACACCTACCGACTGCCGCTTGATATCCTGATTCCTGAATTGCTCCTGGCGGTTTCAAACGTAGCATCCTAGAGCCCCAATGTGATACACTGTTTACCTTTTCACTGTCCGAGCACAGTGCAAAGAGCGCAGCGAACGTGCTTCAAATGAATCTTTTGCAGGAGTACGAGATTCATCTGCATATCTATTTGATAGCTCGCATTTAGATACACTCTAATGAAAATACCATGCTTATCCCCGAATCCTTTTATTGATACTTTCGGGATGCAGGCAGTGCTCCGGCAATAAGCATTCACAATATTATTGAATAATCGAGAGAGCTTCAAGAAAGGACTTAACTGGTCCTAAATCAAGATACGATAATTATTGAGTACGGCATAAATTAGGAACTGGTTTTAAGCCAGGTATGATACAGGACTTAAATGGGGCGCACAGACTTTAGAACTGTTTCAATTATGAGGATTTGAATAAACCGCTTAAGATCTAAGGATGCCTTTATAAGCAGTTCTATTTTAGCTGCGACCCATCTCACAATAATACTTTTTAGCGTAGGATTTTAGACAGAAGCTGTATGATTAAAGAGTTGTATTTAACTAACATTATTTTGACAGTTCAAGCTTATTGCAAGCTTAAATAATTCGAAAAAAGAAAACATAAAGTTAAAGTTATTAAATATTTGCTTTGTTCCTGCAAACATTTCAAACGTGATTTAAGAAGATAATGTCAAGACAGTTTAGCTATACAATCTAATATATTTCAATATTTAACCACGATTGCTACTATCGTAAATCTAATTTCGAGTCGAAATTTATTCCTGTAGCTCAGCGAATCTCTTAGCTTGCGTGATTAAATCAAATGAATAGCATTATATTGTAGAGTATAATGTATTCGATTGGATTGCTAAAACGAAGATCAGACAGCTAGTTCAATGGGCGTGTCAAAATAAGAACAATATGCATGCGAAAAAAATGGTAGTTTAAAAATCAAATACATACATATATTCATTTTGCAGGGTGACAGTGGTTAAAGCCAGCTGCAGAGCATTTGCAGTTGTGTAGATTGTGTTGCAAACAGTTTGAGGTTCGCTGCTGTTGTGACAGTCAAAACAATTAAAATAGGCGTGGCAAACGGTTGAGCTCTCGAACTCGGGGTTTGGATACCTACTGACTACCTGTCTGATGCTCACTTGGCAAAAACAATGTCCAGTGAACGAAAATTGCCCCGTTTTTTTCTATAAACATTTTCAAAAGGACAAAAGCTGAAATCACATTTGCGTCGAGGTGCGAGGTGAGCTTTGGTAAGCATTCATAGAGCCAGCAGACAGCAGACAGTAGAAAGGACGACAGGACGAAAGGACCCAAAGATGTGAAAGAACTGAACTCAATTGTATAAAAGAGATTTTCATTTGCTGCCTCAGCACGCGCTCCAACTAAATTATGATACAATTTTAGCACTTATATATGCATTTAAATGTGTGTGTGTGTGGGTGTGTGCCTGTGTGAGTGTGTGTGTGTGTTTGGGTGTGTGTGTGGGTGTGGGTATTCATAGGAAAGTGTACTTTGACTCCAAAGTATTTATCTCCATTGAAAGTTTAGCTTCAGAGGAGTGCATGCCACAGGATGGTTAGTAAGACTGTAAGTTAATTATACGCTCGCCACGCTTGTTGTTTGGTAACTTGAAACGCAAAATTGGGAAAATGTTCAGTAAATGGCATTCATTGTATAATGGGGCCTGGATGGCGATAATGAGTGTTATGGCAACGACAGGATAAGCATAAGTAAAAGGACACTGACAGCAGCTGTTACACAATGATAAAAGGCAACAAGTCGACTGTCAAAGCACTTTTACTCGCATGAACTATGTACATATATACACATACATATACATAGATACACATATTTAATAACATAAGGACGAATTCGCATTGGCCTAGAAAATACTAATGAAATGCCTGTCACCGGCTTAAATAATGTAATTAATTAATTTTGTATAACAAACACAGAAACTGCGAAACTTCAAAAGAATTTGACTTATACATTTAGAGTATAAATGAAAATTAAACGGAATAAATAAATTAGAATCATTAAGATTATCGAGCTTGAAGGAAAACCTAATTTGCGAATCAAGAATATATTCTTGAATACCTTTTGTTTTGATACCTGTGTTTTTATAAAGCGTTTGTTTTTTAACTCCCTGCTTTTCTTATCGCTTTTGATAACACTTTGTGCTCCACATATTGCTTCCCTGATGTGCATTTTTCGCTTCTCTGATGCTTGTCGTTTATCTTGTTAAGCCCATAATTTTTCAACACTTTTAATACCTTTCAATCTCATCACGGTCATAAATTCTTTTCAAGCATACCGCTTCTGGCTGCTCGCTTATTAGTTAATTTGTTTTTTTTTTACCACCGATGGCCTTCGAGCAAATTCCTTGAATATCGTCAGGCAAATTGCGATATAAATTTGCTGACATCCTGTTGCCATGTTTGCAGTCGTTAGCTCTAAATAGTTGGTGACTTTTTAATTGCAGCCTCATAAGCGTATTGCAGTCAAAGGCAAAAGCTTTGCAGTTAGCAAAACTACATCCGATGCAAACAACTGGCCATGGAAAACTTTTACTTTGTCTGTGATAAGGGACCTTGAATACTGCTTCTCCTGCACACAGGTTTTTAGGTAGAGCCCCAACCAGAGCATAGCTTGGGGTCTGCATTAAATGTAACAACATGCTGAAAAGCGTATACGATACATTTACAGATGTATGTGGATGCCACATTCGCATACCTGCCGGAATGGTGTTGTTTTTGTATTTGTTGTTTTCCGTTGAATGCTTATGTTTGGTTTCCGGGAAAAGTCATAAAAGCGTACAAAAGCAACTGGCAAAGAAATGACAAGCCAAACAATACAATTTGTTACCAATTAAATGACTGCATTACACAATAATAATAATAATAATAATAACAACACGAGCAACAATAACAACAGATTGAAGCGGCAAGCAGCTGCCGCTGCCCCCAGCCCCCTCTGAACCACTCTGCTCAACTGAATTGAGTGACAGACAGGGCAAATGTAGTTGTTGTTATTTTTGTTGCTATTACGCTTGGCGTCAGTGAAGCCAACAAAGTATGTGGATATATATATATATATATGTATATATATAGATGTGTATATGTGTATGTGTGTGTGTGTGGCTGTATGCGTGTGTTATGGGTATACGTAAGCAAACAGTATCCAGCATCCGGGCAACTAATATTGGTTGTCAAAGTAACCGAATCAATAGCACACACTCTAGGACTTCAGGACTCCAGGACAGCAGCCAGGACCTTGGGGGCTGGGTGAGTCTCACGACTTTATTGGCAGGTGTGACAGAGTAAGAGAGAGAGAGAGAGAGGGCGAGAGCAGCTAACAAAATTTTATATTACTTCATTATGTGTTATGCTTTTTGATTTGATTCCATAATTTGCTTGAGCTGCTGATATTTTAATAAATTGAATATCTGCATTCATTAGCAAAATTAGAACAAGAATTCCAATTCGTTATGGCAATTAAAAACAGAATCAAACTCGAACTATTTTATATCAAAATATATATAAATGTTTATTAGTAATTTTATATATATATATATATATATGTATGTAGCTGTCAGTGTATTTTTGTGTATGTGAATTGCTGGTGTATCTGTGTTTCATATTGCCATTTAATTTGCACACAATTTCCAAATATTCTATTCAATTATTATTCTTGTTTATTCTTGTTATTGACTTTGTGTTGCCTTCCTTAACAATTACACATAATTATTTAGACGGGTCGGGGACAGTGGTTAGTTGCCAAATAATAATTCCACAATCTATTTGCCATCCAATTATTTCTTTGTATATGCACAATTATTATCGTATTGTTTTACATTAATTATAGTTTAGTTCTCTATGCTACAATTTTTGGGTAAATTCAAAACTATTTGTGTATTTAATTACTTACTTGTGGTGTGTGTCTGTAGGTGTGCTTGTTTGTGTGTGTATCAGTGGGTGTCAAACCCCGCGCTTATGCCATGAAATACTCAACTTGACGCATTTAACAAGAACTTTAAAGACTGCTAAAAAAATTATGCTCTGTTAAACAATTATCGAATTTAGCAGCTCTCATTTCTTACAAGAAATCACGTCAAATCTCACATATTGTGCACTGCATAAACGTGGTCAATTGGTTTTTTATTTGGATTCAAAATAAAAACAAAATAAAAGAAAAATGTATCTTTGGCATTTTTTATTCAAAATAAATTGATACCGTTATTCTTGTGTGTGTGTGTGTGTGTGTTTGTGTGTAGTTGTTGTTGTTACAAAATACAGTGTAAATATTTTACGCTTAACGAGCTAATACAATTTACTCAAATTAGTACACATAATCGTACATATATGCTATATGCTTAATTTAATAGGCCTTACGCCGCATTGCGGACGCATTTCATTTTTTTTTTCTTTATTACTTTCCATTTCATTTTCGTTCTTTAAGTAAAGTAATTTGTTAATTTCTTCTGATGCTTTCTCATTCAGTTTTCCATAGAAAACATTGCTCTAACTTACATAGATGTCGGTCTCATATATAAAATAAATGGACATACTCACTACACACAGTTAAAGTGTTTTGTTTAGTACAATTCAAGTGGTTCGTTTTTCAAGAAAGTTTAAGTTTAAGTATATATATAAATATGTGTATAAATTCTAATCATATAGGGTTTGTAAAATCAATTAATAACTAAGGAGGCTACTTTAAGTAATGATTTGATATACTTAGTGTGTGTGTGTGTGTGTTGTTTGTTTGTATGTGTTGTGTTGTGTGTTTCATTTTGTAGATCATTTCATTTTATATGGATATGATTTGGTGGTAAGGAGGAAGCACTTGTGGGGCAACTATAGGAATTCGGAATATGTACTATTATTTTGATTTGTAGTCGGTAAATGTGAGTTATTCACTATTCAATTGGCAGCTGTATTGAGTATAGCGTTATTAAACACGAAGCATTATCAATAATTTTTGATTCTTAAAACCTAAATGCAGAACTCAATTGATGCGATTTACCCCCTGCTTAAGTGACTGCAAGTTTGGGGCATTGCCAAAGAAATGTTCCAAATGATATGATATAATACTAGACTACAGCATAGTGCCAACAATTTCTAGCACACGCAACAATATGGCTAGAATGTTGGCCAAAAATTGAATTTGATGGGCAGCGGCCAATATTAGCAATGGAATTTTATAAGCTATAGCTGCACATCGGACGGTACTGGCCAATGATCTAAACAATTCGGCTTAAACCGCTTAAGCTGAAAGTCTATCGGCTGCCTAATGAACACACGCCCTACTATAATCGAGTTAAGATGCAAACAAGTCAAGCCTAGGCAAAGGGCATTTTGAAACAGCGGCTAGCCGCGTTTAACGTCCATTAAATGCTATTCTATAAACGGTTCTTTGTGTGTTTTTGTGTGTATGTTTCAAGCTCTTTCGTCTGCTTATTAAATTGTGTGTGTTCTGTTTGTGTGTGTTGTGTGTGTACACATAATGTATATAAATTAAGGTACATACTAGATAAATAATATGCAGCACAGTGTTTATGTGTGTGTGTGTGTGTGTGTGTGTGTTGTTTAGTGTTAGGTTTTTAGCTTAAGTTGTTAGCCAAGTCGCATATTGAAATCGTTAATTGATTGTTTTACAGTTCTTAATAAAGTTACATAAATATTATCATATGTGGGCGGGGCTGTCGACTTGCACCTCAATTCAAAATTCAATTTCATAGAAAATCTCTAGAATTAACAGTAGAGTTGAGGGTGCGAAAGATTTGTTAGATTAAGATTGTAAATTGTATTTGTAATTTTTTTTTGTTTTTTTCTTTTTCTTTTGTCTTCGTTAAGAATTGATTAGTAAAGATTATTGTTGTTGTTGCTGCTGTTATTGTAGTTGCTGCTGCTGCTGCTGCTGTTGCTGATGTTGACACATTTATGGCGATACATATGGCGGTGGCTTGCGATAGGAGGGCGTTGCCGGTGATTTCCCTCGCACCTCGCGTCCACCGAGCACCACTGCCGGCGGTGGCACATACTCATCCACATCGTTGTCACCATTCAAATTGGAGGTGTTGTACGAGGGCGGCAACAGTGGCGGCTTCTCATCCTTGAGTATGACGGGACTTTTATTGCCTATTTCGGGCTTCTCCTCAAACTCATCCTGAAATATTACCGGTATGCCCTTGGTGCGGAACGATTTACGCTCCTCCTCATCGCCTGTAGGTTGAAAGTTGACAAAGGTGTCATTTGCTTTTGGAATTTACTAATTTATTTACTTACCCAGCTCCATTTTGCCGCTCTTGTGACGGCGTCTATGCAAACAGCAGGCGACAATGGACGCCAGCACTATCATGACCACAATAATGACAGCGGGCAGTATAAACGTGCCCAAATACTCCTCGGGAAACGTTGGCTTCGAGCTCGGATCCTTGGGTCGCGGTGGTATATACTCGTGCAGACTGATGTCACTGTTCTCCGCATCTAAAAGTGGACAAAAGAAGAGAGGTTTATGAATGGAATCTAAGATGCTGCGCCCATGCATGCTTGGCCCACTTACGATGACAGGCGGCTGAGGGCACCACCGAAAAGCTAGTTAGATTTAGTTCCGGACCCAGGGCTTTCTTCACGCTGGGACTGGGCTTCATGTCGCTGCTCAGATAGACATTGCGTGTGGCAGCCATTTCCTTGTCGGGACAACGATTGTGCATCTTGTACAGTGAAGCATTGTAAAAATTAACAATTGTGCCGTCCGAGTCGTGGTGCGTGGTTATCGAGCGCACCACAATATGATTGGTGTTAGCATCACCATGCAACTGAGCAATACGCTCCAGAAATTTACGCTGCAGCTCCGCATTGAAATTCTCGTGGCGTATAGCCAAATAGGCCTTGTACAGTATGGCATATTCCTTTTTGGACGTTTGTGTGACAACGACGACCAATGCATCGTTGGCACTGAGCCCGCCACTGTCTTCGGCTATCAGCAGATACTCCTCGGTGCCAATGTCGCCGCTCTTGGGCACTCCATAGAATTCCTGATTCTTTGAGTCGAACTGCAGCCAGTGGCGTGTGCTGATCTCCTTGTGCTCCTTCGTCTTTAGCGTGAGCGTTAGCTCATTATCATTGGGATCGTAGAATGTATCGCTGGGCACCTTGTAGACCAACAGTTGACCCACCGAGGCATTCACACGATCCACCTGATTACGCGGCATCGGCGGCAAGTTCTTGGCCATGTGCGTTGTCGGCTTTATTTTGGCCAGCTCGGTGTTTTGGCAGGCACCAATCAGCTGACCCGTTATAGACTTGACGCTCAGCAGCGGTTGCAATAAGTCCGTCAAACGCTGCGCATCCAAACGTTGCACCAGCTGATTGAGCTCCGTCTCTGGGCAATCGCTTGTGGGCAGTGTCTCATTGTAGTACACAAAACTGGCACTTTGTGGCTCCTGTGGCGTCTGCCGTATCTCGCGCACCACCAGCGCCGAGCTGCTGTTATCCTCGAGCGTGTGCGCCACAGCCCTGATCAGCTTCAGCTGCCAGTCGATGTTGTGGCCGAGCTTCTCATTGATACGCACCGCTATGCTGATCTCATGATTGAAGGTACGCAACGCTCGATGCTGTTGCACGATAATCTCCACCGTCTCTGTGACGGTGGCGTTGCCGGAATCGGTTGCCGAGAGACGATACTGCCAGCGGGAAACCGCATCGTCCAGTGGTCTAAAAAAGGGAATACATTTAATTAGCATTGAGTTCTTAACGAATAGAATAGCACTGCACAGTTTGTGTCATTCTCATTTGCTTACAATCCATAGAGCTCTCGCTTATCCGCATTGAATTGCACCCAGGATGAGGGCTTCAGCTCGTAGCCATCCTTGTCGGTTAGCTCCAGTCGCAGATTGGTTTGATCCTCGGCATCGAAAAAGGTTTCAGTGGGTACCACAAAGCTGAACGCTTTGCCCGACGGCACAGCCAGCTTTTGCAAACGCATTTTAATGATGGGCACACTGTTCTCCCCGCGCGGTTCCACATAATCCGTGGAGGCGTCCGTCGTGCTGCTCACATCCAGCTGCGGCTGTCTGGTCGTGGGCGTAGCCAACTGTAAAAAGGTTAGCAATTATGTAGTTTTGTGGAATTCTATGAATACGCCAACTGACTAATTGTACCTCGTTGTTGGCGTTTAGGTTGGGGGACACGCTGCTATTGCTGGCGACTTCGAGGGCGTCGACAGCATCCCCTGCCTGCTGGGAATTATAGAGAACCCATTAAATGACATATGAACTGGCTAATTGAAGTGACGCGATTTCATTTCTTCTCTTTAAGTGTCATGCTTGAATAGTGTTGAGAGCTACGGGGGCAGGCAGAGAGTTGTTAGTGGGTGAGTGCCACATACAAATACAGATACAGATACAGATACAGATACAGATGCAGATACAGATACAGGTATACAGATACAGGTATACAGATACATACTTAGCCACGAGACACATATTTATTTATATATGCCTATCTACAAAAAGAGTGGAAATATTACATGCAATTCGAAAGGACATGCGAGGCGAATGCGCTGCTAATCAGCGCTGATTGGCATCCCATTTGAAAAGGATAAGTGCAAACGTTGAAATCCCTTAATTGGCTTAACTAGTTGGCTGCTTGTGGGACTTAAATTGCCTGGACGGGGAGGAGATTGAGGGCGGGGGCGGCGGTCGGAATCGGGGTTGGTTTTGGTGCAGCTTAATAAAATATATATTTGTATTATATGTTGCATACAACATGGTGTGTGTGGGTGCAGCAAGTAATTAGTTCACCTTAAAGCTAACTGAGAGCGTGCTGTGCGCGTGCGAAGCTGTCGTCGTCGTCGTCGTAGTTGCCGCCGTCGACTCGACCAAGAGCTCGATCTCGGCCAGCGTTGGACGCAGTGTAGCTGCCACATCGGCATCTGCCACCTCCGTAGTTGGCAGCCAGGTGCTCGCGAGCTCGTTCTCATTTGCATTTGTCTGCAGTTTGCATTTCAAGTTTAAAAGTTTGCCATATTTTTTGTGGGCAATTGCAAAACAAAAATTTGTGAGATAAACATGGCAAAAGAGTCATGGAGAAATAAAGCGCAGAATCAACAGGAGGAGTACAAGTCCAAAAGCGGCTAATATGAAGATAATTTGACTGACACTATAGGGCAACAATCCGTAAGGGAGTTTCAAGTTTCCCATCAGGAAATGGGTTTGCTTCTAGAAGCACTTATCCTTTTTTACTTCAACTTATCCTTTATAACTTCAACTTTAACTTCAACTTAAGTCTGGTTCTTGTGGGGAATTTCAAGTTACCTATTATGAAATTTATACTTTTCTCCCTACGATAGCTAAATCTTTGGGATGTCTGCATAAATATGATTTAAATGTGCATAAAGTTAGGAGTCGTAGTGACTTTGAAACATAAAATTACCGAAATATTATTAAAACTTAACCGTTACCCTTAAGTGTAAACAAATATTGATAGCTAAAAATATATACTACAACTAAATAAAATGATCTAAATATATCTAAGCAAGAATTTATACACGCTAAACACACTCGGTTAAATATATATATATATATATATTTATGTAGAGATAGTTATTCATAATGTTCAGCAAAAAACTTGAACAAAAACTCTCTCTTAAGCTAAATCCTTAACAGATTAAGTTTACTGCTTTGTCAAATATGTAGTTATTATTATCTGTGGCAGAGTTGTTCAACAAACGATTATAACGATTATGCAACAATGTATATATATATACAGTATACGGTATACAGATCACAAACACAAGAATCAAGTATATACATATTACATATATAGCACAGTTTTATGTCTAAACTTTTAGTTTAGCTGACTGACAGTGGGTGGGTGGGTGGTTGGTGGTTGATGGGCGGCGACAACAGGAGGCAAACAAACAGACACAGACACATAAATGGCAAAACAACAGTTACAATTGTCGCACAACAAGAGACATATAAGGAGATACACACACACATACACACTCAGATACACACGCACACACACATACACTCAGATACACACAGCCACACAAAAGCGACATTACCTTTGGCGTTTGTGATTGTGTTGTTGTTGTAGTTGTAGTTGTAGTTGTTGTTGCTGTTGTTGTTGTTGGCATAGTTGCATTTGTTGTAGTTGTTGGTGGGGATGGTGATGATGATGCGGATGCGGATGCGGATGATGATAATAATGAAGTTGTTGCTGCTGCTATTGTTGCTGGTGTTGTTGTTGTTGTTACTGTGAGAGTATTAGCCATATCAAAGTCTATGGCACCACTCGGTGTGCTTGAGCCACTAATGATGAAGGGAACGCTCGGGGTTGAGATTGAGAATATGGAGCTAGAGGCAACAGAATTACTGCTGCTGCTGCTGCTGCTGGCGGCTGTAGATGTTTCGACAGTTTCGATTGCAGTTGTAGTTGGGGTTGAAGAGGATGAAGATGAGTATGAGGATGAGGATGAGGATGAGTGTGGATGGTAGACAGTGGAGTTGGCATCGTATGGTGAAAATGACACAGACACAGTTTGGGCTGGCAGAGGTGGTGTGCCTGGTGTAGCAGGTGTTATATTGCTGTTATTGTGGTTAGTGGTCGTTTGTGAGGTGCTCGTTGTTGCAGCAGCGTGCTCAGCTACATCAACAGCGACGGCCGCAGAGTCAACCTGGTTGTTCTTGTTGTTGTTGTTGTGGTTATTGTTGTTGACAGCATCTTGTAGGTCTGTGGAAGCGACGTTTACCGTTGCATTTAAGTAGCTGCCAGGCGCAGCTGCTGTTGTCGTGGTTATCATCTGCTGCAGCTCCAGCTCCAGCTGCTTCTCTTGGCCCGCTTTGAGTTCCAGCTCATTGCCAAGCTCATTTTCGCTATCCACAATTACTGGAGCGGCGGGAACGCCCAACTGCTGCAGCTCAACATCGTCAACATCGTCAACCTCAACGTCGTCCACATTGAGCACGGGCAGCTCCTTGATGTTCTTCGTGTTCTCAATCGTCTTGCTAATGACAGACTCCAATTTGGAGACGCTCTCCTCAATCTCCTCCTCTTCCAATTTGACAGCTGGCGAGGCAGATGACGAAGTCGAGGTGGCCATGCCCACAATCTCCGTGTGTTCCGACTGGTTTGTTGATATTTTTTTTTATTTTTTTTTTTTGTAGATTATTTGTGTTGTGGTTTTTGTTGTTGTTGTTGTTGTAGTTGTAGTTGAGTTGTAGTTGTAGTTGTTGTTGTTGTTAGTTAATGAATAATTAACATTCATATTGCAATGGTAGTAACAGTAAGTAAATGAGCACAGCGAGACAGAAAGAGAGAGAGTTTGAGAGAGTGTAAATGACAAAAAGAGAGAGAGAGAAAAGACGAGAACACCATATGATGAATTACATATACACAATGTTAAAGAACCGTTTCATCAAAACTCAATGATAAAGTATATATATATATATATACCAGATATATATATATATATATATATATGTAGATATATAGATATGTGAGTAGTTTGTGGCTTGTGGATTGTGTGTGTTTCTGTGTCTTTTGCAGTTATCAACAAAGTGCAGTAACAAACATAATTATGATCTTCCGTAAATAATGACATAGTGTGTACTTATATGTAGTATTCGTCTGTCTATTAATCATAATGTACATAAAGAACTGTTTAGCCGTATAGACAACAACAGTTAAGAACTCAGGTAATCGGAAACACCACAGAAATCAATAAAGGTAAATAAAACCAGTTCGAAGACATGACAATATCCAAATTGAAATTCAACACTCACCGCGCCATGATGATGACGATGAGCATGCGATGGGGGCAATTCCGTAACTGGTTCTCTGCAAGAAACACCAAAAAGGTTATCAAATTTATCATATTTGATTTTGTTTATTTTTTGTTTTTCTTCTTCGTTTTTTTGGTATGCAATACTTACGGCGCCTGATCTTCGTCATCGTCTCCATAGTCGTAGTCTTCCTCTTCACCGCTGCCCTCCGATTGACGTCGCTTTCGCTGGGATCTGCAATGCAAGCCATGAATGAATCAGTCAATATTTATAGTAGATATTTGTGAAAACAGTTAAAAGCGTGTTTAACTGATGAATTAGCAAGTGAACAAAGACCTGCAGGGAAGACAACTGTCAAGTTTTTTGTATTTACAAATGTAAATCAGTCGTTTCACGTGGCATTGCAAATCTATAAAGTTCATTCACTTGCAAATCGCAAATCATTGTTCATTTGAATTGCATCACTTATGAGTTGTTTGACTTTGCTTAAGATATTATTTAAAAGTGACTAATCCGTTAACTATTACAAATGTACACCCATAAATTCATTAAAGAACTCTTTGAATAATGCTGATTAATGAAAGGAATCATTAATAAATTGAATAGAATGAAAATTTGCTACGCCAATTAAGCGCTACTCAAATACATTAGAAATTATTCATATGATTCACTACTCTAAATGAGTGCTCTCATTGCACTCATTTCACTCGCTGATTAAGTGGTCAGCTGGTCTACCTGCTCTTCAATTCCTTGCGCCATATGAACCACAATCCAAAGTTCTCCTCGGTGAGGGCTCCAATGGTGCCGTCCTTGATTTGATGTGCTATCTGCTTGGCTATCGGTTCGCCCATGCTAAAGTAACTCGAACCACAGCCGATCTACAAAAGCAAAAAAAGAGTTTAGATCACCACAAATATAGATCACAAATTAATATTATTAATTACCATAAAGCTAGCGCGTCCCAAGTGACGATTAGCGGTTTCCACACGCTTCTGGCCCTTGCCGCCCTTGCGCATGGCCAGCTTATGCATGTTGCCCAGCTCCCGCTTGGACACCGAATCCAGTGTAATGAATTCCTGTAAGCGAACAAGAAGTTTCGTTTGAGAATCGAGAGTGCCTTATTTGGATGGGCATCGTGTTACGCACCTTGGGTATGGCAAAGAACTTGGCCAATTTGGCTTGAACATGTGATCGCTTGGCCAGACTCAGTTCGGTCCAGTCATGCTTTCGGAGCAGCAGCGAGAGCAGAATCTCTGACTGTGTCGACTGGCATCGCATCAACTCCGTCACATATGGATCCTGCGTGTATGCGGGCGCATCTTTCGGCTCGATGACGGGCACCTACAAAGAGAAAACGAAGCAAATGGAAGAGTTCAAGAGTTGAAACAGTGGCTACAATCTAATCGCCGGACCACTCAGCCATCATTGTCGGCATTTTCAAGTGAAAAGTGTCAGGCATCATCAATCAAAATTAACAGACAAATGACAAGCAAGCAGCTGGTTGGTTGCTGCTGCCGCTACTGTGGCAGCAAAAACAAAGCGACGCATTATGCGGCAAGCTTATATGCATCCTCCCCCACTCACCTGAGAGTCGTTCACATTGAAATCACGCTCGGCATTTGCCGCCAACAGCAAACAGAGCAGCAAAATTGGCAACGTTGCGCTTCGATTGCACTTCACCGATAAGACAGACGACCTCATACTTATAAGCTAACTGGCGTCTTCTATATAGACTCCCGACTCCTATTATATAGACTGCAGTTTCAGCTTCAGTTTCGTTTCGCTGCGATATACAATTCCAAAAAGGCGAAAAGTGAACGTTTCGTGCAGTCAACTTTGTCGTTGTTGTCGTTATCTCTTGTTGAGATTGTTGCGATTGTTGTTGTCGTTTACGTCATCTGCAAAAGAGAAGCAAACGTAAAATTTATGAGAATTATGTACATGGTGGCATGTGACTTGTACAAGAGCTTAAAGGTCTCGCCTCGTTGATTAAGCACAAGTTATGCCGATGTTAATTAAATGCATGCTTAATTATCATCACGATAAATAGATATATATATATATAGGCATACGCCCAATTGGGTCACCGACCCACCCAACTCAATTTGTGTGACACGAAAAATGCTCGAGCGCCGCCTGTAATTATCATAAACAACTGTTTTCCACGGCTTTGTTTGTTGCTTTTCGAGTGAAAATTAGCGCCTGATCAATATACTCATTAGATAAATAACATGAAAATGGAAAGTGGTTAGGCGACTTTTAAAAAGATGCATAGATGAGTAAGTAGGAGGATTTATAGATACAACTTTTCTGTTTTCCATCAACCAGAAATTATTCATAAGCAATAAAAGGAATAATTTCTAGTTAAGTTTAGAGAACTTGTCTGTGAATCTGCTGCTCATTAGTGTGATAAGCTAAGCCGATCTAATCAGTTCCTATTAAATCCTAACAAAGTTCAAAATATATAAAATATGGTTTCTTTTCACAGCACAGTATAGCAGAGTATATAGTATTTATAATCTTTTTATACTTTGCTAATCTAAATTGCTGCATGTTCAAAGCGTTTGTATTTTGGGTGATTGAAAACCATTGCAAACATTGCTTTAGCTTTCGCTGAATTCAACATTCATTTTATCAAACCATCTGTGTGACTTTCTCGTGCATTTATATAAATGGCTTGGCAATGTTTCGCAAGAATTTTATGGGAACTTGTCATAATTGATAAGATTGTGTCGCAAGAGATACTTGCAAAGAAATTCCATTGATAAACATAATCGAAACAGAGTCAACCGGTTTAATCTGACAAATGTCGTTTGCAGCATTCCATGCAAACTGGACTTTATCAAGAGCGGCGTTTATTTATTGAGAATAACTATATTCTGAAATCCAATACCGAAACAATCATTTGGCATTCAGCGCTGCCAGCGTTGAATACAACGAATGAATTGTGCACATGTGTCCCAAATAAATACTCAAGCGACTGCAGCGAAATGTGGAATGGGTCCGGCGTGGAAAATGACTTGGGTTGCGTTGAAAACTAATAAAAATTGGAAAAACGACTTAATTGAGGCGTTAAATACAACAACTCGCACAAAGAAATACCAGTTGGAGGCCAGAACAAAACCGAACAGGCCAGGCCAGGCCAATTAATGATAAATGCAACAAGTTGAGAAGATAGCAGAGAGAAAAAAACTCAAATGAAAAATGCACACAGCTGGAAAACATAGCCAAGATCAGTCTGCCGGTATATGTGTATTTAGCAGATTTTAATGCGGCATAAAAGACATTTTTAATTATTATAGCATCGTTATTGTTGGTATTTGTCTTAATGCATTGAAAGTGCATGGATAGAAACGGAGGACTTTGGCAGACAGCTGGCGGAGGTTCCACACATTTTTCGTGCTAAAAATAAAAATAGGTAAATGCTGAGGAAAAAATATGAAATATTACAGAAAAACGATATTGTATTACACACTGGGCAAAAAAAGAAAATGGCAAATAATGGTTCGCTATGGGTGTAGAGCAACTCTTAGTCGAGCACTCTCGACTCAAGCATTTCTGCTTGTTGCTTACACTTGCCACCAATTTGTTTGTTTTCAAAGTGGGCAACAATATTAATTGAACAGCTCGTTCCGCCTCTCCTGCCTGGCATAGCAATGAGCCGGCCGCTCGAAATATATGGATAAGCAAAGGGGGGGAAGTACTGTAAATGAGGAGGAGGTAAGAACTGGGCACTGGGAACATGGAGAACAACAGAGTAAACAGGCAGCCAGGCAGGCAATATGCCGCAAATAGATGATGAACTTAAAATGCAGCCAAGCATGCCGGGGCCATCAGTCAAGTTGGCAGCAGTTTTGGCATGAATGAGAATGAGGCATACACACAAAAACACACACAAACACACACGCACACAGGCAGTTAAGTTGTTGTGGGTTGTTGTTTTTTAGTTCTTGTCGGCATGCAAATGAATTAGCATTACGCCAAATGCAAAACAGTCGCCAGAGACAACAAAAAAACCATACAAAAACTAACAGAGAAACAAGTTTTTTCTCTGTGCGTGTGCGTGTGTGTGAGTGTGTGTGGGTGTGTGTGAGTGTGCTGCAACTGCAGCTTGGGGCGCAGGGTTCAATAGAGTCGAGAGTTCAGTTCATAAATTGAACGGACAAAAGCAAACTAATAAAGGTATACAAAAGCTCTACACACGCCAAGAACAAAAGGCGCAAATCCATAAAACTCAACATCATCATGATGATAATGATGCTGCTGCTGATGATGATGATTATGATGATGCTGTTGATGATGATGATTCGCCCACGCTTTGTGGAGCCACGAGAGCTATTCAAGTGCCGCACAAAGACATATCGCTATCTATAATGTGATTAGCCATGCATTTAGTGCTGAGTGCCACTCGGCAGGGATGTTGCATGCTGCATGTGGCAGCATTCTCTGACTGGATGACTGGCTGCCTGGTTGGAAGTTTAACTGTCTGCCTGCTGCGGGCATTTCATTATCTCTCCTCGACCAGCTTGCTCCACATGTGTCCAAATGGGCCAAAGTGCAGCCAATTAGCGTTACATTTAAGCGACTCCAAGTGGGCGGCGGCAAAGGTGCCGTGTTTTCTATCTTTTTCTTCTTAATTTCTATAGGAAAACTTCTAAATGTCTTTATACTAGGATGTGTACGATGTATGCTTATGTGCTAGTTGTTGCGGTTGCTGCTGTTGTTGGTGCTACGTGACACAAAAGTGTTGATTCTTGGAGGCAACTTTCGACTGCAGCAGCAGCGCCAACAAAGAACTTCTTTCTTCAGCCAGCCAAACAAAGTCAGCGCATAAACAAATTTATTTTCATTATGACCGCACGCAGATATACACACATAAGCACACACGCACACACACACACACACTAACTTACAGTTCGTGGGCAAACTGCGCCTACTTGTTGGCAGAGCGCACTGAAGAAACAGACTTTTGAGTAGAATTGCTACGGCTTACGCGGCATTTTGACTTATGTCTCTTGCATACCCTGTAAAACACTCGAAAGTAGCGTGGAGTGTCTCAGACTATTGAAGAAAAATAGTTTTAGATGGAAATACTTCAAGCGAACAATACAATTTTCCAAGCTTAATAATAATGGTGTATAAATAATAATAATAATCGCGTTTAATATTGATATATTCTGCCCCATATTTTTCTTTAAATAATATAAATATATACTTCCGATCTACAGACTCTAAAGTTAAGTAGCATGACAAAATATGACAAAATTCTGCCACAAATATTTGAATTCTTTTTTTTTTGTTCATGTTGTTTCTGTTTTAGGCATTTCTAAAAACTGTTTTTCTCTAAAAAAAAACAATTCCAATGTGTTTTGCTACAATTCAGCAAAGCAGCTGTTGGCTTAGTAAAGTAAAACTCTTTTTATTTATTATTAATACGGGGTGCTTGCATGGCCGAACAAATGCTGATATGCTCGGTTTTAACTTGTAAGTATTTCATACATGTGTGTTTTCCAAGAAATAATGAAAAACAATTTCTTTCAATCTTGTTGTACAGCTTTCACCCTTCTCTACTCACTCCTCTCGCCATCTCCCTTCTCCCTCTCCCTCTCTCTCTCACTCTCACTCCTCACACCATATGTGTTCCTCTCACTCTGTTTCTTGCTCTGTATGAGCTTTAATTAATTCGATGCCCCGCAATGGGCGCGTCTCCAATGAACTTTTAATGGATTGTTTGTTGCTTGCATTTTGTTTACGCCGTTGCCTGATTGAAAAATTGTTATATATACACAATAAATGTTGAGAAATACATATGTACGTACATACATACATATACATACACATATTGTACATACACATATGTATTCTTTCCCTATGACAACGCATGTTTGACCCACAATATGTTGCCGTTGAAAATAGCCTTCCCTCGGCACCACCCCCACCCACCAACCAAAATGTATTATATCGTCAATGAGCTGGAACCGGACCCTGGAAAAGCTGGGGATGCACATGAGTCTGTGCATAAGTAGAAAATATAATGAAAGCAGGCCACAATTACCAAAAATAGAACCTCAGTTCAGTTCAGTTTTGTTCAGTGCTGTTCAGTTCTGTTCAGTTCTGTTGAGTTTAGCCAAAAGTTTCTCTCACGCAAGGCGTGTCGCATTTTCAAAGCACATTTTGTAATGGCCTGCTAAAAAGCATTAAAAACAACAACAGCAATAACCAAAAAATAAAAGAATAAAAAAAAATATGCCAAGCAATGCGATTTATTTTGAGCTTTATGCATGAAAACTTGTTGAAATTTAAGGAGCAGTCTCTAAGCTGACACAGATAGCAAATTGAGAGGCAGCAGTTCGCTGGGGAGCGTATTAAATTTGATCTATACACTTTGAATATGGTTTTCACGAAATAATGAGAACAAATTGGTATAAGAATCTAATAAAATCAAATTTCGAATTTTGCAGTAAAAAAAAATAGCAATATTTGAACAGATTGCCTGTGTGATAATTATATGGAAATGTTTTAAGCTAAACACACAATTTTGTTTTTGTCTTATAAATCACAAGCAGTTCAAGTAAAGACCACCCTGTCCTAGAGATTTGCTGAGATAGCAGCGGAAACTACTTGAAATATCATTAATTTTATAAAAAGATAATTACGACTGACCTCGAGAGTCAGCAAAATAGTTTTAATTCAATTATTGTCTTTTAAGTGAGACAATCGCATAATAATCAATGACCTAAATATATTATCAACATTATTTATATTCTTGAATGTCTGCAGTGTGTAGAGCATATTCATAATGTACATAGGCAATATCAATGATATTGCAAGAAAGGTAAATCTTATGTTTAAATTACAATTATAATTCAATTAGTTTAATTTATACTTTATAATTGTATGCTAAAAGAAGAATAGAAATCAAAATGATTTAATTCTCAAAAGAACTTATCGTCGCTCTTATATTTTATTTAATTGTTTTATTATTCAACGAAAACTCAGAAAGGACGAGACAAACAAATATTAATCAGTCAGTCCAAAATATCAGATTTTCTAAATGAACCAGAGAAACTATAAAACTATAAAGTGTCGTAAATATTCGAATGCATTTGTCGTAAAAATCATTTATTAAATACACAGTTGCCATCACTGTTGAAATTTATAGTGACTGCAGTAAAAAGCTGGTTTCATTCCAAGCTGAACGCCAGTAAACCAAATATTATGAAATTAAATTGTGAAGTAGAAAAGAGACTCTAGTTTTTCAGGTATTTCGACAATTTTGCCACAGAAGATAGTTGTCAAGTCCGGCACATGATGGGTATTAAATATGACTTTTAGGCTTTTATCTACCTTATTATAATATGGATATTCATGTGCCAACCAAAGCCGCACAGAGATATGATAACACTTTTAAGATATGCACACAGATAGATAACAAAATAAAAATGTTGCTTTTATATGTAACCCAATTTCCGGCGACTTCACAATGCGTAACGAGCCCAAGATATTTTCTTGAGCAATCTGCCGGAATGGCGATGACAGCAATTGCATTGCAGACTTGGCATCTGCATGCGAGTCAGCCAAAAATGGTGTTGACCCGAAAAGCTGGGGACAAAGGGGCAACGGCACGTAACCAGCAAAGAGGCACGCACTCGGGGCAGTCAACCAGACGCCGAGTAACCAAATAATCAACACACACAGCACACAAATTGAACATTGAACAGCCAAGCCGCCAGCCAGCTGCAAATGAAGATGCAGCTCTTAATGCACCCATATCAAAATGTTCGATAGCGTTTAATTGACTGTAATTGGACTATGACGATGACAACGACGACAATATTGTTGTTTTATTTTTGGCATGACTTGCAGGCCACGCCCCCTTTTTTTGGGCTATTCAAATTGGTCTCAATTTGATTTCAAATTAAGACAAACAAAGCTGAGAGAAAATTGTGTCACAGCAACAACAACAACAACAACAGTAGAGATAATAATTAGATATGCACTAGTCAAAACTTATCGACTTGAGCATACCCTGTACTCACAGCTGAATTACTTATCTGCCTTTCGACAGAAAATTCTTTTTATTAAGCATTATCTTGTTGTGAATCATTGTGTTTTAATATAATTACTCATACAGTTTACTCATAGAGTTTACTCACAACTAAAAGACTCATCTTTAATTCGAAATAATTATTGCGTTTTTATACTCTGCGATCGCAGCTATAAGAGTATATTGGTTTTGCGCAATGTCCGTCCTTCTATACGTCCGTCCGTGAGACCGCAATTTTCTTCAATACCCTTAGAGCTATAGACTAGATACTTGGAACATATAGTTTCCCGCATAGGGCTAAAATACCCAGATAATCGATAATCGATCATCAAAAATCGATAAGAAACACTAACCACTAAAATTTAAAAGCCAATGTCTCCAAATTTGTTTAGTATCTTGTTGGTGTGAATTAGATCTATTCAGATCTATATCAGCTGATCTTCATCATCAACCCTGCTTCTTGCATCTTCTTCTGGTTAAGCGATATGCTTTGAGGATTCTTCTTCTTTGGCATTGATCCGATTCCGATTCCGTTACTGATTATACTTTGTTTATCTAGGTGATCTCTTAATCTACAGTGAATATTCTAAATCTGTTCTTCCCCATATATATTACTTACATTAATCGTTTCTAATTATAACTGCTTAAAAAACATTTTACTTATTTTTACCTTCTTCTAAAATTGGTAAGAACACATCATGGCTAAGCTCGGTCAAGCCCAAAAATTGTAAAATTGCCTTTGTTTCCTGCATATTTAAAGATTGAGTTACCAAAACGGAATGTCACACTAATGATTATTCAATGGTTGTCTTCCCCACTCCCTCAATAAGTTCCCTGGCCAACTTTAGTCAGCATAATACTGAAATTAGAGAATTCCGCAGTCGGCTGCCATTTGTCAAGTATGTCATTGACTTAATAACCATTTAACAACAACTATGTCCCCAGAATATAATGATAATTGCACTGGCAATGATTACCAAATTCAACAAAATTCAAATGACAATATTTTTCAGTCTTCGCCAACGATGAGTGTCGGATTTTGATTAATGTGCCAAGTTGATTAATAATCACGTGGCACGAAGTCGCCGTTTGAATTCCGATGTGCGATGTGCAACTGGAGCCAGTGGAGCCAGTGGAGACACTGGGGGCCATTGCTCCGGTGCGTTGCAAATGTGATTTGAAGCCTATATGAAGCGATACTTTTGCCAAGTCACAACAAAAATATTTTTATTGCGTGGGGCCTCAACAACAACTTTGTACTGTGTATATATGTAAAATAGGGTCGCCATTTTGGCCAAGGCAAGTGTGTGGAGTGTGTGGAGTGTGGCGGGTGCAGCTTGTGGCGTTGAAGTTGCAACGTCGACAGTTGTCGGCACACTCGCAAAACTCAGCGAACCAATGTGTGAGCACAGTTGGCTGGCATGCATAATGGATGACAACTGAAGTTATTGCTGTTGTTGTTGTGTTTTTGTTGTTTTTGTTGCTTGAATTTGTACGAGAAAAAAGTGTGTATTTTCCAAAAATAAAACCAAACAAATGCTAAAAACAAACAGCAAAAAGAGCAGCAGCAACAACAACATTTTGGAGGCGTTGATGAAGTCGACAACCGTTGCCAATGTTGTTGTTTTTGTTTTTGTTGCTTTTGTTGTTGTTGATGCTGCTGCGGCAATGCGTTGCCGGTTCGAACAACAGCTGCTGCCATGATACGAATATATTTCGTATACAATTATTTTTCTGTACTCCAACTGTCCATGGAGAAGAACAAAGTAAAACTTCGCGATTTTAACGGCTAGCGAATGCACTAACTAATTTGTATAAAAAATTAAAATCAATTTAAGCTTTATCTGAAGAAATTTAAATAAAATGCAACGCAACAATTGCTATAGCTGTTGAACTGCTCTCGCTCCTTTTGCTCCAAAAAAATACATCGTTTCTGCTACAGCTTTGTTAAAGTTCAAAGCAGTTGAATTTACTAAAATGAAATTAAAAATTAAATTAAATATTTCACAATCAAAATTCTAATAATTTTAATTTTGTCAAAATAAAACACAATTTTGGATCTATTTTAAAAAGTTAAATAAATATTTAATAAACTTACTTATTTAGATTGTTAAACATAAAAACTATAAATTTCTAGACCTGACAATATATTCATTAAAATTAATATTCAATAATTCATTAAAATGAATATAGTTACAAATTGAAATAAAAAGTAAACAAGCATGTTACGTTTCTTGAGACCGGTTAGAGTATGAAAGCCACTGGCCTGCTGCTGTCTGCCGGTATATTTGAAAAATGCATATGGTCAAAATGCCAGAGAGGAAGTCAGTCAACAGAAACACACACACAAAATTCTTCATTTATTTTTATTTTACTTTATTTTGTCGAGTGGAAAAAGGAGAAGTGGCAAAGTATGCGAAGCGAAAGAAAGTGTACCGAACAAGAGCTTAAAATGCCAGCCCTATAATTATAATCATATAAAACGCAGCTGGTGATGTGAATCGGAATCGGAATGCGTGCAGATGACAAACTGTGCAGACAAAATGAAAGTAACGGGATCTGGCAGGCGCCATCAAGTCAAATGACGCCCTCAACACATCAAGCGGGCGGCCAAATTGACGCAGTCTGATTAAAAACGCATCAAATAAAACTAAACGATGGGCGAAAGAGTAACAGGAAGTGTGTAAGTGTGTGAAAGAATGAGAGAATGAGAATGGAAATGAGAATGGCAATGCGAATGAGAGTAGGAAAACACAACCTATGCTAAATGGTCGTAAAAGTGAATTTTAGTTGCCTCACACAAACACACACGCACACATTAAGGGGTGCCTGGCGGAAGCAAATACAAATAAGGGACACAGACCAGACATTGCGGGACAGGGAAAACAAGAGGACAAGGGGACACGGGACATCCCCCTTTTTGGCCACGCACACAGCATCCGCCAAAAAAAAAAACAACAAGAATTGCTAATGCTGTGTCCGTGTGTTGGTGCACACAAACACTCGCACACATGCACGCACACGTCTAAAATCAGTGCGGGTGCGTCGCTGTCGCTGTCAGCGTCGCCGTCGCTGCTGGCGTCGCTGTTTTGGGCTAAGTGCCGTCATCAAAACATACACAAGACGAGAGGAAACAAACACAGACGTAACAAAAGTGAGCGACTGACTGACTGACTGACTGACTGAGTGAGTGAGTGAGTGAGTGAGCGAAAAGTAGAGGGGAAGGGATGCCCAAAAAAAAAATAAATAAATAAAGGGCTGCTGTGACAGCTGCCCAACAACTGCGACTGCGACAGAGACCGAGACAGCGACAGCGACTGCTCTGCGAACAGCATTTGCGATTGCAAAAATCTGTTAAATGAAAACTGGTCGAGTTTTTCTACCCCATAATGCGGTAAACAAGGGCATAATTATGCGTTATAATATTTAACCTGCATGTAAAATTTATGCTTTTGACCAGGACTGTGATCCCTTTGCATAATAAGAGAGCTGATTAAATTACACATATGTATATATATATATGCACACATTACATATTGCATAATTGAAGGGCTACATATTTAAACTTTAATTAAGGAACTTTTAAAAATTGCAATTTCAACAAAATTAAGTTTGCTTATATCAAATTTTTGGATTTGAAAGACTTTTCAATATGTTAATTTTGACACCCAACGAACTTGCATATAAATATTATTATTTAGACTTGTTGAGAATTGCAGCAGAACTTGACATTTATATATACAGTTGCGAGAAATACAATAATATTTATATATACAGATGCGAGAATACAATAATGAAATAACAACAAAAATAGTTTTGCATTTTTGTCAAATGTCAATTTTTAATTTGTAGTCTTCTTTTTTTCACTTGAAGGTAAAAGTTACAAAAATTTAAAATAATAATAAAACCACTTTGTAGATATCGTTTACTTTTTCTAATATAATTATAATTTTTTCTTTTTTTAAGTCTCCTACTTTTAAAAACCTATTCATAAACATAAAAATTTTAAAAAGACACCTTTGAACATAAGTATTGTGAGAGTGGTGTTGTTTTTTTATTCGCAACTGTAAATATATCACAGTAAGTATGAATGAATGCTATAAACAGGGTATCTATTAGTCGAACACACTCTCAACTAGAACATATGCAATATTATTAATATTATTATTATTATTATATTATTTTCCATTAAGTTTCGGTGCTGATGGACAAGGAATCAGTGAAACGAACATACACATACACACACATAAAAACACACACACACATATGTGCTTTGCATCATCGACAACAACAACAAAAAGCGAACTTGTTGGGGCGTTTTGTGTGGAGTCTTCGCATCTCTCATCTTTTAGCTCACATCTCATCGCTTCCGTGTTTCGAAATTCAATTTATGTATACTTTATGATGTTGCCCCGCATTCGCTTTGCTAGACATATTCCATGCCGCATACGTTGACGTCGACGTCGACGTCGACAGCGACAGCGACGTCAGCGTTGGGGCTACGCCGGCTCCCTCAAGCTGCTGCCTACTGCTGCTGCTCTGCCTGCTCCATGGAGTCAGTGAGGCATGGAAAATTGCAAGTTCAGGAAAATCGATTTTTATGTTGTATTTTTGGCTAGGCAAATGCTGCGTCTAGTTTTTCTGCTCCCCTTCTGCTTATTAGGCTAATTAACATGCAGAAACTCACACACAAACACACACACTAATGCATCCACTCAACTCACACAAGTGCAGTTAAGGTAAAAATAAAATTCAATGCAGACAGACTCACACACACATACAAACATAGACTAACTCACCTCTGGCGCTGCTTCTATTTAAGTTTTGCGTATATTATGCACTTCAGTTTCGTCTTCGTCTTTGGCTGCTGCTGCTGCCAAAATTGTGTGTTCGAACAGTGCAACACACATACACGCGCAATGCACACGCACGCATACACACACTCTCACGCACACGGCAGCTGCACTTGCATACACACATACAATGAATGTAGGCTTTTTCACTTGACCTCTTGCACACTCTTCTTGGAACACCCAGAGTTTAACAAACGCGTGAATTACTTTAATTGTGTTTAAGTCTTTACATGGCTTGCGAGCGAGGCGAGCTTTTCACTTTTTTCTAGTATAACAACATATGAAAACATACGGCTCCAAACGCTTTTTATTGTTGGAGCAAACGACGGCACTCGAATGACAATGTGACCGCAAGCGACTAACGTCAAAATGCTACTGCTCAAGCATACAACAACAGCGAATCGATGAATATATCGATAACATGGCATGAGGATTTCTTTAACAACACTACCCGTGAGAAATAAGGTATCTTAAGCCGCTCTGAATACGGTCACATTGCAATCACAGAACTTACTTAACATGCTGCAAGGTTTCCTACAAAGGTAAATAGTGCATAATAAATGTACTTCATATATGAAACATTAATTAAATTGGTGGTTACAGAACGTGTCTGTCGGCGCTGAACACAGCTCAAACGATGTTCGTGCGTCAGAAGCATGCCTTCGATCGTGCCGTGCTCAAGCCCAAGGTGCGCTGTCATTTCCCCAAGCCCCGCGAGGTAAAGCGCATCAATGTTCACGGCTGGGAGACTCGTATGTCAACGCCAGAGGGACGCAGAGTGCTGATGCGACGCATCCTCAAGGGACGACACGATCTATCCCACTAGCCCAAAATAATAAAATAAACCACTTCTCGTTATTATCTATAATTTAGTATGTGTTTTGTGGCGATAGATTTGTGCCTGATGATTAATTTCAAATAGTGCACTGAATTCAATATATTCCTATTCACTTCTAAACACATCAAAGATCTGTGAAAATTGAAAAAGTGCTTTAGAGAATTTTAAATAATAGCACAACATTATTTTGACTAATATTTATACGTATTATGTATTGAGGCTTGAATCCAACGCTTTGCCTTTTAAGATAAACAAACAAACCTAACAAGAGTAAAATCGACACGCCCCTTAGGCTATTTTCAGCTACCAGCCAGTGTTAGCAGATGTTATCTGCCAGCACTCAGGGGGAGGTGAAGTATTAGTTGTATCGTATCTTCACACATTCTAAAATTTTTAATTGAACAGCACCTGCTTAACTACTAACAAGTGTGACGCACAATTGCCATGTTGACCTCTTGTATAGTTACACAATGAGAGTGATTGTTTGGCTGCAGCAGCCGGCGGATCAGCCAGCGCTCTTAGCGAGAGAGAGAGCGATGTTAACTTTGGCGGCTGCAGTTTAAGTGCACTTAACATAGTATGCAAATGTAAAATACGCCTTGAAGGAAGCAAAATTAAAAACGCCAAACAAATTAATGTTTCCTTGCTGCTGCTGCCAACAAACCGCAGGTTTCAAAGTCATATTCTGAATTTATACATACATTAGCTATTTCATTCTATTAGCTGAAAGTTGATTTTAAAAATCAATGTCATTTAACAACATCCAAATTAATATAGGCTAATCTTATACACATTTACATTTATGCACAAGTTGTAACTTGGATCGATTAGCTATTTGATGGCAGGTTGTCCGAGGAATTCAGGTGGTCGATGGTAGAAGTGCTGTATGCTTTTGGACGACTTGGAATCGTCGATAATGAAGACATATGGCACATTGTTAGCTACGCCAGCGCCCTGATGCTTGAAAAAGCCCTGCGGCAGACTCAAATCCCCGCCAAGAGCCAGACAATTGACTTTCGAGAGACGAGTCAAAGGCATCGCCGGCAGCAGATAAAGTTTCGCCGCAACGTAGTCAACGGCACGAACAACGCCTGTTCAGATGGATAATTGAATGAGAGTTGAGGAGTGATTATTTAATGTCTCCTTACCTATGCCAAAGCACTCCAATGGCTGATCGCTTGCAGCGGATTTGCACAAATAAACCAAGTTCGCCTCTACGCCAGCGATGAGCTCCTCGCGAGTCCAATCCTCCGCTGGGCGACACACAATCTGCAGCTTATCTAGATCGATCTGCAGCGGTTGACAGTCCGTCAGGTGCTTCGCATTGCCGCGCAGTGCTTGGCTGAGCCGCGCCAGGAAATTTGAATAGCGCACATCCTTGGCACTCATCAGCCAGGGTCTATCCTGGCAATGATTCCGCGGCGGCAACGCGCTACGTAGCTGATGCAAAGCATATTTTGGAAAGGCATCGCTCCGCTTGAACTCATCCGCTGTGTAAATGATGGGCACTACTCGCACCAAGGATTTGCTGTCGAGTGGCTCATCGAAATTGTTAATGGGCCGGTTGCTGGCTATTTGCACCACATCCGTTGGCTGGACGCAGTCCACTATTAAGGCCATGAGTTCTAGGCCAAATCCCTTGTTATAGCCCATCGTATTGATCAGCCAAGGCATTTTCGTATATCCCTTTATGCTTCGGCAATGGTTCAACAAATGCCGCACTGATCTTGCGTATTCCTCGGCACACATCACCACATTCACATGACCCACCGCGTAGGCCACGTCGGGTTGTTTGTTGAGAAAGAAACCGGGTCCCAAGAGTGGCGCATCAATGACGCAACATGAAACCGTTTGGGGCACAAACAACTCCGGTTGCCCAATGTCCAGGTCAATGAGCAAAACTTGCGGAAAGCGTTGCAGATGCCGATTGATGAGGTAACGGATCAGTGTGGATTTGCCCACACCCTTGCCACCAGTGACCATGAGCCGACTGCTCGACTGCAACGCCAGTTTTGTCCACACAGTGGGCACCTGCAGCGCTCCCCCTCGCCGGTCCGCACTCTGAAGGAGGCAATTGAGCAGATATTCGCTGGCAAAGTATGGACGATTCGTGGCATTCACTAGCGGGAAAACATTCTCTGCCATGTGCTTGGCAAATGTTGCCAGCAGATTCTGTGCTCCCATATTCCGTTGCAGCAGCACAATTGCATCGTTTTGCGCATTGTAATTGCCCAAAATGTTGTCCAGCTGAGCGCGCGAGAAATTCTCGTTGAGATCCTGCCAGTTGACTTTATCTTTGGGCGGTTTCTTATTGGCCAACGGCGAGATCACCACCCAGTTGAAGCCCTTGGGCGAATAGATGTTCAATGGCTCCATGGGACGTGCTTTGTAGTTATTAATTGTAATCCGACCACATAACAAAGTGACGACAACGGTGCCATAGAATTCCACATCCTGTTTGAGCACAGCCAGCACAATGTTGCTCCTCAAGCTGTTCTCAAATATGTTCAACTCCGGAATATCCTCCAGTGAGTCCACTAACGAAACTGTTGGCGCTTGTTTCTCAGCGTCCATTTCCGTGCTATTCTCACTTGGCATCTCCGCATCCTTATCCACTTGGGTTTCTTCTCCAAGCTCTTCTGAATCGAATGATTCGCTTAGAATTTCAATTTCTGGCTCAATTTCGGTTGTCGTGTTTATTCCGTTTTCTAACGGAATTGAGATTATTTCCGCTTCGGGTAGATCTTCAATATTAAAGAGCATAGGTTTCTCCACACATTGGAATTTGATGCTCCTCAAGCTGTTCTCAAATATGCCCACCTCCGGCAGATCCATCAGTGAGTCCTCTAACAAAACTGTTTTCGCTTGACTCTCAGCCTCCATTTCCGTGCTATTCTCACTTGGCATCTCCTCATCTTTATCCACTTGGGTTTCTTCTCCAAGCTCTTCCGAATCGAGCAAAGGTTTCTTCTCACTCTTCTCATCTATCGGCTTTTTTAATAAATAAATAAATATGTGCTTCTTATCATTGCTCTCCAAACCAGAGGTGATATCTATAAAATAATATTTTTAAAAAACTTAATTAAACAATTAATCAACTTCTTACTATTAATATTGTTGCAGTTTCCAGTTTCAGTGTCTAATTTAAATCGGTTTTCAAATCCGTTGATTGGGAAAATCTTTGATGTGCGCTTCTTATTTTTTAAAACTTTTCCATCAGTATTAAAGTTTATCATAGGTTTTGTTTTAATTTTGACTTCTTTCTTAACATTGCTCTTTTTAACCTTCATGTTTATAGCTTTATGTTCATTGATTAATTTTAAAGAGAGATAATTGTTTACTTTGAATAACCAAATAACAATAATGCCGGGCCATGCGACTTGATTTTCGAGAAGAAGAAGAAGAATCAGATTAGTGATGAGTGATTAAGACAAGTAGCTGTCACTGTTGTTGCCGAGTCACTGTTTCCCCAATCACCCAGTGCAACTCTGAACGCCTTATCAAAACCACAAACAAAAATGAGATAAATCATAAAATGCAAGTGATTCATGAAAGCGCATTATTAATTTTTAACTGAAAATGTCAGAACAGAATCGCTTTTGCCTATTTTGTTTTGGCTGTGCAGGTAATCTTTTTAGCTGAAATTGTTCAACACTGCCAGAAAAGTGCAACTCTGCGGCGCACGAAGGCGTTGGTTGTTCATCTACCAAGAAAATTCATCGTCATTTTGCATGAGAAAAAAAGTCGAATTTTTAATTGTAATACCTTTTATACGAAACGAATAACGGTAGACGCATAAGAATCAACATATTTGTGCCATTTTGTAAGCATTTTAAGTGTCGAATTCGTACTAAGTGTTTGCAAAAAAAAATATATTTAATTGTAAGTGAGAAAAGTTGAAAGAGCAGTGAAAAAATTCCACACACACACACAGCTATGCGCTCACACACAGTCACAGCAATCGAACTCACAGACAACATATGTATGTGTATGTATGTATGTATGTACATAAATGCGATGATGTTTTTGGAATAAACGCACGAAGAGAGTTGGTGGCGGGCGAGGAATCAGACCTATGACGCGACCATTGGACTATCTCACATATATATTTCAAGAAAAGTAAATAAATATGTATTGAATGCGGAGCGATTGGCGATTCTGCCCAATACGAATACCAATGCACGTAAATAAAAATATACATGTGTGTACTAGTGTGCTGCACAATTTGAGATGGAATGCATTTGGATTTACATACATACATAATAACTGGCCAATAAAAACCCCCACCACCAACAACAACAACAACGGTTGATTGTCAAAAAAGCCTCATGCGGCTGTTCGCTGATGCTTCTTCTTCTCTGCTATAGATCGTCAGCAGCAGAAGCAACAACAAATGGGAGAGCCATTCAAAATGTATGACTCAAGTGTGTGTGTGTGTGTGTGAGTGAGAGATTGTAGCACTGCGCGCATATGTATATGCTGTATATGTTAATGTGTGTGTGTATTTCTGTGGCTTTTTCACTTTGATATTTTTTCAAGCAGCTCGCGCAGTTTTCGCAAATAAATTAAACAGAACGCATCGCATCGCCGCTAACGTCGTCCGTCGTCGGTGTTTGCATCTTTGCTACTCTGCTCTCTGCCAATTCCAGAACCTCCAATGACGACGATTCGCAAAAAATTGGTAATTGTCGGCGATGGTGCCTGCGGTAAAACTTGCCTTCTGATCGTCTTCAGCAAAGACCAATTCCCTGAGGTCTATGTGCCCACCGTCTTCGAGAATTATGTCGCCGATATCGAAGTCGATGGCAAACAGGTAAGCTCCACTTTATAGTCCACTTTTTATGAATCCCTCCCTTAAGATAAGCACGTGAGCAATGTTTTTTTTTTGTTAAACAAACAACTTTTTGCTATAAGTTCTTGCTAATTTAATACTTAGGCATTTTCTTTTATTTTCATTAATAAGAGAAATGCCTTTTTAGCAATTATAGATTTGCTTTCATATTCATTTGTGCTTTTAAAATAGACGTGATGCTGTGTAAAAATTCGTTTTTTTTTCGTGCTCGTGTCACGATAGAAAATACGACACCCAACTCTAATCACAACTTCCAGTCTCCTCCCCTCCTTCGCAACTCGTCTAGTCTCACAGCATGCAAAATCATCTGATCATCGTTCTTGCTTTGTGTATTTTTTTCTCCATATATTTTCAACTAGAATCCCCCACACCACCCTCTACTCTCCACCACCCTCTACTCTCCACCACCCTCCAATTTCCAGCACTGCATTCTGTGCTCATGTTGTAAAAAAAGTTGTGAGTCAATATCAATTGTTGGAAGGCAGACAAGCAGACAGGCAAACTAGACACCCGCTCGCTCGCTCACCCGCTTGTTCTACCACTCTCGCCCCCTACTCTCCTTGCGCATATAACGAGCGGGCAGACATACATACTATACGCACGCACGCATACACATACACACACACACATATATATATATATATATATATATATATACACACACAAACACACGTACTAATACTAAAACATGTACTTGTATAGCAAGAGCTCCCTTCCTTCCGTTTCTTGCTGTGAGCTCTTGCTCTTTTTATTCGACTTATACAAGCCCGTTGCGCACATACAGTTTTGCGCGCTGCTGCCCGCGCTCTCTCCCATTCTCTCTCCCTCTCTGGCTCGCTTTATATATACATATGTATGTCTCTCTCTCGTTCCCCTCATCCAATTGTTACCTGCGCTCACGTTTGGAGCCAATAGCACACCACGCTCTCGCTCTCAATTGTAATAAAATAAGCCAAAAGCAAAAAGGCAAAACAAAAAAATACTGCTATATGCCATTTTGATTTGCATTAAGTCATGTTTTGTGTTTTATTTTTGATTTTCGGTTATTTGCTAAATGTTTAGCGTTTCTAATATTTTCATAAGTTTATTTTTTTTTTTTTTATGAACAATTTCCACAGCGCAATATGGCTGCGCTTGTGTGTTGTGTTTGGATAGCGCTTACATGTGATGTACATATGTATGTATCTGTGCCTGTGTGTGTTTGAGCATGTGTGTGGCTGTCGTTCACGTCATTCTACGTATTGTGTCTGATTAATACGTTTGGCATTTCCGCCAGTTCCTTGCTTTTTGCTATCGCTCAACTTGAAGTTGACTTCTCTCGTCTGCAGCGACTTCTTCGCTTTGTGATGATGATGATGATGATTGAAACGGGCTTTTGTGCCACATAATTGCGACGAACTTAACGGGCGTCGTGTTATCACTCTATACAAACTTACTATATGCATTCTCATATATACCTACTTATTCATACTACCAGCGAAACCTCTACACACGATTATAATGACGTGATTCTTTTTCTGTGCATTTATTTTTTAGGTGGAGTTGGCCTTATGGGATACAGCTGGTCAGGAGGATTATGATAGACTGCGACCGCTGAGTTATCCCGACACTGATGTTATACTTATGTGTTTCTCAGTGGATTCACCCGATTCGCTAGAAAATATTCCCGAAAAATGGACGCCAGAGGTAAGCAGTCGTTAGTAATTTAAAATTGTTTACGTTCAAACTGTATATTTATAATAACAATCTTATTTTCAGGTCAAACATTTTTGTCCCAATGTTCCAATCATTTTGGTAGGCAATAAGAAAGATTTGCGAAATGATCCTAACACAATTCGGGTAAGTTCTCCATTAATACTCATAACGTGTCGTCATTTAAAACTATAATTATTTTGGTTTCGTGCAGGATCTGGCAAAGATGAAGCAGGAGCCGGTTAAGCCGCAGGAGGGACGCGCTATGGCTGAGAAGATAAATGCCTTTGCCTATTTGGAATGTTCGGCCAAGTCCAAGGAGGGTGTGCGAGAAGTTTTCGAGACAGCAACCAGGGCTGCACTGCAAGTTAAAAAGCGGAAGAAGCCCAAATGCCTTTTGCTCTAAAAGAGCAAATAACAAAAAAAAAATCTATACATACACAAACACACACACATACCCATGTACACACACATATACACACACACCTTTTACGAGAATAACAACAACAAGAGCAACTGCAAACAGCTAGCATGATGCGGAATCCGGCAACTCCAACAACAACAAGCAGAAAACAACGGCAGCATTAACACCTTTAGCTACAGCTACAAACAAGCTACAACACACAACAACAACAAGAATATGAAGATGAAACGGGCAAACAAAACAAAAACAACAAAAAAAGAAGAAGAAGGAATGTCAAACGCGGATTTGATTTTATATACAGTCTAGAGTAGTTATTAACCGAAGTAAACAACAATAATAAATATCGCATTATTATTATTATTATTTGTAACTCTTGACGGCGTCGAAATCAGTCAACACTCAAAACAACCAATACATACTTACTCGTATATATACATATATATACACACACACTTATGTATGCATACCTATCTATTATCCTAGTATATCAGTTGTGTCCGTTGATTTTGAGATTAAAATCCAGAACAGAAATGTGTCCAATACCTTTGTGTATGTGTGGCTGTGCGTGTGTATTTGCATGTGAGTGCGTGTTTGTGTGTGTGCGTGTGTGTATGTGGCGTTGAGTGATGATGCAGTTATTCATTTTTTCAAAGTCTTAAGGCAAATTATGATAAACGGACTACATAACAAAAAAAAAACACTGAAAGAGGTTAAAATGCATGCATTCATAAACATACCAATTACAAACTTTTTTGACTCATATATATACATCTATATATATATATATATAACTATATATATATAAACAGAGACCGCCAATAAACTAAACAAACACAAAAAAAATAAGAATACTACTTTGCAAACAGTACACAAATGAGAAACAAATTTTTAAACGTAAGCCACAAGTGAGATGCATTCAATTTTTCATGTGCAAAAGCAAGCTCGAGTTTTTAGTATTTGTATTTTGCATTAAACTCAAGATAAATGAACGTATTTTATGATTTTATAAAATACCAATATATTTATATATATATATATATATATATATATATGAGCTACCACATATATATATATGTATATATATATGCATATAAATATACAGTACATATATGTGTATGTCTCTTTTTGTATTTTGTACCGTCAAATCGTGTAATTCTCACACAAACTCGAAAAAAGAAGAAAATGCGCCGTTTTCTACAAATGCTATATATACATATGCATATATATGTATGTATATATATACATATATACTATTTTCTACAGTTACTATTACACAATTTAAACAACAACAACAAGAAAACGATCCGCTGCATAAAGCGTCGAAAGTAATTGTAAATTTGTGCATTAAAAGTTTTGCTTCCTATACAATAAAACAAAAAAGAAAACAACAACAAACAAATAAAACACATTTACCAGATAACCAAAATTAGAACTATGTATATATGTGTATATGTATACATATGCATATATAAACCAAAAACAACAAAAATCTTTTCTTTTCAAAATTAAAAAAAAAATATTTTACTAAATAAAAATAAATAAAAAAAAAAATTAAAAAAAAAAACGATAAAAATCTAAAATTTGCTGTTTTCAATTATTGCGATCACGATATGTTAAATAAGAAATAATGCTGTGGGACTAACAATCTTTTCACAACTAAAAATAATCTTGCTTGAACTGGAAGATTTAACAGATGTTAATTCGATAAGTTTAAAGATATCGAAAAAGATGGCAAAAAAAACCAATAAAATCTATTTAGATTTTCAGTCTGGTAAGTAAAAAGTAAAATTAATTTAAAAAAAAAACCACTTGATTTAACGGGGTTTCAAAAATCTTTATTCAGGGGCTTTTTTTTTGTCATTTTCATTGATTTATTTTACATTTAAAATGTATGAATTAAATAGTTCAATTGATCGCTCGAAGCGCTCAATTTCGATTTTCCGAAACAAAACAATGCAAGTTGGGTTTTACCAGACTTGTGCTTCTATGATAATACTCGCATATAGCTACTAACATCTAGTTTTTTTTTGTTGTGTTATTGTTCATGGGAAATACATAATCATATGTGATATATTTAACATATTTATTTTGTTTAATTTAGCATCCTTTCATTTTATACTCTCGCTCAATAATTTAAATGACAAACAAATTAAACATACAATTCCAAAGATATCGCTTAACAATTACGTAGCTCATTATTCGGATTGGTTATTAGGCAACATAAAGAGTTGGTTTCATTAAACGCCTGCAACAACAAGTTGCTTAACAATTTCAAATTGATATTGATATAACAAATAGTATATAGACGGTCCTTAAAGCCATGTGCTGTGATGCTGTTGCAGATGCTGATGCAGATGCAGATGTAGTAACATTGATGTAAGGAACTCATTGTGATGCTTACGGAAAGTCATAGATGTTACAAAGTAATTAACAAAACACAGAACTGTTGAACTTATACTAATAATAATAATAATAAATAAACTTAAACGAGTCAACGCGTCAAACATTCTTATAAAACTTAAACAACAAATGCAAACGCATCAATAATAAAATATTACATAAAAAATCACATTTTACAATGCAATCTGCTCGTTTTTTTTTTTTTGCGCTTGTGCATTATAATCGTGTTCGATCCGATCGACCTATCTCGCTTAAATAGGTTTAGTATACATACGTTTAATTCAACATTTATTCGATTAGTTAATTAATGTGTGTGCGTTCTGTGCGCCTGTCGTAATTAATCATAACAATAATAATAATACATGCACATAATACATAAATTCAATGCGCCTTCAAATTTGTTTACACTTCGCCATTTGCTGGGACAGTTGCTGCGACATAAAGCTCTGTTTGATTTACACTTGATCATATTTCGTATATAGATAGTATTCATATATAGCCTTGGGCGCTTTATTGGCTTTAGCTAGGACTCAGTTTTGTATCGTTTCGTGGTTTTTTTTTTTTTTTTTGATTTAACATTATTGATATTGCATATTTGTTGTATTGTTTTGGTTTCACTTTTTCGGTTTCCGTTAAAATTAAATGCATTTCATTTTTTTGTTTCTCATTTTGATTTGCCGTTCTGCCAATTTGTCTTGTTTTAGGAATCGACTTCTTCTTGTTATTTACTACATACGTACATACGTGCATTGCTATATATATATAAATATATATATATATATGTATTATTTGGATTGGTGCTTAAACATATTGATATACATAACTATATAGTATATACTCATATTCTCCTTCCTTCGTTCTACTCCTTCTTCTCTCTGTGTGCGTCTAGCACCTTAACAATACAAAGTCAACAAATACGATGTGGAATAACACATTAAAAAAAAAAAACATAAGTTTAACTAGAAACAAAGAACATTATGTAAACCTCAGATACGGTCGATTAGTTGTTTAGTTGTTGCCTTGCTCTGGCTATATACCAATTAGATTCGCAAACGCTTGCTAAATTCAAGGATTAGACATCTATAATATGTCAACACACACACACACATATGCGTACATATATATATATATATATATATATGATTGGTTGTGCTATATACACTACGTATATATAGCCAAATAAATATATAGCATAACGCATTGATTAACATTGCACAATGTTTGCACTGCGAACCGAGTTGTTGTTGATGTTGTGGATTTTGTGTCCATTCAGTTTAGTTTAGATTGCGTCTACGCCTAAAGACCAATGCGAAGATGGATCGGATGCGCCACCAGCGACTACGATGCCGGGTATGTATCTTCTCCGAGCTAGTGTCGGTGCCCTTTTGCATTTCCTTGCGACGGATTTCGCGGACGAGCGTATAGAATGCCTCATCAATATAATGACGCAGTGCTGCCGATGTCTCGAAGAATGGGCAACCGAATTGATTTGCTAGATTCTTGCCCTCCTCGGTGGTGACGCGTCGCTGAGATTCCAGGTCCACCTTGTTGGCTATCAACACCAGCGGTATATCCTCGGCCAGACGGACGCGCGTTATCAATTTGCGATACTCGGAGGCCTCCTGAAAGCTGTGACGATCCGTGACCGAATAGCAAATGATGAAACCTTCCCCGCAACGCATATATTGATCCCGCATGGCCGTAAACTCAACCTGGCCAGCAGTGTCGAGTATGTCCAACAGCGCAGCTTCATTGTCAATCACCGCCTGTTGCTGGTACGAGTCCTCTGCACAAAAAATGGAACAGTTCAGTGGTCAAAACAAAACAAAAATATATGTGAAAATTAGTTGTCTTCGAACTGCCAAATTTAAGATACCCTTGCAGATGTGTTGTAGACGTTTTTTTTATATATGTTTCTATATCGGAAAATCAGTTCATAATGTCATTTAAACCATCTCCTAATACTTTTTCTTACATATGTTATTATTATGACATAGTTTTAAGAAGCTTAATAATACTGATATTATGATAAAATGGTAAGCAAACGTTGCTTTCACAACACTAATTTTTTACTTGATGTGAACTGATTTCTCAGTTTCTGTTGTAGATTATTATAGTCAAAATCTGTGTTATATTAACCTACAAGCAATTTACTAATAAACAATTTCCTAATTCTTATTCTTACATACGTTCAATATATGACAGAGTGTTCTTTGCTCAAATTTTTGAGGAACTTAAAACTAATAATATAAAAGCAATATTATAATAAAACGAGGTAAGCAAACTTGACTTTAACACTGAGAAACTGTTGATCAGAAAAATATATATATATGTATGTCACATGGGAAATATTTTTGTTTTGAAATAATCCTACAATCCGAAAGGGTACCAAAAAAAAAAAGACAGCAGCTGAAGAAAAGCAACTCGCACTTACCAATTGTTGGGTCGTGGTAGTCCAAGAAACTGTGGCTGACGAACTGCAGGGTAACAGCTGTTTGCGAGTGTTGGTATGTGTGCGAGTGTGTGTGTGTGTGTTTTGGTTTGTGTACACGCAAAGTTAGCCGAACGCACGAAGCCAATGCCGGACGGTGTTTTTTTGGGGGTTGATTGTGGGTGGTTGGGTGGTCGTGTGCCATAAAACAAAGCGTAAAAGAAATTGAGATAATTTATTGATTTTTCGCAGCGCCCTAAATTGAAAGTGCGCAGTGATAAAAGGCACTTTTTTTGTTTTTATTTGTCAAGCTTACCCGACTTGCCGACACCGCCATCGCCGAGTATAACGATTTTATAGACTCGGAGACCGCCACGCATATTCTGTGGAGCGGTTGGTGGCTTTATTAATAAGCCCATTTTATTGGCATTTTCCTTGCGGTCATCGGGCAGCTGCATCGAGTCCGTGTCGGAGCCACTTGTGCAACTCTTCAATTTTGTGGATCTCTTGAGGGCGGCACAGCCAATCGACATGTCGCCGGTCATCAATTAGATTTACAGCTATTGTTGCACCAAGGCGTGGCTAATTTGTTTGTCTTTTTGCCGCCGTCGTCGTCGCCGTCTCCGTCGTCAGTGCGTAGCTTGTAGCTCCTGGCCTATAAGGGGTTTTGCAAAATATAATTTTTGTCTGACATTCAATTATTTTCAATTTACCACAACTTTGCACTTGGCCCAAATCCAACAACAAGTTTTGTTGACTTCAATCTAAATCGTATCTATACATAATTGCGCTGGGTTGTTTTCCCTCGTTCCGTTCTTAATATTTTTGTTGTTGTAATTTTTATGGTAGTATATCAGTGTGACCAAACACATAGGAAATACCAAAAATACCAGCAGTGTTTGTCAGGCGTGAAGAGGACACCGAATGGCAAAGGACACCGAGGATGTCGATTATCGTTTATAGAACTGATATCGATTACGGGCATTTTTTATCGCCTATCGCCTAATGTGAATGACTGCATAATTAAGTGCGGCAACAGTCAGTTGCTATAAATATTCGAGTTGCCATAAACAACACACACACCCTCTTTTTATGTATAATAGCAATTTACATATTTATTTGTAATAAACTAAAGTGCAAACAGTTATTGACTTAAAGCAAAAGCCCATTTTCCCGCTATTTTCGAAAAAGCGACGAACAAAAGCTCGCTCGCTTGCAGCCCGCAAGTAGCCGCAGCCGCAACACCTCCGCCTGGCTGTCGTCGTTCGGTTTAGTTACGTGCTGTGATCGCATTGGAACTGTTCGCGACCGGGTTTGGCTATCCCGGAAAAATTCGAAGCAAAACATACAGTGGGGCAATTCGGAAATTGGGGGTATTTTGGGGGAAATTGGCATTTAGTAACAGAATCAAAAAGTAGTTGAAATATGTCTGGCGATGTACAGCCGCGAAAACGCAAGGATAAGCGCAAAAAACGTGGTAAGTTCATTTAATAGTTGAGATTAATGTTACAAATTGTATTTGATGTATCGAGATACTCGCAAATGTGGTGTGTCGTAGCTGTCCATTTCTTTTATTAGAATAATAATATTGTCGAGCGCCTTTAAAAATAACTTTGCCCTATTATATAAAATTATACATTGCTCTTCTTTGCTGTCATTTGCTATGCGTGTGCCGCTCTGCCGAACAAAATAAAAAAAAAAACAGAAAAAGAAAAAAACTATTTGTGCATACAGATTTTTATATATCTGTCAATGATTTTTAATGCGTTGTCTAGTTGCCTAGCTGCTGGGACACGCCATATTATCAAAAATATAATTTGAATTACTTTTGGGATATGCGAAAGAATGGAAAAATCAGTTGCTTTAGATAAGCCAATATCTTTAAAATTCCGCTCGTGTTTATTTAAAGCCTGAGCAGAGTGCTTGCTGCAGATGTTAGATAAAAGTGTATTTATCTTTTGCTCAGGGCAACATAAACAAATGCCGGTAGAATTCCTTCTTTCTCGCGCCCTCTCTCTCTCTCTCTCTTTTTTCTCTCTCGCTCTCTCTCTCTCTCTTTTTAAGCTGCTTTAATTCGCTCTCTGTTACAGCTGCTTGTGTTCTCAATGCTATTTAGTTATGATTTTGAATCTCAAGAGCAATGGCAGCTTTAATTGAATTTATTTATTTATTGAATATTATGTTTGTATGTGTGTATTCAAAGTCAAAAAGACTTCCGCGAGCAAAGACATTACACCCACCAGCATCTTTTGGACAATTTTTCTCATAGCATACACAAAGCGAACGCACAGAATGTATGTATGTACTATGTACTATGTGCTCTGTACAGAAGTGCTGTTATTTTTATTTGATTTTCTTTTTTATTTGGCCATATGCCCAAGCGCATGACTTGCGCCTTCTTTGTTTTGCATCAACAACAACAACACACCAACAACAACAACAACAACACACCAACAACAACAACAATTACACAAATCTTTCATCACTTTCTTGTAAGAGAATGTTTTGTTTGCATTTCTGTTATCATCAATTGTAACTAACTTTTCGTCTAGATGATCGCAAATCGGAGGGCGATGTGAGCCTACTGCGCCAGCCAAGCTTTCAAGGTAGCAAATCTCATCTACATTCTATGTCCATTGTCTATATATATATATATATATATATATATATCCCATACCCATATCTTCACCCCTATCCATACCCTAAACTGAAGAAGAAGCTTTGCAAGCATCTCGCATTTACTAAATCTAGTTGCTATTTACTAAACCCTCACACTGCCCCTGCCCCTTTCTCGTCAGTATGTGGTTAATTAAGTGAATTCTAATCACATGCGCTTAATTTATTATTGTCATGCATCGCGCACAGAGGATGTCGACGACTCGTCTTCCCACGGCGTTCACATCACAAAGATGGGAAACGATGATGTCCATCTCCATGTGCAACACCAGCACGGAACTGGCGGACACTGGTGTGCCAAGATTATATTCTTCAGCTTGATGGCTGTGCTCCTGGGCCTGGTTGGACTCATCATAATGGAAAATCGCGGACTGGACGTGGACTGTAAGTGAATGCTGTGATCACTGATTTCCATAATTAAAATCTATTGATTTTTAAAAATTGTTTATTAATTACGCTGAGTATCTTTAATCTGAACTTCAATTTACTTTTAATTACATATTTGAATTGGTTTTGTAAAGAAAATAAGTTCTAGAAATGGAATTATAACTGTTGTGAAACCGAACTTTAATTTGCTTGTATTTGTTTGTATTTGATTTGTAAATAAAATTAGCCGAATCATTTTAATAAGCTGGCTATTGAACAGTGTTATCTCAGTACATGAAACTAATGAATATTCTGGCCAATTGCAGTGGATACACCTTTGTCGGAGTCGCGTTATTCCAACTACTTCAATGGTTGGGTCGATGAGCATCGCGCTGATGATGAACACGATGCGCATCCTTCACATGAAGCGGCGGTGGATGAACACGATGATGAACACGACGATGAACATGATGATGAACATGATGAAGAATATGAGCAGCAAACTGGAGAAGAAGAAGAAGAAGAAGAAGAAGGGGAAGCCGAAGATGAACACGAAGCAGAAGATGAGGAAGCGGAGGAGGAGGAGGATGAAGAAGGAGAGAACACTGCTGCTGAAAATATTACAGCTGAGGATGATGAGGAAGAAAATGATGAGGTAAGAGTTTATAATTTCAAGATTGCTTGGATTAAAACCAAACTATATTGATAACAGGATGAGGACAATGATGATGAACTTGAAGAGTCCGTTGAGCCACCAAAATCGGCAGCTGCAGATGAGGAGGACGATGAAGACGATGAGATCGAAGAGTCCATTGAGCCACCCATTTCCCAATCAACAACGAAGAGTGCGCCCGAAACTGCTGAGGAAGATGATGAGATTGATGAGGTAGGCAGATCTTTATGTTCTTTTTTAAATGAGTGTTAATTAAAGTTCTCGATTATATTGCAGGAAGATGAGGAGGACGCTGATGAGGAGGATGCTGATGAGGAGGACATCGAGCCAACTATTTCTCAATCTCAGCCTGAAACTGTTGAGGATCAGGATGCCGATGATATTGATGAGGTGCAAATGGAATAATTATAATATTATTGTTTATATTACTTAAGATTTGTTTTTTATTTTAGGATGCTGATGATGATGAGGATGTTGATGAGGACGATGATGAAGAGATTCAAGAGTCCGCTGCACAAAGCGTTCCCGATGCTGCTGATGATAATGATGATGATGACGATGATGATGATGGCTTTGATCAGGTGAATTAAATAATAATAATAATTAAGATCCCTGCTCTAACTGGAAATTTGCAGGATGACAACGATGAGGATGATTTTGAATCCCTCGATCAGGACAATGATGAGGATGAGCAGTTGTTGCTGCAGGAGCGACAACGTCAAGCAGCCTCTGCTGCCGAAGCCGCAGCCAGAGCCAAACAGCAGCAGGATAATGAGGATAAGGACGAGGCAGTCACAACAACATCCTGGCTAGGCTCACGTAAGTATCTTGAAGAGCTTCTAGCGGTGCCAATGAACGGTTGACAGTTGAGAGGGTAATCAAAAATCCAAAAGAAAATGCTCCACTTTATGCAAAGTTTGAGATCTAATTAAATATTGTACAAGAAAGTGCAAATGGAAAAAAGAAGAGATAAAACATAAAAAACAACAATGATGAGAGAGATGTTAATTAAATGTTTCGTTCAAATTGAATTGTTTACTAAAACGTAAATCATTTTCCAGTTGCCGTTAAATTTGGCGTTGGCATTGCACTTGCCCTTGTTTCACGCCTTGTATTGATACGGAAAAATCCAAATACAAGTGAGTTTCTCAATTGCTGCTGAATGCCAAATTTGTTAACCAACTTAATTCTCTTTTAATGTTAACGAAACTCTTATCATATCGCTGCTTGACTGAGAACTGTTCTGCTCTAAATCCAAACTAAATGTCATCTGGTAATATCAATTCGAACATAAAATACATTTATAAGGGCCGCTTTACGTTCTTAACTAATTGATCAATTAAAAGCTACTCAATTTTGAATGAAAACATAACGAAAAAAAAATAAAATTAAATCCTTAAGGCCCATTTCTCATATTTCTGGCAAAGCTAAAAGATGAACAATTTGTAAATAGTTTTAAAGCTCTTTTTATTCCAAATTTTCTTTAGCTTAAACATTAACATGAGAAACTGGAAGTTCAACTAACTTTTGAAATTAACAAAACCAGAAACCAAACTTGATATTGAGAACAAAATTTTGCACTTTCTTCATGTTTATTATTATTATTTTTTGTTTGATTTTTGTAAAACATAATGAATAAGTTTAAGCCAAATGCAAATCAAATTTTTGTTGTTTTTATTGTAGTCACAGCTTTGTTAAAACTTATGCGCCAATGTATGTATGTAAATTTAATATTGTATGGCTTTGTTGTTGTTGCCTCCCAACTATATATGTACTATATTAACTAATTTCTGATAAAAACAAAAAAAAAAACAAACATAGACGATGAGGATCTGCCCACGACGGAGGTCAGCATGAGACGACGACTGACAATTGCCACCGCCGAGGATAATATACCCGATGATGCAGAGGAGGAGGAGCTGCCGCCGCTTGATGACGGTTGACAAACTATTCAGTTACTATATATATATATATCTATATGTATATGCTTCGGTCCCGATCGAAGATGCTTCCAAATAGTTTCAAGCGTTTGCACTTGAAACTATTTTGAAATTAATTGGCTTTTTATTGAGCTGTGTTTGTTTCACATAATAATGCTAGCCTTATTTCCAACCAAAGAGGAATATTCCGAAGAGGAGTTCGAAATCGAGGAGGAAATCGAGATTGAGATAAGCGATACGGAGGAAAACGACGATATTGTGGCCATCAATGCCAGCTATGTGCCGGAGACATTCGAGCAACTGAGCGCTATGTACAGATCCACGATGGCGCCAAAACCAACTGAGGCACAGCCCCAGACTAAACCAGAGCCTGCCAAAGAACCGGAGCCAGAGCAAAAAACGGAAAAGAAACTGGAATCCGAATCCGAACCGGAACAAACGACACCAGGCGACATTTATGTTGAATACGAAGATGGGGATATTGAGGATTACGAACATGACGATAGCGACGACGAGGATGAGCTGATTAGCGATGAGGAGGAAGATGAAATATCCGATGTGGATGATGCGGAACTAATGAGCAGGTTGGAAGCCAAATATGGTCGACTCCCTGCCAAGGAGTATGATACAGATCCCGATTCCGATGATCCGACCTGGACACGTAATTACTAAATGTACAATTTACACAAAACAAAAACCAAACCAAACCAATCAGTCTACAACAAGCAATCTACAAAGCCCATCACTGCATAGACATATATAGATAACTATCTGACATAAACTCGTATTATAATCTATTCTAAAGTAAACTCGTTCATGACGTTAATACCCATAGTAAGTCATAGTTATAGCCAAAATTGAATTGATTGCTAATCTTATGCATAAGGTGGAGCCTCAAACATTAACCGTTCAGTGCCGTCTTTAATTTAAATGCACCTCCCAATTGACTATTGAGTATTGAAGTATTTGTTCCTCCACTAGAAATAAAACCCAAGGAGCCAACTGGAGCCAAGGCAATTGAGCACAACGATGATCTGTTCGAGCAGGAGCTGCGCAAGGCCAATGCCGAGATGATCAATGAGGTAAGTTCCCCCAGCTCCTTCAAATAAAACTCGTACACGATTTATGTAATTCTCTTCGATGTAGCTCAACAATCTTTAAAACAAAAAACAAAAAAAAAAAACATTAAAAAGTCCTTTCATAGCTTTAATTAATGTTCGCTTTTTAAGTTCATGTGCTTAGCTCTTAAGGAATTATTAACAATATGCTGTATAGGAAATATTTAAACTTGAGTGTTATACGAAAGAGAAATTAAGCGAAAAGATCATAGATATTAAAATGAATTGGCATTAGTCGAAAAACATATTTGCTATTGGGCTTAGGATGGTCCCTGTTGCAGGAATTAGAAGCACCCACCTGATCCTTGCAACAGCTGACGCGGCAGCCCAATAGCAACTGTGTTTTTGTGTCGCAGACATCTTCAAAATATTTCGAGTATCACAAAATTAGTTTAAACTTAATCAATTCTAGTCAATTTGTGTCTGTGTCAATGCTCGTATCGGCATCAAGTCTTAATTTTAATGCAAAACTGAGCTCTCACAGTTTCTTAACTAATTGTTTACCTTTGCTAATCCCCGGCTCTACTTGCATGCATGGTTTTTACTAAATCTACAATGCCCTTCTTTTTTTTGGCTATATCCAAAACTAATCTCCAAGAATTATGCGAACGCTTTGCGCGCCTTTAACACGCTCACACACACATACGCACACTTGCCGGCGGCTCATCTGCAACGGGCGCGGGCCCTGGAGCTCATGGCTGAGAGGCAGCGCAGCAATCGCTTGCTCCTCGATGCCATCGAATCCTACAAACGTTATCTGGCCTTTGACGAACTGATTGCCAATCACACTGAATATCGTGCGGCTGGCGAAAGTTGCATTCAGCAGCTGAGATTTCTGGGTGAGTTTAAACTCGATATTCTATATAGATGCTGATCAACTGATCCCTCTCTCTTTGTGACAGGTCACATGCAACAGGCAGTCTCCGTGCACGAGCAGCTCATTGAACGCTATCCACCTGAATCTCATCTGCGCAATCAGCTCTCGCTCACCCATCTGATGGCCAATAAGTAGGTGTGCCTTACTCTGCCTGCAATCGCAAATTAAACTCACTTCTTAGCTTGGTCCAGTTGCAGCAGGTGGCTGGTGCAACCCTCAAGCTCTGGCCCCGTAATCCGGTTGCCAATCTCCACTTTGGCCTGGCCATCAAGCAGCTCCATGGCGACTATGCTCAAGCCTTGCCTCATTTGCAGCTTGCCATTGACTCACAAGCAGCGGGCACACAGGAGCCTTACTTCTATCTGGCGCTGGGTGAGACGCTCCAGCGTCTGGGCAAACAAGCCCAGGCATTGCAGCTGTATCAGCGTGGCGCGGACAAGCAATTCTTCGCCAGCGTCTATCAGCGCTCGCTGTACAATGTGCCCCGGCTGAGAGCCAAGTCCTTTTGGCAGCCAGCGGAAACGGGTTACGCCTTGGAGCTGGAGCGATTGCAGCAGAACTGGCGACGCATACGCAACGAGGCGCTGACGCTGCTCAGCAGCCAAGGCAACTTTCAGCAGGAGGCGGAGCAACTGCGCGATACGGGCAACTGGCAACAATACGAGCTCTACGCACGTGGCGAGCGTCTCCAGGGGAACTGTCAACGGGCGCCCATCACCTGCGGCCTGTTGGAGAATTTTACGGCAGCCAGCAGCTGCCGGCGTGGACAAATCAAGTTCAGTGCTATGCAGGCACAGACGCATGTCTGGCCCCACTGTGGACCCACCAACTGCAGACTGCGTGCCCATCTCACGCTGGTGGCACCGGAACCACACTTGACCAACTTGCGCGTGGCCGAACAACAGCGGTAAGAAAAATCAAACAGCTATTCGCATACCCTGTTAATTATCACCTCCTCCTCCTCCAAGTAGCACCTGGCGCGAGGGCGATTTGTTCATCTTTGACGATAGCTTTGAGCACGAGGTCTGGCACAATGGCAGCCAGCTACGTTTGGTGCTCATCGTGGACTTTTGGCACCCGGATTTGAGTGCAGCGCAGCGGCGCAGCTTGGCCCCCATTTAACTGTTGCCCTTCTTAAGAATAATATTACCCTAGCATCTAAAGTCAATTCACAGGTTCTTTTGTTAAATAAGAGATTCTCATGGAGCGAATCGTTCATCGTTAATGTAATCTGTAACTCTTAGCTGATAAGTATCTTTTGTATGAATGCGTGTTTAGTTGTAGTCGCTATCTTTGTCTATAAGTCTATAATTAATGGCTGCTTGGTTGACAGCAGCATCTTTGCTGTATCCAATCAATTTTGTAAATACAGTAAACTTTTTGATTCGAAAACCATTCAGTCTGAACTCTCGTTTTGGGGCAACCGGTTTCTCTTTATTTTTTCAGCAGCTTCCTGAACCTGTAAATATGTCAAAACTTAATTGAATTCTGAGCATAACTTACAAATTCATACGAAATGCTCTTGATAAATTTTCCAGAACTAAATCGATTTACATCAGAAACCCATTTTTTATGGTTGTTCTGCATCATCGTTTAAACTTGTCAAAATTGTATACCACTGATTCGTAAACGATCATATAATTAATAGACAATAAAGTTATTATCTGTAATATTTTTTTCCTTTTAACAGCATTTGCAAATAATTTGCATGGCAAACTCAACTTGATTACATTTATTTGTTAAGCGTGTTTATTTAAATCGAAAATCGTTTGTTCAAAAATAGTAATTGACCTGAGCACAGTTTTGTAATAGCTCCATAGTTCAAACATGATGCAGATGTAGCCTAAAGCATTGTATTAACTTAAACTGAATTACGCCCCAATTTGAAACGAACATGCAATTTGTTGATCTAAAAAGCCTTATAAAAGCCACCAGCTGATAGACATATCAATGTGTGTCTGTTGCGCAGCTTTTCGAGATGAGTGGTGCTCTCGTTTGTGGTGTTTACATATATGTATATTTTGTTGTTGTTACTGCTGATTTGGATGTGTGCCTCAAGGACTTGGGCTGCATGCGTGGCACTCTGATGCCAGGATATCAGCAAGATGCGTTTGAAGCATTTATGGGCATACCTTATGCAGCGCCACCAGTGGGCGAGTTGCGCTTTAACGTGGGCAACTTGAAATGCATGTTAGCTGACACTAGTTTAATGTTATGACCCTTGCAGAGTCCTGTAGCTGCCAGCGCCTGGACGGGTGTATTGGATGCCAGTGCAGCAGGTAGCAATTGTCTGCAAAAGTGTTATATTATGGACTCCTGGCCCACCTTTGGATCAGAGGATTGCCTCTACTTAAATGTTTACAGACCTGCGGTGAGTGAAATATATTAGAATAAATGAATTTGAATTTGAAATGTTAACAAAATGTAAACATTTATAATGCTCAAGTCTCTAGAAATGCATTCAAAATTGATTCAAAATTCTCTCACTTTTTTCTTTACTTTTACAGCACAGCAAAAGATCTTCGTTGCCAGTTATGGTCTATTTCCATGCTGGTGCCTTTATCTGTGGCTCTGCATGCCCTCGTAGCAGCGGTCCAAAGTATCTTATGGATACCGAAGAGGTTATTGTGGTCACTGTCAGCTTTCGCCTGGGTCCCTTTGGTAAATCCAAATCACAAATTTTCTTTACACAAACTTTCCTTATTGGTATCCATTCGTTAGGTTTCTTGAGCACTGGCGATGCTCAGATGTCTGGCAACATGGGGCTGAAGGATCAACGTTTGGCGCTCCAGTGGGTTCAAGGACACATCGAATCCTTTGGTGGCGATCCACAGTTGGTGACCATTTTTGGACACAGCACCGGTGGCATCTCCACACATCTTCACATGCTTAGCCCCAATTCAAAGGGTGAGTTGTGCCCTGTTGCTTGTACACATGTACACATATATTGAATTTGTTGTGCACGCAGGCCTCTTCCATCGCGCCATGTCCTTGAGCGGCACAGCCCTCTTCCCGTCTGTCATTGTGCGCGATCCCCTGACGCAGGCTCGTCGATTGGCTGAGCGTGTGGGCGTGGCTCAGGCCCAAAAACTGGACAGCGAGAAGCTAGTGAAAGCACTGCAACAGATCGATGGAGTGGCATTATTAGAAGCCGGCGATGTCTTCAAGGAATGGAGTAATTCGCCGTTGCTGAACTATGGTCCAGTTGTGGAGCAGGACGCAACGCCGGATGCCTTTCTCAATGAGCTGCCCTTGCAGGCTCAACTGGCCGGGCGCATCACTCAAGTGCCCTGGCTGCTGAGTTTCGGCTCACGTGCTGGCGAAGGATCCATGTTTACATTGCCTGTCTATTCGAATCCGCAACTATTGCAGGAGTTCAATCAGAACTTTTTGCATCTCTATGGCCTATTGTTGGACCTACCCCAAGGAGCGGCGACTGAGGAAACTGTTCAGGATATACTGAAAGTGTATGGTATTAGGGATTTCGAACTAAATAAGGATACGTTAGCTCCTCTTTCGGCAATCCTGGGCGACTTCATGTTCGCCTTTCCCGTCTACGTCGCAGCCAACAGCTATGTGGACCATGCAGATCAGCCTATTTCCATCTATAACTTTGCGCACCACAGCAATATTACCTATGCAACACTACTTTCGGGCGGACCTGTCTACGAGGAGCTGGGTGCATGCCATATGGACGATGCCCTGCACACGCTACACATGCCTGGTCTACTGCCAGACTTTCCAAAAGATTCCGAGGACGATTTGATTGTTAAGCGCATGACATCTTTGTTGGTGGATTTTGCCAAGACTGGGTAGGTTTTTGTCTATATTTACTATACACATTTTTATTCCTATGCCTATCTATATATATATGTATATATATCTGTTAAATATATATATATTAACTACTTCGAGCTTATTGGTATACCTTTGTAGAAGGTATCATAATTCTGTCTGTTCTCTGTTTCTACGGAAACTATACCATCAACTATCTTAAAGTTGGCAGATATTCAAATTTGTACTACATCTGCGATAGGTAGTCGTATCGGATTACTATATCATATAGCTGTCATAAAAACAATCAATTGAATTATGAGCTCTTTATGAACAACTTTTTTGTTTTCCAAGTTATCCCAGCTTAACTTTTCAGTTTACCTATTATTAAGATTCTAACATTTTCATACAAAATCATCGTTATCGAACTACTATATCATTTACTACATACTATGTCATATATAAAATTTAAATATGTGAAATTTAGATAATTTGACTCCTTTCTAAAGGAGTATGTAATCTTCGGTGTGCCTTAGATAGTCTTTCTTTGCTGTTCTATCTATAAAATGTATAAAACATTTATAGTTCGGTTTTTTGATAGCGACAAATGTAAATATCGTTTCGTATTTAATTATATCTTTATTTCTATTTATATATCTAAAGTGTTTTCTACGACAAAGACCAGCTGTTACCCTGCAAATCTGTTGACTTTACCACTGATGAGATCTGCAACTATTTTCGCTTTGGACAGTTAAATGGGGTCTATCAAGACACCATTGAGAGAGGTGCTGATATGCGAGGATTGGCCCTGTGGAAGAAACTCTATTCATAGACGTGATATACATGATATATATGTTCATGTTTTAATAATGAATAGTTAAGACTAGACGTAGATAGTAATTAGCTGACTAGACTCCTACATTTGAATATAATAAAAACATTTGCATACCAATTTTCCCAACTCTAATAACAAAAATCTCTAAGATCGAATAGTGTACCTTGTTAGTGATTGCAGGGTATCGATAGTTACTCTATGCGACCATGACTAAGTTCAGTTACATGCATATTTGCATACAAGAATATTTGCACATATGAATGAAGATAATGTGTCTCCTCCAGCTTGATTGAGTTTGCATTTCTGCTCCCTGAGACTGCAGCGATGACCTATTTAATATTCGAACTCGTTTTCAATCCAGACGAAGGTCAAATGCATTTGCATATTGTTCAACTATAGGAGAGACAATACAATCGAAAGTATAGTAATCCACATTAGTGAGTGACTTACAATGCAGTCCACACAAATAGTGTAACTCTGTTAATATCCCATATATAATCACTCTGACTTTTATTACAAGTATGGAATTTTACAAGTGAGCCTCACTTAACCCAGTTGGAGACACACTTTTACCATCAACAAATAACCACAAAGAATCAGAAGCCACTGGTTGATGTGGCACTAAATACCTTAAATAAACTACGGATATGGCCTAATTGATGGCACAAGATTTCAGCTTTATTCACAAGAAATGCTTGCAATTAAGTAGAATAACTATATGAATGAACAGCGGTGTAAGCGATGCATGTGTAATATGTAAGTGGAGAGATGAGCCACAAAAAGAGAGCAAATGCAAGTGCAGCCCAGCCCCCTTGCCAAGCAGCAGCTAGTGTTGCTTATCAGCACAACACTGAAAACAGACACACAGACAGATGAGCAAGCAAACAAACAAACCAACAAACACACCATGGGAAAAAAGAGCAAAGAAGAGTGTAAAATCTGTGGATGTGTGATTGTGTGAGTGCAAGCATGTGCTTTATTCATATCGCAAGCGAGGCGAGTCAGGATAAAAGTGAAAGTGAATGCGGAGATGATCGTAGTGCAGCTCGGCTCTTCTCTAGCTGCAGTTCTAAGTGGCGCCAAGTTGCTTGAAATTGGTTCGTGGTGAATACACCGATGGAGTTGACTCTGTTGATTAAGCATACGCCCCGTGTTCGATTTGTTGAATAATAATTGAATTGAATACAGTATTAAATACAGAGCACAAACACAATATCAACTCAACAACTTTGGATCTACATATTTCCAACAATACACCGTTGCTAAAGCAACACACACTCACACACACACAGAACAACAACTAAAGCAAAGTTTTTCTTATACACATATTTTTTTGAATAAAACTCAATGCTTTGGGTTACAAGCCCGTCAGATAAATTTCGTACGCTGTCGCGTTAAAAACGCTCGTGTTAAATCATAGAATAGATTTCAAATAGTTTTGTGCCTGGTGAGTATTTAGTTTGGCAACATCCTTGCCAAGTGGTTAACATTGGCGTCCTTCTTGGTCCAAACTATGTGTGTCGCCTGTCGTGCGAAGATTTATTAATTAGTGTGTGTGTTTTTTATGGTATTTGCTAAGCGCTCACCGTTGACATCATCGAGCAAAAGTGGCTCATAAATGGCCATAAACAAATGAACACATAAATAAAAATGATTTATGCGTTAAATTCGATTTCTTTCATAGACAAAAGCCCAATCGATCCATCAGATCATAATGATTCACTCCGGATTTGCTTTACATCTGCTGCTTCTGCTGCTGCTGCTGTTGTTGCTCGGCAATACGGCGACGGCAACACTCAGTCACAAGAGCCTTATTGTGTGTGGCAGCAACCTGGGCTGCCTGAAGGGCATCTATATGCCAGGATATCAGATCAAGCGATTCGAGGGCTTCCTGGGCATACCCTATGCCCTGCCACCCGTTGACGAGCTGCGATTTAATGTAACTTGTGAGATCTTCTGGTTCTTTTTACGCCTTTCTCTTAAAACACTTGCATCCATTTAGAATCCCAAGGTAATGCCCAAGCTGCAAGGCATTTATAATGCCAGCACGGCCAAGCCAGACTGCATTCAGAAGAACTACCTGTTGCCCACGCCCCTCATCTACGGCGAGGAGGATTGCCTCTATCTCAATGTCTACAGGCCAGAGGTGAGTTTTGCACAACACAATCATTGCAAAGTACTTTTTTATAGCTAAAAATGCATATGAATTTATTATTAATTTTTTCATATTTTATTTATTCAACGAAGTGCTTATAAAGTCTCTTAATTATTATTATCTTAAATAGTTTGTGATTATTGCGATTTCTTTTAGATATTTTGTTGGCAATTTATAATTAACAACAATCTGACTAATCTTATCTTTATCTTACTCTTATCTTACGGTTCAGCATCGTTCTGGGCAACCCTTGCCCGTTATGGTTTACATACATGGCGGGGGATTCTTTAGTGGTTCCGCTGGACCGCAGCTAACGGGACCCGAGTACTTTATGGACACCGGCGAAGTTTTGCTGGTCACAATGGCCTATCGTCTGGGCGCCTTGGGTGAGTGGAGAATTCCTAAAAACATTTTGAATTGCGTTCAACTTGCCTTTGGCAGGTTTTCTTTCTACACAGGATTTATCGATGCCAGGCAACTTTGGCCTCAAGGATCAGCAGCTGGCACTGCGCTGGGTGCAGCGCAACATTAAATATTTTGGTGGCGATCCGCAACGCGTCACAATCTTTGGCCAGAGTGCTGGGGGCGTGGCCACACACATGCACATGCTGAGTCCGCGGTCGGTGGGTCTGTTCCAGCAGGTGATCAGCATGAGCGGCACAGCAAATGTGCCCTTTGCCCTTGTCGACGAACCCCTGAAGCAGGCCCGTCAAACCGCCGAACTCTGCCAGGTCGCAAATGCCCAGCATCTGAGCACAGCCAAATTGACGCGTGCCTTGCGTGGCGTTGATGTCCAAACGCTGCTCAATGCTGGCGATGGATTAAAGTTCTGGGATGTCGATCACATGACCAACTATCGACCAGTTGTGGAGCAGCCAGCTGACGAGGCATTCCTCAGTGTGCAGCCCAAGCAGCTGATGGCCACAGGCGACTATAACCAAGTGCCCTGGCTGCTGGGCACTGTGCCCGAGGAGGGCGCCGTTCGTGTGGTCAACATCATGGAGAAGTTAACGCTTCGTCAGGATTTCAATGCACGTTTCGATGAGCTGATCCAGGAGCAGCTGGAATTGCCCAAGGCATTTACGCAGCAGCAGCTGGCCCAAATAATGCAGATGGTCAGCGAGGTGTACTTTCACAACATCCACGCAGTCAATGAGCAGACTGTTCAGGGTTTCCTCAATGTAAGTACCATTTCAAATTATATATACATACATATATATACACTGTGAAAAAATGTCTGCTCTTTTTCTTGTGTATAACTAAATTTTTCTGATCGCATGCAGCTCATTTCGGATAGAGGCTTCAAGCAGCCACTCTATAATGCGGTGCGGGATTATGTAATCAACCTAGAGGAGGGAGAGCAGCAAATGTACTTGTATAGCTTCAATTACCTGGGTCCTTATAGCTATGCCTCTGTGTTCACCAGCGCGAATGTGACCAAGAAATATGGCGTTGTGCATTGCGATGATTTGATCTATCTGTTTCGGAGTCCGATGTTATTTCCCGACTTTGAGCGCAACTCGACCGAGGCCAGAGTCATTAAATCGTTTGTGGGCTATTTTGTGCACTTTGCCAAGTTTGGGTAAGTTTACTAATTATAGAAAATGATCCGGCCGTAAGTTAATTGCATTGGCATTAATAGCAAACCAAGGAATGTCGAATCGCTCGCACCATGCACGGAGCAGGTGCTCAAGTCGCGACCCGAAGGCATCTGTGATTATCACGCCTTTGAGAATGCTGGGAAAGATGCAAGTGGATTTCAGGTGAAAGTGGCTCAAAAGTTTCCAGCCGCAACTGCCAAAATCTGGAATAGTTTACTGGCAGAACCAAAGCGTTACTAAACTAACTTATTTTACGTGTGCAAAGCAAAGTGATTAATTCCCTTTTATATAACTTATATATTAGCAGTAGTCACTCTACATAGGTAGCACTTTTTTATATCATAATTGTCGGGGTAAAACTAATATTTTTATTGACTAATTTCTTCTATTTTAAATAACGTTCGAATATGGCATTTGTAAAACTAATTTTAAAAATATATATATATACATATATACATACATAAATATATATAAAAAATGTGTGGTTGTAGTGTTAATTTTGTAATAATCACTGCATAATATTAATGACTTGCTACCAGCTACAATAAATTATTTATTAAACAACAAAAATGACAAAAAATTATCATGTTTCTATGAGCTCACTGCCCTCAGACGTCTAATTTATTGGGCAATTTGTTGATTTTCAGAGTATGTGCCTTAAAAGTGTGTCACATTGATAAGAACTATTAAATTGTTGTTGTTGCAGTTGTTGTTGCAGTTGTTGTTATAGCTGACACGTGCCCACGCTTAGAAACTGCATTTGAAACCTTATCGTCGTCAACTGCATTGATTTGTTAAATATGTACACACATATATATATATATACATACATATTGTATTTGATTCAGTTTTAGTTTTATTTAATTTTGGTTTTGTTTTTACTTTTACATACGTCACTCGATTGCTAGCTTGTGCTTGATTAACATTAATTAGCATTCGCGATCGAGTACCTCAATCTTATCTCAAGCCAAAGCCCAGACAGAGACTGAGGCTGAGACTGTAACTGACAGTTGGACTGGGGCTTTCTTGGGATGGATGAATTGATGTATGGCTCCAGCGTCCAACACATTGTTGCATTGACGCAAGCACGCGCTTCCACCTTGTGTTGTATATTAGCTTAGAAAGAGGGCGTGCCGAGGGGCACGTACTTATTAGCCATAATAATATCACGTTTAGCAACACAATTAAGCCAATTCACAGTTAGCCGATACACTGCAAACGTCGCTGTCTTATTTGTTGTTTATTTGAGTAATTCAAGCACTCTGAGAAATGTGTGCCCACATTTATTGAACATTTTGTGTCGAAACTCGAAAGATATAAAAAATGCTGTTGCTAATTGTAGCTAATAACACTTTTGATTTAATAAACAATTGTGCTGATTTATTGCCCCGTTGTTTAATCTGCAGCTCGATTACAATATTTATTGGCGCTAACAGCTGAATTCCACAAGAGTGAGAAAGAGAGAGAGTGGGAGAGGGAGAGGGAGAGTAAAAAGAAAAGGGAAAATCAAATATGCATAGCTTTATTAGTTCAACTTATTCCTAGTAGATTCCAGTCACTTGTTGGGTATTTGGCTCAAAGTTCAGTGCACTCGCTAAATATGCATTTGGCCAGACAAATGGGGCTAACATCAACACAGGCCACGTCGACGCTTAATGTCAACATGCAGCTCAATTAAAATCAATAGCGCCGAGTCCTTGCTATCCTGCAGGAAACCATTTGGCACACGACCAGCAGTTGGCCAGTTGCAGTTGGCAGCGCAAAGTGTTTGGTTCAACATGGAATTGGGGCGCAAATTAATTGTTTGGATTTTACCGCTATTTGCGCTGGGATTTCTGCTCACGATGAGCGAGGCATATTTGCACAGTGTGCGGGTGGAGGAGATTCCATTCAGGAGAATGCCACCACGTTCGGCTAACCTTACAGCCAAGTCCAAAAGCAGTCGACCCAGTGGCATTCACCTCATCTCCAGTCTGGAGCATCAGCGCACGTTTCTCCATCTATTCCATGTGCCCTGTGAGTATTCTAAAAAACTTATAAGATATGCAACATATAACAAAGAATTAGAATATGTAATAAGTATAATTTAAACATTCAATTATTAATGTTCAAATACTTGAAGACAAGACAAGCAGCATTTTCTTCATGTCAAATCTGTCTCCTTTTATTGCCATATCAGATATCATTTGTTTCTATGCCGCCAAGGGTAAGTGGCCCTATGTGCCCGGTTTTATGAAAGATCGTGTGAATAGCGCTTCGAGGAATTTCTTCCATCAGAACGACAGCTATATAAAGCAATTTTGCACCAAGTGGATACAAGTCAAGGAATGTTTTAGACCGATTTTTGGTAAGTTATCTTATTTGATCAATAATGACTTGCTCTGAATTTATACTGCGTTTGCAGATAAATCGAACGATTCGGATGTGGAAACATTGGATGTCCTGAAACGGGGGGATCAGCGTTGTAATTGCGACAAGTTGGTTTCTACGGAATCGCCAGTGCCAGTTGTGTATTTCGACAAGAATTACATTGGAAATGTTAGCTCGGAAACTATTTTGACAACCATCGATTTTCTCGAGAGTTTTCTACCACCGCCCACCAAAAAGCATAAGCGCAAAAATCGCGTACGCGGACGCTTAGATGAAATGGACATTGAATAGAATGTATTTACTATTACTATTATTATTATTAATTAACCTATAAAACACATAATTTTAACAAATTACACATTATAGCACAACTCAGTCAGATTTAAATATACGTTAACGATATGGCGGCGATAAGAATTGCATTCGTATATCGCTTTCGTATTTATCGATACTAAAAAAGAGTTGCCAGCCTGCAAAATAATCGATGAAAGTTAAGTAACAGCATACAGCTGTTAACAAGATGGCAAACTGTTAATAAAAGTTCAGCAAGCGTTGTGCTTACAAATGCCATCGATTCGATAGTTGTTTCAAGTTGTTGAGTTAGTGCGGACGTATTTTCGGAACTAAGGTTGCGAAATATATATATAAAAGAAGCACCGCAAATGCATATAAAAGCAAACACTGCATTCGATTAGTCAACACTGTAAAATAAAAAGAATACACACACGTATTGAAAGAAGCTAATTAATTTGCTAATTGAGAAGAACCACAAGCTATCAGGAAATTGAAACGCTGCCAAAGTGTTTTAAAGTGAACAAATAGAAATCTGCCACCAACACATATTTTCACATTCTCGCTGCCCACTCAACTTCGTGCATCGCGTATGCTTTTGTGCGGCATCTGTGCCTGTGTGTGTAGAAGAGAGAGAGAGAGAGCAGAGACTAAAAAAAATACTTTTCGTTTTATTGCTCGCTGAATACAAAAACGAAAAAGGAAACTTTCGAGTAGAGTTGTGTTGTTGTTGGAGTTGTGTGCAAGTGCAAGGCACGTGAATGTCGCAGAAACATCATCAGTCGTATCAACCGCTACCAACAGCCGCGGCCGCCATGGATAATCCGGCGATGAGCAACAGTAGTAGCGGCAGCGAGAGAAGCGTTGACTTTGAAAGCGGACTACCTGCGACATACTCGTCACAGCAGCTGGTGACATCCGATTCGGAGTCAATGGAGCGACTTCGTTTACGTGGGAATGGCATGAATGCGCCCGTGGAACCTGCTGGGCGTCTCTCTGCCATCGATCGGGGGCAGTGGTTTACCGTTATTGTTCTCTGCTTTGTCAATCTCATCAATTACATGGATCGTTTCACAATTGCGGGTAAGTTTGGGCGGCCAACTCCAATTTGACAATAGAGGGAAATTCCAGTTCCAATTTTGGAATGTTAAGTGGGACCCGCATGCTGCGGCACTAATTGCTGACAGCTACGTCACTTTCCCTAATTGAAGCAGAAACTCTTCTGCTGCCAGCTGGCGTCTTCCTCTCTCTCCATCTCTCTCGCTCTCTCTTTCTGTTAACTGATAATTCAAAGCAAATGCGATTAAGTTTGTTACGTCACAGCTTCTAGTATATAAACATAGTATATTTAGTGTGACGGTAGCAGACAAATTTGAATGCTGAGATGACTAATCACATTTGCATACTTGAATCATGCGACCTGCGCTAATGTGTTTCTTATCTAATTTTGTTGTTATTGTACCCTTTGCACTTATTCACAAGTTTTGAAATGAGTGCAAAACAATCAGTCAACAATCTAGTCAAATTTCCCACAATCTTAACACTTTTGTGCGAAACGGGTGCGCCTAACATGGCGTGATGCAAACACATTCCATATATTCGATATCAAATTATAACTTTTTTTTTAAATACATATTTATTTATTTAGTTTTAACTAAAGTAAAAGAAATACGAAAAGTAAAAATAGTTTAATTTACATTATGAAAAAATGTAATATTAAATTTAAATTTAAACAACAAAATATATATTTCTAAGATTTCTAGGGTATTTAACTTCCAGAAATTCGAAACGGGTATTTTTCAATGCGTTCAAAAATGTTCTTGTGCATTTTTTGGCTTTGAAGCACATACGATTTTCAAATTGATAAATCAATAAATTTTGTATAAAATTAGGTATTTTATAAAAGTGAAAATTATTTATTATAGCTTACAGCTTTTGCGATCAGCACACAACCACCACACCCTGCAAAACTATTCAAAAGAATTTTCCATGTTTATGTTTACAAACCGAAGAGGAAGAGAAAGACAGAGACGCATAATAATCAGTGGCGTTTTGCCGCTTATCAACTTACATTTAACACGGGGAGAGAAAGAGAGCTGTGTTATGGCCTCTAGCTGTTTCAGTCATATGGCGTGATTATTGCGTGAATCATTTCTGTTTTGCACTTACATTTAAGGCAGACAAATGTAAGCGAGTTAACTGCGTTAAAAATTACACTTGCCGGGCTAGCTGCTGTTAACCACTGAAGTAATTAGGAAACTAGCGCAAAACCAGTTGTGTTGTTCGTCTCAAGCGATATTTAATTGTTCACATCTGCCGTTATCTCATTTATTATATCTATATGCAATTGGGTTATTAAGTTAAAAAGGCATGCATATTCAACATTTGCCAGCTGAATTTGTTTGGCTCTTAACTTGTTCATCACTGCTAAAGTTTTACTTTAAAGCCAGGTCAGCGGTTTATGCTTGCCATTGATAACAGTGCATTTAGAGTCCAAGGCCGTCAACCAACACTGTATATTAAAAAAAAACACATAATTTTTTTAATTTTGAAATTTTTTTTTTTTTATTGTTGTTTATGTGAAGTGAATATGCTTGACAATGTCGAAATTGTATAATGATTGTTAGTCAACTGTACACTAATGCAACAATAATGCCGGCGAAACTCATTAACCAACACTAAGACCGTGGCTTTTGCCAATTACTTTCGTTAAGCCTGTAATGGGCTACCGAATGCTCAAATCGTATGATTTTTTAATCAGTAATATGTGGAAAACTCATGACCAACCCACTCATGAAATTGCATTATATTTATATAATAAATAAAATAAATACTTATATGGGCAAACTGGTATCGATAAGTTAAGTTTTACATGCATACAATATCCGTCATGCTGTTTTTTATATTTGCAATTATTCAGAATTCACAATCACAGTCAGAGCAGAGTCAGTCACAATCACCCGCATCTCTCTGTCTCTGTCTCTCTGTTCCTCGATGGTTGAATGCGGGTGCGGCGGAACTATTAGTAAACAATTCTCTCCATATGCGTTTGTTTGTATGATCTTACATTAAAAGTGGCCTGCAATCAGTTGCCTAATCAAATACACTTAAGTTCAAGGTGACTTTTTTTTATATATATACCGGTTATAAAGTTGCTCAATCTTAGAATTTTCTGCGGAATTGAATATAAATGAATCATGGACTTAGCGATCTCATTCAGCATCCAATAAACATAACATGCAAATGTGAAACAGGCGCGTGTTATTACTTAAAATAATATCCTCTGAACCTTATAAGCAGGAAGGAAATAAGAGAAACTAATTGCATGCAATAAATAAAGAAATGAATATAATTTAGATAGTTAGCCTATCTACGAGCTGCCGTGGACGCGTGCACTTTCTTGCTGATAAGTTGGTATCAGCAAGCGTTATCAGTTAACCACCAGTTGTCACACATAATCAACAGTTATTGTGGGTATGTGGGCGTAAATTGAAATTTAATACATTTAACCAAAGTACAGCAGGTGGGCGACGTAGATATTAGATATCTGGCCTCTCGAAACGTGGTCAGAACGGTATTCAGCCACGCGATATATATTTACCCTACAATAGTCAATAGCCTTCATTTGTCCAAATATTTTTGCATTCGTATTTCAGTTCCACACACGAACATCAGCTCATTAACATTAAGTCGACAGCGTTATATTGAGAAATATTTATCCATGTTGAATACAGGTGCTCGACGCATACATTGTATGTTACATCGCCCGATGTCTGGGTATACTCAATGAGATACATTTTGAACATTTGATTATTAAGGCAAGCCACTGTTGGCCTCTGCATTTGACCCCTTATGATCTGCTCATGCTTTTAAATAATCGCATGATGATGACTCGATGCGGATACTTTTCGTTTCGTTTTGTTTTTTTTTTTTTTTCTGCTGTGTTGTTATATTTACTTTGTTAATTTTTTATTGAATACACATTGCACCATATCGCCTGATGGTTTGTTGTTGTTAAGTAAATTCATGTGAGTAATTCACGTTCTCAATATTGGCTTTCATTCATTCGGTTAAAATGGCTAAAACAAAAATCTGCTGATCCCAGTTGTTGACATTTTTTGGCTTAAAAATAAAATATAAACGGCATGTACTGAACTTTGTTTCATATGCTTTGAAAGCTACATATTTTAATCTAAATATATATATGAACATAAACACTTATAAAAATATACACATAAAACAGGCCATCCTATAGCTGCTGCCTTTCGACGTAATCTTTTGGCCATTTTCCAAAGCAACGAAGACAAACAAAAAAAAAGTCAAATAAAATACTTGGTTCAATAATTGACAGCAGTTTTGTGCTGTGACGCTTGCATTTAAAATTTTAACATTAATTTGTACTAAAAACATAGTCGCTTGTTGCCCAGATGCTAAGTCGCAAAAATATTACGTGATATATTCGGAAAATTTAAATTTAAATGCGATTTTTTGTATCTTTGTCACTTCGGAATGGATTGTGAATTTTATTCAAGTCTCTTTTTTGCATAACAATTTTTGATTACGGTTTAAACTGCCGCTTGAATTCCCAGACAAAACTTTCATTTCGCTAAATTTCACTGCAAAGGCTATTGAAATGGGTAATATTTATGGGCGTTGAGCCACAATAATATCATAAATTACATTTAAGAAAATTTTCAATTATGAATATTCACCACCAGCAATAAAGTGTCGCTGCATTTGGTACTCAACAAATTGGGCTGCTGAGATGTGAATACAAAAAGAGCCCATTTTGTACTAATTTCTTGAGTAGCTGTGAAAGATTTTATATACAGCGGCATTATTATTTCTTATCTTCTCTCTTATATAGACTAAGTTCACAAGTTGACCTAAACCACCAATACTTATCTAAAAATGGTGGAAGCCTATATACATATATCTTAGTATTATCGCCGAATGGTGGCGCCATTTACTTACCGGCAGCACCTCGACGGAAGGTGCGAAGTCGTATCTCTAAGCGGAGTCCAAAAAAAAAACATGTGGGTGAATTTTGTGATATTTGATTAGGTCTATAGCCTAAAATTGTATGTTTAAGCTATACGAAAAATTTGATATGCCATGTTACATCACTGAGATGTACCCAAATAAAAGTGAGGTTCAACAGATACTGAATGGCAAGTTTATTAATTTTTATTTTCTAAAGCGCTGTTCACACTGCATTGAACAGTTCATTGGGTTGCACTCCAGACTTTTAACGACAACTGTTGCATATATATTCAACGTATGTATCTGCTAATGAGCACCTACTTGCGCTTGTACCAACTTGTACATTTGTATTTATGCATGTGTATGTACATAATTACATATTAAATAGGGTCATATGCACACGAATCTCCCTCTCTTTCTTTTTCACAACTTGTCATTTTGTGGTTTGTGCTGCATATTTGTTTTGCATTATTTTTTATTTTCTATGTCAATGACCGGCATAGGTAATCGACGGCGACAGTGACAAAGACAGACAGATTGAGATGGCAACAGCAAAAGCGACCTGCAAAAAGAGCACAAGCACAATTAGCAACAACAACAGCAACTAGCATATGTAATAAACAACAACAATATTAGCAAGCAGAAAGAGAGGTGTGAATTCTGAGAGAGGAAGCTGTGCTTGAATAGCAGCTTTACCATTGTCATGATTATCGATGCGCGCAGTTTTTTTTCTCTAAACGATTTATATTTTCTTCCATCATGCTTGTATTGGAGCTTGCAAAAGAAAGTTGCCGGTGTAAAAAGCAAGCTATCCAAAAAAAAAAATAAATAAAAAAAAAAAAATAGTAAAATCATAAGAAACCACACTTAAGCATTATTATTTTATGCTTTTTAAAACAAACCCGAAATACACAGCAGACTTAGCTTGACGGTTGCATCTTTTGCGATCATTTCAAGGCCAATCCCAATCGATTTCAACTCAGCAGCAACTTTTTCATTCATTCATATTAATGAGGCAGAGGCAAGAGCAGCGACTGTCTTGGCGCAGGCAGTATCATTTCTTGGCAACCAACAACAGTCGCCTACAGCCAAGTAACTGCTACTAAGTGGAAGTTTTTTCGGTTCCGTCTGGCAGCAAGAGAGAGAAAGAGAGCGTACCAAAAAGAGAGCAAGAGTCGAAAAGAGAGTATAAACAGGTTATGAATTTAAGCGCAAGTTTCTATAACCGGCAAAAATATGCCGATTGCATTTTTGTTGGTGTTTTTTTTTTATTTATTATATATTTTTCCTTGCTATTCTATCTGCACAGCCATAAACAAAAGTGGGCCTTGTAATTTTTCATAGTCTTTGCCTCTGTAAATACTTGCTCTCTTTCTCACACTCTCAAATAAACATATAGTCATAAGTGTTTACAAACATTTGTATGTATTGCGCAGCCCACATTGCTTGTATCGTTTGGCGCTCAGTCGTACACCGTTACGTCACTGGCCAAACAAACACGCTGATTGGTCGAAAAACATCGTACGATAAATTTCTCGAAAACCGAAAAGTGCAAAAGACCCAGAAAGCGAAGTATTTAAACAACAAAAACGTCATACGAACGTTTGTGGCTGCTGATTCACTTCGTCTGACTTCGTGCCACGTTGTCGAGCGAGTTCGCATTTTTTTAAATACATTTTTTAGTCGTTTACAACTTGTTGAGCTTTTTGGCCATGTATCGCTTTTGAATGTCGGCGATTTGCGGCCTTTCCCCCTCGTTACCGCCCTGCCCTACCTCACACCGCTTTGCTGTTGATCATCTTTGGGTTTTTGCTACGAATTCGTAGCACATATTTCCGTTAGCTGTTGACTGCGTCTGTATTAAATGCCAATGCACGTAGCTTTTAAGTTTCGCTTGTTTTGTGAATACCCGTTAAATATTTATGCATACACACATAAATAGTAGGAAATACATTCAACAGTTATTGGCTAGGTCGTGTCGATGGTATTAATATTCTATATTAAAGACTTGCATATCCGTCTTTTAATTATATGTATATATATATATATATATATATATATATATATATATTATATTAAGGAAATAGAAGATAATTAGCCAAAAATATGGTAAGCATGGTCAGGGGAATCCGGATTTTGTGTTATCAGTTTCCAAGTCAGCTGTTCTAAAAACAAAAACAAAATAGAGCACAATTTTTAACACTTGACATTGACAAAACTGATAGTCGAAACAATTTCGATAAGCATAACGGTAATTTCGTTTGACTCCTCGATTTGTTTACATTTTAGCAATAGGTCTTAAAAAAGTATTTATGATTCACTATTAAGCTACTAAGAAAGGTATATTTTTTAATTAGAAATAATGACAAATGCATAATTGTTAATTCGAATACGTCACGTATGGTATTTGGTGGCATATTATTTAAAATTAAGAACTTAAGAACTAATTAACTTAAGAATTTAATTTATGAATTATATATAATCGTTGAAAGCTGTTAGTTGCATAGTCTACTGCTAATTCACTTACGTAAAGCGGCAAATATCCGGCTGTCATATGTGGTTAATCAATTATCACGCCTAGTCACATTTAACAATCACGCGCTATGCTCAACAGCATATTGTTAAATGCTTAATCGTTGATCTAGCTAAACGATCTTTATATTCGATTTCTTTTCATTTACAGGAGTGCTAGCGGAGGTGCAAAAAGAATTCAACATAGATAATGATAGTGCGGGACTTTTGCAGACAGCGTTTGTCATCTCCTATATGATATTCGCACCGCTCTTTGGCTATCTGGGCGACCGGTATTCAAGGCGCTTGCTAATGGCCGTAGGCGTGGCCTTGTGGTCGACAACCACATTGATTGGTTCATTTATGGGCAGCTTTGGATGGTTCATCACGTTCCGTGCACTGGTCGGAATCGGTGAGGCCTCCTATAGCACCATAGCGCCAACGATTATCTCCGATTTGTTTGTGCATGGCTTGCGCTCCAAAATGCTGGCGATGTTCTACTTTGCCATACCCGTTGGTTCTGGGTTGGGGTAAGTTTATTATCTACATTATATAGACTTAATACAAGTTAATTGCTACCTTTCGGCCTACTGATGATTAAATACCTTTGCGGATGTAAGATAATTTAAGAAGTGGATCTTCATCAACTTTAGAAAGAAGCGCAGCGCTGTTAGCCCTTCAAGCAGAAAAAAATCACCCTAAATTTTAGTAAATCAGATAGTAAATTTCTTAAATTTATGGTTGTGGGGGCTTTTTAAGAAAGAAAATATTTTATTTTCAGAGAGTTGCTTTCTATGTGCCAGTAAATTTTATTACTTGTTTCTAAAAAATAGAAAAAATTGCTACATTTTTGAGAATGACAATTTGGGGCAAAACATTCCAAATTGTTAAAATTTGTTTCCCAATATTTAGAATTTATTTCGAAAACAAGAAATTCTTTCTATTTTTAGGTCGATTTACTGAAATCTAGTCTGATTTTTTTCTTTCAAAATATGTAGTGCTCCAAATAAATAGTAAATCAGACAAGGTTATTAGTGGCCGACCTCTCGTTATCAGTAGTCGTCGTCTGAGTCTCGAGAAAGTCCGCCTTATCACCTGCTGGGGGTGTCATCAGCCTGGAAACTTGTGACTGGGTGCAAAGTTCCGTTTAGGAGATATCGTGAGAAATATTGAGTGAATTGGCCGGCGATTTGTTTGTTCACCTTTTGGGGGCAGTTTAAAGTTTAATTTATGAATAAATTGTTTAATTTATTATATTAACTCAATTAAGAAACGCTGTTTTTTTAAGTGGGGTCAATTGCTAGAATCTCAGGGCTCAATTGACAGCCAATGCAGCAAATGTCTCATGCCACACGCCACATGTGTTATGCCCCCTATAACATTACTAATCAACGCATCTCTTGTGCAACTCGCAGCTACATTGTCGGCTCGAAGACGGCGCATTTGGCCAACAATTGGCGCTGGGCTCTAAGAGTGACGCCCATTTTGGGCGTGGCAGCTGTCATTCTCGTCTGCCTGATCAGGGATCCCAAGCGTGGCGAAAGCGAAGGCACCTCACACTTGGCGCGCACTAGCTTTATGACGGACATCAAGGAGCTGAGTAAGAATTGTTCGTTCATGGGCTCTACGGCGGGATTCACGTGCGTCGCCTTCGTGACCGGCGCCCTGGCCTGGTGGGGACCCACCTTCATTTACTCTGGCCTCAAGATGCAGCCCGGCAATGAGGATCTCCAATTGGATGAGTAAGTATTCAACCCCCACCCCTCGACCCCAACCCAGCTACGACTATTTTTTAGTAGCTACTTTACGTTGTTGTTGTTCATTACAAAAAAAAAAAAAAAAACAAGTGTCTCCTACATATTTGGACTTGTTGCGATGGCCGCTGGCCTCATCGGTGTTCCGATGGGCTCTGTGCTGGCTCAGCACTTTCGCGGCCGGATCGAGAACGGTGATCCCTACATCTGCGCCATTGGACTCTTCATATCGGCGCCGATGGTGTTCATCGCCTTGATTATACCACGCTTCAGTGGAACACTCTGCTATCTGTTTGTGTTCGTTGCGCAGGTGGCGCTCAATCTCTGCTGGTCCATTGTGGCCGATATCTTACTGGTAAGACTGCCTGCCGATAAATGATAGCAACAACAGCAAAAGCAGCAACAACAACAACAACAACAATTCCCCTTAACTCTGCTTAAACTCATTTTATTTTGCACATTTCTAACCAAAGCTTTCTTGCTGTTTCTATCAACAAACCAAAAAAAAAAAAAACAAATCCAATTCGATTGAAATATTTAGCGTTGCCTTCAAATTCGGGCTTATAACCATGATTGCTGGTCTGCTGGGCGTGCCGATGGGCTCATATCTATCACAAGCGCTCAAGAAACGCTATCCGTACATCGATCCCGTTATTTGCGCTGTTGGCCTCCTGCTTAGCGCTCCGCTGCTGACTGGCGCTTGTTTACTCGTTTCTAGCTACACGATTGCCACATATAGTTTAATATTTTTCGGTCAGTTAGCTTTAAACTTGAACTGGGCAATTGTTGCAGACATTTTACTGGTAAGACAACAAATAATCAACAAACAGATCTTCGATCGCAAACCTCCTCCTAACCAAAATTTCAATTAACATCACTGGAAAAACATATATGTATCTAAAAAAAAAAAACATATACATATATATTTATTATATACATTCAACGTATCTTAACTCTTTTTGGCTTTGTAATTTTGCACTTTTATTTAGAGTAAACAAACAGTTTTAAGTCTCGATTTCATCTGTATAAATAATTGATTTTTTACTGTTATAACAAGCACACACTCATACCACCCACACACACACACATATGCATCTACACCTTTTAGCTTATGCTGCAATTACTTTTTTTTGCTTTTAATTGATGTACCCTTTCAGAGGTTATTGTATTTAATAATTACTTGGTAATTGGCTATAATTTCTTTTCGTAAATGTCTGGTTTTTGGTATATTACATTTTTATGTTTTTCATCCACTTTTTGCAAGCACCTAAAAAAAATGTTGGTTTCGGGTTTACATCTCCTTTTTCCATCAAAAGCAGTTTTCTTTTTTTTACACATAACTTAAATCAAATAATCGCGGCTAGCATTGGTTTCTTCTCACACAAACTACGAGGATAATACTAAAAGTATCCTTTCCATAAATCTACTTAAGTACATTTCTTCTTCTTAATACTGCTTACATGCTTTGCATTCGTAATACTCTGGTAAAGGGGCACCCTTTGTCACACTTCCCCCCCGCTGCTGTAGGACCAGCCACCCCCAATAACGGAACAGTAATCCCGAGGGTGCAGTCCCCAAAATGGCAAGCCACCAAAATTTCAGCAGCTTCTCTTCCAACCCTCAAAAAACGAAAAACTGAATTAAACCACAGTCCACAGCCACAGAGCATTCTGTCAGAGTTTGATTAAACTTGAAATTGCCTCGCAATGAGATATTATTATAATTATATATCTGTTGACTGACTCAGTCTCGTTCCAATTTACAACTGCTGTTGATGATGATGATCAGTTGTAAATATTCTTGGGGCAAATACGTAACACAAATTTCAAAACTGTGTCACACAAGATAAGTTTTTTCGTTTGCTATTTTGGGATCGCAACAGTTCCGTTTTTTTTTTTTACGCTTCCTGCTGCTGTCCACAAAAATAGATAAAAAAGAAACTCAAATAACGAAATTGTAAATTGTTTTTCAACGCGATTATCTAACAGACAAAAAAAAAGAATGAAAAGCTTTCAATTATTTATTTTATTTATTTTGTGTGCGTAAGAAGTGATATCTGTAATCAGCTTTGCTTATTATTTTTGATTTTACACACGCATTACCCACACACACGCTCTCTCACACTTACACACACATACACATTTGATTATAACAGTAAACAGTTAATGTTAGTTAGTTTTTGATTTTTTGTTGTACAAATGTTAAGAAAAATGTAGACAACATATTGCCACAGTCAAGATTTGGCCCGTCGCTCAGTCAGTCAGTCGGTCGGTCGAGCGTATAGAACTGTTCCCATCCGCACACACAGCTGTACCCACTTGGATGCAAGTTTACTCGATGCCACGAACCAAATTCAGCCAGGCAACGCCTCATTCTAAAGTGGCGCCATCTCGTTTGAGCTTTTTGCTTGTCAAACGGGTTCTACTGTGACACGAGCCATGCACGCACGCACACATTTCGCACTGCTTATCACCTGCTATGCTTTTATGTTAGTAATTGCTGTTGTTATTGTTGTTGTTAGTAACACTGCTTGTTTTCACTTAAAGCTTTTTGGTATGGAACTAAATTAATTTACTCCTTCCCACTCTTTCATAGTATGTCGTGGTGCCAACTCGTCGCTCAACGGCCGAAGCCTTTCAAATACTCATTTCCCACGCGCTGGGCGATGCCGGCAGTCCGTATCTGGTGGGCGCTGTAAGTAATAATATAATTCTGTCCAACTTAACAGTCTGCAGTTGTAAATGCAAAACTTATCTTCTTATAGATATCGGTTGCCATTAAGAATCATATGAGCTCATCGCCCAACAGTCCAAGCACCGTGCAGGGCTTCCAGAGCCTGTCGCAAGTGCTGGAAAATGCCACAGAAACCATTAAGTCTCAGGTAAGCACATTATATTTGTAATTTTATAATCGAATACTTAAAATATGCCATCTTACAGGCCTCTGATGATCTTCTGTCCTTTGAGTCGCTGCAGTTTTCGCTGTTCTCCACCACCTTTGTCGAAGTGCTTGGTGGTATTTTCTTCCTGATCACCGCCTGCTATATAATCAAAGACAAAAACAATGCGACTCGTGCCGCCATGGGTAAGAAGCATTCATTAAACAGTCCTCTCTGGTTGCACTTTTCTAAATTTTCAAACATATTTTTTTGGTTGTTGTGTTTCGCTGTGTGTTTCTCAATAGCAAATGATTTGAGATTGTCAGCACCGCAGAGCCAGAAAGATATTTTCGATTCGGATTGTCTGGTCATGTGCACAGATATTGCTTTGCGAGAGCGCGCGTGACAACCTTTAGGCAACAAACAGATTCTAGTTATTCTGGTAGCTATATATACATATTTTTGGCCAAAAATTCACTCGGTAGGTGGGTCAACAACATTTTTTGAGCTCACAAAATTGTGTTTATCGTTCTTGTTACGAGTTCTTAACTAACATCCATGTTGAGAGGAACTGCAAGTACTCCCATAATCCACATACGCAACACACACACACACACAAGCACACACGTCCGCTTAGTAATATTTGTTTTTTCTTTTTGTCCAAAAGAATGTTAGATCTAATTATTGAGATATCGTCGCTTTTGACTGTCGTCCCTAACATTTAGTTTGTCTTGTTTTTTTACTGCGCTTGTAACTAATGCAATTCCATTTTGTTCCTTACAGAATCCAATGAGCCGTTGGCGCAACCCAATGCCTAATATCAGCCGATCCAAGAAGTTTTTCTACGCACTCATCGCGAAGGCATTTTGGATGAAGTACTACTGACTGAGAATCATCTTTAATGTTAATTTATAAACATTTCATGCTATATGTAATTTTACACATATAATTTACACATAAATTGTCGAATTGGGAAGGGCTCATGTTCCTATCAGGCATATCGGTAACTGGCATATATACAGCCACATATATATAGATATATATATAGATAAATATATAGATATATATATAGATATATATATAGATATATGCAGCTATTGATATTGGATCGCAAAGTCATATTCATTATACAAATAATCATCGTTATATTTTACTACTCAATTATAATTAATACTAGTTCTAATGTCCATTGTATGACTAAAGCAATCGAAATGAAAAGTTTTAAATTTCATACGTTATCGCTTAATGGCTCCTCTAGTTTAAGAATAAATCATTTATCGATAATTGTAAATATAAGTAGCTCGGCATCTGGAATTTTGTATAACGCTCGTTTATCTCAGGCGCGAACGTATGAAATGGCTTAATGGTCATACAAATCTGTAAATATTTTAGCACCCGGCCATAAATGATAAGCGCGTAGTCCCTAAACATAATTACAATTTACATAAATATTTTTAATTGTAACCGTAGTTAGTGCGTTTAAAAAATTGGTCATGAAACAACAACAATAGCACACACACAAAGGAAATAAAATCAAATATGAAATGTAACAAAAGTAAGAAAAAATTATATTATTAATGAAAATATACAAGTTGATAAGAAAAATCATTTTATGCCGCTTGATGAATGCTTGAATTGCAAAACGAAAGGTTATTAGAGGGAACTTCAAGCTTCAAGCTGATAATAAAACTCGGATTCAATTTTTGATAATTGGAATATTTTGACTAATGACAATTATTTTTTTTTATACAATCCTTATCAGCATCAAATGAAAGAGTTGCTAAATTGTTTACAGCAAAATTAAAAATACCCATTTTTCAGTTTGCTAATGGATTTCTCAAAAAAAAACTAAAAAGTGGAAATAGCCAACTTATATACATATAACTATAGACTCTTTTACCAAATATAATTCTATTCTTCAAAAATCCAAACTTGTTTGTACTTGCATAGAAACTGATAATTGCCTACCTGCTCTCTTTTATGAATATTTAATCGATTTACGGCATCTAGAATCACAGTATTTATATATACATACATAGTTAGACGGAAAGAAAACAACAAACATCTGTTGCACGGGACATAGCACGTAATATTTGTACTTTTGTACGCATGCTGAAGCAGTGGAGAGATTCTGGTACGTGAGTTAAATCTTAAGCGCTAAATATTTGACGATTGCATTACATTAATAGTCAGGTGTCCCATACGTAAATTAACAAGGGCATGTTTTGTATCGAAATATGTATACATATATTTTATAGTTTTGATTTTTGTCTACATATATATAATAATATAAAATATTTGTATATAATCCAGACTATTTCTCACATGTCCGTTTTCCTCTTGTCTTCGCTGCGTATGACAAAAACCCCAAAGCAGGTAGAGATGTGAATATGTATAAAAATGTGCATGTGTAAACAGTTATTCTACACTAAATAGATAGATAGATAATATGTCAAGAAAGTGTTTGGACATAGGAAAAAACACAAGAAATATTTTCTCAGTTCTTTTGCAAAAAAAAATAACTCTGTGTCGCAGAAGTCACGTCAGAATCTGCATCATCAGTAATTACAAAATGAGGATAAGACAAAATTGTCACAGAAGGCAACTCTGAACGAACAGTGTTCAGTGGAGACTTTTGCATGTATGAAAATATTGGTGTGCATAACGAAGCGAGTATCAATATTTAATTCGTATTTTTCAATACTGAATATGTTCAGACACGCATACAATATTCTTTCCTAAACATCTAAGATGACGTTCGTAAATCGGAATTGAGAGACTAAAATAATTAAAGTTAAAAAAGGACAAATTCTGCGAAGAGCACCGCAACAGACCACAAGAAGGAAAAGTACCGTAGGCTCTCACACATACATGCATGCATATACATAATTTATGTATGTGTGTGTTTTTGCGCTTGTGTGTGTGGAATATATAAGAAACGCTTTGTCAAATAAACAGCTCAGTATCTTGTGAAATTTCTTAATGGACGCATGTGAGGCGGAGCGAGAGGACTCGATTTTTAAATAGATTACAAGAACTGAAACATAATGGAACATGAATTCGTAAGTTAGCTCAATATTGATTTAATAATTTCATTCAAAAATTTTATTAAAAAAGAAAATTGGCAAAGACAACATTCCAGGTGCCCAGAAGTTCGACGTCCACGCTCTGTGAAGAAGAGAGTGGCAACGGTAACTATGTAAAGTTCTTGGGTCCAATATTTCCGCCAAAACCCTTCACTGGTGGTCATCCATTTAATGGGAGCGCCAATGTACGCACAATGCCGTTACTTCTAGCAACGCCGCCACTCTCCCCGCTGGACACGACTGTCCAGCCAGCGAATATGCTAACGGCCTCAGCGATGCTGTCCTCGAATTACTCGTCGCTATATCTACCAACTGGCCATGCAAAGATCGTACGTTGCTATCTGTGCAGTCAGCCCTTCACTGATGTTGAGCAACTGATGAGGCACCTGAATATGCATGTCACGCAAATGATGCACAGAATTTCTATGAATGCTCCTCTACCAGACACACTTGAAAGAAACAGATTAATTTTGGGGCCAACTCCAGCTCCAGCTGCTCCAGTTTTTCCAACACCAGTTAATCCTATTCCAGCGACGCGTGATGAAATCCCCCCAAAGGCATCGCTTTTAAAATGCCAGCACTGCAACAAGGTTTTTAGGAACCCAGCGTGGCACAAGGCACATGAGATGTTGCATCGCGTGCCATCGCAGAAGGAGGACAAAAGGGTATTAACGTGCCAATTCTGCAGCAAAACCTACATACGACAGAAATTTCTGTCCAATCACCTATTTGCAAAGCATAGGCAAGATCGTCTTGCGACGCTACCATGGCCACCGCCGGCGAACGCTGATATTCAGCCAAGGAAAATCAATACCACCAAATGGGCAAATACCCTTGCAGCGGCCAAATACAACCCATGTAAAGAATCCGCCTCGATGTACATTCCGCCCACGGTAGCTGGCCATCAGCAGATGGATTCCCGGTTACAACTACCACCGAAGCAGAAATATATCCCTCGTTCGCCCTATTTTAATCAGTATGTCCTTAAAATAATATATATAGTTCCGATTTCCTATTGCTATAACATTTTGCACTTTCTAGGAATCTGTGGATTAACAACGATGATTACGAATCTTGAAATGAATCCAGTGCACCGTCTAAGGACTTATATTTCTAAGTTTTATTATTCCTATAGATTTTATAACTTCGTTTCGTATCGCAAGCGAGAGATCAATCTGTAATTCGCAGCTAGGCTGTTTAATACAATTTATTCAGATAAAACTAGTAATTTAAAAAAAAAAAGACAAAAAATTATAATAAGGAACAGAAAAATTCGTTTCGAATTCATTCCATAACAAATACCAAACTCTTTAAGGTCGCAAATGTCTCAAGTTATGTTCCTTATCTTATAAACAGTCTAATGTATATATAATAAGTGAGCCAAAGAAGCTGTTGATAACATGCCTTACTGGGAATAACGAGATTGCTGATTGTTTATGGCATAGCAATTGCAGTCGCTTGGGATTTAACAAAATAATAAACAAAGTGCTCGAATAAGCAAATTAAATTCAATCGGTGTTCGGCTCTTCATATAAACATTTGTGATGGCATTGTAAGTATAGTGAAATCCTTTTTTTATGTTTTTCTTGCTAATGGATAAGTGCTATGAAATCAAGAACATAAGTTTTTAAATAACAAATTACTTTTTGTTTTATTTTCGTTCTAACGTGAGACATTTTTTGTAGGTTATGTGACCCACATTAGAATATGTTGTAGATCTTAACGGTATTATACAGCTATACCAAAGTATATAAAAAGGAAGCATCTCTGGCACCATAAGTATAAATATATATATTCCTGATCCACATCAAAATACTAGTTGACGTCCGTCTTATATGAGAGAGATTCAAGAGCTACAGACATCAAATTTGGAAATTAGTCCCCATACCAATGTTGAGTTAGATTCCTGCTGCTCAAAAATGAACACTATTTGAAGATAAGACCACTAAACCGACAATACATAAAGGCGTCAAATGGACAAAAAAGTGCATCAGGTTTTTTCTCAGAACCTGGGTCCCAGCGACGCCTCTATGTATTGTCTTCTTAGTGATAACACCCTTCATGCGCAGCAGTAAAAGGTACAGAAACCTCAGCAGGGACCTCTTGCCACAAAAAACACACTCAGAATAAATAAGATCAAAAATAGGCAAAACAGTAAAATTGTATTTAGCAGAGGTTAGCATTGATCTCCTGCTGTGGATAATAACTGATCACTGTTTGCTATTTGCAACACGACTCTGCTCGTTCACTGTTTGAAACGCTTGTTACTTATTAAAGATAATCAATAAAATAATGTAAATCTTTTGTAACCGTAGTTAGTGCGTTTAACAAATTGGTCATGAAACAATAGCACACACAAAGGAAATAAAATCAAATATGAAATGTAACAAAAGTAAGAAAAAATTATATTATTAATGAAAATATACAAGTTGATAAGAAAAATCATTTTATGCCGCTTGAATGCTTGAATTGCAAAACGAAAGGTTATTAGAGGGAACTTTGCTTCAAGCTGATAATAAAACTCGGATTCAATTTTTGATAATTGGAATAATATTTTGACTAATGACAATTATTTTTTTTTATACAATCCTTATCAGCATCAAATGAAAGAGTTGCTAAATTGTTTACAGCAAAATTAAAAATACCCATTTTTCAGTTTGCTAATGGATTTCTCAAAAAAAAACTAAAATGTGGAAATAGCCAACTTATATACATATAACTATAGACTCTTTTACCAAATCTAATTCTATTCTTCAAAAATCCAAACTTGTTTGTACTTGCATAGAAACTGATAATTGCCTACCTGCTCTCTTTTATGAATATTTAATCGATTGACGGCGTCTAGAATCACAGTATTAATTTTAAATCAATATGGTAATAAAATTGAATTTATAATATATAATTTTGTCTTATTAAATCTAAATATGGAAAGCACTTGAAGGTGTGCTCATGGTCCTCGAATGATGCAACAGAAGGAGTTGATACATATGCTTGTCACTACTTTATATCATATAAAAGAAAACTGGATCGTCTTATATTTCGATACACTAACCTAAGAAAGAGGATCAATAATATGGATATTAATAATAATAATACATTTTACTATTTACATTTATCTTTCAAATTAAACTATAACAATAAGAATAAATAAATTATATTATGAAAACGTAAACAAAAAAAAATCTTTTATTTAAACATTTTAAAATCTAGTACCGAGAAGTACCTGCTTATCAACACTTCATGTCAATAATACCCACTCAGGTGGGAGGTGTCATGCGAGTTCTAACCAATGACAATGAAGGTGAAAAGAGAGAAGCAAAAATAATTTTCCACTGATCAATGAACCCACACTTAAAAAAAAAATCAAAACAAAACAAGTTCCTGCACACCTATCTGTTAACCGACTCAAACTCAATCAAGTACGCACACACAAGTGCGAGAGTGATCCTCCACCTGACTCCAACCCCAATAAAAAAAAGGGTCATCCATAAATTTAGATCCTTCGATCATAAATGTCACGTACGTGAACTGTCACCCTCACCCAAAAAGCAATAAATTAAGTGCTATAATTAGGCAATTAACACTCAAGAGCTGTCAACAAAAAAGATTTACGACTTCCTGTCATAGAATGCCCAGTTCCCTACTACTACATTTGGTGATAAGTTGATAGAGAAATAGGTGGATTGAAAACATTCAGCAAACAGATCGGCTGCTTCCTGATCATCTTTTGCTTTCGTATCTTCATAGAAAACGAAGTTAGGTAACGAAGACGATTTGCGTTTCATGTTCACAAAGTTATAGAACTGCTTAGGATCTTGTGCAAATTGCAACCTACAACGAAGAAGATAATTTTGATAACAATGTGAGTTATGTGTAATAAAAGTTGCTTTACCAACTAAGTAGCGAGAGTAATCAAAAGGATCTATCTAATTCCCGCGAATTTAGTTAGGATTCTGAGGTAATGTAATAAGATGCCGAGTACGTTTTTTGTTTGTATACTCCTTTATAAGTAAGCCTTTCGGCAAGAAATTAGCACAGCAAATTGTGCCAAATTGTTCAGCCGAAACACTTATCTTAAAGGAGGAAATTTCTCTTTCGTAATTAAATTTAAATTTTTCAATCGATATTCACGTAGATGACACTTTACCGTGTATGTAGGCTTTAATGTCATCCACAGATATCTCATGGGCCAGACGCGAAATAAAAGTTTGCTTTCTAGGTACAACCGCCTTAAGAGTCCAAGGAGCACTGCTAGAAAGAGGTGGCGGAATCGAAACGGGCACAGTGGCCTGTGACTCAATTGAGTCACAACTGTTGGTTGCAGGTGGTGCAGGAGAATTAAACTGCATCAACTGCTGACCATTATCAACAGTGGGAGTCAGCGGTGCATGGGTCAACAACAGAGCCGGGGCCAATAAGCCTGGTTCCCGAGGCATAGCAGGCTCGGCCGATTGCTTCCGCTCAAGAGACTCATTCAACAATTTTACGTTATTGAATTGACTCCCCATAGCATCAAACTCAGCACTGAGCTTACTAAAAGCTAGACGGAGACTGTGGAAGCCCCGTCTAGTTTGCCTCATAAAACCCTGAATATCAGACTCCGTCTCGCGGCATCGAGACTTACCGCCGATCACATTCGGTACCCGTTGCGTGAAACCGGCACATTTAACGTGTACCACGTTATCACACAACCAACAACAGATGAAATCGGCCTTTAAGTCAGCCTGGCACTTGCAGCTTTCTAATAGCACCCAGACATAATGAATTTAGAAATTAATATGCCCGAAACGATGAGAAAACTATACAAATATTCGGTGCAGCACAGAGAAAATAAGAAAACAAACAGCGCACAAGAGATGAGATAGATACAACAACACCAAGCTTTGGCGCTGTAGGAATATTAACGGAAATAGACGAAACTTTAAGCCACTGAAACAACAACGCGTGCAAGCACAGTTATAGAGCACACTAAAGTAGAGAGAGCGAGAGTTATAAAGCGTTGTGGGAGCGCACGAAAGTAGAGAGAGCGATAGTTATAAAGCGTTGTGAGAGCGCACGAAAGTAGAGAGAGCGAGAGTTATAAAGCGCACACAAAAACCGCTATAACAACAACAATGCGAAGCGATCAAGCATGCAATGAGAGACAATGAAACAAAAACAAAAACAAAACACATGCTGTTAACCGCGCTCACAATGTTTACAAGAATAACAATTTTATGTTTTGTAGCAAAATTACTAACAGAAAACCGAAATGAACGAAGCAATCACATAAAAATTAAATAGAACCAAACCACAGATATATTTTATATTAAACAAATTAAATATGCGAGTTAAAACTTAATAACAATCTCAAACAGACACAGCACCGCAAAAAAACCATATCGATCACAGCACAGGCTAAGACAGAGACATATATACATAAGTTAAGAATATTTCTACCTAATCACCCAAATACCCTAACGGATTGCAAAATGTCGGATCACAACTGACCTAACGGATTGCAGATGCCGCGTCGGCATATATTATAACGGAGCCTTACAGCGACAGCAGCTACAGCGACACAACTACAAACGCCAAGACACCAGCAGAGCGCAGCAAACCGATGTTACATTTTTAATAAAGAATATTGAATAATTCAGTCCTAATAAAGCACTCAAACGAAACAGTTCTGTGTTTTTTTTCCAAAAACTCTAAAGGAACAGTTTAATTCATATAAGTTAAGAACAAATATCCCTTATCACTAATATACCCAAACTCACTGTAAATACACTAAATCACTACAATAAATGACATCCGGATCTTTCGCCGCGTCATCAGATTTCATCAACAACGAACTAACCAGCGATCACAACGCCACGTGCCTTCGTCAGCATATTTCATCAACGACTAACCCAGCCGTAGCCAGCGATCACAACGCCACGTGCATTCGTCAGCATATTTCACCAACGACAAACCCAGTCGTAGCCAGCGATGACAACTGACACCACCACTAGCCTCCGTCAGCGTATTCTACAAGAAGTCCATCGACCCAAATGGACACCCGACACGTCCACCAATGGGACAGCAGCGACAAAGCTACAGCGGCACAGTTACAACGCTGAGACGTCAGCAGAATGCAGCAAACCGATGTTTCATTATAAGAAATCATATTGTATAAAATCAGTCCTAATAAAGCAATAAAACTAAACAGTTCTGTTTTTTTTTACAAAAACATTTAAGAAACCGTTTAATTTATATAGTTAGACGGAAAGAAAACAACAAACATCTGTTGCACGGGACATAGCACGTAATATATACTTTTGTATGTAAAATGTAATGATTTCTAGGGTATAGATTCTGGTACGTGAGTTAAATCTTAAGCGCTAAATATTTGACGAGTGTCCCACACGTAAATTAACAAGGGCATGGTTTATATCGAAATATGTATACATATATTTTATAGTTTTGATTTTTGTCTACATATATATACTAATATAAAATATTTGTATATAATCCCGACTATTTCTCACATGTCCGTTTTCCTCTTGTCTTCGCTGCGTATGACAAAAAACCCCAAAGCAGGTAGAGATGTGAATATGTATAAAAATGTGCATGTGTAAACAGTTATTCTACACTAAATAGATATACAGATAATTGTTAGTATGTCAAGAAAGTGTTTGGACATAGGAAAAAACATAAGAAATATTTTCTCAGTTCTTTTGCAAAAAAAAGCACGCTGAGTCGCAAAAGTCACGTCAGAATCTGCATCATCAGTAATTGCAAAATGAGGATAAGACAAAATTGTCACTGAAGGCAACTCTGAACGAACAGTGTTCAGTGGAGACTTTTGCATGTATGAAAATATTGGTGTGCATAACGAAGCGAGTATCAATATTTAATTCGTATTCCTCGATACTGAATATGTTCAGACACGTTCCTAAAAATCTAAGATGACGTTCGTGAATCGGAATTGAGAGACTAAAATAATTAAAGTTAAAAAAGGACAAATTCTGCGAAGAGCACCGCAACAGACCACAAGAAGGAAAAGTACCGTAGGCTCTCACACATACATGCATGCATATACATAATTTATGTATGTGTGTGTTTTTGCGCTTGTTGTGTGGAATATATAAGAAACGCTTTGTCAAATAAACAGCTCAGTATCTTGTGAAATTTCTTAATGGACGCATGTGAGGCGGAGCGAGAGAAGGACTCAATTTTGAATTAGATTACAAGAAGAACTGAAAAATAATGGAACATGAATTCGTAAGTTAGCTCAATATTGATGTAATAATTGCATTCTAAAATTGTATTAAAAAAGAAAATTGGCAAAGACAACATTCCAGGTGCCCAGAAGTTCGACGTCCACGCTCTGTGAAGAAGAGAGTGGCGACGGTAACTATGCAAAGTTCTTGGGTCCAATATTTCCGCCAAAACCGTTCACTGGTTGTCATCCATTTAATGGGAGCGCCAATGTACGCACAATGCCGTTACTTCTAGCAACGCCGCCACTCTCCCCGCTGGACACGACTGTCCAGCCAGCGAATATGACAACGGCCTCAGCGATGCTGTCCTCGAATTACTCGTCGCTATATCTACCAACTGGCCATGCAATGATCGTACATTGCTATCTGTGCAGTCAGCCCTTCACTGATGTTGAGCAACTGATGAGGCACCTGAATATGCATGTCACGCAAATGATGCACAGAATTTCTAAGAATGCTCCTCTACCAGACACACTTGAAAGAAACAGATTAATTTTGGGGCCAACTCCAGCTCCAGCTGCTCCAGTTTTTCCAACTCCAGTTAATCCTATTCCAGCGACGCGTGATGAAATCCCCCCAAAGGCATCGCTTTTAAAATGCCAGCACTGCAACAAGGTTTTTAGGAACCCAGCGTGGCACAAGGCACATGAGATGTTGCATCGCGTGCCATCGCAGAAGGAGGACAAAAGGGTATTAACGTGCCAATTCTGCAGCAAAACCTACATACGACAGAAATTTCTGTCCAATCACCTATTTGCAAAGCATAGGCAATTGTTGAGACCAGCGCGGCAGGCGAAGCCACAAGATCGTCCTGCGACGCTACCATGGCCACCGCCGGCGAACGCTGATATTCAGCCAAGGAAAATCAATACCACCAAATGGGCAAATACCCTTGCAGCGGCCAAATACAACCCATGTAAAGAATCCGCCTCGATGTACATTCCGCCCACGGTAGCTGGCCATCAGCAGATGGATTCCCGGTTACAACTACCACCGAAGCAGAAATATATCCCTCGTTCGCCCTATTTTAATCAGTATGTCCTTAAAATAATATATATAGTTCCGATTTCCTATTGCTATAACATTTTGCACTTTCTAGGAATCTGTGGATTAACAACGATGATTACGAATTTTGAAATCAATCCAGTGCACCGTCTATGGACTTATATTTCTAAGTTTTATTATTCCTATAGATTTTATAACTTCGTTTCGTATCGCAAGCGAGAGATCAATCTGTAATTCGCAGCTAGGCTGTTTAATACAATTTATTCTTATACGTATCACATACATACACAGATAAGAATCTAGTAATTTAAAAAAAAAGAAGAAAAAAAATGGTAAGGAGCAGGAAAATTCGATTCGAATTCATTCCATAACAAATACCAAACTCTTTAAGGTCGCAAATGTCACAAGTTGTGTTCCTTTTCTTATAAACAGTCTAATGTTTATATAATAAGTGAGCCAAAGAAGCTGTGTTGGCAACATGCCTTACTGGGAATAACGAGATTGCTGATTGTTTATGGCATAGCAATTGCAGTCGCTTGGGATTTTGCAAGCGGCCACTTAACAAAATAATAAACAAAATGCTCGAATAAGCAAATGAAATTTAATCGGTGTTTGGCTTTTCATATAAACATCTGTATTATTGAAATCGATCAATTTACATTTGAATGGTGAAACTGTTTTGTGATGGCATTGTAAGTATAGTCAAATCCTTTTCTTATGTTTTTCTTGCTAATGAATAAGTGCTATGAAATCAAGAACATAAGTTTTTAAATAACAAATTACTTTTTGTTTTATTTTCGTTCTAACGTGAGACTTTTTTTGCAGGTTATGTGAGCTACAGACATCAAATTTGGAAATCAGTTCCCATACCAATGTTGAGTTAATTTCCTACTGCTCAAAAATGAACACTATTTGAAGATAAGACCACTAAGCCGACAATACATACAAATCGACAAAAAAGTGCATCAGGTTTGAAGACTTTGAAAAGCATATTGAAAGTTCGACACCTTTCCAATCTGTAATCCGCATCTGTTCTAAGCGTATAAATCCGATTTCCTCTCGCTATAAAATTATTATTATTATTATTGTATTAGTTGGAAATTTTATTGACAGTCCAAAATGAAGGTACATTTATTTATGGACTGTGTCAATAACAATTGTAGTTAAGGAGTTTTCATCAACAACTTATTATGAAACAATGTTTTACTATGGAAATGATAATTGGAATAATATCGAAATCGTTTTATTTTTAAAATTCAAATTACTCTTTATTATTGTTCAAAAATGAACACTGGTGTACATATAATACATGTTCTAGAATGAACACTAGTTTAAATTGTCATAGATTTTTTTTTTCAATTTATTGTGCAATGCACTTTAAATACGAAAATAATACATTTATGGAATGTTTTGTATAAAATGTATGAAACGATCAAAAGTTCATCAATTAATATTAATATTCGAAGCTTATTCGGACTTAAATTAAGGACGGCCATCAAGAAAATCGCTTTGGACATATAAATATTTGGATGCTGCCCTGGCCTGGAGCTGGAACTGTTGGCTGCTGGCTGCTGGCTGCGACCTGGCTGTGGGCGACGCGGGCGACTCGTCTCCAGGGCCAAGTAGTCGTGTGGCAGTGCGGCCGGAGCTAATGCACCGCCTGAGGATGAAGTGCCAGCTGCTGTTGCTGCCGCCGCCGCCTGGCTCTGATAATAATCATCGCCATATTCGCTCACCTCACGATTGCTAATCTCATTGAGGCGCTTATAGCGCTCGCGACGCACCTCGACCATGTAGAATATGTCACCGGTGAGCAGCATACAAGCGCCAACCACAGGGGACCAGCCCATATCGTTATTCTGCCAGGCAGGCATCCGAGTCTCCCTTGGCCCCAAAGATGACCACGGCAATGAAGCCGAAAATGGAGGCGAGACCTGGCAGGTGCCGATCGTCAGCAGCAGGAACACATAGCGGTCATCATCGCGCGACGTGCGCAAGAAGGATAACGACAATGGCAACGCCAGGAGGCACAGCACAAAGCAAAGCGTGGAAAAGAGCTGAACAGCTATGTAGAATCCTGGCAGCAGGAAGTCTTGTAGGATATAGTATTCTCCCTCGAAGACCCACATGTAGCCAGTGAAATCCGTCTCGTAGAATCGATGTATGTCCTGGAAGTGATTGAAGCACACCTCCCAAAGCCAAAGATTGGTGAAGCGAGGATTCTCAAGTCTTCCATCAGTTGCGTTGCATATGCGATGACGAAGAGCAGGAATGATATGCCCAGGGTAACGCGTGTATTGCGATTCGATCCCCCCATTCCCGATTCGCTATCTTCCTACTCGCACTAAATTGAAACGAGAAACACAACTAAAAAGTCGACAAGAAATTTAACTTTAAGCAAAGATACAAATATGTAAGCGTTTACCAAGAACTCAAGCGGCAGCTGCGGCCACTTGAGTACATGATAAGTAAAAATAGATTAATTGTAACAAAACAACACTTGCATGGGTTAGAAATGGTCTCCTGCGTTGTCTGTACAGCAGATAGAAACTAAGTATGCATTGTTAGCTATATAAGGCTAGGATTTTAAGAAATAAAGATCAGTACGAACTTACAACTCGTCTCAAGAGTTTGACTTTACAAATCAGCTCGCAGCAATTATTTAAGAGGGCGATAAATGTGGCACTCCTTTTTGTCTGGGTTTTCCAAACAATTCTTTTCATCTTCGCACTGTGTGGCAGCAAATGTTAAAGCAAGATTTCATCAATCAGTGGAGACTTTTGCATGTATGAAAATATTGGTGCGCGTAACGAAGCGGGCATCAATATTTAATTCTTCTTATAAACTCAATTCGAATTTGCAACACGACCCTGCTCGTTCAGTGTTTCAAATACTTACTTTTAAAAATAATCAAATAAATAGACTAAAATTTTTGATCATGAATGTCCGGTTGCTTAATTTTTCAAATCAAAATTTCAGCAATTCATTTTGTTTCCAAATTTTAGTCATGTAGCATGAAACACCCTGCTCAGACTTCAAACTCTCATAACATACATAAATTTTAATGCAACGGTAAATTACTGCTGACGTCTTTCAATTGTTCTTTGCCTTAAAAAATGATTACGATCGCATTTCATTTGATATGCAATGCTGCACTGCATATTGAATAGTAATATGCAATTTTCTTAATATGTTTTCCAAACAGTGTTTGGGAAATATGCTTAAAAATCTCAGCAGGTAGAAGATTAAGAATGTCCAATTGAAGATATTAATATAAACAAGAAAAAAACACCCCTAAAATTCAAAGGTCAAATTCTCACAGACGACTGTGAGGCCTTTATGGGTATTTATGCCTTTTACCCAAACGTGTTAGACAACGTTTGCTGCTCTGGCGTAAAAATCGCATGTATACATATATATATATATATATATATATATACTGTCTCAAATACACATGCAGGCAAACACCCTTAAAGATCTGTTGATTCGTTTTCGCTTCTCGGTTTTGTTTGAGCGCGACCCGCAGTCTTATTTCTGACCGCGTCAGAGACAGTTGTGAGGAAGAAGTGCCGCAAATAAAATATAATTACAACCGATTGAACTTGTATTTTACAAATATTGTAAGCGCTCATTATCAGCAGCATGCCCCATTTGTACAATAAATACGTACGTTTTGTGTAATTATCAAAGTAACTAATTAATTATTTAGAATTGTGAAATACTTGAACTTTGCAGTTGGAAGCATTAACAATTCCTAATAAACTGTATTCGGAGCCACGTTGTAATCAAAAAGCCATTGAGCCTAAAGATGTTATCACAATTGACTTGAGGAACGATTGTGAAGAATGGGCTATCCATTGTTTTCTGTGCCAGGAGCTCTTTACCGACATCGATGAGCTGGAGAAACATTTCCTAATAAACTGCGCAGAACACCCGGAATGTACAACGACAAAACTCTTCAATTGTGATGTATGTGGAAGAAAATTACGTTCTGAATCGGACTTACGTAAGCACCATAAGCGCTATCATGCGGCATCCATGCGGATGTTATATAAAAATCGTTTCAAAATGGCAAGGAACACAGAAATGGAACCAACAAAGCCCCCTTCCTCACAGCCGAAGGTGATGTTGGCAACGGTTCTTGCCCCACCACCGAGACAGAAATATCCACCGCGTTCTCGATTCATTAATCCGTAAGTTTTGCTCATAAATTTGCTTTCATTCTTGATCTACGTTTTAATCTATTATTGTAGAAATATAATGCCAGATTGCGATGCTTATGTATGCTTCGATTAACTCTGAAATTCCAACTGCTGGACTTGGTGAAGTGCCTTAACAATAACAGCATTTAATTTAAGCAATTTTGTTTTATAATTAATAAATGTATATATACTTTAAATACAATATTATTCTATAAAGATAGTACGAGTTCGCTTATTTTTCGGTTCCATTTGTTTCCAGGTTGCCATTAATTCAATTTCTGCATCATACTTTTTGGATGACTAATAAAGATCAATAAAACATTGCATTCTTTCAGGAAGACTCAAAATTTGATGTGCTCAAAAGAGTATCAAATAAAAAACATAGTTTTTGGTTGACAATTAAAACCACAACTAAAATATATAAAATTTTAAAGGATCGAACTATGACGTCTACTAAGCAAATGCAACTTTTAAAGCATATTTTATTTGATCAAAAATAAGCATTTTATTTGGACCATATATTTTTGTTTGCTTTTTGGATTGACCAAGTCCAAGTACTGAAAAATCGATAGGAAGTTAATATAGGTATATCTTTTCTAGATCCATAAGAACTTGTACGAGGTACTTCCGTTGCTCGATTTACATAACACTTTAAAAATGATCCGTGTACAGAATGTGTTGCATTATTTAAAATTTTATTTTTGCATTCTATGTGTATTGTATATGTATATTATATTTTATTGTACATTATACGTTTATTAATTTCGCTTGGTAGCTAATACATTTCAATGACATAAATTGAATATTCGCTATTCGTCGAATCGTACAAAAGGTATTTCAACAATGTACTTTGCACGTGTTTCTTGAATTATCTAAGTGATTTTATTTTCTTTTTTGTATAGATGTCTTATGTATAACGTATTTATTTTGTAACTTAAAAGAAACATTCCTTAGCAGTCCAATGCATTTCCACACAATACCAGGTATATATCTACTGTTCCCAATACAAACATTGAAATAAGTTGGCTAACTACATTACAATGAGCTAACTCGCAATTAGCTCCCCACCATCGTTTAGTCAATCCAATACCTTATAGATAAGTTTGTAAAATTATTATTTGGAAAATAAATACTACAGAAAAAAGCTAACGCAAAGGTAAAATAAAAGCAATAACAAGCAAGCAACAAAATGTTGTTGAAAACATATCAAGTTGTAGGAAAAAAAAATAGTTGTATATAATTTAAGGCTTTGTTTTATGAAAACGCAAAGCACATGTGACTAAAAAAAAAGATTACAATTTGGGTTTGTTGCTAGAATAAATAACTTGGCTCTTCTAACTAGTATTTGCAGGCTAAGAGGACTATAATATTGTGACAGCATTTTGTCTTTTATTGTTTTTGTTTTATATATATATTTTTTTTTGTTCTTTTTTAGTGCATAAAACCAACAAATAAATAAATACACGCACTTTAAAAATGATTTTTTCAGAGGGGAACGACTATCTTGTTTTTCGTTTGTTTTTTCGACTCTTGCACTTGGTTCTCAAGTTGTTGCTCATTTATAATATATTCAACATTCTTTTGTTCACATGTCTTATGCATTTAGTTTAACATATTTTTGTTGTGTGTTGTTTGAACTTGCAATGTGTGTATGTGTGTGTTATATAAACCCTTGCTGATTGCAGTCGCTCCCACCTTATTCCCACTGCTGTCTGCCTACTTATTAGTCACCAGAGTTTTTGTTTTTGCTTTGAAAGTTCGAAGAAACTCGTATTTATGTTGTATACAATAGTAGTAGGATTTGCGACTTAAATACTATTTAACCTGAGCCCGAATGTGTTGCAAAAATTCATAATATGACAAACTAGATTCACTGCGATCGTCCGTTAATCTCTCAATAAACTGCGCCTTCGCCGTGCTCGTATCCCTTTATGGAAAGAAGATTATAATTAGTATCAAATTGTTGTTGTCAGTTCAAGTTTCAAGAGTCACTATCTTACCTGATAATTTGAATAATAGGCGCGTAGGGCTTGTCGTAGTTCAGACGCAGTATAAAACGCTTCAGCGCATCATTCTCTGCGGTGACAACGTTGGGCAAACCATAGACATAATCGGGCAATTCCGTCGTGGACCGAATGCCTGTCAATAATAAGCATTTATATCAAAGGCATACTTTTATATAAATATATTGACTTACCCAGCAAATCTTTCAGTACATCAGTGGGCACATTCATGCCCACATAGAGCATTATAACCGTGCCGCAGTCCATCAGGAATATCGAACGCGAATCCAGACTGCAAGGGAAGCATATTTTATTATGATTAGTGAATATTTATATACAAGCTTTAGGTGTAAAACTCACTGTTCCGCTGATAGTTGCAAGCGTGGAATTGCTGGCACCAGCTCATCGTCATCATCATCGTCGTCTTGCGGTGTGCTCAGATTGGAGTTGCGCACATGGGCGACAAGTGCATCCAATTTATACAGCTCGGGATATATGTACTTCATGAGCTGATCGAGCGGGAGCGTTTTCATGCAGTCCATCGCATAGACACGATCATCCAGGCGCGTGCTGGTGCCCACGCGAAAAGCGGGCTAACAAAGAAGCAAGACTGTCAGCTACACTAGCAGCAAATGGCTTTGGTTAATACTCACATGCTTAAGCAGCGCCAAAATATAGAGCGGCAGCAGCGCCAGACTGCGTGGTGCTATCAATTGTCCAGACTGGCCGGAGGGAAGATTTTGTGCAATCTTAAATGCATTATACACGTCGATGGTCGCATTGATGAAGGCGTCTCGCGCGTCCGACAGATTCGATGCTATCGAGCGATCCACTGCCATTTTCGAGAGTAAAGACACTATGGCTTCCGTATCGGCCGAATGCATCACTTCGGGCAGCGAAGCGGTCACCGGCAGACACACTGTATGGACTCGGATGCGTCGCTCACCCTCGCTGTTCGTGTAGAGCAGCGCCGCCTGGAAGCAGATGGTCTTCACATCGGTCAAGTTCTCTTCGTACGATATCTGCATGCCATAGCCGGCATCCGGATTGACATTGGGCAGCGACAATAGATCCGTGCTGCGCACAAAGAAGTTGCCATGGAATGTGTGCACCTGCAATCCGCGTGTGCACCGGATGCGCATCACTGCCTCAAAGCCAATCTTGCGCGTCAGATAACGTTTAAAGCACTCCTTAAAAGAGTCCACCATATGCTGCTTAGTCTTCTGATAGAGCGGAAAGTGGTGCACACAACCACCGCTATGTTTGCTTATCCCCGCTGCAAAATACGGTTCATTATGTAATATATGTAGAAGAAATGAAAACGGACAGCTGATAAGACTTACATATGGTGGCCATATCGCTATACTGTTGATTCATCAGGAACAGATCGACTGCAACCTGATAGCCGGAGCATTCTAGAGCATAACGCTTGTAGAAATCTGTCGATGGATTCAGGTGCGCCACATCCTTCGATGAGCGATTGTTGGGATCCTCGCGCGGTTCCAGCGCTCCGGGTCCCTTGTTTGGAAGGCACGCTTGAAATACGGATATACGTCCGCCTGATGCTTGCTGCAAAATAATTGTGAATAGTAAAGGTTAGATATTTCCCATTGTACTGGTGTTGCGGACTCACCATCAGCTTGAAGGCCACCTGGAGGGCGGCACCCAGTGCCGAGCCCGGATCATGTGTGTGGGCAAAACGTTTGGGCAGCTGCTTGAGCAGATCCTTCACCAGTTCCTTACATTCCTTGAGGTTCACCAGCAAGCTATCTGGACGCGGCAAGAAGGGATCATCAATGTCCAACAGGGTCATTTCGTGGGGCTGGTTTAAACCCTCGGCCATGCTGTAGAAGTGCACAAAGCTATCGTAGCATATGAAACCCACTTGGGTGCGAGCATCGCCCGGCATCTCATCCAAGTGTCGATTAAGCGTAGCGCAGGCGGCCTCCAGATAGCCGCTCTGTTGCGCTATGATCGACACATCGAACAGGAACAAATACATGGCCGGCTGTGGTGGACGCAGCATATACTCCGATGGCGCAATAAACTCAATGGTACTCGATCGCACCTCCGGTCGTCGTGTCACATCGCCATAGGTCTTTGTAGCCGGATCGAACTGGAAGTCCTCGGGCACTGCAGAATATTATATTAATAACCTCAATTAAAGCAAATTCTGTCAAAGCCTTAGATTAGATTAAACTTACGCTCATTAACGCGATAGCAGAGATTACATTTCCACATTTTACTATCGACAAAGTAGACAAAGGGATTTATGTAGGTGCGGCACAAGCGGCAGCGCACAATATTGATGCACTGTATCACGGGCAGACTCTGCAATGAAAATGGTTGAAAGTCAATGGATGCAGCAACATAATTTAAAATATAAATAAAAGTGAGGCTTACGTTGACATCGCGAAATGGATGAATGACGATGCCAAGCGGCAGACGCGACTTCTGCAGCAGCGAGTTGCTCTCCGGGATTTTGGCCAGTGTACAGCGCATTATGCTCGGATTGCAGTTGATGGACTCGTGGAACTGATTGTGCAGCACAATTTTCGGTGGCTCAATCGTTGCCGGTGACAGGATGTGGCGGTGCTGTGTCAAATCGATAGTGTCCTGGCCCCACAGCCGGCTGAAACCCTGCTGGGCAATACTCAGCGGTTGCCCCGGTGCCTGACCCTGGCCCTGATACTGCAGCGGCGCATTGCTTGGCAGCTGCTGTCCACCAAACATGCCCGGCGGTGGTAATTGTTGTTGCTGCTGCTGCTGGGGCGGCATTGCCTGTGGAAAGGCTTGCTTATAGGGATATTGCTGTGGTGGCAACGCCTGATGTTGCTGCTGCTGCTGCTGCTGCGTGGTTGGCGGCGGCACAAACGGCGGCAGTTGCACCTGAGATGGCACAGGTTGACTGGAGGGCATAAAGGCATGCTGCGGCGGCTGCTGCACTAATCCAGCCATGCCGGGTATTGTTGCACCTGCAGCAATTGGTGGCTGCCACGTCGGCCGCTGTGCCGTCGGCGGCGGCAATGGCGCTGCTGCTCCACGCTGCGCATTATTATTTGTCTCCGCTGCAGTAGATGCTGCTGCTGCTGCTGTTGCTGGTATGCCGTAAGCCAGTTTCTGTCCAGTTGGCGGCATTGGTCGATTCGCCAGCTTTGGCGTTGCTGTCGCGCCACTCACGCCAAAAACACTCGCCGAATTCTTATTGCCGGGCACAGAAGCACTGAAGGGCATAGCCATCGGATTTTGTAAGGCAGGCGCCACTCCACTAGATGACAGCAATGTATTTGCCCCACTCGTGTCCAACTGACGCACTTGACCAGCGAGGCCAACAGCCACGCCGCGCGCATCCTTGCGAGCATAGCTTGGCGTTGGTGCGTTGCCAATGCCATTGCTGGGCGACATGCTCATGCTTTGCATGCTGCTCGTCAAGTTGCTCACCTGGCTGAAGGGTGGCAGCGTTTGTTGTGGTCTGAATGGCGGCTGTTGTTGTTGGGAACCCAACTGACTGCTCGGTGGTTGTTGGTGTGGCGGTAAAGTGGCGCCCTGCTGACCAGCAGCCTGCTGTTGAGGCGGCAACTGTCTGACCGGCTGCTGACCCAGAAATGCCGACTGCTGTGGCAACGGAGCAGCAGGCTGTTGCTGCTGAGGCATCTGCTGCTGAGACGGCTTCACTGTCATACCCAACGGACCAGGAACAAGCTGCTGCCTGGCAGGCATTATTATTGGTGGTGGTGGTGCGCCCAATTCGGCAGAAGCTAGGCTAACGGCGACAGTGTTGTTGATCAAACCGGGCGATGCTGTGCGCGAAGAGTTGGCGCTCAGTGCACCATTGCTACCATTGGATACAGGAACTGAGGCGGAGGGGGAGAGGGAGGGTGCGGTGGCAGGTCCGTTTAGCGTGCTAGGCGGTCGCAGATGAGCGGGCAGATTACTTAGCGGAGCAGTCGATGCCGCTGCCGCCATTGGACCATTGCTCAATGGTGGCGGCAAAAACTTGTTCATCACATTGCTATTGAATTGAGCCGGCGGCGGCGGCAGCTGATCAGGCGCGCCAGTGGGCGTGGCACTAATGGGAAAATGCGCTGACTGTTGAGTTGCTTGGAATTGCGCTGGATTTGGCAGAGAAGGTGCCAAGGGTTTCAACTGCTGATATTGCTGATAAAGCTGCTGCTGTTGTTGGATTTGCTGTTGCTGCTGCTCCTGTTGTTGTTGTGCCTGCATAGGCTGACCATTAAGCAGGCTTCCCCGATTGCCATTTGGTGGAGCTGGCGTAAAACTTGAATTATATGCTGACATTCTGCGCGTTACACTTTTAATTCATGGGATGCACCTGAAACGACAAAAATATACAATTGATAAGTTTTGAATTGATTTGCAGTGCAATGTCTGCTACGTAAAGGCCGACTCTAGGAGACAACTATTATTTTTATGTTGAAGTGTTTATCTTATCAGCTTAACTGGTTGAGTCAGCATAAGTTAAACGTGCTAAGATAACAAGAATAACAGACGCTTTTCAATTGTCATTGCCAAATTTTGTGGGGCAGATATGAACTTGCAGGGGTACTATAAAAAATTATGTGAAATTATGTATTTTATGGTTGCTTAACAATAAATTAAATCACACACATGTCTGCCTGTTTTTATATTATATACATTTGGTTTGGTTTAAAGAAGATAATATTTAATTCATGTAGCATTTACATATTTATTTATACAGTCGGTTCCAAAGCTGACACAATTTTCTAGTTTTCTAGGCCATTGAGGTGAATAACATTTATTATCGAAATCAATAACTGAAACATTCAAATAAAGTATGTATAAACCACTCCAGCAACCACCCCCCTCTTCTAACAACCAAACAACTCAAATAACACACAAACTCATCGAGTCAGCTGTAAATGGGCACTCAAGGTTTTTGGTATAAAGGTTTTTATTTATTACTATGCAAACAACAATTTCCAATTTCCAATTACCAAATGAAGCTGAATGCCCTATCATTGCAATAGTATTTATTTAATTTCTATATTTCCTTTGTAGAGAATGTGCGGAGCCAATTGCTTTTCATACTGCGAATGCTAACAAAGCATGACAAATTTGCTTCAATAAAGTCGCTCGACTTGATAAAGAGTATATTGAACTGGGAATACGACAAATTGGAAGAGCTGAAGCTCAGCTTGCTGCTGCCGCTGCTTCGGTTGATCTCTCAAAAAGCTCGCAACAACAATGAAAATGGGGAAAAAAAAGTGCTGTGCTTTATTATGCGTTATCAACTGTAATTGGCCATGTGATAATGCCAGACTATACGGGTGGCGTCGTTGCCGGGGTACGGCAGCATGCATGAACAATCATGCCTATTCCATTATTATTTGGAGCTTACCTTTCTTGTTGCTTGTCAATGCTGCCAAACTGATGGGTTCGCTGGAAAAAGGGCGTTGGAACGTGTGTGAGCCCCGTCCTTGCGTGTGTGTGTGTGTGTCACTCTGTGTACTTGACCAGCACTTGCACTTTGTAGTTGGCTCTGCTTCTTCTATGCTCGTTAATTGACTGTTGTGGCATGCATACAGTCTTTACTGCGTTTTCGCCCAATATGTTTCTGCAGTTGCAGTTGCAGCAGGCTTTTTGTTAGCAATTACTTTTGCAATTTGCACGCAATAAGAAAAATTTTCTTTTTTTTTTGCTGCTGACAATGAACAACGGCACTGCCTTGCGGGCCTCGACCTCGTATCACACTTCCACACTCACAGAAATCACTCTCGCTCTCTGTTTCGCACTCGGAGTGTTCGCGTTCCAACAATGATAGTTAACGCGTTGATGAAACAATCCGTTAACAGCGTTCCAGCACCGATTTACCGTTTAATTTAATGGACCAATTGCGTGCAAAATTATTCGCATTGCAAAATCAGCCTCTTAATACACCTAAACACTAAAATTTAGAGCCACGTCAATTTTTCGAATTAGCTGGCACCACTAATAAATGTCAAAGTGGCGGCGTTGCCACCGTTTATGAACTAGGTTCAAACGAACAATCGCTTTGGCGCGTAACTAATACATTTCAAAATTGGAACTAAAAGTAATGTATTTTTGAGCTAAGAACAATTTTTATTTAAAATATTCGTATAATGGCAGATTTAAATTCGAATTTGAATATTATACAGATAGTTGTAAAAATATAAGTTGTTTAATTTAAGTGACTGAGTATATTAAAAACCCGTTGCTTGTGTATATTTAACTATTTTCAACAGTGTAAAAGCGTAATATTCTTTATTCGTTTCATTTTGCGTTAACTTTGCGTGAGAGTATTCCGTAGTTTACAAAGGAAAATTGCTTTGCCGTGTGGTTTGTGTCATGTTGACGAAAGGCCAACTAAATTATATGCTAACTATTGTTCATACTATAAATTTGTTTTTGTCATTTCTTTGTTTTCTTTTATTACTGTAGACTGACAATTCGTTGGAGTTTTGCTTGCGGGTTTTGTAAGTAAAGCTTTTTTTATAATTATTGTGGCAATGGAAATGAAAATATATATGTGTTTAATACTAAAGTTATCAATATTTTTATTTTTGTTTTATTTGACAAAATCAATTGTGCAGCTTAAAGTTTTGAAAACAGGAATTAATTATTAATAGTATGTATCTATTAGATATCTTTTGTATTGTATTTCGTCTATTAGTCTTTTTTAAAAAATAGAATTTCTATGCTTAAATCTCTATCATTGTAATCTACAACTTTCTGATATACATATCGCATATGTGTGAGTGTCTGTATCTGTGTGTATGTGAGTATGTGTGTATAGGTATTGTTTTAGGTGTTCTTTGTTTTGCAGTTTACTGCGATTGCCTTTGAAACACGCTAGTATTAATATTGTTGTTAATTAATAATAAGTTGCTTTATACGAATATGTTGCGTTAGAAACTATTAAAGTGTTTTGCTCTTTATATTTATATATATATATATATATATATATCTTCATATATACATATAATATTGTATGTAATGCAGTTTATTAGATTCATCGTTTGTCAACAATTTTTTGCATGTGTTTACGTTGTGTCTTTCAACTATTGTTGTTGTTGTTCAACTGTCTACTTAAACTTGGCGTTTGATTTGTTGTTTACTGTATGTGTAGAAACTATTTACATTTAATAAACGGACAATATGATGGTTTCTTAATCGCTTATCTCATATCTCATAATTCAATATACGTGTAGAACATTTAGTTTCCTGCATTTGTTACGTTTTATCATCGTCAGTGTTCAGGGGTATTTGCGCACTTGTGGAAATTATACAATAGTTGAGGCTCATTCTTGATATGAATCGCACATATCACATATGTATGAATACATACATATACTGATATATGTTGGCATTTTTTGTTACCATCCAGTTCGTGCATTATCTTTTGGCCTCCTTTTCCTGCAAATACATTCGCTGGCTCAACGGCTTTGTATATATCCAATTATCGCCAATGGGCTTAAAGTGCTGCGAATAATTAAGAAAACTCCTTTGTGAAAAATATGTACATAAATATGGAATAATCAGTATTTTACCTTATGCTCCCAAGCCAAATCATATTCCTTGCGCACCTTGGCCTGGTCTCGCTGATGCTGTTCCACAACAAATTTGGCATTGGTGGCACGTTCAATATCATTGAATCTATTCATTATAGAGATAAATAAAATAATATTGAATATTAATTCATTGCACATTACAATTCATGCAGCTAGTCTGTTAGATATTTGTTTATATGAGCATTTTACTTGAGTCCCGCCGTCACTTCCTTCCAAACACGTCGCGATTCATATTCATCCTGCTCAACGATTGGTCGAACTTGTTTCTTAAATATTGGTATGCGATTAACGTCAACGAATACTTCGGTTTTCTAGAAAATTAAAGATGTTCGTGGTGGTCATCATTTACAAAACATAACATAAGCACAGTACACACAACATCTACACAACAATATGTATAGGGAATTTCAAAACTCGGGCAGGCAGTTAGTTTAGTATGTGTTTTGATTTGAGGTTTAATTTTCTAGATAAACAAAGTAAACACACACTGAGAAATGTGGTCCCAAACTATTTAAGAGAAAAGTACAATTATCGCAAAAAGTAAATTGGAGCAGGTTAAAGATAGATGACAGATAGATGGGTAGGTACACAAATAGATAGATAGATAGGTAGATACATGGATATTGCTGCCAACTCGTGGTGTTGTTTGTTGCAGCGTTTTAGGCGCACGGGTTCAGAAAGGATAGCCAAAATACGGGTATAAACTTTAACAAATATAGTTAATATACAACGCTACACGAGAAATACAACTTAAGTCTCAATGATGCATGCCAGTTGCAACTTACATTCTTATCATGCCACTTGGCCTCCATCAAACCGCTCCACTCGCCGGCAATCGAAACAAAAGGTTTCTTATCATGGGGCGAATAAATCTGAAACAAATAATGGAAATAATAATCAAAAGGTGGTAATTTATATTTGGTTTAAACCCACCTCAGCGCTGACTTTGTTGCGCTTGCCGCCATAGAAGGGCTTTGTGAGAAACTCCACGTTGGCGTAGTAGCCAGTCTGTGGGCATTTAATCTCAACTGAGCCACCCAGCTCAATCCAAGGCACCGTTAAAATAGACCTGTGTAGCCAAAGCCAATTAATTATTTATTACTTGATTTGCAATTGCTATCGAATCATCTTCCTTACCTGCCATAACCATTGGGAAACGTAACAATATACTCCTCGCTGCGATCCACCAGCGTGACGACGCCCTCGCCAATATTGTGCACACCAATAGAAAGACCCAAGAATTTTGATTTAGTCCAAACGTGAGCGGTAAATGTAATTTTCTTATTATAATGCTCTGCATAAAAGGCTGAAACTGTTCAGAGAGTACGAAATCCATTAGTTAAGTTGTCGATGGTCGTTCAGCTCAATTAACCCACTTGGCGGATGATGCGACACTTGCTCGGCTAAGAACGTTAGCTGATCCCTCCTGCACCAGGGCACGGGACCATCTCGCACCTCCTGTCCATCTTCGGATTCATCTGGTAAACAAACAATAGATTATAATTTACACAACTTTTTGCTGCCTTTAACTAATCAAAAGATAATAACATTTTTTAAAATAAAATAGTCTGCAAGCTATAATTATATTCAGTTGAATACCTGGAATATCCCAGTGACACTGAAATACTTCGCCTAGAATGGGATTGTAGGGCTTTTTGGCCACCGCGCTCTTACGTCCGGCATGATAGGCGCTCAAATACCAACGACAAACCTGAACAATGCGGTCACGCGGATCGTCAAAATCCGAGATTCTTCAAATAATTCAAAAATAATTATTACTTGCAATTGTGGAAAAATTATTAAAGAAACGCACTTGAGAAACAAATCGGGATGGGCAAAATAATCGGCATACATTTCGAGCAGTGAACGGCGCTCCAATATGAACGTGGGCAGCACCACCTTGGTGAGATCCATGCCGATCTTCACCTGCGACAAGAGATGTGTTATCATTGAGCCATGCGCCTCCATGCTGAGGTCCATCTCCTCCTCCTCCTCGTAGAGGGCATCGTAGTCAATGCCATTGCCATAGCTCGATGACCGCGAACTCGTCACTTTGCTCGACCCAGTTTCATCGATTTCAGGCAATCTTACAGCAGCTGTTGTTCCTGCTGATGCTGTTGTCGGTGCTGCTGCTGCTGTTGCTGTTATTGTTCCTCCGGGCAAATCGTCATAGCTGTCTGGGGGCTTCTCATGCGTGACCGAAGTCTCTGCAAAGCCACGAGTGGCGCTGAAGAAAAGTGGCAAAAGAAATATTCCAAAGTTATTCATTAATATTCACAGACAATTGTGTGTGCATAATTTATAAGTATGAATTGATGAAACTTAAACTTAAGTCCATTGCCATGATGTCAGCCTTGGCACGCGTTTTCTCCCTTACCCTCCCCTCCCCAGGACATGACCCTTGGTGCGTTTACAATTTATAAATACAATATACAAGTAGAAGGGCAAGACACACACATACAGACGAACACACACGCTAACATTTGCACAAGTGGTGCTTACCTGAGGCTAACGCGACGTACCCACTTTTTAAACATGGCGATGCTGTCAGAGATGCACTTACGAATGCAATTTAAACTGCATGCAAGACTTTAAAAACGGCGACTGTAAATCTTTGTTTTGCATATTTTGCGGCGCCACATGTGCGCAACAAATCAAAGCGATTACACATACATACACACACCCAAATGCACACGGAATTACAAACACAAAAAACACACACTGCGGCTGCTAACAACAAACTGGAGAGCTTTGCGGATTTCGCTATTTGTTGAAGTATTTTTCTATGTATATATTAGGCGAATGAAAAAAACGAAAAAGAAAACAAACAAAGAAAGGCACACAAGCACAGCAGTCAGCGACGTGCCCAACTACCAACTGACAGGACGAAAATCGTAAATCGTATGACGAGCCGAAAAAAAAGCTCGTCAGTGGTGACGTATTGGCGTTGCCAAATCGGCTTAAGGCACTGCTTGGCAAAATTGCATATTTTATTCACAGGCGAGTGACCAACTTAAATACTACGTATATATGCATGTGTGTGTGTGTGTGTATGTGTGTGTTAAAATGCAACTTGCATTGGCAAAGTGCAAAAGCGCATGCGCTCTTCAAATAAAAAGGAGAGAGTAGTTTACACAACAATACACACACTCGCATAAATATATAAAATATGTAGATGCAGTTGTACGCAATGATTGGACCGGCATCCTGTTCACATGACAACACTGTCAAACCAATGACAATAAGATAACGGTTTGTTGTTTAACTATTGCACATATGTCAGCATTCTTACGCTTTGCCACACTTACCAGCCAATTGGTGAGCTGCCCACACTGGTAAACGGATCATCATAGGCATCATAGAAGTCCTCCTCGCCCTCGCTGCTTGAATAAGAGGTCTCCGGCACGACGAGTCCCAACGGCGCAGTGGTTGCTGCAATTAAATGCCAAATATGAATATCAATTGCCTATTACCATATTGTCAATTGCAAACAAATATCGATTGCCAGCATACTACTTGGCCGATGTTCATATGTGTATACATATATATATATATATATATATATATATACATATGTGACCCTGAATAGGTGTTATGACATAGTTATTCAAAAAATGTGTACAAGTTTATACAGTATTTATACATTTATTTATAGAGTATGCACATGCATATGCTATTTTAACACATGACAATGCCACATGCACACCAATCATAGTATACTCTACCCAAACTGATGAGCTCTGTGATTTATCTATTATGTAAGATTATACTTTGTTACTCTTTAAACGTAGACAAAAGACTTATTGAATGTACATCCTAAAGAGTTTGAATCTTGAGCTCACACATTTAAGATCCAAACACAAAATATGATTATGACTCGAAAAGTAAAAGAGATGCTAGTTATATCATTAAATCGGACTTTATCTCGAGCACTATGGATTTCATTTTTTAGATGAAAAGACTGCCATTTAAGATAAGATTAACATGCAAAAAGAATAGAAACAATGGAAAGCTCATAAAAGCTAATTATACCAAAGAACAAAAGAACAATAGAAAACAAATAAGAGAAATGAGGCAAAGAACATGCTCCGAAAATGTGACCGGGTAAATAAATATTGCACTTGAATGACATTTACCGTTTTCCGTTGCTGAATCATCCTCATCGTCGCCAGGCAGTAGTTCGTTCTTGAGTGCCAAGTTGACCTCGCCGGGCGTTGATGCAGCGATACCCGTCGCCGTCGTTGCTGTCATCATCATGCCAGTCGTCGTTGTTGTGGTGGGGCCATTGTAAATGCCGTTGATGGGGTGCGCCATATTTTTGGCAATTTGTAGACTTACAATCGAGTGCTTGATATGATCCAGCATGGCCTGCAAAATGCAAGACAAACAACAAACGGCGGCTAAATAAGACGCCAAATGGCCAAACACAAAACAAACAAAATACCAGCACGAAAAGTGTCAAGACCTCGATTAAATAACCATGACGAATGGACTACCCCACCAAAAACTGCCCAGCTGCCGTCGGCACCTGCCTGGTGCTGATTTCTTTTGTCCCGAAATACAGTTTGCCACGAAGTTTGCCAATGAAATGTGCAGCTGTTTTTTTCTGCAGCTGGCACGAGCTCGCCAAAGTTCTCATGCCTCTTGCATATCTAATAATACACGCCCCAGGCAAACCCTGAACTTGCATTGAAAATCAATAATTCATCCCATTTAATTTTGCTCTAGCAAACACTGACTAAATCTCAAATGTAAATAAACAATAAACACGTTTCACACTTCTCACTGGAAAATTAAGTTAAACGCCAATAAATGGATGAGGAACAGATTGTTCCCATTGTGCACATTGTTGACGAAATACGCGACCAGTTCAAACGCGATACCAAGCGATGTGCCCAGGAAATTGAGCGCATCCACAAGCGTATGGAGAAACTCTTCCTGAATGCGGAGCTGAAGGACATAAATCAGTCAGCCGTTGTTGGCTCGCAAGTGGATGCAAATGCCATTGAGGACTTTTCAACGACTTTAAATGATATAAGCATAATTGATGCCCCACAATCCGAAGTGGATAAATCCGCTGGATTACAGCTGACAAAACAGCAGCAGCAGGAGCAGCAACGGAAGGAGGAGATGGAGGGCCTGCTCGTTATTAGCTGTGGCTCTAGTGAGTGCTTGTTTGACAACTGTCGACGGCGTGTGGACAGCCAGCTGCTGTTGCTGCACTACCTCTGCGATCACAATGATGAGATTGGTGCCGCTAATCGTTGCCATCAGCTGCGAGAAGGTCAGCGCGTTGTGCTGTCCCTGGAGCCGCGACGCTGTCAGCTAAAAAAGAATCACGTAATCGGACTGCTCGCCTATGCGGGCACCGTGATACAGCAGCACCAGCAGCTGGTGTCGCCGGTATCGCTGCATCGCAATATCTACAACAGTTTTCTACCAGAGCAACATACGCATCTCAAGTGCGATGTGCCCGTCGTGGTGCTCATCTGCAAGACAGCTGCGATTGCGGCGTTTCGGGACAAGCCGCTGGCACATGTTGCACCATATGCCAGTCCCACTGATCAGGTATTTGTCATCTGGCTGGTGACGCCGCACAATCATCTACAGCTGAATGCCACGTTATGCCTTTACGGACGGGATGCAGCCATCAAGGCGAGCAGCATTGTTGCAGTGCGTCAGGTGCGTCAGACCCAAGACACATGTCAATTTATGCCCGTGGATGCCAACTATTGGCGTCTATCATTTACTGAGATCCAAAGAATATCAAATGACTTTAGGGATGAGCTCTGCCTGGAGGTGAGCTTCACCGAGCTGACCTGATGCCGCAGCGATTAATTGTTAATAAAGATATAAGACAATGAATACTCACACTTGCGTTATCCTGCAGCGCCTTGCACTTGGCCTGTTCCGTGGCGTCGCTTAGCTCAGCAATGCGTTTGTCCAGCGACTGTTTTGCCAAATGAGTATTACATAATTACATAATCAATCAATGTGAATTAGCTGTAGATTGAACACACTCACATTGCTTTGCTCTATCATCAGCTGCAGATAGGCGTCCGCTTCGGAGACACGTCGTGCGACGAGCTCCAAGTGATTGGCCCGTTTGCCGCTTGACTCCTTCGTGTAGCCGCCGGCAAGGTAGTAGGCACTCTGACTGTCCCACAGACGCGAACGATTCGCGTGCCGTCGAATTGTGTCCTCCAGACGTCGCACCCACTGCTCACGCTCATCGCCGTGCCGCGCCTGCAAGTGGTTCGTTGATTGTGGTTGATGGGTGGTTGGACGGTTGGGTTGAGTGGTTTGGCATTCGTTCGTTCCGTTTGCCAAAAAGTTTTATCGTTACAAAGTTGAGCAGCGGCGCCAACCAAGAAGGGGGACACAACAGAAACAAACACAAAACACAAAATCAGTGAAATGCTCCAAAAGAAATTACTACAAAACGAACAGAGAAACATTGTCTTTGTCTGGCCGAAGGCGTAATACTATTGCATACACATTATAGAACTGCATTACATTACTAATCAAAATTCTATGAAATTTACATTTATATATTGTTAAAAGTCGTAACTTGGTTCGTCTTCCCTATCAAGAATATATATGTTTGTATATACTTAATGGGGAACGGGGCTACTTATACTACGCGCTGCAAGCTAAATTCTCTAAATATAAATGTATTTGCATTTAATTAAGTCGGTCTGAAGTTCGAAAGAGTTCAAAAGTGTGTAGAGTATATGACAAAAATAAAAATGTTAAATTCTATATGCCCTTTTAGTGCAACGGATATAGTACGCTGTATGCATTTAAATGAGAGATTACACTATTCAGAAATATATAAATTAAATAATTCAATTTAAAAAAATAAATAAAGTACATATTGTAATATGGTAGCATACTATCTAAAGCCCCTATTTTTGAAAAATCCAAAAGTGCAATTCATATTAAATAATTTACCATTAGTATTATACTTGCCTGAAAGTGAAAGGTCTTGTGATCGACAGTTATGGTAAACGTATTCTCCTCCTGATCATCAATGCCAATAAGCGCATCCTTTAAACGTACACAGCCGCGTCGCACACCCTTCATCATCTTTTCCTTGGACTGAAAATGAAAAAAGGGGAATATAAAATGAAGCTTCATTTTCAAGTTGTTAAGATATTACGCACTTCGAAATGAAAATCATTGCGGCATGCGTCCGTTTTTTCTATGACGTTCACAGGCAGACAATAAATAGTCAACGAAACGTTTGAAAATGCATAAATTAATGCAAACGTATTAAAATCAATGCGAGCATTTGACAATCGTTCACTAATCAACGATAAGTCGGTCGCGCTGGAACGTGGAGTTGCCTTCGCAGTTTATACTGTGACACATCAATTAATAGATAAAGTCTGCAGGACTCTATAAACAAATAAACATGGACATGGACATAAATAAAGCAAGTGAGAGAGACGAAGATAAGACGGTTTTTACATATTTTTGAAACTCATATCGAAAATTGTAATATTTCTTCTTGGTTGCATTCAGCTTATAAGCCCAGTCATCCTGAGATTATGGCGAATCCTTGGTTTATGCTTGGTGTTCTGGGCATATATTTGTTTACAGTTACCAAACTTTTGCCACAGTGAGTATGCCATTATATTCAAAGTGTACAAAATGAATCCCGCACTTTGTACTGAAAAATTACCAATTCAATGAACTTAAGCGGTGTTAATAGGTGCAATAGATCAATCAAATGTTTTGTTTTGTACTTTAAGGATTATGGCATTCCGCAAGCCATACGAACTGAAAAAGCTGATCATAGTGCATAATATAGTTCAGGTCGTTTCATGCATATATGTTGTCCATGAGGTAAGTTAAAAAAGTTTAATAATTATGATAATTCATCTAAATGTGAAATACTCTCAATCTGACTACAGATTCTGCACATAACTGAGGGTACAATCATATACTTTTGGGAATGCAGCATATTGGAGGAGACAGCACAACGCATGAAGCGACACTTTAGTTTGGCATACTTTCTCTACTGGCTGAAAATCTCGGAGCTGATGGAGACAATCATATTTGTGCTACGCCAGAAGCAAAATCAGGTCACCAAGCTGCACGTGTTCCATCACATATCTACAGTAACGCTAATTTATATGCTTATTAATCATAATGACAAACATGGTATGGGAATATTATTATTTTGAATCCTTATTTATATTAATGCAATATTTATATTTATCCCCATTGTGCTTTATTTTAGGCTGTGATGCACTATTCCCCATATTTATGAACTCAATCATACATATTATGATGTATTCATATTATCTAATTGCCGCTGTGGCAGACAAGAGCATCGTGCTTGCTCTGACGCCAGTGAAGAAGTCGATTACAGTTTTGCAGATGGTGCAGTTTTCAGTTATTTTGATCCATTCAACGATGCTCTCAATCAATTGCGATGTCGACGTAAGGGTCTTCAGTTACTTTATTTGTGTAATTGTGCTCATGTTCTATGGATTCTACGATTTCTATAAGAACACCTATAACAGCTCTAAGCGCAGCAAAAGTAGCTAAAGGTTAGCTAGGCAATAATAGTAATAATAATAATAAACAAACATATTACATAAATGCAGTCGCTGGCAAATTTGTACGCTTAGGATCCGTAGGATCCAATTTCCATTCGTAATTATTTTTAATTTTCAACGATTTAATAATATCTAAATATGTTGAAAACCAGAAAACAAATAAACATTTTCTCAGCTAAGAGCTTAAAATACAATAATTTTTGTCAATTTATTGAAATTTTTGGAGTGACAACATTTATGCACGGGTGCATTCAGCATGGCATGTGAGCCATTTATGCCCAAATGGAATATAATGAATTAAACTGCGTATTCCAATAAATGATTGGATACCGATTAACCGATCCGTTACTCGGGCGCGCAATGCTCTAATGCATACATATAGTTATAAATAAATATGATATACAGATGTATATGTTGAAATTTGATTAATTGGCGGCCTACGGTTAAAAGAAGCGACGCTGTTTCATTTCTTATGTCTATCATTAGATAAGATAAGAAAGCTGCAACTGCTTAGATAAAAATAAACGTTTCTTTTACCAATTGTCAAGTGACACACAAATCGAGTAGTGTTGACCACTTACCGTGTAGTAGGATAGCAGACCCGCATTCTCGTCCAGGACAAAGAAGCGGTACTGCCAGCCTTTCATCACGTTCGTCCATTTGCTCAGTGTGCCCTCCAGTGTACCGGCTGAGGCTGAAGCCATGCTTCAACTGTTGGGATGCTGCTGTTGCTGCTTCTTCTACTGCTATTGTTTGTTGGTGGTGCTACTGCTGCTGCTGGTGCCGCCGTCGTTGTCAGCTGATCTCGTTGGCTGCCGTTGAAGCTAGGTGTGCGGGGGATGGGCAATGATGTTTGTGCGTGGTGACGCAACAGTCCTCCTACTCGCTGGTGTAATCCAAACAATACTGTGCTGGTAGCAGGGCTCGAAAAACAAAGCATTTATTGGTATGCCGTGATTGTGCCTGCTTATTAATGGTTTGCCTGTCTCTCTCAATAGAGCGAGTGTGATAATCTCTAAATAGAGTTGTCAACTTACACGCATTTAGTATTTTTTTTTTTTAAATGTTAAGGCGGTAACACTGCCATTTTGTTTACATTGCAAATATTGGCGGGTAACCTAATTTATCGACCTGAATTTATCGGTAGTGTATATTTACTGGCTGCGTTGGAGAAAGTAAAACATATTTGATATCAACTCGTTTAGTTAGCTCAGGATCTTTATAATCAAGGCTATTTATAAGTTGGCATAATAGTTTATTATAATAATAGTTTAAATATGATATTTATTAAAGAACGTTGTTGCTTATTGCTAGGAATGAATGAGTTTTGTAATGATGAAAATTAACAAATTCGAATGGTATTCTTGCCCATGACAACTATGGCGCCCTCATCCTGAACCTCCTTAAGGGCATCTTCAAACTGTTCGCGTGTAATTAGCTAAAATACAACCAAAATTAATTATAGATAAAGATAGTAAGGGAATAAAAGCAGAACTTACAATTTGAGAGCCTTCCTTGATCTCCTTGAAAAGTTTCTGGTAAGGCACCGTGGGCACCTTGCCCTTCTTTTTGAGATTTTCTTTGATGGCAGCCACCAAATCCGCGCGTTTCTTGCGAGCAGCTGTGGACAGGCCGGTGGTCAGGATGCCAACATCGATTTTACCCGACAGCGGATCTGTTGCTGACTGCTTCAGGGCTTCACGATGTAGCCGCCAAGCTTCCTCGACATCCCGCAATTCAACTTCATTGCTAAGTCGCACCTTGGCGTGTGCTTCCGACAGACGTATAAGGCTTTCCAGTTGCCGGGGATAGGCCGAGATTTGACCACGACCAGCGCCTACCTTGCGCATGTCCACGTACGCCTGAATCAGACGCTGTTGAGCTTCATCCGACAGTGTCGGGGAGAGATGCTCACGGGCATAGGCGATGTAGTCGCGCAGCACGCTCATATCCTGTTGTATGGATTATACATTAATATAGCAATATATATTCAATTCGCAAATATTTTAGCTTACAAACATAGTGTCCTCCTCCTCGTGACGTGTCACATAGTACAGTGACACCAAGTGGCTGGCCAAACGTTTGTCAAATACCTCATCTTGAGGATCCAAGACCAGGAAAATTAAATCGAAACGTGATAGCAGCGTATGCGGCAACTGGACATTGTCGATGATATTCTTGCGCTTATTCCACTGCGACTCGGCGGGATTGGCTGCTGCCAGTATGGAAGTGCGTGCGTTCAGTTGACAAATGATGCCTGCCTTGGCAATGCTCAATGTCTGCTGCTCCATTACCTCGTGCAGCACACTGCGCGTGGAATCGTTCATCTTGTCAAACTCATCTATGCAACAGACACCATTGTCGGCCAACACAAGGGCGCCACTGAAAATATATATGGGAACGATTTTAATAAGAGTGGAAAAACTGAACAGCATTTGAATGACATACGTTTGAAGGACTAGTTGGCGCGTCTCCGGATCCTTGGTCACATATGCGGTCAAGCCCACGGCTGATGAGCCGCGACCCGATGTGTACTGCGAACGTGGCACCAAATTGTAAACGTATTGAAGCATTTGCGATTTCGATGTGCCAGGATCACCGCAGAGCAACAAATGTATCTCTGATCTAAAGTTCTGACGGCCCAGGGCAGCGTGTTTCTTTTTGGTGCCGCCAAAGAGTTGCAGCAAGATGCCCTTCTTAATGTCATCGTTCTCGTAAATCGAGGGCGCAATAGCACGCGCCAGACGATCATAGATATCGGGCTTCTTCGATAGCAGTTGCAGTAGTTCAATGCGTTCCGGTGGGAAAATGTGATCCTTGCTAAAAATACAAACAGCACACATAATACAAACGTGTCACAAGGATGCCAAAATGTCATCCTGCTGCTTACCCCTCTTCCTCCTCGTACAGTCGCTTGTTGTCCACCTTCCGGAAGTGAACCACATCGATGTGTGTTTTGTACACACTCTTTACATTCAATCCCTTGCCCCTTAGCGGCGTAGCCCGATAGATGCCAGTGACGGTGATGCGATCGCCTGGCTGCACTTTGTCCACCAGATCATTGTGGGCATACAACAGCACATTGTGCGGCGTCTGACCGGCGGCCATATCATCCGGCGACTCCTGCAGTTTGATCAGCTGTTTGTCTGAGAACTCGCTGCGATTGTGAATGATGCGGAAGCAGTGATTCGTGTTACAATTAGTGCATAGCGTTGGCTGCGAAATACGTCCGCGATCGACTTCAACGGTGGTGCAGAAGGAGCAGATGTTGCACATGAAGAACGCCTCACGCATTTCGGGTATGACGTTCGAGGAGCGGATAACCATGCCACTAATACTGATCAGCTGGTCCATATCCTCAGGATTCAAGGAGCGCATATTGCGCGTCTTGTCCGCATTGAAAGGACGCACCTGAATCTGATGCTCAAGCAGGGCGGCCGGATAACGCTCAAAGAACATCTCATTGATGGCCATGTCAAAGCCAGGAATTACTTCCTGTGGATAGCAAATCAGCTGTCGATACAAATCCTGTTCGAAGGTCTTCAGATGCGCACAGTTCAGATTTAGATAGGGCTCTTCTAATGTGTGAATCTCCTCCAGCTTCTGCAGATATAACGGCTGATTAACATCAATGTTCTCGGATATTTCATCTTGTTCGGCGCTCGGGTCAATGAAGCGCATGATGAACGACTTGAACTTGGACTTGCACTGGCTCACAACCACATTGGTGCCCCAGACAACAAGTTGCGGTGCTGCTGATGCCTCGGAACCAGGATCCGTCTCCGAACCCTTCTCAGCAATGGGTTCCAGCTGTAATATGGAATGTGGTCATTGGTAAATAGTCAAGGCATGAAACCGAATTAGATACATACACCAGAGGTGCCTCCAATAGCCACTTGACGGATGCGCTTATCCGTGCGAATATCTGGGCGCGCACGCAATGGAGTGCCGCGTATGCCGGAACGTGGTGTACGTATGGAGCCCATGGAACTGGGCGTACCATAGTTGAGAGGCGAACTCAAATCAATCTCGCTCATGCCACCGAGACCACGAGCAGGACTCGTGGCGGGCAAGCTTATATGCGCTGGCGATGTGGGCGGCAGACTAACGTTATCCGAGGGTCTAACAGGCAGCCGGCCGGGTCCCATACGCATTGGCGTATCTGCATCCTGTGCAGCAATGCCTTCAGATAAATCAATATGTTTGGGTTATTATTGTCAACCAAATCCCAAACTCAAAACTTACCTCGAGTAGGTGTGCGCGCTCCTTGTTTTGGTGTACCAGAGCCAACATTGGGAGAACGCGCAGGACTTGACATTTTAGAAAGTTTAAATTATCTGTTTAATGTTTTACAGAACAAATAACAGCAGTACTTTTTATCGTTGTTGTCGCCGAGTTTGTGGAGATTCCACTGTCTCCAGTTTTGCGCGGGAAATATTGACAGATGCAGCAGCGACGCAGAATTGCAGTGTTGGCGAATGCCTGCGTACACCCCACAGTAATGTAAATCGAATAACTTATCATGCCGCGAAAAATTAAATTCAAATTATGTGAAAGATAATGTTACCGAAAACTATTTTATAATTACAACTTATATTTTTTGATTGACGAAACGAGACAATCTGTAATTATGCCAACCATTTGTCATACGGCTAACTTGTCCTGAACTTTGCTGCGCTGTGACAACCCTGCCCTTTTGGCAACACAACGTTCTACGTCAGTCAGAGTCAGTTCAGAGACGGCGACGAGGCGACCTGTTATTGTTAGCAAAGTGTCTTCAAAATTACCAATGTAGCAAAAAAAAATTGTGTTTGATTAGTTTAATTTTAAATTAACTTAAATAAATTGATTTGAATTTATCGGAAATGGCACTACAAAAAAAAAACGGAACCTAAGCAATAAAATAAAAACAACAAAAATTCAAAAGAATAAGACGAATAAAACATAAAAAAAGAAGAAAAATAGGACAATTTGTTTAACCCTAATACGAATTGAGAAGACAAAGCTAACGGGTTTTATGCGCCTATCAATCTCCTCTCTGCCGTCAGTTGGGAGTGGGAGTGTAGCGGAGTGATAGCAATAAGTGCTAAAGCTGTACTTGGATTACACGGATAAAAACAGCACGCTGCAATCATGTCAAGCGAGGAGATGTTATACGCAAAGGTACATTACACATTATATATTGATGCCCCACAAGTGCATTGTTGGCAATAGCTGCGCGCTGCCGTCGTCGCTGTTGTTGTCGTTGTCGTTTTACACTTGTCAAGCGGCCAATAGTGTTAAGAATGGGGGGCTTATAAAAACCCATACATAATAACAATAATAATGTGCCCTGTATATATGTGTGTGTGTTTGTGCGCCAATTTCATTTTTGCATTTCTTTAATTTCTTGCAAGCTGCTGAGTCTTATTGATGTCATGGCAGAGTCATTGCATGCATTTCCAGCGGGGGGCTGATAATATTTTGGAAATGATTCATGTCTTATCAAACTTTCGCGCTGATAAGCGTGGCTTTTTTTTTCAGTAAAGATGTCATGTTTTAATATATTGATGTTTGTGTACATGTTTGTGTGTGTGTATGTTTGTGTGTGTATATGTGTGAATGATACATGTCGGTGGCTAAGCTTTTTTTCGCTTAGGTCAAAAACTGAGCTCGGGTGGCTCAGACTGCCACACATTTCGTCAGGCAACACTGGTCAACTTGTCGCAGGTCAACCTTGTAAAATGCAATTCTCAACATTTGTATAATCGTAGGGTTCCAAGATTTGGATACCCCATGCGGAGGAAGTGTGGGAGAGCGCCACGTTGTTGGAGAGCTATATCAAGGGTGCCGGCTTTTTGAAACTGCAAACCGAAACGGGTGCCTTAACAGAGATTAAACTGAAGCAGGATGGAAGTAATTTACCACCGTTACGCAATCCAGCAATTCTGGTTGGCCAAAATGATTTAACCACCTTGTCGTATCTGCACGAACCGGGTGTTCTCTACAATCTGCGCGTGCGTTTCTGTGAGCGACAAATAATATACACATATTGCGGCATCATTCTGGTGGCCATCAATCCGTATGCGGATCTGCCGCTCTATGGACCCAACATTATACGTGCGTATCGCGGCCATGCCATGGGCGATCTGGAGCCGCACATATTCGCGCTTTCGGAGGAGGCCTACACAAAACTGGAGCGTGAGAACTGCAATCTCAGCATCATTGTCAGCGGCGAATCGGGCGCAGGCAAAACCGTTTCGGCCAAGTATGCGATGCGTTATTTCGCCGCCGTTGGCGGTTCCGAATCGGAGACACAGGTCGAGCGCAAGGTGCTGGCATCTTCACCGATCATGGAAGCGTTTGGCAATGCCAAGACCACACGCAATGACAACAGCTCCCGTTTCGGCAAGTTCACCAAGCTGCTGTTCACGAACAAAATGGGCGTGATGTATCTGCAGGGTGCCACGATGCACACTTATTTGCTGGAGAAGTCTCGGGTCGTCTACCAGGCGCAGGGCGAACGCAACTATCACATATTCTATCAGCTGTGTGCGGCGCGGGCCAAGTATCCTGAATTAGTGCTGGGTAAATATATCATATATATATATTTATACATCATATATATAATTTATATAACATGTATTTTGATGCACTTGCAGAGCATCAGGATAGTTACCAATTCCTGAACATGGGCGGTGCGTCCGATATTGAACGAGTCTCCGATGCGGATCAGTTCAATGAAACTGTGCAGGCAATGACTGTCCTGGGTTTCTCGATACAACAGATCGCAGATATTGTTAAAATACTCGCTGGCATTCTGCATTTGGGCAACATTGAGGTGTCCAAAAAGTACAAGGATGGCAGCGACGAGGAGGACACCGAATCTTGTGATATATTTGTAAACTCAGTTTCAAATCAACGGCGAATATTATTGTTAATCTCTATCTACTTGCTTACAGCAAAATGATTTACATTTGCAAGTGACTGGGGATCTGCTGAAGATTAATGCTGATGATTTGCGTCGCTGGCTATTGATGCGTAAGATAGAGTCGGTTAATGAATATGTGCTGATACCGAACAATATCGAGATGGCGATGGCCGCTCGCGATGCCCTGGCCAAGCACATCTATGCGAAGCTCTTTCAGTATATTGTCGGTGTGCTGAACAAGAGTCTGTATAACGGTAGCAAACAGTGCAGCTTCATTGGCGTGCTCGATATCTACGGCTTCGAAACGTTCGAAGTGAACTCGTTTGAACAGTTTTGCATAAACTATGCGAACGAAAAGCTCCAGCAGCAATTCAACCAGCACGTCTTTAAGCTTGAACAGGAAGAGTATCTCAAGGAGGGCATCACATGGACCATGATCGACTTTTATGACAATCAGCCCTGCATTGATCTAATTGAGTCGCGCCTCGGTGTGCTCGATCTGCTGGACGAGGAATGCAGAGTTAGTAAAATTAATCAAATTTGTTATTCCTATTGCTTAACTAATGTTTGCTTGTTTGTTGTACAGATGCCCAAGGGCAACGATGAGAACTGGGCCGGTAAACTTGTAGAAAAGTGTTCCAAGTATCCACACTTTGAAAAGCCACGATTCGGCACCACAAGTAAGAACAACCACTGTTCCAACACATTATTGAACCGAACACTAAAATGTTTTGTGCATTTTAGGTTTTTTTATTAAGCACTTTTCGGATACGGTGGAATACGATGTGAATGGATTTTTGGAGAAGAATCGAGACACGGTGTCCAAGGAGCTGACTAATGTGATGGCCCAGTCGAACATGTTGCTGTGCAAACAAGTCATGATACTCGAAGAGGTGGACACTCTCAGCACGGATGCCAATAAGAACACCACTACGCTGGGCGGTCGCGTTGTAATCAGCGCCAATCGTAAACAGGTTTGTCAGCAGCCAAAAAAATCATCTATTGTCGCATCAATTACCGCTTGTTGGCCTGGCGCCTTGTAATATATTTATTGCTAATCTGTATTTTCATACGCTTGTCCACAATTCACTGTTCACTGTCCACTGTCCACTGTCCAATGTTCGCATCGCCAACGGGATCAACAGCAACTCAATGAGACGCGTCGAAGAGTTAGTTTACTTGTCCTAATTATGAATTTGTTTTATATGTTTTCGTATTCCATACACTATATTTATTTAACATTGACGTCTTGAATATTCCTAGGTTGTGCCATCGAAACAGCACAAGAAAACTGTGGGCTCACAGTTCCAGGAGAGTCTAACCTCGTTGATTTCAACACTGCATGCAACCACACCGCATTATGTGCGCTGCATCAAAGTAAATATATTTAGAGGACCAAATGGATTGAACAAATGATTACTGAATCCTCTCTTCTAGCCCAATGATGACAAGATTGCCTTTAAGTGGGAGACGGCGAAGATAATTCAACAGTTGCGCGCATGCGGCGTGCTGGAAACTGTGCGCATCTCAGCCGCTGGTTTTCCATCTCGGTGGCTATATCCCGATTTTTACATGCGATACCAGTTGCTGGCGCATCGCAACCAAATTGATAAGAATGACATGAAGCAATCGTGCCGCAATATTGTGCTGAAGTGGATACAGGACGAGGACAAGTATCGTTTTGGCAATACGCAGATCTTCTTTAGAGCCGGACAGGTGGCCTATCTGGAGCAGGTGCGCGCCAATCTCCGCAAGAAGTACATCACCATTGTGCAGTCGGTGGTGCGTCGCTTCATTAAGCGACGCAGCTATCTAAGACTTAAGGCCATCGTCCATGGCCTACAGCGGTATGGACGTGGCTATCTGGCACGAATGCGTGCCCAGAAATTGAGAGAGGTGCGCGCCGCTCTCATCCTGTCCAAGTATGCCCGCGGCTGGCTTTGTAGGCGTCGCTATTTGCGTCTGTGCCACTCGGTCGCTGGTATACAGCAGTATGCCCGCGGCAAGTTAGCGCGGAGCAGATTCATTGCCATGCGGGATCACTTTCGGGCCGTGCAGATACAGCGATTTGTACGCGGTGTTTTGGCACGTCGCGCTTACCAGAAGCGCCGGCGGAGCATCATCATTTGCCAGGCGGCGGTGCGGCGCTTCTTGGCACGTCGCCAGTTCAAACGTATGAAGGCCGAGGCAAAGACCATATCGCACATGGAGAATAAGTACATGGGCTTGGAGAACAAGATCATTTCTATGCAGCAGCGCATCGATGAGCTCAATCGGGACAATAGCAATCTGAAGCACAAGACCAGCGAGATTAGCGTGCTAAAGTCAGTATTTATCTGTAGTTTATCCGGTGTTTTATTAACATTCTCTCATGTAGAATGAAGCTGGAGATGAAGAAGAACGTGGAACAAGAGTTCAAGGTCATGAAGGCCGCCTGTGTGGATAAGGATAAGCTAATTGAAGCGCTCAATAAGCAATTGGAATCGGAGCGCGATGAGAAAATGCAACTGCTGGAGGAAAACGGACACTCACAAGAGGCTTGGGCCCAACAGAAGCAGCAGTGGGGCATGGAAAACGAGGAGTTGCGCAAGCAAGTCGACTCCATGATCGAAATGGCCAAAAATGCCGAGGGCAATGAGCGAGAACGCGAGGAGCGCATGTTAGCCGAAATCGATAACAAGGAGCTAAACGAAGCCTATCAGCGTGCCATCAAGGACAAGGAGGTGATTGAGAACGAGAACTACACGCTCAAGGAGGAGCTGAGTCGGTTCCAGCAGCAGCATAATGGCATCAGCGCGTATGACATGCGTCACACACGCTCCGCCAGCAATGCATCCAGCCAGAATGAGGATGACATTGGCTATGGGTCCGCAAGGAATACGCTTGACATCAATAGATCGTCAGATTTGATGAACAAGAACGGTAATTACATTGATAATGATTGATATGCTAATGATGTAATTGTGGTGTTCTCTTTAGATTCATTCTTTGACAGCACAAGCATTGTGGTGAAGCTGCGCTCCATTCTCGAGGAGGAGAAGCAGAAGCATAAGAGCCTACTGGAGCAGTACATGAAACTGGCAAGTCGAAATAAGCCCACTGAGGATTCATTCCGGTAAGCATTGACCATTTAGGCTGTTAACTGTTGTGAAAAAGCATTAAGCATCAACATAAACACACACACACACAAACATACGCCTACAGTTACCGGTAGTCTAATTACAATTATGTATATTATTGCCACACATTATTGCCATAGAGTCTCCGAGCTTGAGGTAGAGAACGAGAAACTACGCAGCGACTACGATCAGCTGCGCACGAGCATTAAGCACGGCGTTGAAATCAACGAGCTCAATGGTAACATTCGTAACGGGCGATCCTCTGTTCAGTTACATGGATACATTATTTATTCTCTCCATTTCTCTCCTCTCTCTCCCTTCCCACTCTTGTGTGTGTATTTGTAGCTCAACATGCTGCACTGCAGGAGGAGGTGCGTAGACGGCGCGAGGAATGCATTCAATTGAAGGCGGTTCTATTGCAACAGAGCCAATCGCTGCGCTCCATTGAGCCAGAGAGTTTCCAGTTGCGCGGCAACGATGCAAGCAATGTGCACGAGATAATGGAGGCATTCCAATCACAGAAATTGGTCAACAGGCAACTGGAATCGGAGCTAAAGGCCATCACTGAGGAGCACAACAGCAAGCTCGTGGAGATGACGCAGTCTATCGAGAGGCTCAATTCGGAGAAGGACGAAATGCAAGAGGTGCTGTTCAAGAGCATCGATGAGTTCGAAGAGGCAAATGTAGATACACTAAAGCAGAATGATCGGTATTTGCGAATGGAGCTGAAGAAGGCCATAACACAGTACCTGCTGGTGCAGGACGAGCTCAGGCTGGCCAATGCCAAGCTGAAGGCGTACAGGCAGGATGGCGGCAAGCTGGAGCACAAGCTGGAGGAGGAAATGATACGCAGTAAGGCGGCCAACAGCAACGATGTAGGAGCCAATGTAACCAAACAGAAGTCTCAAAATCCGCTCGGCCTGATGAAGTTCCACAACAGTGATCTGGACAAAATCTTGCAGCGTCTGCTCAGCAGTCTAACACCCCGTACTGTGGTTGGTCTGTTGCCCGGCTTTCCAGCCTATCTCATCTTTATGTGCATACGGTAAATTGAGCTACGCATCCAATACAGCCACAATTGAGTAATGCTCTATTCACTTCACTTGCAGCTATACCGATCTGACCAATGCCGATGAGGATGTCCGCGAGCTGCTTAGCAAATTTGTAATGCAAATCAAGAAAATGCACAGAACACCGCATCCAATTGAGAATCGCGTCATTTGGTTGGTCAACTCAATCACGTAAGAAAATATTTAAAATCATTCGCTAAAATGTTTACTAAAATGTTGTATTTCATTTCTAGGCTACTGAATTTATTAAAGCAATACGGTGATGTTGAGGAATATGTTAAATTTAATACGGAGAAACAGAATCAACAACAACTGAAGAATTTCAATCTCTACGAATACCGTCGCGTAATACTCGATCTAATTGTGAATCTGTACCAAGCGCTCGTCATGCAGATACAGGGACTACTCGATCCCAAGATTGTGCCGGCCATATTGAACAATGATGAGATTCAGCGTAATCGACATGCGCACGGCATGCGCAATAGGAACACCGATGCCAAATCCTCGCCAGAGCATGGGAATGTGCCCGCTTGGAAGCAGCTGATTGGCCAGCTGGAGCATTTCTATAAGCAATTTCAGCACTTCGGCCTAGATACCATCTATGCTGAGCAGATATTCAGCCAACTGTTATACTTTGTCTGCGCCGTTGCGCTCAACTGTTTGATGCTCCGCGGAGACATTTGCATGTGGGAGACGGGTATGATAATACGCTATAATCTGGGCTGCATTGAGGATTGGGTGCGCGACAAGAGGATGGTAAGAGGCATATTGGAGTCTCATTCTGTTCCCATTCGTTCAAACCTTTTGTATTTTATAGTCGAATGAGGTGCTGTCTCCACTGGCGCCCCTTAATCAGGTATCGCAGCTGCTGCAGTCCCGCAAGAGTGAGGAGGATGTGCAAACGATTTGCGATCTATGTACGTCGCTGAACACCGCACAGGTGCTCAAGGTTATGAAGTCGTACAAGCTGGATGACTACGAGAGCGAAATAACCAATGTATTTCTGGACAAGCTAACTCAAAAACTCAATGAGCGTCAAATGGTAAAGTAGCACATTTGCCTCTAAATATGTTTGTATATATTAATACTATTTGAATTCCATTACAGCCGAAGAGCGACGAGTTTACAATGGATCAAAAGTTCATTCATCCATTCAAGGTGGTATTCAAGTACAGCGACATTAAACTGGAGGAGATCGAGTTGCCGCCGCATTTAAATCTCGATGAATTCCTCACAAAAATCTAATTATTGCCATTTGACGTGATTGCAATTGTTTTCTATATTTTTTTTGTTTTGTAATATAAGTCTTAGCTGAATGTAGTTGATGTATTTTCAAATTGTAGTTCCTGTTTAGTTTAAATCAAATTCCCCTGCTGACCCTCCACGATCCGCTTTGCCCGCCGTTTAGCCAAGTTTTAGTTGTTTTGTAGCTATAAATGAGTGTGTTGAAAGAAGGTTTCGAACCAATGCAATATTTACACGTGCCGGGAGTTTAACTCCCACAAAAAAAAAATATAAAAAAAAACATAAATGCATTCCTAAGTTGCAATTAAAAGTGAACCTTGTACCTTAACTTATACATATATAATACTTACATACAAAATGTACTTAACGTAACATGATAATGTTATTTAAATGAATGTATACAAAGGCCGATTTGTTGCCTTAAAACCGTTTGCAATACAGAGACTTGTACGTGTTAAGATAATAAGTACTTACTATATATATACACACATATTCACATCGATGCTGTATTCAATTTATGTATTCTCATACTTTTTGTAATTTATGAATTAGCCTGATTCGAAGAGCGGAGACCCGAGCATAAGCATAAACAAAAATTCTATGCAAATTTAACTTTTCGCATTTGTTTGAAATATGCTAAATATTTATATTAAATACATACACATGTACAATTAATTTAAACAGAAGAATTTGTACAAAGGCGAAATGAACGCGTCAAATAAAGCTGTTAGCAAATAACCGACGCTTTGGAGAGTTTATTCTTGGGAAGATCTAGAGATGGCAGGCGGCGAGTAACCATGCCCGTTGCCACGGTGGCTCCATTCTCGCGTATTGTGAACGCTTGACCGGGTGTCATGACCATCTTGCGCAGCAAGGTAAGACGCACCTGGCCGTGTTCGCCGGGCATCAGCATTGACTCACACGGCACTGAAATGAGTTAATAGTTTATTAGCTTAATTGCATCGAAAGCAGACCACACGCACAACTCACCAATGTCAATGCGAACTGGCAGATTCCATGTCATGCTGAATAGCTGTTGTATATACTTGGACAACATTGGCTTGAAGCGGCCTCCCTCAGCACGGGACAACAAATACATGGAGCCCTCGAAGTGATTTGATATATCCTCTGAGCCAGTTGCGCATAGCAACATGCCGCGCTCAACAGATGCAATTTTAATGCCACGAAGCAGGGCGCCGACATTATCACCAGCCAGCGCTTGCGGAACGCTTTTGCGAAAGATCTGTATATCACTGACGCTGGTCTTCAAGTTCTGATTGAATCCCAAGAGATCCGCATCGGCATTGCGTGGTATAGTGCCGCGCTTGATGGTGCCAACGACAACAGTTCCACGTCCGGGCACAGTAAATGCATTGTCAATCGGCAGAATGAATGGTGCTTTAACATCGCGCTGGGGTGTCGGTATATACGTGTCGCAGTGCTTCAAAAGCTCCTCGATGGCGGGCACACCAAACTTTGACTGATCATCGCGTAAGGCCAGCAAGGCAGAGCCACAAATCACTGGACTGTTGACGCCATCAAAGCCAAAATCTGTCAACATTTCACGCATCTCAATCTCTACCAGTTCAAGCACCTCTTGGTCGACCAGATCCGCCTTGTTAATGAACACCACAATGCGCTGTATGCCAACTTGCTTGGCCAATAGGAGATGCTCTCGTGTTTGCGGCATTTGTCCGTCCGTGGCGGCCACAACTAAAATAGCTCCATCCATTTGCGAGGCCCCCGAAATCATGTTCTGGAAAGCAATGTAGATTTGATAAAAAGATGGAGCAGATAAAAATTCACTCACCTTAATGTAGTCCGCATGACCCGGACAGTCAGTATGTGCGTAGGTGCGATCCTCAGTTGCGTAGCCAATGTGACACGCATTAATGGTGATGCCGCGTGCCTTCTCCTCGGGCGCACGATCGATTTGTTCGTAGGACACGTAGTCGGCCAGACCCTTTTTGGATTGGATTTTGGTGATCGCCGCCGTAAGCGTTGTCTTGCCATGATCCACATGCCCAATTGTGCCCACATTACAGTGTGGTCGGTCACGTTCACCTGGATTTGGTTTCAGATTGTCTTTAATACTGCTGGCAAATAGACGGTGACTGCCCCAGTTGCATTTGGCGTTCCCGCTACTGGCAATAGCAGTCAATGCGCTGGTCAGCCTTTGTGGAGTGGCTGCATCGCACTGCCGCCAAAATGTAGCCAGAAGACTTCTCATAGTCTGCAGAACCGATGCACGTAACCGCTGTTCAATCCGTAAAAACTAGCACGCCGCTCTCAATCAAAATAAAAACAGCTGTTTTCCACAGTGGCTGCCGCTGCTGTTGCAGTGTTGGACAACGAGTCAAAAAGCAAACAAACGGTAATTGTATTTAAATATAAACATTATTCAAATGAGAATTTTTTCAAAGTTTTGTTTTATTTAGTTGAAATATCTTCAGCTTGTGGAAATGTTTGAGAATATAATGCGGTTTCCGTTGCCTCAGCAACTTTCACACTATTACGAATTATTTTATGCGTTCGTTTCATATGGACACCCAAGCTAACGCGCTCCGAGAACTTGGTATTGCATAAGCTGCACTGCAGCGTCTTCTCTTTGTGTATGTGGCGATGCTTGACCAGAGCATTCGCATTGGTGAATGCCTTCTGGCAGATTTCGCAGACCTTGTCGCGGATGTTGAGGTGCGCCTTTATATGATCCTTGAGATCGCGTTTGGTTAGAAAATCCTTGGGGCACATGGTGCACTTAAATGCCCGAATTTTGGTATGCACAGCGGTTACATGATTGCTCATTTGAATTTTCTGCTTGAACGATTTGCCACAGAACTCACAGACAAATGGTTTAGCTATGTGTTTCTCGTCGTGGGTGCGCATGTGACTGCTTAATTGGCTGGAAAAGGCAAAACTGCGCTTGCACAGGCCGCAGCCGAAAGTCTTGCCCATGTGGACACGCTGATTGTGCTGCTGTAGATGGCAGCGCCGCTCGAAATGATTCTCGCAGAGGAAACATTTGAACCAGCCGCCGTCACCAGACTTATGGGCTCTGTACTGATGGGCCTGGAGCGCATGATCTGTGCTGAAGCTAGTTTGACACACTTCGCAGGGTATTTTCTGGCGGAATGTTTTCGTTCGCAAGAAACTCTTGCATGCCTCAATGTAACGTTTCTCTGCCTTCAATAAACCGATCGTTTGTGTCTCCGTCAGACCCTTGATTTTTCTGGAATACCATTGACGCAGATAAAGAACACCGTCATACACATCGTAATGGGTAATGACGTCTAGGGGTATCTCTTTGGAGAGCAGATTACACATTTCAATATATGCTTTCTTGCGCTCATGCAGAACTGCAAAATTCTTGTGCGAAGGATCGTACAATTGTGGAAACTTTGAGTATAGCTCAATAAAATGCGTTGTCAGGTGATTTGTTTCAGTGAATATCAACTATAAAAAACGAAATACAAATAAGTGGAAAATTTATTATTATTAATTAAACAGCTTGTGTTACCTTAATTTTGTTGTCGCCGCTTTCCTCGTCCGTCTCCGCATCATCCACATCGGAGCGTTTCCCAAGGAAGCTATACATTTCGTGGTAATACAAAGGTAATTTGGTTAATTTCTTGGTACGCTTCTGACGGCTTATGGTCGCATACTGACTATGCAGACTGGCAATGCACTTTTTCAGCTTGTAATGTGTGAGATGAACGTTAATACTAGTCTTTAGCTGTTCTATTAATGTAGCGTAGGCAGCTATGCGTTTCTCCTTGTCCTTAAACGCCAAGTTTTTGGGATCCCATAGGCAAGGTTGGCGCTTGTACAACTCTATGAATTGTGTGATGCGTGGATTGCGTCGATAAAATGTGGGATTAAACTAAATAAACATATGGTGACTTCTTTAATTCGATGAGCTTTAGTATATTAAAGTATTTACTTTGACTGTTGGTGCAAAGCACTTTTCCCCATCTGCGTCAGCGTCTGCCTGAAAAGCATCATCAATTTGGCACTCTTCTGCCATCTAAGCGAAAAACATGTTCATTTAATTCAACAAAGTATTTGAATATATAAATGTATTTACTTCGTCTTCATCTAAGTCGTAGTCGCTATCGTTATCGTCTTCTTCGTCGTCGGTCGATGCTGAGGGCAGATCCACAAACGCTTCCTCAGCTAAGCAATCCTTACTATCCTCTTCTATGTCATTATCATCACTTGTATCACTAGTTGGCGTTGGCTCGGCTTTTATTTCGATGCTGCGAGCAGAGGATATTCTATCCTCATCCAAATTCACTTTGTGTACATTTCTTATGTGCAAGACAAATTCTTGCCATCGTTCAAGACTCACTTCCACATCGCATTCGCTTTTGCAGTGTGAGCAGCTTAATACGAACTCTTCGTAATTGTTGCGCACCCGAACTGTACCACAAATCACCATTTTGTACACATTAAAGAACTTAAGTACTTAAAATAAACAATCACAAACTAAAATTAATATGTTGTTGCTAATTGAAGAGCCTAATCAAATGACTCTGATTTCGATAGTAATCAGCTGGTGCACAGTGTTGCAAAGCGGCATAAAGAATGCAAAATCTCTTTGTAGGCGCAAAAAAATAATTTATTTTGCATTTATAAAAATACAATTAATGTCTATGCTTAACATAAATACGAGGAATTATAAAATGTTAGTCCGGGTCTTAGGTTTTGGAGTGTTATGTAATGTCTTGCGATGACGGGAAAGGCTGGTCGGACAGGTGAATGATGCTCCACACTCGTTGCATTTCTTATCCTTGATATTGAAATGGGCTTTCATATGGTTTTTCAACTGAACCCTCCTTTGATAAGTGTTGGGACAGAGATCACATGCAAATGGCCGCAGGTTCAGATGAAACCCATTTATGTGGTATACCAGCAGCAGTCTGAGTCGGAAGGATTTGCCGCACATCTCGCACACAAACGGTTTCTCCCCCGTGTGGACACGTGTGTGCAGATTGAGGTCGTTCTTCAGTGAAAATGTGCTATCACAGTATCCACACTTGAGCATCTTTTCACAGTGCTGCCGCAAGTTGTGCCGCTCCATTTCGTGATATATGCCAAATCGACGCGGGCACTGGGAGCACAGATATGGCAGTTCGCCCACATTATGCACCTTGACCATATGCGTGCGGAGACTGTAGTCGATGAAGAAACGCTTGTCACATAATTCACAATTTATGACGAAGCTTTCCGATTTTGGCGGCAGGAAGCTGCACTGTTGTATATAATGCAGTTCTGTTTTGGAGCAGGCGCGTCGTAATTCCTTCGATTTAACGCGCCGCAGTGTCATATAGGCCCATTTACGTAATCGAACGGTGGCTAAATGAACTTCAGTTTCGTTAACTCGCATCTCCGGTTCCAGCAACTCGGCTATCTTAATGTATGCCTGTGTGCGTGCTTCGAGGGATTTAAACTCCGCTACTGAGCTGTCATAGAGCTCCGGAAAGTTTTCGAAGATCTCAATAAAAGTGGTCGTCATTTTGTTGATCTCCTTGAAATTTAGCTAAAAATACATTTGATCGATATGGAGAATATTAAGATTTGTTTTCTATTTGAATCTCACCTGTATTACGTCCGAATGGACATTATTAGCGTTGTCGTCGCTATTACTTTGTGAATGGTCAGGTGCGATCGAAAGGAATTTACATTTACGAAAGTAACTTGCATGCATTCCAGTCAGCGACTTATACTCATCCCTTTGGCTGGCTAAGGCGAATTGGCTAAGCAATTGCTGTATGGACTTCTTCAGTTCTATTTTTGTGAGAAGCACATCGGCTTTTTTGGCCATGCCTTCAATCATTGAAGTGTAGGCCTCAGTTTCGAATTTCTTATCGCCGAATTTTGAATCATTTGGGTTCCACAAGCATGTCTGCTTCTTGAATTCTTCGATGAAATGTAGCAGACGGGGATTGTGGCGTTTGAAAGACACATGTAACTGAAATGGGTTTTGATATAATTGAAATGGGTAATATATATATGTATCTCGTAGTAAATAATACTACATATATTAATAACTAATTGCTTTTTACCTTGCGCATTATTGTTGAACTTCGACTACGTTTGGGCTGATGCGCCCGTTGTTCGTCATCAGAGTCAGTGGAGCTGGCCCATTCCTCGGCATCATTATATTTGCCATCTGACGGATAATGATCCTAATTTTTTCAAAATTGATTAATTGCTTAAAAGCGTAAATATTTGTAGAATACCTGAGTAATTGTTGTAGCCTCTATCATCCGATTTTCATTCTCATCGCCAGAAATGTCTTGTTCAATTGTTTCTGATATAGAATATATATCATTATAACTATGTGAGGCAAGTGCTATCGTTTCATTTGGTGATTGTAAAACAAAATTGTCCATAATGAACTCATTGGGCTCCTGTAAAAAGAATATCAGAGAATACCATATGAGAATAGAAAAACCAAGTGCCTAACTGCAAGTTGCTTACTTCAATATTCAGATCGTCGGTAGGGAACTGTTCGTAATCATCTTTAAAGTCACTGACGCTGTTGTCAGTGTCTTCGTAAGCCTCAAAATTCTCCTCACGGGCATATAAGCTTTCATTTTCACCTTGGGCACTTCCTTCATCTGCATCATCCAGAAGATGATCATTGCGCGTATGCAACACGAACTGTTCCCAGTCTTTCAGATCACTTTCGATCGAACAATATATGCACTTCAAGTGAAATTCTGTGTAGTTGGTATTGGTTAATACGTTGGCGCATATTTCCATTTTTAGCGCTTTCAGAAAGCCCCAACAATTAATATTATTTTTATATACGGCGTATAGAATGCAACAAATCCAGCTGTGCGTCCAGTAGTGCTGAGTAACGTTGAAAACAAACCGATTATCTTGCAGTATATCGATAACATCGTTTCAGTTAAAACAAAATGGATTTGATTTTTATTCTTACATTTATTAAGTTTTCAAAGTTTTTTAAATGTGGCGCATCAACTAATTGTCTGCTCTGGAACTAAAGTTTCTGTAGTTTTCTGTGCATTGTTACGCACAATGTTGTGCGTACGTTTCAAGTGCGAGTTTAGACCAACAAATTGTGAGAATCTGGCTTCACAAAGTTTACAAACAAATTTCTTAACTTCAGCGTGTATTTGCCGGTGTCTAATGAGCGAATGGCAACTGGTAAATCCTTTACCGCATGTTGTGCATATCTTATCACGTATGTTCAAATGGCTCTTGATGTGATCCGACAAATCGACCTTTTTCAAAAAGTCCTTCGGGCACATGGTGCACTTAAATGCTCTGATCTTTGTGTGTATAGCTGTGACATGCAGCTTCAGTTGAGACCTTAGTCTGAAGGCCTTGCCGCACAGCTCACACAATATATTGTTACCGGTGTGGGTGCGTAAGTGCAGACGAAGATCCGAATTTACAGCGAAAGACCTTTCGCAGTAATTGCACTTTTGCGTCTTTCCAATATGGACACGTTGCATATGCGTTGCCAAATCGCCGCGTCCCACAAAACTACGATCGCATAATGAACACTTGAAGGGTAGCTCCCCAATGTTATGGACCTTGCACATGTGCGCCTGGAGCACATGATCGGAGGATGTTTCCTGCTGGCAGACTTCGCAGATTAGCTTCTGTTTGAACATCTTGTGGGACAAGAAGTCGCAGGCTTTCAAGTAAAACTGTTCCGACTCATTGCCCGTTTTAAGATTGCTCTTTGTACTCTTGTAGTACCACTGACGGAGGCACTGAATGGCGATGTAGACATCGTCGCTGCTTATTCTACGACCGTGAGACACCAAAGATTGAGCAGTCATTGTTTCGTAGGCTTGCTTCCGCGAAATCATACTGGAAAACTCGTTATGTTTGCTATCGTAGAGCTGCGGAAAGTTGGCATACAGCTGTATAAAGTCTGCCGTGATCTTGTTCCTTTTCAAAAAGTTTAACTGTCAGATAAGATACATTTTTAGAGAAAGTTAAGTCAAGTTGTTATTTGTCATTACCTGAATTATTGAGTTCTTATAGAAGTGCTTTTGATCTTCGCATGATTTTAGAAAATCACAGCTTGTGAAGTGATTGAAAGCCACAGAATTTGGCTTTTGAGTACCGTTCATTACACGCCTCTCCACCAAATTATATTGAATATGTAGCTTTTTGATGGCCGCCTTAAGAGTATGTTCTGAAAAAATTACGTGTATTTTTGTCTTCAGCTCTGCGATGAGCTGCGCATAGGCGGCTTTGCAAGAAGCTGAATCCTTATATTTGCAATAGCCAGGATTCCATAGACAGGGGTGACTTTTATATGATTCAATGAAGTGCAATGTGCGCGGATCTCGTCGAAAGAATGATGGATTGAACTAAAAAAGTATTAGCGAGCTTTAATAAATATTTGACAATCACAGGAAATGTATTCACCTTGTAAGTAGGCGAATACGATGCTGGCTCCTGATCCGCTTCATCTGCTGATTGAGTATTGGACTCACTTGATATTTCAGCTGTTTGATTTTCACCTAAACTCGAATCCGACAGCGATGAGGAGGGTCTTGACATATCCACCTCTGATGGTTCCCTCAAATCTGTGCCCTCCTCCTCATTGGGATACTCATTCCTAGCACCATGTTCTTCTACAGAGATTTCTTCTATATCCAGACAGCTTGAATTATCCTTGCTCCTCAAGGCGTGCGTATTTTGAAAGTGTAGCACGAATTCCTGCCAATTCTCTATTTCAATGTCTAATGGACAATATGAGCAGCGCATTAGAAAACTTTCGAATTCTCCAGCTCTGCACAAGATGAAGCCGCAGGTTTCCATTGTCGTGCGTTATTTATGTTCACCATTTAATTGAAATAATAAACAAATGAGATTGAGCTCGCAACAGCTGGTTTCTTGCAGGGCTGCCAACTCATTCGACTAGTGTGGAAAGAGCATCTGGCAATGCTGTTGCCCGCAGTAGTGTTTGTTTACATGACAGGCGACCGGAGTTAGGCTTTTGTAATGCTCGAGGAAACCCCATCGCAATGGAGGAGCACAAAAGTCACCTAACATACACATTATATATGCTAACATTATTTCTGTGCGGCACTCTGCTCTTTCTGATTGGCTTCTTTCCGGCTTCATACAGCGTTGCAGAGCAAGAAAGTACCGTGCCAATTGACCGGCCAACAATATTGCATGGAGAAAAGTAAAGTTTATCAGCAGAATTATTTTTATATGTATAGATGTTTGTATGTGGCTGGTGCCATATGTGCTACAACTTTGCACTTTTACAGCCTGCAGATCCCGCCGGCCAGTTATGACTCATTTATACTGTTCTTGATTGATGCCTTGCGCGCGGACTTTCCCAATGAGTCCACCATGCCAACGGCCCATGAGAGGGCTTGTGTAAAGCTCAGTCTGCACGTGGACATACCGACAGTGACAATGCCTCGGCTGAAAAGCATCACAACAGGCACACTGTCCAATTTTATAGACATTGCACTCAATGTGGGCCACACGGAACAGGTTGAGGATTCGCTGCTGCATCGTCTCAAAGAGCGCAATGCTGTTGTTTCCTTTGCCGGTGATCACACCTGGGTGCACCTGTTTCCTAGTGAATTTACGCGCATTGCCGCCAATAATGATTCATTTTACGTCAACGATTTCTATGAGGGTGACAGAAATGTTACCAAAGTGCTGGAAACGGAGCTGGAGAAAAAAGACTGGAAGCTGCTCATACTACATTATCTTGGCCTGGATCACATTGGACATGTCGAGGGCAATGAGAGTCCAAGAATTAAGCACAAGCTCATGGAAATGGATGACGCTGTCAAAAAGATATTGGATCACAAGGCAAATATTCTGCATATAACTAAATGGCTATACAAAATCTAATCTTATCAAATATAACCTGCGCTGCTAGAATATGCCCAACTATTTACTTCTGCTGACTGGTGACCATGGCATGGCTGATGGCGGTGGTCATGGCGGCAACACGCCCGCCGAAACCTCAGTGCCACTCTACTTGTACAGCAATAACTGCAGCAAGTATGCGTAAGTAAAGTTGGCACTTGTTTTTTACATGAATTAATAACGAATTACATAATTTTAGAGCGAGTTCAAAGCGTTACAATCAAATTGATTTGACGCCAACTCTGGCGTTGCTGCTGTCCATTGAGATACCGACCATGTCTATTGGCTGCCTGATTCCCGAGATGCTGCAAACACTATCGCTGGAGCATCAAATGTACGCCTTCTTCTACAATGCCCATCATCTACTCAACAAGGCTCGAGTCAAGTTTGGACATGATAATGTTCAGCGTAGTGGTGAGAACCTCTACCTATGAAGCTTTATTTATTATACTTCATTTATAAATCATTTACAGACTACTATCACTGGTATCAGGAGGCCACATCGCTGCACCAGCAGCTGTTGCAGCCGCTGCGCCTTGGGGATGGCAGCTTTGCTAGCCGCGTGCATTACGAGAATGCCAAGCTGAATTATTTGCGCGTGGCACGTGAGATTAGCGGCCAGCTGTCCGAGTCTCTTGTGAAATTCGATTACGGATTCATAGCCGTGGGACTGGCGCTCACTACGGCGGTGCGTGATTACAATTCATAGATATTATATTTTAACAAGCCCTTTCCTTACAGACCTCATTGCATATAGTATTGAGTGTGTTATTCATCGATATGGCAACAGAGCAGTTGCAATTGTATCGCCTGAAAGTGGGTCAGTTGCTACTATCGCTGGCAATTGGGATTACACTGAATGTGGGTAGTCATTTGCTGGACTTTGTGCTGACCAGTTCCATGCTGCAGGGCCTACTGTTGCTGTTGCCCATTGTTGCCGCCGTTTACCTAACAATTGATGTGGCGCAGGCGCTGCTTAAGATTCTGTTGCCGCCTCTCTACTCGCGACACCTCAAGATATCCATCCCGCTGCCGGTGCCACTGCTGGTGTGCTATGCCATACGCATCCTCACACTGGGCTCTTCGTCCTTCATTGAATTTGAATACAAGACCTGGTACTATCTGGGCAACACGCTGCTTCTGCTCACCGCCTTGAAGACACTTCGACGCCGCATTACCAAAGCGAATGTGGAGCTGGATGGACGGCATTTGCACAAGATTGCCTCCACTTGCCTCTGGCAACAGCGCAAGATCTTTGTGGTGCTCATCCTCCTCATTCTAATGCGTTATCTCCACAGGCTGGCGGCCATTAAGAGCACACTGATGGTCTTCTCATTGCTGCTGTTTTGGGCGCGTCTCCGCAAGTTCACCAATACACCGCAGGCTGTTTTCAATGGCATCGCCTTCCTGATGGTGTACTGCTTTCGTGGCTTGAACGGTCAGGTACAGTTCTTCGAGCTGCCCCAATATATGGCGTAAGTTTTGAATATCTAATATGAATCCAGTGATTGGTGTGAAGTACTAAATGCTCCCAAATAAGTTATCTTATTTGAAATGAATTTAACAGAGAGCATGCAACTGGCGAGTCTAAGTGGTAGAGCAAGAGCAAGGAGATTGTTAGAAGGGCGAGTGCAAGAGAGTCGATATAGAGAAAGAGGAGATTGTAAATGGAGTGCAAGTAGGGAGAGACTTAGAGAAAGGAAGAATACGTCAAGAGATCTTTTCATACTGATTTATTGAGTAAAAATGCAAGGTTTATATACAAAATTCTTAGATGATATTGTTTGCTTAGGACTAGTTATTCTATTTACAAGTTGACCCAAACAATCAATAATTATCTATGCGCTTACAGATACCATATCTTAATATTATCTTATTTAGGCCGCCCGACAGATGGTGCGAAAACCCATTTCTAATCGCAGCCCATGGCTCGAGTGCATATTTATTTGTCGTGTCTCTGCGCTATCTGAAGCGTACGATTTTCTGCTCTTGACGAAATCGTACACCTACATTTAAAAAAAAAATATTTAAATTATCTCTTACGTAATCTCGTAGTTTCAATTTTTCAGCGATTGCTCTAGAATTAAAAAAAAATGACATTATCTTGTATATATATATATATTTAAAACATATATTTATATACTTGCAGGACACGCTTTCTGTTGCCTGTGCTGGTGCTCTTCTGGTGCTGTCTGGCGCTGGTTCTGGTGCTTGGCTATCGGACAGCTCTACCGCAGCAGCGGGAGACAGGACGCAGCTTGCTGGATGAGCAGCCGAGGAGCAATCTGCTGAAGTTGCTGCACACAAATTTGACCTGTTCGCTGATGCTGGTCGCGCTGCTGTACAAGGTGCAGAACATAGTGCTGCTGCCCACGCTCCTAATCACGCTGGACGAGACGTACAAACTGTGCGAGGCTTATGGGACAACAGCGCGCAAATTCTCGGTGCGATTGGTGCACGTCTACAAGACGATAATGACCATATTTGTGGCGAGGATGTTTTACTTCTACCAGGGCAACTCGAACAGTTTGTCAACGATTGATCTGACGCCCGGCTACATTGGCCAGACCAGCTACAATCCGATCATTGTCGGCTTCTTTGTCACGCTGAACACATACAGCGCTGAAATACATTCCTTCCTCTATCTAATTGTGCACACACTGCGTGCGGATCTGCGCAGTGTTGGCATCATGCAGCTGCAACCCTCGTATGCCCGAGCAGCCCATTCCTTGGTGGCGCCTCTGTATGCGGGCCTGGTGCTGCTGCCGGCGGCTTTCTACCTCCTGCTCATGGTTGGCTTTCGCTATCATTTGTTCATCTATTCCGTCTTTTCGCCGAAAGTGCTGTACGATTGTTATACTGTGTTGGTATTCTATTTGGTATTCCTAACAACGAGTTTGTACTTTAAATTGTTTAAAAATGAGGCTTAAATATTAAATAATTTAAAAGCTTTATAACCTAATCATCATTCAGTTGCCGTCCACACGCAGCGCATAGTGAATGTCATCGGGACTAACGTTGAGCAGTATCTTCTGGTAGAGATCATGTCGCGAGTGCTCGCTAATGATGAGACGCTCGGCGCCCAGCTTGGAGCAGAGATGCTGGGCACGGCCGGGTGCCGGCAGTGCCAAGCCCATGAATGTCAAAATTGTCTCCAGTTGCGTGTAAACGCCCAAAAACGTGGTCTCCTCGACGCCGGTGCGTGTGACTTCGGCGGCAACGGCTTGCAGAAACATCTGCTCCAGCCGCGAACAATTCTTGATGGCCTGCACTTTTGCGCTGGCTATCATCTCGGCCAGCGCCTGCTGCACATGCAGCATATTCACGCACTTTACTCCCACCTGCTGCTCGGCGGTGTCGGCAATTTCCGTCGCACGACGGCAGATGTCCAGAGCACGTCGCGCATCTCCCGAGACGGCGGCCACTTTGCGTGCCACCAGCTGCACAGCCTCGCCCTTGAATGCCTCGGAGCCGGCCAGACGCGCGGTGACAATCTCCTGCAGCTGCTTGTGCGTATACGGCTGGAAAGTGAGACGCGTGAGACCCAGACGTGATGTGACCTTGCCTGCAAAATTGAAGCGGCAGTGATTAGCTGCTGGGTGCGTGGCAAGCTGATTAATATTTCTTACCCATTAGCAGACGCTCTGGCAAATCCATAGTGTTGGCTATGGTTACCACAACTAAGCGCGCCGCCGATTTGGTTGGCCAATCGAGCAGATTGTAAACGACATCCTGACGCCGATTGCACAATATATCCAGCTCGTCCACGAGGAGCACAGTGGTCACACGACGTGGTGCCGGTGTTGTAAAACGCTTTTCCAACAATGTGTGTGCATGTTCCCAGGACACAGTTTTGCCCGTCAGCTGCTTGTAGATCTGCACATAAGCCTGTCGCGGCTCCGTCAGCCGCATACCATTGATCTCCAAGAAGTCAAAAGCGGGCAACTTATCCTCCGCCGCCAGACGCTGCAGCGAGCGGATGGCACCGGTGACAGTGGCCGTTTTGCCAGTGCCCGGCACACCGGATACGTACATACAGCCACCGCACTCATCCTGAATTTTGCCCTCCAGAAAGTTGTAGATATTTTCGAACTCCTTCTCGCGACACGGCAGACTCTTGGGCACCACCGACACATGCAGCTGTTCGCGTGCCAGCTGCAACTGCGACTTTTGCTTGTCGTTCACGGGCTGATGACGCTGCTCCAGACTGGGACTCAGCTCACCGGCACGTATTTTCTTCAGCTTCTGCGATGGTGTCAATGGAGCCGTCTCCTTCAGCTTGCTTGCCGATGCGTGCCTTGTGCCGGTGTTGCTCGAGCGTCGCGAACGTGTCGGTGTCTTTTGACTCGCCTTGCCTGGCGTGTAATCCGCATCAGCAGCTTCGTCAGTGAGCTTGGGACGACTGCGCTTCGGTGTCGATATGATGTCGTTGTCCTTGAAGATGCGCTGCTCTACAATATTGGACAGCTGAATGCTTCGTCTGGGCGTGCCATCAGCTTCAAACCAAAAGAACGAGTTTAATAAATAAACTAATTAAAGAATCATCAAGTAATCTTGGACTTACCCAATCGTGTTGTGGCTGATTTCAAAATGCTTTTGCGGCGCGTGGAGGGTGTCATATCGGTGCCCATGGATTCCAGAGGGTCTTTAGACTTTTTGGTGGGCGTATGATAGATGTCGCCATTGGTAACACCTAGACGCTTGCGTCGCTGCGTATTTGGCGTTTCAGTGATATGCGATCCGACTGCATCCAAGGGATCACGCTCAACCGATGCTAGACGTACCGATTTCCTGCGCTCCGAGATGCGCAACTTGATTTTCATGTCATTCGAGGGCGTCTTTGGATCTGGCGTTTGCTGCACAATCGAATAGTTCAAGCATTCCGAGTCGGCGGTGCTATCACCGCCCTTGTCCAGGCTGAGATTTAGATTGCGACGCGCGGCCGATGCGCGTGATTTGGGTGTGGAGGCTTTGGGATTCTTTTCGGTCAGTGGTGAGGCCATCAGATAGTTGGCATTGATCTCTGACTCAACACCGTCGGCACCGGCTGCTGTGCTCAGGCTTTTCTTCTTCTCCGAAAGACGCACCACACTGCGGCCACCAACAATTTTAATGGGCGACACTTTGTTCTCGCTATTGAAGTAGTTGGCATTAGTGTTGACATCCACAAACTCAACAGGCGCCTCACCATCTGCCGCCATGGATACGCGTCGGCGCGATCTCGATTTGGGCTCGGAGACTTCACCATTTCGGGTGGAGCGTCGTTTTTTGGCCGACTTTGGTTCATTATCTAACTGAATCTCGAGCGGAATCAGGCGATATGCGTTGCTCACTTTTAGGAATTTGTACCGTGTCACAAACATGGGACAGTTTGCCGGCACTTTTCTCTGTTTAATTATCTGCTGAGCTGTCTCCTTCGAGTTGCTCTCCACGACGAGGCACTTGCGATAAATAGAGGCCAAGGCGACGTCGTTGTCGTACGGACGATGTTCCTCAAATATTTCTACGTCAAAATCAATGAATAAGTCGTCCTCATCGAAATGCTTTTCCGGTATGGCCTGGGGGCGTGAGTACCACTGGACGATAGCACGGCAGGATTCTTTGTAGGTCATCTCCCGCAGTTCGTACAGATACACAATCTTGGCGATGTCACAACCCTCGACGGTGTCCGGTTCAGCTGCGTCCGCGTTGGCCACCAGTATGTAATCGCCCACACTTAACGTCAAAGGTCCGTAGACGCACTTCTTGTAGAAATACACGTTTCTGTGCTCCAAACTCTTGACGTATGTGTTCGGCTCGTGGCTGCCAATCCAAATGACCTGCTGACCAGCGCTAATTGCATTTTCGTTATTAACCATCACAGTATGTGTATATAGTCAAGCAAATATTCTTAGTCAGCTTTTGGGTTGTGTTCTACTTTTACTCTGTTTTTCTCTTCTCTCTTTTTGTTGTATACAACAATAAAGATCAGCAGTTTGCCGCGCTGAGCATTGGTTTTGGCGCAAAAATTACATTTCAATCGAGCGCCCATCGATACATAAAACACGATGCTGAGATATATCGATATAATTAAGACAGCCCTGGCACTGGGCTTCTCCAACACTGAATAATTATTGAAGAATGCAATGGAGGCTTATTAAAGGATATATATCCTTCTTCTATATCAAAATGTACACAGAAATATACATTAAGCATATACGTTATACTAAACAATATAGGAATTTCAAAAACACTTGGCGCGCTTACGTCAAATAGAATAGGAAGATCAAATAGGTGAGCAGCGCCTCAAATTTCGTGCACTCCGAAATTGTGATAAATAAATGGTTGAAATAATATTGATTTTGTTAAATTAATTGTAGAGCTTACATAGGACAAGTTGACGATTTTATGTATGACAAATGTAGACTAATCTGCAAATGTTTATTCAGCTGACGTCGCTGCTTGTATTGTCTGTCGAAGCTAACTAAACGTTTGCAGATAATACACGAGAGACGGCGTCAATTTCAATGCTCGTAAGACGAACTTTAATTGCCATATGTATTCCCATTCGCAGCAGCGCCATTATGAATGCCACATGTGGGAAAAGATGTTTAGACGCTGCCAGGAACTGACCTGCCACAACTTGCGCCGCCAGGCCGAGAAAAACAACAGCTGCACTATAAGCGATGCGAGACTTCGTCAGCATTCGGAACTGCTTCATCACACGAAGGTAACGCTTGGGGCTCATCAGATCATCAGTTAGGCTTGTATTGATTGGTATTGGTATGCTTATGCTTTTATTTCTGATTAGTGGTAGTTGAGTAATAATGTTTTCTTTGTTGGGTACGTAATGAATACAAATATCAAGCAAATCGAATCAAACATTTTGCATTGCCTGCATAACAATTTTTTTTGTTGGTTTTTCAATTCTTTTATATATTTAACATTTATTATGAACGTTTTTTATTTATTATTATTTATTCTTCGCTTCTATTTTCTGTCCAATCAAATAAAACCGACAACGAAGCATAAATGACTTGTTTTTGTTGTTAATGGGCGTAGGGTCTATTTATGTTTGTGAATAATATAAATACGCAAATCAAATCGTAAAAGTTCGTTTCTGTGTGTTGCTTAAATTAAAATCAATCACAATCCATATATACATACAAAATATAATACTAAAAATGCTTACAGATTACTAAATAAATGAATTAAATCACTGGTTGCTTTCAACGGAAAAATTATGAAACTTATTGAAAGCTACTTGCAGACTAAACTCAGACAGTACAAAATCAATGCTTTCTACAAATATTAAGCATATATTCATAGTTGAAGGGGGAGTGAGTGGGGTTATTGGAGAACACCAAGTGCAAGTGTTTTTTTTCCTTTCTTTGTGAGAGTAAAACTAATAGATATTCATATAAGATGAGTTAATGCATAGATAATTGCCAACTGCTATCCGCTTATCTATTCTATTTCGTGGAAACGGAGAATGGCACGCCCGGGTATCTCGGAGTTGCACAGCTTCTGTATGACCTCGGCGGCCTGCTCGCACGGGAATACCGAATATGGTGGCGGCTCAATCTTTTTGTCTGCCACCAATTGTACCAGTTGCGCCAGCTGCTCCACAGTTCCATTCGATATTGGTATAATCTCCTGCTTATACTCATTGGAGAGCCGGGAGAATTTCGGCAAGAGCTTCTCGGCCACCTCCTCGCTGATGAGTATGACACCGCCCTTGGATAGGCAGTGCATTGAGCGATGCAGGCTACGGGACGTTGTGCCAAAATCAATGACAACATCAATCGAACCACCGCACACATCCCTGGTTCGCTCAATCAACTGGGCCTCGTACAGACCCTCGTTCCACTGCACAACGTTGACACTGCAAAGGAAAGAGGAACAACAATTTCCATTTAGTTTTGAGAATTTCATAGTTTGTTTAAGTAAACTGACCAAAGCTGAAGATTTTTTGTAGAGATCAATTCTACCCACAATTTTTTGTACTATGTAAAATACTCACTTCTTGATCTCTGTAGCTAGGCGAAAACCTTCGTCCCGGAGACTGGCGACTGAAATCTGCACATCATTTGCACCGGTCGATGCAAAGTGATAGGATGCAATGCGAACTGCCCAGAGGGCCAGGCCACCTGTGCCAACTATCAAGATGCGGCACTTCTTCTCGGGATCAGTGGCAGCACGTTGCTTGAGGATCTGTGTGACGACAGTCTGTGCCTGAAAGACGGCATTCATTGCGAGCAGTGCACCGGTGGGCAGCATCGCTGCCTCCTCCATGCGCAGGCTGTCCGGTATGGGTACAATATGCGTCAGATCGGGCACCACCATCAGCTCAGCATAGCCGGCGGGAGTCTCATCGAATGGAAAGACAATGACACGCTGTCCAATCCGGAGGCCACAGTTGTTGGCCTCTGTAATCTCCGAGCCGAGTGATTCAATGACGCCAGCCACCTCGAAGCCCGGAAAGAAGGATCCCTCGCGAAAAGCGGACGATGATACCGATGAGATGGATGTCATCGATGGACAATAATCACTCAATTCCGAAGACACGGACGACATGCTGGTTATCGAATTGGATCGATCCCGGCGACGATAGCAGGCGCCAGCGCACACAATCTTGATGCGGGCGCCTTGTGCCGGTGTATCCTCAATGGGAACGAAAAAGTTAAAGACACAATTCTTGTTACCCGGTCCGGGTGACTCAATTGACACTTGACGGCACAGTTTGTTCATGTCGTACTTGTTTTCGTGATGATGGTGTTCGGGAAAGGTCGGCGGCAAGGCAGACGTCAAGGAGAGTGGATTAAGCGACAAAGAAGAGGTATCTGTTGTTGCGCTGTGAATAGAAAAATAAAAACAAGAAAAAATAAATAAATACCAAAATATATTATTATTATTATTATAAATACCAGACAACAACAACTTCTTATTCACAAAATTTTCCAACACAAATTCGCATGTGTTAGTTAAAAAAAAAGCGTGTATTCATCGAGAACTTATATACAACCGATGTACATATGTACATATATACATATATATAATGTGTACGCATCCCACGAAATTATTTTTTGTGCGTTTTTATAATTTTTTCATTTAGAAGATCTAGAGGTCGTGGCAAGAGCAACATAATATTTTAAAAAACTTGAGATAGACAGTATTTTCTTAGATGTGCAAATATTTCTTTAAGTTAAGATAACATCCAAAGTATTTTGTTAACTTAAGAACATTTTTCTATTTGAGCACAAAAAATTAATTGTATAGCACTTAATTTCTTTGAACAAGTACGTAAGCGTTTATCGTTTACATAGCTCGATTGAGGACAAGGTCATTTTGTTTTTTTTTGGAATCCCATTGGTTTTTCATTACAAAATATAAACATATGAGGATTAGATTATAGGGAGCCATGGCGTAATAATATACAATTGCTCCCTATGGTATTTTCACATTGTGATACTTAATTTCTATCTAACTGGCATAATAGAATAATCGTCGATTCAATTCCAATTATAATAACGTTTACTTTGATGTTGACAATTTTGTACTTGTTAACTGGACACGAGAATGTTTAAGTTTTATCAAAAGGTTAAGTAGACAGGTGTGCTTTCACATAAATATACAATAGGATTTACTTTATTAATTTGATTCGTTTTGCTTTATTGGCATTAGACGGGACAGCGTATATTAATTATTGATCAATTCACTTGACTTGAATAATTAATTGTGTGATTGCCCACTTGGCCTTCATTCAACCAGTTGACAAAATCGTATCTGGGAATTGCAATTGCGTGAATTACTGTTATAAACTGATTAGATTATTCTGACATAATTATCTAGTGGCAGAGTTAATAAAAATCACTTAATATTCTCACTTGTATTGTTTTTATGAAATCACTTGGGAAATTGAGCTAAAATCAATATTTGCATTACCTTATTGGCTTAATTAAGCTGTGCTGCTGACTGCAAATATCGACCGGCATTTTCGTATTTATTTTTCCTCTGCTTTTACTTTAGTCTTTTTCTTGTTGTTTATATTCGCTTTTAATTAGTGATAATACACATGCAAATTTTGTAAGCTTATTCACTTGTTTGCTTAAAAGTTCTTTCAACACTTTTTCAGATTTTTCTTTTCTACTTGTAGAGCAACTCGCACTAGCGTTGGTCTTCTCGAGCGCACTTCCAAAGAACAACTAACAATTTTTCGACACGGAGTACGCTCTAAAAAGCAAAATAAACCAGCAGAGGCAGCGACAGCGAAGCGTCGCGGCTCTGTCAACACAGTGGTGGGATGAGTTGAAAAATCCAAAAGCTGCAAACACACATACAAGCGACAGACATGTGTGTATAAGTAATACGTACATGCACGCACTGCATGCACTGAGCGTGAACATTGAAACAAAGATGCAAATTATATATATACAAACATCTCCAAACTGATGGATAACTGTATACACATTCAAACTTACACATTTGTATGGGAAAAAATGAAAATTTTGTCAGTGTAGACAAACGTGTATGTTTTTGTTTATCTTCTGCTTGTATTCATTTGTTTGTCTGTATGTAGTAGACAGAGTTAAAAAATCTGAGCAAGTTAATAAAAACAAAAAAAAACAAAAATAGAATATTTCATCTACTAAACATATATATATATATACATTTATCTAGGTAAACGGCAGATTTATGATCAAAACAAACTTAGAGACGACGCGTGGAAGTGTCATCAAGCGGCCCTCAGATTGTTATTTTTAATATGTTTTAATAATTTGTAAAAACATTGGTATCTATATTTCAAAGTGCAGTATTTTTATAGGATATCTTTGAGTTAGTCACGCTCTCAGCCAATAGCCGGGGCATTATATCAAATTAGAACACTCTAGCAATTGATAATTTTTGTTTACAGTTTCAGTTTGGTTTTTGATTACTGGTTTCGTCCCGAAACAAATAAACCACTTTTTAGACATACACGCGCACAGATTGTCCGCATTTGTATGTATGTGTATATACAGAACAATGTGTACACAATTTTTGTTTGCTAAACTGGCGAGAGATGTTTGAATGAAAATGAGGGTCAACACAAGCACAACTACAACAGCCAAACACAAACATGTGCGTGCTGCGTGATTATCACGCATTGAGCGCGTGCAAAATTCACCAGCTGGTAACTGCTCTCTTTACTGTCGTCTCTCTATTTCTTTCTCTCTCTCTCTCTCTCTTTCTCGCTGTTGTTTGGGTTCTCATCCCCACCCTCAACTCCTGTGTGACTGAGACAAAGCATGTTAACCGTTGGTAGCAAGCTACTCGTAAAGCCATCGTAATGGTGCGCCAAAAACGGAATGCGGAGATAGAAAGTGTAATGCACATACACACATTCATACATATATATACATGTATGTTTATATATATGCATACAGATATATACATGCATAAGCATCTTCTTTTGTGCGTAAAAGTGTCTTTGTTCTTTTGTTGGTACGCTTGCCATATGTACATACATACATATATACACAACATATATCCTGATAATAAATTCATATTTGCGAAATCAAATTTGGCATCCTCAAGCAAAACGGATGAGGTCAGTTGTTGACTTTAGTTAATTGTCAACAGTCAAAACGTAAACACAATTAATTACGCATGTACACACTCAACTGCTATAAATTCTTTGCACATCTGTGTTGCAGATTGAGTCAAGAAAAAACGAAAGTGCCATAAAATTCGGGAATACTTACGACACATGAATTTATTTGAGTTTCTCAGATACACATACATAAAGTTTAATTAAGCTCAATTTATGTTATCAATTAAGCTGCTCATGCTCAATAAATAAGAAATAATGCCAATGACACTGCGGATGGCTCAATTGTTTCGCTTGATCCAGTGAGATCAGCATACAAAGTTGTCGACAAATGCAAAGTAATTTATTTACTATTGATTGAAAAACTATTGATTTGCGGTGGAATTCTCCACTCAATTGTATTGGACATGATTGATTAAATCAAATATTTAAATAATAGTGGCGCCAATGGGATTAAAAAATGCGGTCCACTTAATTTTAATGGCATCTCCGAGTTGCTAATAGGCGAACAACTCATTTGCAAGGAGAAAAATCTCACACATTATGCAGCAATGAGACATAAAATTTTATTGTAATCGTGTGCATTTAACCGGAGTGAACTGTACACAGGCCAATGCTATTTATAGGTCCTTTGTGTTGTTTTTGTTGTGATTATTAATGGCGATCAACAACAAAGCAGCGTCCACGTTTTGCGAATTGTATTTATGGTTTTTGATAAACATTTAATTTACAATCGTCGATTATACATTTCGAGCATATATATTTGTGAATATAACATAACAACTATTATTAGGTTTAAACTGCCATGCTTTTGTTTTCATTGCCAAGAGAAGAGTTTTTCGGAGTGACTGATAGGATGCCACGCGTAGTTAGTTTTATTTACAATGCACTCGATTGGTATTGAAAGAATTGCTTATGGAATGTTTATGAATTGCATGGCAACGTTCTGATAAGAGTTAAAATATAACCATTGCAAATTATGTTCTGCTTGATATACGCACTACATATATAAGTATGTATATTATATATATATATATATGTTTGCGTACGCAGACGCCCTGTTCTCGCATGCGAAATTCGTATTACGCAGTAAATGTTGCACGGCAACGGTGCGTGCCTCTATACAGGATGGTCAATATACACAAATTCAAATCCAAATCAAGTCCCAATATGTATATTATACATGATGAACCACAACAGAAGCAACTGTTTCCAGATGTCTTAAAGGAGTTGCGTAATATGGTTTAATTAGCAAGCTTACCTTGTACAAAATGTATAAATCGACCCAAATTGAAGTTACTGGTTACTTGCCAGCTTTTATAAATTTTCTTATTTATCAAAATAGTAAATGTCGCATTTGGTTTTTACAATTTTTATTTTTATTTTAATGTTAACTTCACGCAAGTGTCGGTGGCGCTATAAAAATGTAATAAATTTCTGCGCTTGTTGTTTTCCTTGCAAATTCTTTTTCACTGTTATAGAGTACTTTTGCCACACGGCATGCAGTTCAGTGAAGGACACATTTGACTTTGAAGTCTCCTTTGCTAGATACAAACGAAATAGGCCATGTAAGTGTAAATATAAGAAACGAGTATGCGCACTTTTAGTTTTCAGTGTTTGTATTTCAAAGTTAATAGTCAGTGGTTCTTCTGCGGTTTTACAACACATAATCTATATAGCGTTCGCAACACAGTAAATGAAATGTGCATAGCAAAAAGCTAGCTGCTATAAAAACATTCCAAGTTTATTTTGCTTCCCTCAAAATGTTGTTTATTTTGCATACTTTCTGCAAACAGTAAATTTACCAATGAAAAAATATTGAGTGAGATACGATTACGATATTCTAATGACAATGCGCAGAGCATCCCGATTGATTTTCGCCTGTTTCAGAATATGTCCCTCGACAAATATATCCGATTCGTATTGCAAATAATTGACGCACTTTTCCACATACAACAAGGACTCCTCCAGCATTTCCTTGGGCGACAGGCTGGTGTGCAGTGCAACGCGTCGCGTATGCTCGGCAATTGCCGAGTGCAGCTCAAAGCACAGCGTACCAAGCATACGCACTTCACCTAATATGCACAAAATATACAAAAATAAACACTTAATTAAACGCTGCGTATACGCAATGTGTGACAATTTGACTTACAGGGCGCAAGTATTTCATAGAGTTGAATCAAGTCTTTGGCATATTTCAGCTTAAGTTGCAGCTGCTCATCTGATAATATCATCAGCTCCTTTTGATCCTTGGCAATGAGCTGTACTTGCAGAATTTTTACCTCGCTTAGATGATAATGCTGTGGAGGCAACCATTTCTCATAGTGCTGCAGATATCTAAGTGTATTAAATAATTAAATTAATAATAATTGGGAAAAATACTTTCAGTTTTAAGTAGAGAAACCAACAGACAAATTGATTTACTGTATTTTTCAGAGTAAACTTACTTGAAACCGTTCTCCGCTGTTTTTTCCATATTCTGAATATCTTTGCTGGCGCGCTCCAAAATGCCGTCAACATATTTTCTCTGCACCTGTTTCTGGCACTCGATGCAACTGAAACCATATCAAAATTAACAGTGAATGGCTGATAAATGTTATTATTTGTGAGAACACCAACCGCCAGCTGCCATTCCAGTCGTCCGCCTTGCTGGGCAATAGTTGACCCGTACACTTGCGATCCTCACACTTGATGGCGCTGTAGTTGGTGCCCAGCTCGGTGACGTCCAGGCAGCGTTCACAGGTGCACTTGAAGAGCTTCGTCTGCATTAGGTGGCGCTGTCGATCGGCTGTGCCCCAAACGGCATCCGAATAGCAAATGCTCAGATGTGAATTCTTCTTGATCTCCCTGGGTGCCCAGAGCACGCAGTGACCGTGCTTGTTGAAGCTCTTGGCCAGATTGGGCACACACGAGTTCTCTGTGAACGAGGCCGTATAGAAGACAGCCACATGTGGTGGATCCGAAATGGGCACCTCATGTCCATTAATCTGCAGAATGCCCACGGCACGCATGATTTCCTCCTCGTTGAATTTCTGCGTTCGAAAGAATCTGTGAAAGGTAAGTTTATATATATAATAGTAATAATATTAATCTATAGTAATCTTATTTACTTGGGTATAAACTGTCCAATGCTGGCCAAGTCAGCCTTCCATTGATTGGAGCCACGTCGCGTCTGCTCCAACGATTCCAGCTGATAAAATTTCTCAGCATTTGCCGGATTTGTTGTATTCAGCAGCAAACATCTCACCGTGCTGACGCAGGTGTACAACGGATGTGGACCATTGAATTCGGTGACATTCACTTTCTGGCCACGCTCCTCTGTCAGCTGACACTCGGCCCGGTGCTCGTCCAGCGATGGACACTCGGGTCCACACAGTGGCCAGCCGCACTTGTCGCAACTGATGTGATCACTCGCCTCGATGCAGTTCAAGCAGCCCATGCAGACCGGTGCCGAGATTTGGGCTGGTCCGCGCATCAATGGCGCCTCCTTCAGCACTATCTCATATGGCCTTATGTTACGTGTGGCAATCAAGTGGCGACCCAACAACTCATTGTGCGCTATCTGCAAGCGGCAGCAACATTTTTTGAGGTTAGAATTGAGAAGCAATTGCGATTTGATTTATTGTACCTTAAATGGTTGGCAGTGAATCTTGTGCGCCTTCCAGTCCTGCTTCTGATGCTGCACCGAACAATAGGCGACCTGGTTGCAATTGGAGCACTTGTTCTTCGTTGGAGCCTCACACACATGGCACGCATTCATTTTTTGGCCGTGGATGTTTCAAACGACGACACTTTCTAAAGGGCGGCACAAACGAATTATAGATAATTTCTTTGAGAGAACATACACACCACACACACACGCACACATACACAGAGTAGTAGTAGGTGTGGTGCATATGTTGGATGCACACACACACTTTTTTGTTCTCCGCCGCACCGTGCCCACTAAGTGGGACAACAGCTCTGAGAGCATAGCATCAGCAGCTAACTGAGAATCAGGGCTCTATAAATAGACCCACACACGAATCATGTGGACCAATGTGGTGCACACATACACATTTCCTTGCCACTGGCATCTCGCATTTCTCCGCACCACAGCTGATGGAAAAGTCAACATTTCAAAAATAAAAAAATAATATTAATAATTCCGTTACAGTTAAACTGGATTCATTGGTAAATATTTGAAATTCCAAATAAAACATTGAAATATACGAATTTTTTAAAGCTATAAATTGAAATTTTAGATACATTAATTCTAAATTCCAAGCGACCACAGTTGAGCTAACTTAAATAAACTTTAAAAACCTAATTTTAACAAAATCTATTAAATGGAATTTGTGATCAGTTTAAGATATTTTATTTTGTGTTCGCACCGTTAAACATTTGCTACATTATATACAATTAGATCCTTTTTTGTTGAGGGGAGGGAGGGAGGAGAGGAGGGAAGGATGTAGATGTGGAAATGAACACAAAACACAGAATGTCCTACAATTGCGCTTATTGTATAATTTTCATTGTAACCAGCCATATCTCGTCTGTTTGGTATACTTGTTGTGTATAATAATATTGGTTTAGCTTTATAGATACAATTTTTAAGTTTCTTTTTTTTGTTTTCTTTTTTTCTTTTTTTTTTTTTATACAGTGATAGCCTCCACCCCAGTTGAAACAGTGAGGTATTTAACTACATTTAATGCCTAAACTTTGATTTTGGTCTAAACATCGGCCGCGTTTGACTCTCATCACAAAATGCATCCGCCGTTGGCCGTCTGCTGGCAATCATGGCTGTCCCGGCTGTCGATCATATATCAGTCTCTTCATTGGCACCATTCGCCTCGCGCAGCATCACAAATTTCTGCAGTTTGACGTTGTTGTTCTCCTTGTTGTTATTGTTGTTGTGGTTGTGTGTTTGGTTTTGGTTGTGGTTGTGGTTGATCTTGCGCAGCTTCTTCTCGCGCTTCTTCTCCCGCGTGCCGTTCACCTGGAAATTGTCGCTTTGGAATGGTACGGTGTATTCGTTTTGAAATGCAGTTCCTGCTGCTCTCTGATCCTTATCCCTACTATTATCGCTGGCACATGCAGCTTCCTGCTCAGCGCCTGCTTCCCCATGCGGATTGTAGTGACCTGAGTGGGATTTCAAATACAATTATGAGCAGGAGAGCTAATTTAAAATCAAATGCTGCTTGGTTACTCACCGTTGGCGCCAAACATCTCTGTGTGCTGTTTGGCGGCATTGCGATTTCGGCCACGTTTACGCATATTGAGGCGCAATGCTGCAACCTTAATGGATTTGGCATGGGATCGGCTGCGTCGGCTGTGGCTATTCGTGGAGGTCACACTGCCGTTGGACATAACTTCTGGCTTCATAGTGGGCATATCTGGCTGCTCAATTGGCACTGACACTGGCACTGGCACTGGCAATGGGGATGAGGAAAGCGTTGGACTCTCGTTGTGGCTTCTGCCCAAATTACTTTCGGTATCCGAATGATTGTATGGATAGATATCCGTTGACACATCGTCATCCTCATGCAAGCCATCGTCATCGTCCTGATCGATAATTTCAATTTCGTCTGCCTCATCGTCGGATAGCGCACCCCTCAGTATTATTTCGGGTCCGCCTCCATAAATGCCATGAAGGAATCGCCAGAGTGGCGCATTCAATTGCGCATAATCGGAGCCAGCGCGAACACAGCTGATGGCGGATCCATTGAGCATACTGGTATCGGCAATGCCCTCATTATTGATCGGTCCCGGCTCCTTGGGCGTGATGCCACGCAGGAATTGCTGCCACGCCCGTGTCCAGGGCATGGCAATCGCATAGATGGCCGACGAGTCCAACTCGCTGGGCTGCGCATTGTATTTGGTGAAGACAGCCAGTTCGTATTGCTGCCGCCGGATTAGAGCATCGGCGGCACGCTTGCAAATATCGCATTCGAACATTATGTTGACGGCCGGACCGCCACCAAAGCGATTGTAGAGGAAATCCCACAGCGGTTGCGGAATGGGCACAGCAATTTGGCTAATCAGCGCTGCCTTGGAATGTAGAATACCGCCATGGGGACAAAGCATCTCCTGATTGTTTATCGGTCCCGGCTCCGAGAACGTTGCCAGTCGCGACAGCCACTCGCGTGTCACATAGAACTGGATGTCGCCCTCGTAGAGCGGATTCGATGTGGACAAATTGATGGCCTCCTCGCGCATCAATTTCATTTGGGGATTGTGTTTTTGGTAAAATAGCACATAGGCCTGACAATTCTGCACCACATCGGGCGTCACCTCGGTCACATGCTGATCATCGAACTCGTACCAGCGTCCATTGAGCGCATTGCGGGCATAGCACGTGTAGTGCCCGCCACCAACTGTGCCATGATGACAAATCACCGAGCACAGATTGTATGTGGGCACCAGAGATTTGCATGCCTTGTGCAGATATGGACGCATGTCGAATCCCTCCAGCGGAAAGTAGACATGCGACGAGATCTTCGAGCTGTACGACAGATCGTGACGAAAGCGCTTCAAATGGATGCACAGCACCTCCGGTAAGTTGAGCACCCTCGAATATTTGATGCCCGTGCGCAATTTGTTGCAACGTTCACAGCTGAAATTGTTTAACAAATAGATAACTTTAAACTTTTACTAGAGAACTTAAGCAGCAATTAGGCTCACCTGTACATATTGTCGCCCTTGAGCTCGTCCGCACTGAAGAAACTGGCCATGCAATCGTAGAGCGTGACGGACGGACCAAAGATCCATGAGCGCACCATGTTCCACATCCAGGCGAGCCAGCCCTCGTTACTTCGGGCCGATGCCAGGTCGGCTGCATTCAGACTCTGCACACTGAGACTGTGCGTCTGATGGAGCACATTGAGAAAATCTCTGGTGGGTATCGGCAGCGAAAGATCCTGGAATGTTTCCTCGCGCGTCGAAATGCGATCACAGGTCAAACACTGCACCGAGGACAGCAGTTTGCCATCAAATACATCGCTAATTATTGAATGGGCCGCCTCCACCGGCTTCGCATCCGATTGAACTGTCTTCGGGCTCTGTTGTTGCTGCTGTTGTGCAGTGGATGCCTCAGAAAGTGGATTGCTGCTGCTGTTGCGATGCGGTGCCAAGTTGTACTCATTGTTCACGAACACCTCCGAAGAGTTCTCCGACAGACTGCTCTCGCACGTGTCGTACTCGCTCTCCGATGGCGTTGGCGAATGGCTTGTTTTTGGCAGCGCATCCTCATCATAATAATTCTCATCATCGGTTTCGTTTTCTGGCACCTGCTGCTGTTGCGGCTGCTGTTGTTGTTGTTGTGTTGCTGTTGGTGTGCTTATTTGCTCCGTCAGCTCCTCGTGCAGCTGATCCATAAAGCAGCGCAGAAACTCCTGCGTGTCATGTTGCTGATAGCCACGAAACATCGGATGCACCGATCGAATTCCATACAAAATGCCACGCGGCGCCAGATAATCTGAAATGTGTCCCATTGTGCAGTTATATTGGAAGCAGAGATTGGGATCCACTTACCCTTTGGTTCCCCCACTTGCAGCCATATTTCCTGCATGAGACGCTGATAGCTTTTGGCCAGGCCGCCGGGCTTGGAGCGGGGCGTGCTCGCGATGTGCTCGACAAGATCGCTGCAGTTAATGAAATAATGCGTCACCGGCGACAGATTGCTGAGCGCCTGCAGTGCCGAATTCATGTAACACGTATTCGCGATATTCTGCAGGCCGACGAGGCCCGTGCCTGAACCGGTGGCATCCTCCTCTACGCTCTCGTCGCGCTTGGCCAAAGAGTTGAGCGAGCAGCTGAATAGCTTCTCCTTATCCTGGTCTCGCATGCTCTGACTTCTGCTGCTCGTTGGCTATGCGATAAATTTACGAAAATGCTCTTTTAATCATATACAAAGTAAAGAAAAGAAGTCATGTAATCGAGTTTCAAGGAGAATCTCACCTTTTGAGCGAGGTCAAATTCGGCGGCGTTTTTAGTTTCGATGTGCGTGCATTTTTGTGTATTGTTGTATCTGAAACTCATTATACGATTGGCCCTCGATCGATTTGTATTCCAATTTTAATTGAGAATTTGGATTATAGCTCGTTTTTTGCCCCGTATTTTTATTTCTTTTTTTTGTTGTTTGTGTTTCTTTGAACGCTGCGAGAGCGTATGTGACTACTGCATTGACCAGGTTCGGTGCTGGAAGACCGAAGCTTCCAGAGCATATAAGCCAATCGGTATTTGGATCCACGAGTCTTTAAAGGATGACAATTCCAAAATCAAAGAAATTATTTTTATGCCCTCAGACAGTTCGTTCGAATTTAGAGATGGACGATACTTGCGCTATTGTTACATTGTCACTATAAAATACTTGAAAGTAACGCGTCGAAATGACGATAACAGTTATGCATATCGATAGTGAGCCCTTATTATGCACAGATAACACAGCTTTGGGTGACTTGCAGACTGACCTTTGTTGGTGCAATAAACGTAAATATTTTATTACTGTTTGCATTCCTTTACCTTTCACGCGTAATGCTGGTCTTTGAAGTGACCCGCAAATAAATGTGCTTGTTTTGTTAGCATCTTTGAATAAAACTGTGAAAATGGTTGTTAAGAAGCCCAGGCCAAAGAAGCCAGTCACTAAGATGATGGCCCCGGATCCAATAAAGAAACCGTGAAGAAACTAGTTGTCAACAAAGTCCCGAATCGGTGTTGGCCAAGAAGCAGCGCTTGAAGAAGACAAAAAGAAGCCCAGCTATGTTGCCGCTGGCACCAACACGGTCACCAAGCTCATCGATCAGAAGAAAGCCCAGCTGGTCGTCATCGCTCACGATGTGGATCCCCTCGAGCTGGTGCTTTTCTTGCCTGACTTGTGCCGCAAAATGCGCGTGCCCTATTGCATTGTGAAGGGCAAGGCTCGTTTGGTTCGCCTCGTGCGCCGCAAGACGTGCACTACTTTGGCTCTGACGGCTGTTAAGAACAACGACTAGCCGAACTTTAGCAATCTGATAGAGGCTGTCAAGACCAACTTCAATGACCGTCAAATGGACACCAACAACAAACAACAAAAAATAAGCATTTAAGTTTACAATTTACAACTGTGTTTTTTTAATATTAAGCAGTCTGTTACTGTTAACTCAAAATGGCGCTGAAATTTGAATTTAAATTTGCTGCAACGCGATCTTCTCTCTGTGCTTATTAAAGTGTTTTTGAGTAATTTTATTGAAATGAGGAAAGGTAATAGATGTATTTGTCAAGCAAAGTAATCATTTTGGTAGAGTCTCTGTTAACGGTATGTTATGACATTGTTGTCCATTGCGGCCATTAATCTAGTAATTTATGTTTGCACCTCTTTTTAACAGAAGCAGGCACTCTTTTGCATTCATTATGTTATTGTGTACGTCTTATTAGATATCGGCTTACCGCCACAATTGTTGGGCGCTTTATTTAAAAATAACAAAGTTAATTCAGCAAAACAATGTGTTCCTAAGCTGAAGAGATTAACAAAAATTGTAATACGTGTTTTCCTCTTTATTTTTTAGGTACTGGATAAACAGTTATTTTGATTTGATAGAAGTTGGCAACGTTTGTATAAATATGTAGTTGTCAGTCGTTAATCGTCAAATAATTTTTAGTAAAATATCGACGACCCATCGGAAGAACTCCACAAATTTAAAGAGCGCTTAAATTTGAAGCAAGTAAAGAAAGATAAGTCGTAAAAATGTGTTGAGAGTAAAAAATAACAGACAGAAGTAAATAATGTAAATCGCTAGAAATGAGACAAGCACACAAATGTGCTGATAATTCGTATAGAGATTAATTTCATTCGCCGCAGCTGTATTGAACTATATACACAAAAATACTGATAAGCTGGACAATAATATGAGCATTAAGCTGGGTTTTTGCGTTGATCCCAAAAAAGTTGCCCATCATTCTAGAAAAACACATTCAATGGCACTCATCGTCAAAATTTTAGTGCTCGCTGCTTGGACGCTGACTGCGGCTATTTGCAACGTTGCAGCAGGTAATAAATTCAAGTGCTTAACGCTTACTGCAAAGTAATAATTCATAAATATATTTTTGATTGGGGTATATTGCAGATTGTGTGACAGATCCAGAGTCGATGCTGTGCATTTTAGATCCTGACATGGGATGAGCACGAATTTGTCATACTACCTACTAACTTATGCCTGAAGTGTTTATGAATAAATAAAATACAAACAAAAAATGTAGTCCAATGTGTCACTCATTCATTCAAGCGCTCGCTGGGCGTTTCCACGCCCTTAAATGACCAAAAACGTCGACTGTATACGTTTGTATGTATGTGTTTATATATATTTGTTTTGTTTACATGTGGAAAATCGCATTAAACTCCCACTAGCAACAGAGCGAAGGATATGCGCTCCTCCGGCATCTTGTGCGATTGTCCCAGCCACTTGTGGGTCACTGGCCACTGTTGTGTCTCGCTCTTGCGGCTACTGCTCTGCTGGCCGGCCAGCCATGTCGGGATGGATGAATAAACATGGACAAGTTTTCCACTTTCGGGGCGAAAGCTGCCACATAAAATGAAACAAAAAGAGAAAAACCAAAGAAAAATAAGACGTAGACAGACTGGCAAAGTAAAAGAAAAAGTAAAAGTTTACTGTGCCGTATCTGGCATCTGCTGCGCCATTTTGCCTCATTTCAAATACATTAACATTTTGATCTTTGCCAAAAAATATAAGAAATAAAAGAAAAAGTTGCGCAGCAAGTCGAATTTAATTTCAAATTGTGTGCGGATTGTGTAAATCACATAGTTAGTGGTTACAGATTGCATAGCTGCAGGCACACCTCTCAAAGTACGATAAATGCAGTCAATAATCACACACATACACACACACTCTCGCACACACACGAGCAACAAATTGCACAAGGTTAATATTCGTCAAACAGTCAAATTGAATTTACGTAAGCCAAACGAATGTCAAAAAGGCGCCCACAACGTCAAGACCCAGTTTGACAGAGACAGAGAAAGATAGAGAGAGAGAGAGACAGAGAGAGAGAGAGAGAGAGAGAAGGAGGAAGAGCTTGGAACATTGAACGTGTCAAGGTCAAGTTACAGTTACATCCATTGTCGACTTTTGTCTTCCTGTTGACGCCTGCCTTCGCCTAAGTGTGCCAGCAACAGGAACAACTTTTTATGTTTTTTTTTTCTCTTTTCTTTATTCTTTTTCTTTTTTTTTTTTTTTTTAGCTTTTTTTCGGCACTACTCACGTCGTGTGTCTATGTGTGTGTGTGTGGGTGTGCGTGTGTGTGTTAAAGTGCGCCAAGTCGTTAAATGAATTTCAGTGCTGCATTGAGTACACTTAGAGTAGCGGAGCCAAGTGGATGAGCACTGCGCACATTTGAGCAAAGCGAGGGACGCTTGATTTGTTTTCAATAGAGAAATCATACGTTCAATGATATTAAGCAAAAATTGTCAATTGTTTGCTTATTGAATTTTTAAATTTATTGATTGTAAAATTAAATATATTCTGCTTGGGCAATCTTTTTGTATATTTTGTTAATGAATGAAATGCGTTTCATATTTAATACTGTTAATATAATACTCAAATATAAAAATATTATTTTGTTGGTATTAATAAATTACATTTTATTAACTGACAGAAAAAAACGGACAAAAAAAACGGAAAGATTTATATATTTTCTTGTAAATTTCAGAAAAATAGTAATAAATCAAGAATTATTAAGGATAATTCTAACATTTCTTCAGCACTTATCAGCCTTATAGCTGTACATTATGGAACTTTTAAAACCGCCCGTCATTGCGTTATTTTTAATGGATTATATACACTGAATGGGACACTTGACGGGGATTACAGGCAAGTGGCGCAGTCAAGTGACGCAGACTGTCCTGTGAGGCAAGTGTGGCCGGCTGTGTCCAGTCTGTGGACGTCAAATGAAAGCCAAACAAGTTGATGTGCATGACATAACTATAAACTACACTGCGCAGCGTCAACGATAACAGTTCTTAAAGGCAAACTTGAAGCTGCAACAAACGGTGGCACGTGCGCGTACCTCCATCGACTGTGAATGCAAAATTCAAGACGTTTGTTATCTTTGTCTTAGCCCCAATCTTGGCCATAAATTCTGCTGCTAAAGTGCTGACAACAGCTAACACCAGGTGGCGCTTTAATAGCACTAGAAAATGTGGCAGGTGTTTGTTTGATGTTGTTCTTGCAACGTTGCCTAACAATGCAAATGCAGCGCTATTTCGGCAACGCGTGCACTTAGCAGCATCCGCATAAGGCTCGTAACTGTGCCACACACCCACACAGACACAAAGTCTGTCAGTTGAAAGGAAAGCACAGCTGTGACAAGGGGTAAGCAGGAGAAGAACGAGTGGTGGGTGGGTGCGGGTGTGGTTGACTGCTTCGTAACTTTGCTCACAATGCAAAGCAGTGAAAACTTTGTGTTTTTTTTTAGGTGATGTCAATTTTGTATTGCCCTTTGGCAGCAAGGCGTGGGGCGTGGCAGTCAAAATGCTTTTAAGGTTAGCGGGTCACGTGCTCTTCAACCGTGACTAGCTATATATATATATATATATATATATATATGTGGACACTTCTTGGCTGAAATCAGTGTCGCATCTTTTGCAGCAGCCAGCTGCGAATTGAATTGAAATGATGCCAGGCGGCCGTGACACGACGCCCCAAATGCGTTGCCATAAATCAGGCATCAAAATTAAATTGACATTAATGTTGCCCCCGAGAGAGAAAGAGATGCAGACAGAGCCAGCGAGACAGATTGGGAAAACATAACTGAATTCAATTCCGTTGGCTTTCTTATTCTATGCCAAGAGCTTTCAGTTATCTGGCTTCCAATTTCGTGTCGTGTGCATCGATCACGCATGGAATATTTAAGTGACAATCTTTATCGCAGTGTCCTTACCTTTAAGCTCCAATCTGGCCCCGTCAGCACCCTCCCTCTTGTGGCGCTGGCACGTAGCAAATGCAAAACAAACAGCCAAAAATGACAACTCACTAGCTGATTGCGTAATCTGTAAACTGTTGTTGGGGCAGCTGTAACACCTGTCGTCTGCGGGGTTGCAAAGTGTGTGTGCGTGTATGTGTGTGTGTTTTAGAGTTTGAGCAGCTTAGGTTTGAGTGGTTGTTCTAATTCACATTATTTTATTCTTAGCTATATATAGAAATATAAAATATGTAAGGCTTTATCAGACATGCAACATTTATGGCAGGAACTTAAAACAAACCATTCGCTCTTATTTTAAGTGCTTAACTGTGTAAGTTTTAGAGTTCGCTGACTGAAGGTCTATGTTGACAGTAATTTGGGAAATTTCCCTTTTACTAATATAAATCTCAAATAATCAACAATCAGATCCAAATTTTGTTAACCATCCTAATTTTCGCCGTTGTAATTAGCCAGCGTGCACTGTAGTATATGTACATATGTATATAATATATGTTTGAAATAGAGCTGGTAGCGTTAATTAGATTGCCTGTGCTATCCATCCATATTGAGGCTGTGGTTAGCTGCGTATTAGCGTCCCTAATTTGAGCTGTATATGCATTTGATTCCAATTTGCATATGCGATTAATGTTGATTCTCTAACGCAGACACGCACCTGAATATCTGTCTGATATGTTATGCAAACATTACATTAATTCAATTAATTACAAACTGCGGTTTGTTTGGCGCCACGTGCTGCAAAACATAAATTCACAAAATTCAACTATAAACAGTCAAATGTACAATGAAATACTCTGGAAATACTTAAAAGTTTGATAATTACTCGATAATTTGCAAATTTAGTGCATATCCTTTGAACACAATAGCATTTCATAGGGGAAAACTTGTTCATTATCGCCAATTTAAAGTTACAAATTTAAACGACAAAAGTCAAAAATGAAAAGGACGCTGACATCGATGCCAAAAAGATGAAAATTTAACTTTGTTTTGCGAACGAAATTAGAATATGTTTGTTAAACGGAATAAAGTACTTTGCTCCAGAATTGTAAAATTTATGGAAATTTGCATTTAAGTAGAAATTGAATATGCAAAACAAATTTGTAAAACATGCATTTATAGTTTTGTTAATAACTGAAAATTTCCGCAAAACTTGAGTTTATATTCATAAAAAATTATGCTGCACGCTTTTATGCGTAATTGAATATGCGTAAAGTTTTCACGCATTTTCAGCAAAATGTGAAAGCTGGTGGAAATTGATTTAAAAGCGGAGTTTAGTGCAGTTGAATATAAAACGAGTCAAAATATTTTTATTCTCAAACTTCCAGATAAGTTAGTTAGCAGAACTTTGCTTTTTGGTAGGGTAGTAAAAACCGCAGACAAAACTAACTCAAAACCACATGAGAAACAACAACAAAAACAACTGTTAACCACTATTTAGTGCGTTCTGTTGCTCAATGAAAAGAGTGCTTTTAGCCTGTGCACATTCTATATTTGGGCTTGGCCGAAAAATAAAAAATAAAGGGTTCATCTCGAGGGCATCGCAGTGCCGTTTTTTTGGAGCGCCTCCTTATTGCTATCAGACCTTTGCGGGATGAGAGCCATGATATTCCCCAGTGCCTGTACATTCATTAAATTATCGACTCTATACGAAAATAAACCAGTCAAATTCATACCAATTGTCTATCTCTCTCTCTCTCTCTCTCTCTCTCTCTATGTTTGTGGGAGCGTGCTGAACATTTTTCAAAGCACAATTTTTTGCGTCCAAAAGCCACGACTCCATTTTGTCACACTTAATGGAAGCACTCAAATGCTATGCTGCGTAATTTGCATACCATTGAAGAGAGTTCAAATACGTGGGTGGCGGATGAGTAGTGGAGGGTGGGTTTTAGGTTCAGCGTGTTGCATGTATTGCACAACTGTAAACCTTTCAACATTCGGCTTTTAGTTTCTCGTGATGTCATTAAGAGCCAGCAGCTCAGCAAAATATGCAAACATACCCAAGCCACATCCACACTGGAAGAATAAAATATGTTGGTAAAGGCGAATCGTAAGCAAGCCACTAGTGACGTAGAACTATGCAAAACATAACATCTGTAACGTAACATGCAACTATGTACTTAACATAAGATTTCGATATCGATCGATATGATTGGTGTGATCACCAGCTCGAAGAGGAAGAGTTGAATCGTTGTGAACGAAGCACAGTGAGATATAATTTAGTTTTGACTGCTACAGTTTATCATTTGAGAGATGATTTTCAATATTTATCAGAATATCAGAGGTGTACAAAATTATACCTCAGCTGAATTGAGCGTGGAGTGAGTTTTAGTTTTAAAGCATTCTCTTTTAAATTTTGTATTTAAAAATTAAGAGAAATCTTACTCATAAGAAAATGGCACCCATAATACTCATACGACTAGTCGTACAACTAGTTGTTTCGCAGTGTACTCACACACACAACATTTAGCTTATGCTGTCTGGCATAGTTTCCTGTCCACGTTGTCAGCAGAGGCATAAAGGAGAAGTTGCAGCCTGGACCGCAAAACGTCGCATGAAATCAAGAGTTTACCTTGATGTGGTGAGCGATACGTGGCCCAGGCTTAAATAGCTTGCAAAAACAACAAAAACCCATAGTTAACACATACACAGACACATACACATGTATAGAGTTTGTCTAGTGCCAGACAGATACAGAAGAGAGAGAGGGACGCATGTACAAGAGCAATTACTCATGACAATAGTTGGAGGGTGAGTCGAGTTAGTCGAGAGGGACAAAAGAGACCGGGATTATGAGTTACGGCCAGCATATCCGTTGCTGTAACCACACACACGCACCCCCCAGCAACCCCGCCTCGTTCATGGTTACCATTTTGTGTTTCTGCATTTGGCTGCATTTGCTTATCATGCACTCGGTTTGCCCAAAAATCAAAGAGTTTGCATTCTGCACACAAAACAATCTGGCAACGCTGCCCCAAAGTATATTTACTAATTGGTAATGCCAGAATCGGTATTGCAAATTTCTGCTGCCTATTTGGCACACAAAAAAGAAAAGCATAAAATGCAAATCAGCATGCAGCTAGCAGCTACTATTATGTGGCTGGCATCTTTGCAACCACAGCACAATCAGCATGCATGATTTAACATGACTCGAGCAAATGTAAAATGGCAGTGCCACAAATACACGTACACACACACACACGTAAATGAAGACACATCTGCATAGCATATGCAAAATACAGTTGGGGACCCTAAAATATACTCCGAGAAGTATAGTAGAAGAAGGATAAGTTGCAAGCGATACAGTCACAGCAGGCAACACAGCCGCAACATAAGCATAACTGCCTGGGGAAGCAACTGGGGCATATTTTGCGCCAATTTCCATACACATGGAACAACAACATGGAAGCAAGCCTGCCGATCGGCTGACTAAGTAAATGGCAAGCAGTTGGCAAATTTCTCAGTGCCTCATTTTACCCTCCTCCCCTCCACCTGAGCCACTCAACATAACCCAACAGAAATTCAACTTTGATGCTATGAATGAAAATGCAGTGCAAAACAAGCATAGCAATCCAAAAAAAAAAAAAAACAAAAGCAACGAGCAACAGAAGCTTGCAGCAGTCAGCAGGCAGCTGCCAGTAGGCAGCAAAACAACACTAACGCAACGGGAGCTAAAAGAAAATTAAAAAGTAAACACAAAAGTTCACGTGCTCTGCATGTGTCTATGGAAGATGGCAGCGAAGAATGAGTTGTGGGTGGGAGTGAGAAACGGCATCAGAGGGTGGCATCTAAAGAAGACATTTAGAATCTGCGCATTGAGCGAATTCAGAACAGCGCATGACCGAGTGCAAAAGTAAACGAGAGTATAAGAGTGAGAGAATGAGAGGGGAAGAGAGCGCGAGAGACCGTATCGAAAGCAGTGCAAAATTAATGTGCGTTTGCATTGGAATTTCTCTTCGTAGATTTGTTTACAGTTAGAATTGAATAGGGTTGTATAAATATGACATGGCAGTTTGAGGATTTAAGAAAATATATTTAAAATCTAGTAATTTTTTTCGTTAAATACGTGAGAACAATTTTAAATAGATTATATTATTAGGTTTTATTTCATATTTTATGTTCAAATATTGTGATTTATCACTCAATAATATTTTACAAACAACTGATTATTTATTATCCTTTCGAATTCCTATTTGACAGACATTGTTAGGTGAGCGCGTAGTCGTCAGAGTCTGCTACGTACTCTCCCTCTTTATCGCACGCACCTGACTTCAAGGATTTACTTTGCAGTGAGAGCATCTGATATGCTTGCACCTCCTTTGCTTGTTCCTCCCCTTACCGACAAAGCAACGTGCGTATTATTTATGCGTAGACATTCTGTCGCCGCATGCTCAGCTTTGTTGCTGCAAACACAAAGAGCGCATGCAAAATCAAAGAAAAGCTGGCTGCAAAGTCACAGACTCACAGGGAGTTAGAGTAAGAGAGAGAGGGAATGAGAGAGAGAGATAGAGAGAGAATGAGAAAGAGAGAGCCTGATAAAGTAGGACTATTGAAAGAAAACCAAACGTAAACATTTTATGAAGCGCGCGCTCTCAGTAATGTGTAAAGAGTCGAGGCGAGCGGATGTGCGCTACGCTCGTGGACCGAGCAACGAGCAACTATTTTATTTTCCACTTGCTACACACACACACTCTCTCACACACAAGCACACAAGCAAGCGCGCGCAAAACGGAATGAAAAGCAATCAAAACGAAATGAAAAACGCGCAATTGTGCACAAGAATGGAAATAAGAAAATAAAATTATAACGACACTAAATTAAAGTAAAGTGAAAAATCAATGCGCGACCAAAAGTCGAACGAAAAACTGAAGACGCACAGATACACAAATATAAACTGGCTGCAGCCACGCACACGTGTGCTTACAATCCACACACACACACAACACAAACACACACACCGACACGCACAGGCGAATCGAAGCGAATGCCTAACAAAGTGAAAGTAACGAAATTAGCAGCACAATAGGCAAACAAATAGTGAAAACAAGCGCATAAAAAAAGAAATGCACACGAGCGGCTTAAGTGCCTAACGGAAAGGCAAATGGAGAGAGAGGGAGAGAGAAAGAAACATTGAAAGTGAAATCAATTTAAAGTTGCAAAAAATTACTCCTGAACTGCCGGAATTGCTTTACAAATTGCATTCCCTGGCACCGTTCGAATAACAAGAAGAAGCGAACGCGGGCAAGAACAGTATCAACAATTACCGTTACTGAGAGTGTGTGACCAAAGAAATTAAGCGCTGCGTTTAAGCGCAGGCAAGCAATTCAACAACAACAATCACAAGAAAAACAACAACAACAGACGGCAAACAGAAGGCCGCATGGCATAGAAACGTGCGCAAGATAAACACGCAAAACACAAAAGCGAACTGGGTCAGTGTGTGTGTGCGACTGAGTGAGCGGTGTGTGAATGCGTGTGCGTGCGGGGAGCGGCCAACAAGTCCAAGTAAGATTAAATGGCATCGCTGTCGAGCGCATGCAAAAATGTGTTGCATACTTAGCAGCCAAATTGCAGCAGCAGCAAAAAGGGTAAGTTAACTGCATGAGTGGTAACTCATGAGTGTGTGAGTGCTTGTGTGTGTCACGCAAATCCCTGCGCACCTTAACAAAATCCGTTACGCATATTTACCCTTGAAAAATATTGTACGACAAACAAATAAATAACGAAGGCGACGGCGAAGAATGAGGCCAACGGCAATGGAAAATTGTGCTCAAAAGCGTCGGCAATTTGATGAACAAAGAGAAAGAGCAGGAGCAGCAGCAATATCAGAAGAAGTAGCAGCAGAAGTAGAAATTGTACTAGAAGTAACAGTAAAAATAAAAACTATTGTGCGAATTGTAGGCAAAAAAGAGCAAAGGGTGAAACTGGAGTCAAAAGTAAAATGGCCATCGGAATGCTCAAAATGTGAATGTGAATGAGGAAGAAGCAGAATGGCCAACAAATCTATGGCAAACAAAAATAACAGTAAAATAAAATATCCTTGCCGCACGCCCACCCACGTGCAACACGGACACGCAGCGCTCGCAATTTTTTTTTGCCATATCCCCCATACCCTCCATCTACTGGCAGCCCCACGGGCTAACTCATTTGCCATTTCGTTTCTATCTGTGTGTGTGTGTGCGCGTGTGTATTCCTGATGTGGGTCATAAATGTTACTCCATTTTTATGACCAACTTGCACACAACGCGCAGTAAAAAGAGAGGGAAGTGGCTGTAGAAAAAAACATACGTATTAGAAGATACCCTGCATTTGTGAGTTGAATTTACTTGAAATTTTATGTCAACTGCTTATGCTATAAATATATGGAAAACAAAAATAAATAAGAAAAATAAAAAATAGAAGTGTCCCTTTTTCTTACATAAAAAAATATACCCTTTCTAGCTAGTTGTAAGGGGTGTAGGGTATACAAAAACAAATGAAAGAGCTGCCAGCATAACCAAATAGCGATTTCTAAGGTCCTGCAGGACTAAGAGGGCAGGAGCGTATGGTGTATGAGTGTGGGTGTGAGTGGTGCAGAAGCGGTAACCAGAAGCGAAAAGGCCATTAAATGGTTCGCCGGGCAGCGTCAGTCGAACTTGTGTGTGTGTGTGTTGGTGTGTGTGTGCGTGTGCGTGTGCGTGTGGGTCTGTGTGCGAGGGTGACTCAAATAACAAGGCAACGAAAACCATTAGAATGGATGTGTATTTGTATTTGTGTGTGTGCTAATTGACTGATTGTCAAGCATCTGACTTAGGGGTAATGCGAGTCAATATAATATGCATAAAATACACACTAGCTAAAGGCTAATGTGCATACGCGTATAATAAGTAGTTGAGCATTTCCTCTATTTCTAGCGAATGGAAACCCTTTTTGCTACTGCTGATCTGGCAACCCTCATACGCAGCCTGAGCTCTCGCTCCCTCTCTCTTTCTCGCTGCCTGCTCATTTGACGTCATTATCCAACTGTTGTTTCGTTTTGCTCGTTTGCCTGCCATGCGTTTTGTACTCGCCGTTTGCTGCTTGCACATTTACTATATATGTATGTGTATGTGTTGCTGTTGTTGTTGATTTTGTGTGCCGCCGCTGCTTGACTCTGCGTGTCTAACCATTATTATGTAGCATGTCTGCGGCTAGGTAAAATGTTGAGATTTGTTTGCTCCTTCAACTCCTCGTCCAGTTGCATTTAACAATAGCTATTGTTGCTCCCACTCTCTTCTTCGTTTCTCTCTCTCTCTTGCTGTCTTTTTGCTGCATTCATTTGAGCGCCAATTAGGCAAGAACCATTGCGACAGTTTTCTGACATTTTGGTTGCGGCTCTTGACAGTAGAAAAGTAGTTGTCTTTGTGTGTGTAGACACATGTGTGCCCATATATAGAACATAACCCCCAACATTTCCTCTCTATCTTTCTCTCTCTCTATCTCTTTCGCTGTTACTCTTGCAATGACTGTCATTTGTGGCTGGCGTTGGCGTGACCTTGGAAGTGTGTGTGTGTGTGTGTTAGTGTGCAGCGCATGGAATGCAAATCCATTGAAAGCGACAGGCTGCAGTTCAAGGCTGTTTTTACGTTACGCAAGCGCTACACACGCACACACACACACGCACAAACGCACACATAGATAAGTTTTTAATTTTGTGTGTGTTTGTTCGTTCGCATGCTTATCCTTGAGCGCCTTTCACGTTGCACGCGTTGCGTTGACAGCTGGCGGTGTCAGCTTTGCGACCCTTTTTTCATCACTTATGTAATCGCAGTCGACCGCCATTTTAATCAGCTAAACACAAAATTGCTTTAAAATAAAACCAAAATAATTCAATTGACAAATTATATTCGTGATTTGCAATGTTAACAAATAAATAAATAATACTTTAAACTTACTTGTGTTAAAAAGCAATGGCAGCTAAAGCATTATGGCCTTGAGAGCTTACAAATTTAATATATTCGACTACATGTATTTAAAACGATTATTTTTCAAAACATTTATTCGGTTGTCTTCTCTTTTTGAATGGTTTTAAAAATATATCATACTCACACGTATCAGATTAAGACTCAACTTTTGCTTTTGGATGTATTTGCACATTCATTGGCTCATGTATGGTTATATGGTGTAATGGTTTGAAGTATTTATTTTTAGAAAATGGAAATTCTCTACAAATTGCAGTTTAAACCGGTTGACAATTGAGTTAAAAGCGAGTAAGCATTGTTGGTGTAAGCGAAGTAAAGCGAATTGTGTTATGCAACTGACTGTGACCTTTGCAATTGATTGCAACTGTGTATAGTACACACACATCCTTGGCAGGAGTGTGTGCGTGCCATTGTTTCACACACACACACACACACATCGAGCTTGGCTTGCCTTGTCGCTTGGCTTTTGTCTTTGCCCCAATGTCACTGAATATTTGAGCAGGTTTGTTTAATCGAAGCGCGCCCATTGCATACGTGTGTGTGGGTGGGTGGGTGGTTGGGTGTGTGTTGTATGCCCCATATGTGTATGTATGCCCGCCATGAATATTAGTTAGCATTAATGTTGCCACACACACACATTGACAATGGGCCACGCAACAATTTATTTTGCTGGATAGCTGATTGCGCTGAAGCCCCCGCGATGCCATAACGGTTTTTGTACGCCACACCTCACCTCTCTCTCTCTTTCTCTTCCGAGCGCATTTAATTTCAATTTGTAGCGTTCATTTGAGTGCAATTTGTCAGTTTTTTTTAAATTGAAATTGATATTTGAAGCTACAGCTATGCTCCGGCATAGAGAATGCCAAATGTCAACTTGACAGCTGACACAAATGCGAGACGCAGCAAAAACCAATTTGCATTACAACGAGCTACAGATGAAAAGGCATCAGATAATGTGGAGTAGACGGAAGCGGAGGAGGGGACTTGTACTTTGCAAACGGGCAAAAACCAGACGCAATGTAAAGTGAAGCGAAACTAAAGTGAAGTTGGTTGCTCATTAGGCAGCCGGGCTGCAGCGTATTCAACGGGGGGTTTCAAATTTGTTTCTCTGAACTGAATTTTGATTTGATTTCATTAGAGAAGTTGTTCGGCCAAAAAATTTGGACGTTGGGGCTAGTGAAATATAATGCCACCAGTAAATTTTCAAATGCGAACGAAACGCATAAGACAAGAACTGGAGGGAAAAAAGAAGGAAGCTGGAGAAAGACTGCATTCACAGCGACTAATTTGGTTCGAGTTATTGTTGTTGCTGCTGCTGGTGCTGGTGCTGGTGCTGGTACTGTTGTCCCAAACGCCATTTTGAAAACTCTGGCACGTGCCTAGTGACCTCGTCAATTTCTTTTGTTTGGCCAGAGCGTTGGGTAAAAGTTTGCTCAGCTGATTGCGCTCTTTACACCCTGTAAAACAAAGAAGTTTTTATTTCCTGAAAAGAACAAGGCGCAAGTTAGTCCCATTTGAAGGCTTCATGTAGCAGGCCAATAGTGACGTAATACTAGCTCTGTAACATTTGATCTGTAACATAAAACGCAACCATGTACTTAACATATGATATCGATACGGATCGATATCATTGGCGTGATCACGATCTTGAAGAGGAAGAGCTGCATCGTTGTGAATAGAGTAAAGTGAGTAGAGATGTTTGGAAAAGGTATATAATTTAGTTTTGACTGCAATAATCTGTAATTAGAATTCATATTTTAACTTGAGATAGTTTTAAGTGCTATGTGCTGAAAACTTGCTAACATAAGCTCACATTTTAGCTTATAATATTTGTTGCTCACATTTTACTCAGTGTTAAGCTCAATGTACTAATAAGTTATCTACTAGTCAATTCTATTCTAAAGTGCTAACAAAGTATCTAATAACTTAATACTTGCTAACATTAGTTCACATTGAAATTTGTTATATTGGTTGTTCACATATTAGTTCACGCGGTATCTAGTAGTCCATCATTTGTTATAACTAACAATACTGGATAATGATGAAACCAGCCAACAGTTAGCTACAAGCATTTTCCGTAGCTGGCTTGGGTAACCTTCCAATAATGTCCGTTATACTACACATAATATATTACATAAGTCGTTTGCCTTAACTGTTTTCATTTATTTTCGGCCCAAATTACACTGCAAACAGAAAATGTTTATCCATATTTGATGGACTTAACGTTGGCACACGCAATTTCTGTTTGTATTGAAGTTATCAGTGATATTAGGAACAACTAATGCGTGCAGTCGCGGACATGGTGGCTAAATCAGGAATGTAATTATGGCTTTGATCGCTGATAGGAATAAATTACCGTGTATAACAATAATTTGTGATTATGCAAGAAATGCAAATAATCAAAATATAAAATTGCACAAATCCGCAATTGAAATTCACGAAATCGTTGGACTAGAAATAAATATATAGAAGGCAAATGGAAAACGACAACAACTAAAAACAATTTGCCGTAATCGAAACTAAATCAGCGGAAAGCCGCATTGCCTCTGCGGAAAAATATATAAATTAGGAAAGGCGCAGGTACGACAAATAATAGTCCGAAACAGCATTTAAATAAAACAGGTAGACAATTTAATACCCTACGGAACTACGGAAATATATTTTAAAAGTGGCTATTTAGAAGATGAAATATGCAGGAACTAAAATGAATACAAGATGAATAAGATTAATTTGAAGATTATGCATATAAAAATAATTAAAAATTTAAGAAATAATAAGAATAAATATTTTTTAAATAAACATATGATAATATTAAAAGTCGGAAATACTGTTACAAGTATTAACATTATAATTAATTATAACTAGGTTAGGTTTAAAGGTTGTCGACACGCAGTGTTTAAAAAATATGCAGGTTTAGACTGGCAAATTTCATTTGTGGTCCTACTAAACAGCTTAACTTCAAAAGTAACTTCAGAGCTTTGCTAATGAAATCTTTTAAGGCCAATTGATAAGGAAATCAAGATGTCGCCGTCTTTTCCAACTTTTCCAACACTAATGTTATTGGTTTTCCCTAAACACAATCACCGGCATAATGAAAAGGGAAAGAAAGAGTATTTTATTTAAAAAGGAAATGGCCAAGCTCTGGATGCACTGAAGGCGATGGCCAAAGGCAATAGCTGCCACCAGCTAGATGAAGACAAAGAGAGAGAGAGAGCGAGAGAGAGAGAGAGAGGGAGAGCGAGGGAGAAAGGTGGCGGTGGAGGTACATGATAAGAGTGAGATAAGAGAGGTAGCGAGGTCATTATACATTTGCTGGCGCTATTTGTGCTTTGCGCTTGATTTATGCGCATTGAGGTAGTGAATGGAGTCGCGCCATATGAATAACGTGATAAGCAACGACAAAGAGCACGAGGCGAGGAAGGAGGGGCAGGTGGGGAGGGGTAGGGGGTTACAACGGGTACAGGTAAGAACCGGAACGGAAACAGTGAACCCAGACCCTGGAATATGTAAATGCCGCACAGAAATGCCACAAATAAAAACGGATGCTGTACAGTCAAAGTAATGGAGGGAGCAAAAGTGTGTGACAGAGATAAAGAGAGAAAGAGGGAGAGCGAGAGAGCGAGCCAGATGGAGGTAGAGTGAAAAAGGGAAAAAGACAGAGAGAGCGGGAGCGGAAGGGAGGTAGTTACAGTGTAAACAGTGGATATAAATATAAGAGTAGTTGTATGTTGAATCATTGTTTCAATTGCCACAAACTGTTGCAGTTCGAATTGTGTGTGCTCGAAAAAGGTATGCTGGAAAAAGGGTAAGCCGATATTTTGTGAATGTTTTAAGCAAATGACAATTGTTGTCACTGGCCGGGCAATGTTTGCATAGCGTGCACAAAAGCCTAAACAAAAGTTTTGAGTTGTTCTGCTGGTTCTTTGGGATCCTAAATCGGATTGACGTAAAAAGGGTAGCCCAAAAATTAACAATACAATTTAAAGCAGCAAACTGGCAACAAGCTCAAAAGGATGACAGCAAAACTCACATACAGAGGCAGCCAGACAGCAGGCGGCCATTTTTCGTGAGACTTTGGATGATTGGGGGTCGACTTTGGGGTTGGGCTTGTGGGCAATAGAGACTAGTTGAGACACATTTGCAGGCTTTGTGTTGCCCCGAGGCAGGTTCAAAGGTTGACGCACACACTTGACAATGACTATCGTTTGTTTAGCTGTCAATTGTTGTTCTTGTTGCTGCTTCACCCACACAGACAGTTTAATACAGGCTTCAAGTTCCGAATGCCAACGCAATGCCTGAAAGCAGAAGAAATAAAATGCTTTTATATGTAGATATATTAATGAAAAACTTTTGGCCGTCGAGTGAAATGAAGCATGATGATGCTCAATACTGCGCGACAATCCGATACCCTGTATGCGGCTGACGAAATTATAAATGATAAAATTCCGATAAATATCAAAATCCCATCATAAACATGACAGCTATGAATATTCATATAGAAAATAAATAATTTTGCTGTTTCATTTTGTATTTTTTACATGCTGCAATATATTTCAATTTCCGACAACTGAAACATATTTAAATGATAAAAATAGGTCACCAAACAACAAACAATGAAAATTGAAGGGAATTGAAATTATTTCAAAGAAATTCTTTTTCAATTTTTATGGAATTCAATTTATTTATTTTATTTATTTCAAGTCTTTCACAGCAAGAATGTGGCTTTGGCTGTGGGATAAACTTGCATAGCATTATTTTATTTGTTGCATAAAAGTTGAAGTTTTGTCTATTGAAATACATGTCATAGTTTGTATGTGTATATAATGTACATATATGTATCTGAATATTTCATGCCTGTGGCACACACCTGCACAACTTTCTTTTGGTTGGTTTACAGGGTACACAATATAAAAGTGAAAACTTTGCCATCGTCTTCGTCATGTTTGTTGTTGTTGGTTGGGCGTAGGGCCAGGGCCAAAGCTGCCACGCCCACGTTGCGTGCACAAACTCTTTGACATTGTCATAGTCTGCAGCCGTGGCCTCGTCGTCGTCCTCGTCAATCTTCACATACCCTCAGCCCCCTTGCTCACCACTCTCGCGTCTTTAGTCTGTCTTGTTGCCGCCTTGGCATGCATATTTTGGGACAACCTTTATTAAATTTTTGCGCTTGCTTATAACTCAAAATGTAAGCAGGCGACGACACTGTGTGGGCGTGGCAGCGACAGCAGCTGCTTTTTGTCGGCAGTTAGGGCAAGGGGAGTGGCAGTGTAACGCCTTTTGTCCTGCTCTCCGTTACGCCCCGCGTGGCGGGACGCAGACATTGCCGTCATTTCGTTGGCGTATTTAGATTTTAATTTGCGATAGCAAACTTCTTAATAGGATTTCACTGTCGCGTCTTTTCGCTTGTTTCCCCCTTCCCCAGAAAAAACGCACACCTAGACACACACCCACACACTCATAGACAGACAGACATGAAAAATGTATATTTTCAACATTATTCGCATTTATGTTGTCAGCACGCATGGCGAAACTCCTTCGCATTCATTTTCTTGCAGTTGCTGGCACTTTTCATGTTGCCCCTATTATGTAGAACGCACACGCTTCACCCAAGCCCGCCCCCCACACATACACACTCCACACTAACTCCACCCTAGCCCCTCAATTGATTGGACATTAGTTAGTTGCCTGGGTGTGGCGTAAATGGGGGTGTGGCTTTTGTCTAAAATTTACGGCAGCTCTTGTGGCTTTTAGGCCTTCTTAATTGCTTGCCTTTTGTGCTGCTGTTGCTGCTGTTGCTGTTACTGCTGCTGCTGCTACTGCTGCTGCCACTGCAGCTACTACTGTTGCTACTGCTACTGCTGCTACTACTGTTGCAGCTGCTGCTGCTGTTTCTGTTGGTCACTCAAATCCCAAATCCCAATAAAGGTTCCCTATTGCAATGAGAGTCAAATCTCTGGTGAAACTAACTAACGGCCTTCGAGCTGAATACTTTTCTGGTTTGTTTAATATTATTATTATTATAAATTGGGGAACCATCACTGCGACCTATAAGGTCTATTGTGCCACCTTCTGAGCCTATAGCTCCTCCATCAAAACCAGCTCCTGCACGACTGCTTGAATCTTTGTTGGATTGATGCTTCATCCCTAGGATGCTGCATCTTATCCTAGTTAAGGCGACACATTCTGCTAGGATGTGCATTGAGGTCATTGCAACGCATTGCAGAATATACCATAAGCAAAAATATTTGAGTGGAATTCAGATATTTTTTTAGCTCTAATGCAACAGCAATACAGATAAGAAATAGCCTGCTTAAAATCGTGTTGTTAAAAACCGCTATTTAAAATGATTTACAACATTCAAATCGGATCAGTTTATATAATTCATGTAAGATAATTGCAAAGAGAATTTAGTCTGCGACTATCGGAACATACTTTTCTTTTAATCATTTATTTATTTTTGTGTTGCACAACATTCCAGCAGGTTATCTACACAATTGCTGTGGCATCTCATTCTTATTTCATAAATGATGTAATAAGCTTAATTGGCTTGGGAATGAGCATAATATAGCGGACAGCAGAAGTCTGTGGGTGCCGAGATGGAGGGGATGGGGATAAGCGACGAGGAGAGCAGCTAGGAGATAGGAGATTGTGATGGGCGTTCATTGTCTTTTAATGTATTGTGTCTTGTGATAATCAGCGAAAGGTCGCGCTTAACTGACGTATATTAGATAATAAACGCAGACAAAACCCAGCCAAGCAGCTAACAAAATTTATGCTGTCTAGACCGCATAGAAAACAAATAAATACCGATTTATATCTATATATTTGTATATGTATGTACATATATATAAGTATATGTTTGTATGTATATGTGCAGTCTGGCCAAAGTTTAATTTAGTTGAGCAGACATTTATCAATCCAATCGTACAATGCATAATACATATTTAAACAGAAAGCCAACTAATTACTAAAGCACAACAACAAAGTTACTAAGTACGGTAACATTAGTTGGCCGACTTGTTTCCCATTTCACTTATATAATTACAGGGCTCAAACGGAAAAACAGCGACTGCATATGAAGTGTGCTTTGTACAGCCATTTAGTCATTTGGTGTTTTGCCAATCTTAATTGCTCAAATTGAAGGCAATTAAATTTAAATTGCTAAGCACTCCAGCTAACCATTGAGTAGCAGCAAAGAGTTGCAACACTTGCAACATATATTCCATTAAGTATACGGCAATTTTTGATAAACGTTTTTTTTGTTGAAGTTTTCTTCTTTTGGTTCTATAAATATGACTCGTCAATTTTGCAAAAGTTGAAGCTCGTTTTCGTATTCATAAGAACAAATTCCAAATGCAGTCAGCCTTTTGTGGCAAAACTTGCAACGAAACTTCAGCTGCAGTTTTAGATGTTTTTCACCCGCTCTCTCTCTCTCTCTCTCTCTCTTGCTGTCTCTCTTCCTGGTTGACTCAACAATGTGTGCCACTTTACATAAACGGGATGTGCGAGAATTGGATGGATGGCCAGTCAACTCTGGACAGCTGTGTCACTTGTATATTGGCAAAGCTATATATGTATAGATATACAGTGAGCGACAGCTCAAAGTAAACAGTGTCAAAGAAAAAACGTAATTGCCTGCCATAAGTAATAATTATTCATTATTTTTCAAAAATTCCAAAGACCTATGGTAGGTACATGTATTAACCACCAAAATTAATATATGACCCTAATAAACTGAGGTTTCCCCACCTGCTAGGTAGGATTATGTAATAAAGTACCCAATTTTTTGTGTACAGCTTATTTGGACCAGGTACATTATGGACACCTGGGAGCCATAGAACCCGGATTTTTTACCTATAGTTGAGTATTTTCGGTATAAATAGATCAATCCTTCGTAGTCAGTTAGTTATATCCTGCATCTCGGGTGCAGTAGGCCAACAAGGACTATGGACAAACGGACTACCATTGAACAACGGAAACTCATCCTGGAACACCACAAAAACGGATATTCACATCGCCAAAAGCTGAAATGGTCAATCTGAGCAACTTAACCATGTATAACATCATTCGGCGCTTCGTCGACGCAAATCGGATTGAGGGCAAGGGCAGAATGGCACCAAACCCTATTTTCACCGAAGAGGAGGAGCGGAGGATCATCAGGAAAATAAGGGCAAATCCCAAGCTATCGACTCCAAAAATGACTCAACAGGTGCAGGATGATATGGGGAAAAAGTGCTGTGTGGAAACTGTGCGCATGGTCCTGCGCAAACATGACTTCAATGCCCGAGTACCACGGAAAAAGTCCTTTATAAGCGCATCAAATAAAGGGACTAGGATGACGGTCGCCAAAACCCACTTGGACAAGGATTTGGAGTTTTGGAACACAGTCATATTTGAATCCCAAACACATATGGCAGGCAATTACGATTTTTCTTTGACACTGCTTTATTCGAGCTGTCGCTCACTGTATATGTCGCAGCTGCACTAAATTTGTAGCATACTTTATGGCTGAGATGAGTTTTGTAGTCTGTTTGTGTGTGTGTGCAGGCAGTGTGTAGGTGTGTGTGTGTGTGTTATTTCCCGCTCATTGGCTGGATGTGACGCCCTTGTTCGAAAAAGTATGTCAAGATTTACGCGCATCGCTAAAGCAATATAAAAAAAAAAGTAAAAAATAAAGTAGATGGAAGTGGAGTGATTTAGTTTGATGATACCCTGTAAAAGTGTGCAGAGCATCGCCACGGAGCAATATCTAACATCTGCTGGGGCTGTTCATAGTTGATTTTATTGCAATCAGTTTGATTGTGAGAAAATAAACACCTATGCATATAAAGACTATAAAGACACCGTTATATTAGCCTTTGATATTAGGAACACTTTCAATATGAGTAATGTTTACGAGCTTATTTATGGCGCCACATTTAGCGCACGCCCCCTTTTTACAACTATGCGAAAAAGGGCTTCACATCGAGCACATCGAGTGTGCTCGACTACGAGTTAGCTTGAACCCAGCTGTTAAATATATTAATCTAGTTTTATTGCCAAGTTTCCCCTTCAAAAGTGTTGCACACTCAAATGTAAGCAAACTGTTGCCATTTCTTATGGGCAGTGCATATATTTATTTAGAATACAATATTGTAGTAAGCAAGGCTATATCGCCTTAGCGATAGATTCTGATCAAGAATATATATGTCCTATGGGCTTGGAGATGTTTCATACTTTTGCACAAAATGAATATACCCTTTGTACCCATTTTTAATGGGTTCAGGATATAAAAACGCAACCAACATGGCGCTGTCTATTTCTATCTGCTTAAGTGTGTGCGTCTGAATGTGTATGTGTGTGGGGGGTGTGTGTGTATGTGTGAGTGTCTGTGGGAGTGTGTGCTGTGGGTGTGCCTGAGCTGAGGACACGCAATGCCAGAGAAGGTTGCGACGTCGCTGGTCACGAGACACTTCACGGCTAACAACGCGTCAGTCAAAGTCAACACACACTTCACTTTGTTGCTGTGCTTGTTGTTGTTGTAGTTGTTGTCGTTGTTGCTGTTGTTATTGTCGCGAAAGGGAAGTGAAGCGCTGCGAATGAAGGCGGCAACAGCAATGGGCTTGCTTGCTTTGAGGGAAATGAAAAAAATGTACACTGTCACTTTTTGACAACTGATGCGCGCACACACAAACACACACACACACACAAACACACATACATATACACATACATATGTATATACATACTTACATGTGGATGAATGCGTTGTCATATTTTAAAAGTGTTGCAATGCCAAACGGGTGGCAAACTCGGAATATTTCACACGCCTCACTTTTGCATGCTTACATTTCGCCACACACACACACACACACGCATATATATAAACACACATACTTACACTCATGTACAAACAATCCGTGACCATTTTGATTTGTTACCCTATCACAGCAGCCTCAATTCTCCCCACATCGAACAACGGAGCAAAGTGGAGAATGGTATATTTGCCATTCCGTTCATTCATTTCAATTGAAATTTGCGCGTTTCCGTATTTGCGCATTGCCAACATGTCTGGTGCCAAGCCAGTTTCCCTGGCTGCATCGCCCCAGTGACATCGGACTGCATCCTTCGTTGCTTGCTGTCGACGTGCCACATGCCGCGCCCAGTGTTAATTAAAAGCGATTGCACATGACTTGCTCTGCTCAGTTTACACATTGTTCTTCCTGTTTGCTTCGAATTGTGTTTTGTTGGTTGTTGTTCATATTCCAGCTATTGGTATTATTCGTGTTGGCTGTGGTTGGCAGCAGCATTGTTAATACCCTTGCTGAGGATATTCATGACGCCACAAGGTATGCATAGAACAACTTGATCAAATATCAAGATAATCACAATTTGCTTACGAATGACGTGATTTACTTAAGGTGTTTTGGCTCATTAGCCGTCTCATTAGTTCTAAGTACAGCCTATGCTTATTATAGATAAATATAATAGAGAGTATTTCATGCAACATAATTAAAATGTATTATTATTGAGTCTCTGTGTGTTTGTGTGGAACAAAGTAAACTTTATTGGTTTTGTTTGGTTTGTTTTGTGGCCACTCTTTAAAGTTTGCTTATTAACATACTTTATTCAGTTGTGCACAACACTTGCACATGCACTTCAGACATAACGTATACGCAGCATTGGCCAACGATAATTTTCATACCTGTGGCAGCTGACCACAGGCGGGTGTCCAGGAATCGTCTGGTTCGCAGGCAGCGCGTAGACGCTGCAAAAGAGACTGCATATTAAAGGAGGTATATGTCATATTGATATTGAATATAGATTGAGGCATCTACCATCCATAAGCTGCCACATGTCCTGGGCTGCTTGTAGCACGCATACAAAGCCCAGCCGGGCAGCTGCAACAGTCCAATTGAAGCCAAGCAATAGCCAAAGACTGAAATTGAAGTAATACATATTTATGAATATATATAGAATATATATATATATATATATTGTATCTGATTAATCCTGCAAATGGAATTTCCCCGTTTATTTTACTGTTTAATCTGATTTATTGACTCCTACTTAATTTCCAGCAACAGAAACGTACCAAATTAAAATACCGACTGTGTTGCACGATAGCGAACAATTTATATTTAGGGAATTGGTGAGCAACATTTGTATAATGAATAATAAAATAAATAAAAATAAGCATTGTAAAAACCATTAAATCAGATACGTTTGAAATATGTTCAGCAGAGTAAATCACTTTCTGGGAGTGCTATAAATTTCAAATAAAAGCTGATGTAAATTGGCTTTTTTTTTACTTAAAATATGCAGGACTAGGGCTTCAAATTCCCGATGCTAAATATATAGGAGTACAAAAAAAAACATGGAGCCATCCAAAGATATATTTTAATTACAAAAGAACTCAGCAAATATTAAGTAATATTTTCCTTTAGTACAATTGGCAAGTGGCACTTGCGTAGAGTAAGTCGCTTACCGTGTGCACAATGTGGATACTCGACACCTTTGTACGTAAGTTCAGTCATGTTGAGCAGCATATAGATCAACACAGCTGTCATCAGTCCGGGCGTAATGTAGGCCCAGCAAAGGCGCCAGTACCAGCTTGTCTCGATGCCCATCATGAACTTGATATCGGCGCAAAAGCGTCGCAAGCCTGCCAAAAAAAATACAATAAATAAAATTGCAGTTGGGTGTCCAACTTCGTAATACTCTGAAACCAGCTGACCACCTTCTTGGGGTTGAATTTCGAAGTTAGATAAATCATAGATCAATATTATCAATATTAGCAAGAGCAAGCTGGTAATCTGCACTTCAAGTTTGGCTTCATATTTGCTAACTTTACTGACTCCAGCTTTAAAATTTGACAGATATGTGATTTTATCGATTTTTATCGATTTTCTAGACCCCTAATCGGCACAGTCGAATATATTTTCCAAGTTCCAAGACAGCATTACGAAGCAAGCACAAAACCAATAAAACCAATATAATATAACGCACCATAGAACCAGGCAACGGCGAGCAGTTCTCCGATGGCTAGTATCAGTGCCGTAAAGGACACGCCGTAGAAATCGATCAAATTCACAATGAACTGTCCACCGGGTGTCACATAGACGATGCTCAGAGCGAAGCCCAGGGCAGCGAGGCCGCCAGCGAGTGCCCAGCTGGGACCCGCTTTCTGGCCAAATTGGTCGCGGATGACGCGCAGAATACAGGAGGCCATGCCAACGGTGCTGCCAATGCCTAGGACAAAGAGCATCAGGAAGAAGAGGAGCGCAAACATCTTTAGGTAGTTGTGCTTTAGGGCGCAGACAGCGCTCGGCATTCTCAATAGCTTACCTGTGGCACATACTCGAACTTGGCAATTGCCTCCGGGTATGAGATGAAGGCCAAGCCGGTGCCGCCCTTCACCACGCTCCCAATATCCGCAATGCCCGTCTCTTTGGCCAAATTGCCCAAAATGCCAAACGTAATGCAGCCGGCAATTATTGATGAGCACGAGTCCATTGTGGTAATAATGACAATATCGCTATGGCATGGCAAATAAATAAAATAAATCGGGAGTGGCTCAGTTCACTGCACCACCTACTTGTACACATTCCGGTTAAAGTTGTTGTAGGACGCATATGTAATCAGCGTGCCAAAGCAAATGGCCAGCGAGAAGAAGACCTGGGTAACAGCTGCATACCAAACGAGCGGATTGAGCAGCTCCCTCCACTGTGGCTTAAAGAAGAACACAATGCCATCCCAGGCACCGGGCAGCGTCAAGGCGCGCAGCAGCAGAATCAGTAGCACCACGTAGGGGAACACGCCCAGAAAGTAGGCGGCCTTGCCGCTGCTCTTGATGCCCCTTATCAGAACACCGCCAATGATGAGCCAGGCGACGGCCAAGCAGGCCACCAGTTCCCAATTGGGCGCACCCAGGCCATCCTCGATGTTTTCCAGCTCATGCAGTATTTCGCGCCTGTTTTTTTTTTAAGTCAAAACACATTAATTTGGCTAAAAATATTTTGAAAATGGAATACTGGAGAATAAGGCTCAAAAATGAATAAAAAAACATATCTTCAAATTTGAAATTAAAGCAAATATTGATTAATAATTAAAAATTCTTGCTGAAGTGAACCTTTTTTGGGGCTTTTTTATGCTCTTGTGGTGGATATTATAATTTAGTCGTAAGTCGTTTGTAACGCATTGCAGAGTATATCTTGGACCCCCAAAAAATATATATTGTTGATCATCAGAGTCGATATAGTCATGTCCATCTCTCTGTCTACTTCAATCCAAACTATTCTCTCAGTTTTTAAGATATTTTGATGAAATTTTACATATATCTGTCATTTTGCTGCAGACAGCACAAAAGTCGGCGCTGGCTGGATCGGTCCACTATATCATATGGATATCATTTTATACGAAGAATGGTTGAATAGAGGAGTTCTTGACAGAAAAACGTTTTTTTTGCATAGATATTAAATCAAAAATAACACAATATGAGATACAAATGGTTTTGGATCAGACTACATATATCTTATAGCAGTCATAAGACTCAAAATCGGACTAACGTTCAGAGAAAAGTATATTGAAAGTTTGGTTTACAAGGGTATGTAATCTTCGGCGAGCCTAATATATTGGCTCTTTCCTATTATGTATATATATATATATATATATATTTGTAGGCTGAACTTAACTTACTCAAAGTAAAGTTGAGCAGGTGACATTTTGCCAGTGGCATTAGGGGCAGTGCTGCCATTGTGGCAATTGTCACCCCAGCTTTCGCGGCACTCGCTCCAGGGCAGCACCGTGCTGAAGGAGGCGAACATGAAGCGCAGTGTCAGCGCCATAATGCTTGAGTAGTAGGTTATGGAGGCGCCTGTGGCGAGCACCTGACCCGCTGCCACGCCCTTGAGTATGGGCGCCAGATCAAAGGCGCGCAGCACACCGCCGCCACGAAACTGACCCAAAGAGATCTCCAAATAGTATACAGGTCGTCCAATTACCAGCAGTGCTATTAGATAGGGTATCACAAATGTGCCGCCGCCATTTTGAAAGGCAATGTAGGGAAAACGCCAGATATTTCCCAAGCCGACAGACAACGAGATGCAGGAGAAGAGAAACTCCAGACCATTGCCCCACTGCTCCTTCGCCAACTTTGACGACTCCTCCTCCAGTTCCTCCTGCTTGGAAACAATCCGCATCTGTGGCATATTCTACTTGTTTGTTTGTTAATTGAATCCGAGACGCTGTTGAAGCTCACACTTTGAGGTCGCGTCGTCGACTGATATTCTATTGTCGAAAGATTTCATTGTGAAATTGTTTTTCCAGCTTATCTGGTTCTATGCGGTGCCTAGTTTGACTTTAAACAGAGAATTGTCGGTTGCATTGCGGTTAATTGACACTAATCAAAGATGCTAAGTGAAGAGGGGCAAGTTGGCAAGCTGGTGTCACTGAGAATTGTGCTAAGTGGTTGGCATCCATCTATTATAATATATTTATTTATGTATACATTTATTTTGTATTTTAAACTGTTCGAGATTTAAGGCAGTGCGAAAGGTAAGCAGAAGTTTTCATATTTAATTTCTAATCACATAATTTGTGTGCCATTAATTAGCATTCATTTGAATGTTGACAGTTTCAATTGTGGCTTCATATATATATTTATTATCAAGCAATTAAATAGTTTTCCGTTTTCATGTACGAATTAGTTTATGGGAAATGCGGCTCGCTTGTCACTTGGGAAATCATAAAACTTTCGACAATAAGCAAGCCAGTTTAATCTAATGATGATGTTTGCCACACTACACTGCACAAAGTTAGAACTGATGTGAAATAAATTTCTAATTAGAATCGGAAATATTTTTCGTAATAATATAAACTATTTATAAAAGTGGAAATGCAAACCATTATTTTTAGAAAAAGATTTCGAAAATACTTCTTAAATTTGATCGCTCGACTGATAAATAAAATTGTATTTATAAACTATCTAAAATCTGAATATTATATTACTGTTTACACAAAAAAAGACCACCTCAAAATTAATGAAAGAAATAGTTTTAAAATTTACGCATTTCATAATAAAACTTAATGAACCATTTGTAATATCTTTCTATCGTTATAGCTATATAAATAGAAAAGTCTGTCCGGATTGACTTACCCACTAATTGGTGACCCAAGGAAGCGGCAAGAAAACTACACAATCCCATGCATGTTGGCCTGATTATGCACTGTATGTAATAGTCATAAGTATGTTATAGTGAAAGATCAGTTTTGGATTTACAACGTAATGTTTGACTCTGTAAAGCAACGACTTAATCTTAAATCGGGACTTTGAACTTGACTTTATCGATCTGCTGTTCTTTTACGACTCTGGTTAATGGACGATGCTTGTGCAGCTGTTAGATCTGTTAACCAGCGTTGCCACCCAACCAAATTTTAAATGTTCCATTTTCAGAACTGAAAGAAGATTTTTTGAAGCAATGTCAATGCCAATGAAAGCAGTTTTATATGGTATAAGAAATCTTTAAAGCTCAACTCACTCACATCGCAGCAGCTGCAGTTGAGAACCTGTGCAAACTTTTTAAGTATCTAAGAGCACTTTGCGGTGGGTAGAGGGGGGGGGAGGGGAGGGTGTTAGGTGAATGGAATCGTCTCATTTTACAGCAGGAAGCAAAAGTTGGCAACACTTTTGGCCGCCTGACAGCTTCGAAAGTTTTTAATAATTTTCAAGAGTTTTCTAATTAACATGCCGCGTGAAAGGCTGCCAAGTTGCAGCTGCCACTTTTCCGTTGCAAGCCAAAATAGATGGAGACGATAGAGTTGACAAAGTGGGTGGGCAAGAGCAATGGGTGGCAGCACGGATAGATGGAATCAAAGTGCTGCAGATGCTGAGCGTTCGTTACGGTGACAGTTTTAAATGTGTTTTTAACAACTATCCCCAGATTTATGGGAGTTAAGTTGTGGAAGCTGACTGGGGAAATTGAGTGTATTGCGAGTCGTTTATACCTTTTTTGTTTTCAAATGCTTCTATTTTATTATTATTATAATTATAATTTGCTTTTTTTTTCTTGGTGAGCGTCGTTTATTAACTCACATAAATTGCCATTAGCTGCTGCTCGAAACTGAGTTTCGATTTTTTGCTTTTGACGGCGAACTTCATTAAACGTGGGGAGCTGGTCGTTGCTTCACTTTTAATTGCAGCTGGAAGTGTTGCAACTTTACCGTGCCACAACACGCAGATTTTGCCAGCCAACTAGCGAAGCAATGTTCACAAAATGAAGCAAATAAATGTTGAAACTTTTGCTGTGCCATGCGAAACGCTAATGGGGCGTACATACATATACAGATTACAGCTACACATGTGTGCGTGTGTGTGTGTGTGCGGGAGTGTGTGCGGGTGTATGTGCGGGTGTGTGTATCAATCGATAACAACCAAAGTTACAGTTTGGGTAACTTGAATTGCAACAATAACTTCGTTCGGAGGCCCATCAACAACAACAACAAAGCTGCGGAGTGTGTCTTGTGTGACCAGCAAATACCCTGTAAAAAATTAGTATACAGAAAGTTTCGCAAGTCAACTAGCTCAAATTAGAAGCAAGTTTATAAACAATATTTACATTTGGCTGATTGCTTATTTTTCTAAATTAACCAGTTGCTGATATGAACAAATTTATGTTTTTTATCTACCCTTAGCCTTAAGCTACCCCATATGTATGTGTTTTAAAGTTGCTGGGTATAATGTGTATTGCAATTAGTTAGACTTTTTGTTGCTGTTGTTGTAGTTCGGTTACTTGTAACAAGTTTACCTTTAAAATTGATTTCAACGGACTTTGCAGCAACTTCCGTTTCCGCTCCTGCTTTTCGTGTACTTATTAGTCAGCATTGTGCAAGTTGCTCAATGTCTCTGTGTGTGTGTGTGTGTGTGTGTGTGAGTAACAACTTTTGCCATTTGCCATGTGAACTATGTATGTTTCTTGAGTGGATGGAGAGAACGTGTCGAGTTTTTACGTTAGCTGACAGCTTTTAACTACCTCGCTAAGCTCTAACATGTTATATCATGAAATGGCACACCTCACTCAACACACACACACACACACACACACACACACACACACACACCTGGTCTGCAACACAATCATCATCCACTACAGATATTGAAAGTGCAAAATCACTCAGCGTACATTTAATTTGAAATTAATTTTTAATCAACTTTAATTGAATTAAACTGCATCGAGTGCTGCATTTTCTGATGATGGAATATGGAATAAATTAATTTAAAATTTAATTGTGGGGGGGGGGTTGCTTCCCTCGCCGCGCCACCCCCCCTAAAAAAATCCCTTGTGGTTGCAGCTGCGGTTTAATATAATACATAAATAAATTGGCTAAATGCGTATTATGCATAATGAATGTGAATTTAGTGCCGCTCGTGCAACGTGCACGGGTGACCAACAACAGAATGTTGCAAGAAATATGTGGCACTACGCTCAGCATTTGTTTAGTGGTGTTTTACGCACGTGCTTCAATTAAGGGGCAGCATTTAGCTGAATGCACCTGCCACATAAAGTTGCTGCCGCAAGCACCAAATGTCAAGGGAAGTGGCACAAACGAAGACAAAGTCTTTAACCCAGTTTGGCACTGCAACCTGCAAATTCTGCAACACTTTTCCCCTTTTTTTTCCCGTTCATTTTCCATTGTTGCCTTTGTTGATTGCATTTGGCTTGTTTGCCGCACGTAATTGTTGCCGCACTCTGTTGCAGTGCTGCATTGCTTTGTTGCCCCGAACGCTGAAAAAGTTATTAAAATGAAAAGGCAAAAGCAAATCGATTATGCCGAGCTTACCCTAACCTTTGTCTTCGCACCGACCCAAACAATGCAACCAACTTTTCCACTGAAACTTTATCCAAGCGAACAAAAAAGCTGTAAAAGACCAAAAAAAAAGAACAGGAAGTAAAATGAAAAACTTTAAATTGACATCGAATAGCAATACCAAAGCCGCTACGCATGCATGCCACCGCCAGCCCGCAACCAACAAGAACAACTTCTTAGACAACCACATTCGCATTCACAACGACAAAGTGAAAAGTTTGGTGATTCAAGTTTTTTCGGTCTCTTTACAATTGCTCAAAAATGGTAAGCTCCTGCTAAGGCTGTACCCTGTAAACTGAAGTGCGCCAATTGGGGTAGCTTACTCAAGGATTTACACTTCGCAAACTACTCTTTAAGTTGTCTCTAAAGATGAGCACGAACACTGTATTAATGGTTTCATTATTTTAGTAATTATTTTTGGAGTTAGATGTGTTTTGGTCATGCCTATTTACAGGGTATTTTCTAGTCTTGTTTTACTAAATTTTAAGTATTTTTATTTTTTATTTTTTTCATAGCCTGAACGGAAATAAAAGCGAAGCTGCTGCAAATTACGCTTTCTTTGGCGCTTAGTACATGGTTCATGCTCTGATACCCTCCCCAAGGGTATTATAAGTTTGTCGTCAAATTTGTAGAGCATTGCAGAAGACGTCGCCGACCCCATAAAATATATATGTTCTTTATCAGCATCATTACACGATTCAATATGGCAATTTCCATCGGTCTGCCTATTTCAGTTCATGTTAGTCTCCCAGTTTTGAAGCTATCTTGATGCAACTTGGCATACAACTGCATGATTGTGGCAGGCAGCACAATTGTCAGAGCTGGCCGGGTCGAATCACTAGCGAACGGTCGAAAGATGAGTGTTTGTAAGAAAAACCTTTTGTTTTATTCAAATTTATCCATTTTACTGGTTATTATATACCTAATATTTGTACAAAATGATATTGGAATCGGAAGAGTTTTGCTTATAGCTGTCATAGGAGCAATCTTTCGGTTTCTTTAAGTTTATAGTTTATAGTTTACATATCGGTAGCTGAATTCCAATCTGCATGGGTATTTAATCTTCGGCTTGCCTAGGAAAGACGGATTTTCTTGTTTCTTATTCATTTCTCGTTTGCAACTGCTGCATGTGGCATGTGGGAAGTGGCATGTAGTCTGCTGCCTCGGCAAGTATTTTGTGCTCTTAATGTGAGTTTAACAACTGAATTGTTAGCTAACATTTAAATTTGCCACGCAATTTGCATTTTTAAAGCCCTAAATTTACTTTGTCTAACATTGTATGTGTGACTGTGTGTGTGTATGTCTGACTGTGTGTGTATGTGTGCGGGTGTGTGTATGTGTGCGGGTGTGTGTGTGTGTGTGTGTACTTTCTGTTTGTTTGCAGAGGAAATTATGCAAATAATAAGAATTTGCTGTCTCTATTACTTGCTTGCCAAGTCTAATTTTTGCGCAAGTTTCGCCAAGAGCCCCAAGTTGTGGCACCTTTCGTGTTTGTGTTGCCATCAGCTAGATGTTGGCATGTGGCATGTGACAGGTAATTTCAATTGCCATTTTAACTTTAAGTTCTGTTTAATTTCATGTGACACTTTGTTTGCATTCTTCTGCACTGTTGCACCTGCTGGGTTTGCTGCTGTGGCATGTGCAGCGTTGCCAGGCAATTAAATATGAATTGTAATTTTCTTTATTTGCTTGCCAAGTTTTACACTTGAGAGAAAATACCAAATGCTGCTACTCGGGCACGTTGCAATTGTCTGAAGTGCCGGCATCTTATTGGCTGCCTTATAACTTTGAGGCAGGACATTTCAAGTCGAGTTCAAGTTTTCCTTAAAGCAGCAAGGCCAAAAGGCCAATTTGCCTGCAAACAGCAGCAGAAGTAATAGCAACAGCAACATCAGCAACAGCAACAGCGGCAGCACCAGCAATTTTTGCTGCAACTCTCGCTGAGTCAACATTTTGTGGCAAACTGTGATTTGTTCAAACAACGAATTTCGCATTCATTGAAACTGTCACCCGTCGCGGCCAGCAAAAGCTGGCTGCTGTCAACTGCAAACATGCCACACTGGGCTGTGGTCTGTCGCAGCGTGCAACATTTGTTGCAATTTGTATGCACAATGACAGCGAATCATTTTGAGAGTGCTTTCCAAGTCGCCAAAGCTGTCCGCAAACGAACCAAATAAAAAACCCTTCCAAAGTCACAAAAGAATAAGCGATAAGGATAACAACTACAATGCCAGACAACCACAACCTTAGCAACTGATTTTGGATAGATTGTTGAAAAAATATGGCAAATAACAAACGATTTCGAGAATGCAGGAAAAATATGCCAAACAGATGAATTCGACTAAGTTGTTTTTAAAAAAATTAAATTGAATAAAGTTTACTCGGAACTCATTAAAAATGGATACAAATTTTCAATGAAGTTGTGCAAAAGTATATATAAAATATAAATACATATATAGAATATAAATGGTTCTTAGGCTGGATAAGCTGCCGATTCGATGTGGCCATGAACAAATGGATCTCAGAGACTATGAGAGATAGAGACTTAAAATTTGGATTGTAAATTAATTTATTAATTTCTTTACTTCCTTTTATCAATGTCCTAGTCATATACATCATAATTAATAATTCAAATTTTCAAAAACACAGCCTTCCAATTAAAATAACATTTTCTCTGGCAGAATATTGATAAAAAGTAAATATTTCATCGGAACTATCAGCAGGCGCAAGCATTTGCTGTGTGGGAGAAAGGGACAGTTTGATATACGAAACAACGGTAAATATGTGTGCAGCGAACAGAACAGTTATTTGAAACGATTTAATTTATACAACAGCTGGGCGCAGTCGAGCTCACTCGACCAGAGCATTCTTAGTATTTTTTTTTAATCTGTTATAACCAAAATTATAACAACAAATATCACATTTGCTTTGCTATAATTTAGGAAGCATTTTTATTTATTTATTTATTTTGAGTAAAACACTAAATAGCATTTGCTGGGTATCAGCTGCGTCTTTGGCAAGTTTAACAAATGTGAAGCGTAATTGTTGCTGAAGCATCATTCGGCTGTTGCTGCCGCTGGTTCTGCTGCTGCTGCCCATCCATGTGGCGTATGCGTAATGTGGTGAAATTGGCCAAGTTTGGGGTGTCGTAGTCAAGTGTGTGACAGGCGTTAACTGACACTTGGGTGCCACGCTAATGTCGTTTAGCATACTGAGACCTTAAATGGCATTTATGTGGAGCTCATCGTCCCTCGCTCAAGTTGGATATTTTCAAGGATGTGGGAGTTGCCAAAGTGGCCGAATGGCCGTCCAGTAAACAACATCAGAATGAAGCCTGATGGCATTGTGGGTCAGTGGTTTTTTGGGGTTTCCTAGTGGTTTTTGGGAAATAAGTCGCCTTAACCAAGTGGATTTTATCAAATGCCTTAAGCTATTTCTCTGTAATAGCCTGCGTTCTCCCACATTTTCAAAGGGCACAAATATGACAAACGCCACACAGATTATAGAGGCAAAGCCGTATAATTTTCGTGCAGCTTAACTGCTCAAATTCCTTCTAATAACTGTTATTAATGCGGAACTTTAGGAGTGCTTTTGCTGTTGCTGTTGTTATTGCTGTTGTTGTTGTTGCTGTTGTTGTTGTTGTTGTTGCTGTTGTTGCTGTTGCTGTTGTTTTTGTAGTGCGAGCTGCTATCTAATTACAATTCTATGGAAGCAACTTTGCATTTGTCCAGTGTCTCGTTTTCAAATCGACTTTGCCCTTGCTCTCGCTCTCGCTCTCGCTCTATCTCTCTCTCTCTCTTTTGCTCCCTGTAAGTGTGTGTGTGTGTGTGATAGCGTGAAAGCTGCCACAGCGCTTTCCTGCTCATTCTCGCTCCATCTCTGTCACTCTGCTGTTGCCTGTTGCCAACTTAATCAAATGAAGTTCTGTTTGCGCTTTTCTTGTGTTGTTTGTTTTGTCTCAACTTGCCACGAACACAGCATATGTGCGTGTGTGTGGGGGGGGGGGGAGGGGAGTTTTGTTGGTGTGTGAGTGCATCTGCTGTTAATTTTGCAAAAGCCCTTGATTCCTGCTTTCCTGCACAAGAGCAAAATGTAGTTCATGCACTTCTTTCTCGCTCCCACACACTTAGATACACTCCACCCTCTCGATTATAACCTGTAATTACATTTGTTGTCTCTGTCTCTCCTTGTTTGTGTGTGTGTGTGTGTGTGTGTGTTGACTGTTGTTCTGCGTGTTCTGTTTCAAGTACCATTTGTTTTAATTAAAATTTATTTCAAGCGTTTTAACCATAAAGTGACAACCCAATTCAAGTCTGGGACTGACCTAGCTAATACAAAGAGAGGGAAAGAGAGAGAGAGAGGGGGAGACAGCATGCTATGCAAGCTCAAGCCAAATATTTATGTACTCATTCATTGATTTATATATATATATTTTTATGCATCGTATGCGGTGAATTTTTTGATTGGTACGCGCATAAATGTAAATAAGAAAATAGTCAAATATCTCGTTGTTTAGCAAATGGAAACGTGTGCCACTAAAGTGAACAACCACAACAACAAGCTGCACAAATGTTTATCCCTTTTTTGTCGTTGCTTGTTATGTTTCTGTCATTGTATTGTTCTTTCATGCACAACATGTGTTTTCATTCCGATGCCGATGGTATCGGGCTGAATAACTACTTTAACATGCTTGTAAACTGGCTGCACCCAAGCTTGATTATGAAGTGGAGTTTTCAAGACTACAAATATATTTGAGTGACAAATTTGTGACAAATTTCGATGTATTTTTTATTGTTTTGAAATTTGCATATTTCGATTTTATTTTGTGCTTATCAAATCATCATTTTCATTTTTATCTATTTCGCTTATCGTTGCGTATTTTATTGTTTTTCGTCGCTTTTTATATTTTACGCATATTTCAGCAAATTTGATTGTTTTTCTTCTTTTTTTGCTGTTGTATTTTTCGTCTATTTCTGTAGTTGTTATTGTTTGTTTTTTGTATGTTTCGTTTATTTCTGCAGTGAAGCAAATATGTTAATGGTTAAGATAAGCAAATATAGATGTTAGATAAGATAATTTGTAAATCGTAACGAGATCTAGATATGAGTTCAGCTTACTTCATATTGTTGATTTACAATTTTCTTATCACTTTGCCACAGGCTAAAAACAATTTCTTTAAAGGGTATCTCATCAGCGGATTATCATATTTAATGTAATCATACTTCTTGTTGTCCATTTGATTTGTTTGCCAAAAATCGTTTTTATATTGCGGCTGAGAGACTGATAGATACTTGGCCACAACAAACTTTGTTAGAATTTGTTTGTGCACAAATGCGAAACACGAGCAACGTGGCAACCATAAAGAACAACCACACACATACCACATACCACACCTCACCCACACACACACACACACACACACACACACACACACACACACACACACATATAAATATTTTGCACACTCTCATGTTTGCACAATAAAATTTCAACATAACAACGCGACTGGGTCTTTGTACTTGAGTAAATTGGATCTGTGCAACGGGGCAAGAGCTGCTATGATTTCAGTCAGGGGGAGGAGGCGGGGTGATGAAAAATTAAATAAATATCTGGCTTAAAGCGTGTTTAAAGCAATGCATAGCAAGGACAAGGTGTGCCTCTCACTCCTCCTACCTTTGCTCTCCTCCATCTCGCTCCATTTCTCTCTAGATGTGCTGTGGGTGTGCCCTGATCCCGAGCTGGGCCCCGGACCCCGGCACAACATTTTAGGTATTCATGTGTAATCCATTTCGAAATTTGCATGTTTAATGTGCTGTGAGGAATTCTGTTTCTCTCTTCTACGTTTTTAGTGTTTCTTTTTTGTTTTTGTTTTCTGTTTTTGCTGTGTTTTTTGGTTGATTTGAGCAGGCTAGAAATTTAGCCAAGAACTTTGACATTCTCCTTGACTTTTTCCGCGTTTAATTTGTTTGAATTTTATTTTAGCTTTAATTTGCATATGCATAAATCCAGTCATTTATAAATAAAAACAGCTGCGTATTTTGTACATGGCAATGCCAGCTGAGGCCACACACACACAAACACACACACACATTCGAACATACGCACACACAATACATTTTGTTTATTAGCACAGCAGGTGAAACAAAAGTCTTTTGTTTCGCGCCATATTCAAGCCCGGCACTTTAGGCCATTGTTGCACAGACCTATATAAATGCGGCTTACAGCTTGAGAGCCGTTAATTAAGCGCATACAATATGCAAGCCAAGTTCTTGACCACATTGCTGCTACTCTCGCTGGCCGCACTCACCCACTCAGCTGGGTCCACAAATCAGAGTCACAGTGTGACATGGGGCGCTCGCATGTTTCGGGACACACATCTGCAGCGGGTCATCATCACGGAGAAGTCGGCATTTTTGCGCATTGTCACACGTGATTATCACTTTCAGCAAATTGTGGGTTTCTCCACAGCAACCGCTCTTTGCAGTAGTTTTAATTTGAGTTTTCTTTTGGACTGTTAGGGCTTCCAGCTTCGCATCACGGAAATTGTGGTCACTGATCAGATCAGGAATGGAAACGGCGGCTTTGCTCACCTTGTCGCTGGCGGTCCAAATTCCCACTTTGCCAAGATACATTTCAAGAGTCAGCGCAACAAGGGCTTCAGTTTCATTGTGGATATTTATGGCATTTAAATGATGTACATCAAATTGTATTCAACATGCAGGCAGTGATTTCAAAATACTGCTGATTAATTACAGTTTACTTAGTGTTTATGTTTGTGTTTGTCTGCGGATTATTTTAATAAGCATAATGAGCGCTTAATCCCAGTGGTTTAACTACCTGTGTCTGGCTGGATGGCCGTGTTTGTCATTGCTATTAAATGGTAATTGTGGAGACATCCACCTCTATAATGTATATCGTTTTATATACCTTTTAATACGCTGTAATATACATTCTCAGTCAGCATCAGCAGCCGCATCGACCTACACTTGTCCGTTCCTCCGATTATATAAAAGCCATAAAAGCTAAAGAATTCATACTTAGAAAATAAGCTAAAGTAAGGCTAACACTTGAGTACAGGGTATTTTGTAGTCACGCTCCTTTTTACTCATTTGTTCGTACTAGTTGTGTATTTGTTTATTTGCTGGCATGCAATATTCATACTTCCCAAATAGCCAGACAGCAGCATTACTTAGTCCCATGTTTATAGTATAAACAACTCAAAACTGTTGTAGTGAGTAATGGGCTGAGGGGATTGTGAAGGGGAGGGGGCTGTGGACGGGGGCCGGGTTGGTTGGGTCATGTGTAAAGTATTGCCCTTTCAACCATGCTTTTAGCCAAACGCAGAGTGACCTTCCATTTGACTTTCAAGAATTCAAGTATTGCTAGCTGGACTATTTCTACCATTTAAGTAAGACAAATTGAATATATATTTAATTGAGTATTTCTCTTTCAAATATTTATATCTGGCTCATAGTTTTTTATATCTCTTTCGATTTGATGTTTGTTTCATTCTATGTTTAAATTTATTATAATTTGTTGCCCTCTCCCTCACAATTTGGCCTTCCAATTGTTTCACTCTCTCTCTCTTTTTCTTGAACTTGATCTATTTCACTCTTTCTCTTTCCCTCTTACTCTCTTTTGCGCCTACTCTTTATCTCTCCTACTCATTCACTCTCTCTCTCTCTCTCGATCTTACAAACTTAAGCGTTTTGTTGCTCATGCTGATATTTTAAAATGTCCTCGAAGTGTAAAGGTCAACAAGTTCTTAACTTATAATTGGATAGGTGGAGGGAGGGGAGTAAATTGTTTGCTGTATGGCTTGCATTTAAGGACATGCATAAAGGTCAGCGAGCATAAGGTAACAAGGCTAGCTATAAATACAGTGGCAAATATACGACTGAAAACCAGAAATTAACAGCAGAAACTGCAATTACAACCGAATTATCTACTCGACTGTAAATGCAGGCAACCATTTGTGCAACTTATTTGTTGTAGAGCATGTGGGCTTCGTTTTGGTTGAGGGAGCAGCCTAATGCTCAATTCCAATTCATTAGGCAGCCAGAGCAAAGAGTGCGGGGCAAGGAGGAACGATGGGAGATAAGGGGCATTAAATTAAATGATGCAGCCGCAACTTAAATCGAGCAAATGAGAAAATATTACCAGGCGTATAAGCCACAACTGGCTCTTTGGCATTCGCCAAATGCCAGGTACTTAGGCTTAACCCACAACCCACCCACTCCGCCCATTACAACGACTTCAACCCACTGGCCTCACTGCAGCTCAAAAACTCACAACAAATCCAATCAATGTAGCAGACAGCCTCAGCACATGTATCGCATGTGTGTGTGGTGTGTGTGTGTGTGTGGATGTATGGGTGTATATATGCTCATATGCAAATAAGCGCTGGATGCCATATAAAATTTAATGTGTTGCCTGCCTCAGACTTATCCCTCACTCTCTCCCTCTCGCTCCCTTTCTCACTGCCCGTCTGTCGATTTTTGGTTGTCGCTTTTGCTGCTGCTGCTGCTGCTGCTGCTGCTCCTGCTCCTGCAGGCTGTTATTGTTGTCAAAGAGTGTTGGATTTAGGAGCAGCCATTGATGCGTATGCAGCCCATCAATCGTGAGGAATTAAAATTTTATTATTCCATATGCGCAGCAAATGGCGGCAGAGCCTGAATGCTTGCATACACTGCGTATACATAATACGCACTACGCACTACGCACTACGCATACGCCTTGCTTGCTGTACATTTGTGCTCGAAAAACGACTTGTGCAATATTCGGCAATGATCATTTAAATGCAAATGCGTTTGGCCATCAAATTTGAACTAAGCATCGTGCCAGGACTCGGCGCCATTAACCGTTAAATGGTGATACTACCCAAAGACCATGTTGCGTAATTGCTTCAATTAACTGCTGGGCACAGAGCACTCCTCTCACATCTTCTTGTGCCGTTTGCCTGGCCTGGGCAGCCATTTTGGTAGTTGCTCAACGCCAGCAGTTTTATTACTTGTTCTTCCTTGCCGCACACACACACACAGAAACACACACACACTAGCTAGTGACAGTGTATTTCATGCACTCTTGGCTGGCATTCTGGGATAATGCAGCGACTCTACGAACATTTTACAATGTACACCCCTCCCACGCACACACACACATTATTGAGCGCAGTTTGTGCCACTTTGTGACCCTATAGTTCAATAACAAAATTGTACCTCAATAGCCGCACAACACTCACAGCCACCCTCAGCGGGAGTTTGGCTAGCTGTAGGCGCTAACAGCACCATAAATTATGCAGGCTGTTTGTTAGCGTTCGATAGAGTGTAAATGATGGCATAGTTCCAGCTTCGTTGGAAGCCAACATCTCCCACATACACAGATGAGTTTGTGCTTCTACACTGGGAAAACTAAATCGTTTGCTTAACGGAGAGCTCTTTATTTGAAAATGAGATCTAAGTTCAGTTTAGATCTGCATTCAATGTGGTGTGTTACTTGTATAACATATAAATGATGATCATTTTGATAGCCTTTTGGAGGCTATTTTCATTTTGTTTTCAAATTTGAAATGCATGAAAGAAGATGTCTCCAATCTCATAAAGTATTATAGCCATTTATATATATGCGCAAAACTACCTCAGCTTAAAATAAATCATGCTGAATCTTTATATATATATTCGTATTCTTGCTGAAGGCAAGATAGTAATCCAATCTTTCACATAGCTGCTCTAGGAACTAAGTGTAGATATATGATTCTTAAGTAGTCATTTTAAAAGCAATCCGTTCTTGCTTGTTGCTCTTTATTTAATTTATATTATTTTTATTCTTTTTGAATTTGAAATCAAACAAAAATGTCTAACAAAATGAAGTGCTTAAAAATGTACGCGATTTTCTTCGCTCAGCTCGCTGGGAATATTCTGCAGTTGAAATATTTGTATATGCAGCCTCAAGTCTGTACAGAGAAATACCATAATTGAGCTGATTGCGCTCAAAATGGAATTTATGTAAGCCTATTAATTCCAATTACTATTTTGCTTACACTTTCGCATTCCCGTTTTCCATTTGTTTCTTTCTCGCTGTCTGCCAATGTTTGCTTTCCTTTTTGGGGTGGCTTTTTTTTTTTATTTGTCAAGCACTTCAAAGCCAAAATCCTATTAACTTTAAAGAGCTCAGAATCATTTCTTGTCTATCTACATACAACTTTATTTTCTTAAAACCCTATACATATATATATATATATATATATATACAGTTACTGGCGATGTGCTGTTTTGCTTGCGCAATTGAATGGAAACTTTTCTACGGCTTTTGCCTTAGATCTGACTCAAGTCTCGATGTCCTTCCATTCCCTGCATTCCCCTCACACACACACACACACACGCACACTCACTCATTGCATCAATGCAACTTGAAGGGTTTTATGCAGACTTCCATTTGACTTTGTTTCAAATGTGCACACACAAAAGATAAAACTCAAGCGATTCCCTGCGCCTCCCCTTGCTGAATCTGTCGTTCATTTCACAGCCACTTTTGCTATGCGCAGCCTGTTTTCTATTCTTCTTCATTGCTCCTTACCTCGTTGTGGTTGTGCCTCTCTCCTCTCTCCTCTTCCTTCTCCTCTCTTTTCTGTTGCATCTTTTTCTTTTTGGTTCCCTTGTCATCACGTCTTTGTTAAGCGTATAAAGTGTGAAAGTACATGGAAAAGCATTTTCCTGCTGTCCCGAGAGACCTTTGTTTTTCAATTGCAATTTGCCATATTTGTGGCAATTGTTTCGGTCTCTTGCAAAAATTCCCACACCCTCTCTCTCTCTCTCTCTCTCTTTCATTCTCTCTACCTCTCTCTTGTTGCATTTGTTGCAGTTGTCGTTGTCTGCCACACAAAGGTACTCTGAATTTTCGACATAAGCTGACTGTAGCTGTAACCACAGCTATTAGCTGCCGGCTGTTTTGTGAGGCGGTATGCATATACCCTATTCCCGAACAGGGAAAGTGGCATATGGGATTTGTCTACTAGGTTCTGTACTAATTGAAGTTGCAGAATACCTGAAACAATTTTAAGCAGTTTTCAATATTTGTGGCATATAGTGTGCCATATCTTGTCTGATATTTTTACTGAAAATATGTTTAATTAGCTAATTGCGTAGGACATTTGGCAGCGACCAGTTCCCTTTCACATATCCCATGTATCTGTTTTATTATTACTCTTCTAAAAAATATTATTTATTTATTTTGAAAGTTTTTGTTTAACAAAATGAATATTACTTAGCCTACTTGCATATACATATATTTAATGCCGCGGAGCAGACCATATTGCAGTTGGCTGCAGAGTATTTTACAGCTGTTTCAGGTTGCCGGGAAATTTGGCGGAAACTGTCAGCTGTGTGTGCACTCGTCGCACGCTGCTGCACATTGTTGCATTTGCTTATCAGCTGGCTGCTTACATTGTTCTGCAACTGATTGCTGGCAGCTATTCCATTGTGGCTGCTATTTGTAATAGTAATTCTATATTGATTTCTAGAAAATTCCTCACTTGGCATAAATTTGAAGTTTTTTGCCCCTGCGGCTGCCCTTCATCCACAGTCGTCAAAGTGCAGCGCTAAATCAAAGCCAAAGACAGAAAGAACACGCTAAATATTGCATATTTAAAATGCCAAATGCAAATCAATATAGAAACTAGTCCATGCATTGGCCCTTTGTCCATTGGGTAACTAGTGCAGGCATAACAACAGTTGTCGATAGTATTTAAATTAAACTTTATTTACATCAATCAATTAAAAGTGGCAATGTCTGCCGTACTATAACTTTTAGTCAACTTTCTGGACCTTTGCCCCATAGGCTTTCACATAGAATTTGCCAAACATATACATCATAATGACAGCCTGAGCAATTTGCACAAACAGCAGAATATTGGGAATGTGACAATCCTTTTGCAGCAGTACGAACATTGGATACCAAAATAGAACAACAAATTGAGCGATTTGGGTAATTGTTATATACTTCTTCCACCAAATGTTCGCTTTGAAGCCAGGTAACAAGGTCGAAATGAAATAATAGAAATACATCACTGTGTGCACTAATGAGTTAATCATGCCAACGGCATTGAGTTGACCACCAGTTCCATAGAAACGCATTATCAAATAGCAGACGGCGGACACCATAACATGATGGTACACATGGAGGAAACTAATCTGCTTCTTGCTCTTGCGCAGCACAAAGAACACCGTGTCCAGCAGATCCAACAGCTTATTGATGAAGTACGCAAAGTGCAGATAGCGCTCCAGATTCTTGTGCTCGTGGCCAAGCGGAAAGGTTTCCATACACTTCAAATCGCATATGCGCCGTATGATCAGAAAATAAAATGTCTGAAAGGAGGGTCAAACTTGGCTGTAGTTTTGCACTTTCATTTTGTTAACAGAAGCGGTACTGACAGCACCAAAAAATATTCCATTGTATGCCACCTGGCCGAGATTGTAGAACTGTAAGACTCTTCTTAATTCGTAGGGTTCACGATTCTTCATATAGATCTTTCCAACCTTCAGCACAAATATTAAATAGATTCCGAGTATCGTTATGATCGGCCATGGTGAATTGGTCAACGGCAGCGGGTTTGGATCTGGGTGTGTCGAAAAATATCGTTTTTAAAATATTTACTTTTGAGATACGCTGCATGTACATATATATCCTACCCGGATGAGGTATATCAAAAATCCCAAACATCTCTTGATTTAATTTTGAAGCTTAGGTCGATTCACGTCGCAATACACTTTACGAATGAACGCGATTCTCGAACTGCAGCCATATCTAGTTCAAAAATGTAGTACTACAAATGAGTTCGATACTTGAGTTTTTTTCAACAATTCATTTTGAGTTTTGAGAGTCTAGTGCAAATTTCTGCTTTTTAGATTGCGCAAACTTCTGAGTTCAATTAAGGCCTAGCACAAGCGGACGGAAAGAGATTGAGAGATATAAAGAATAGCGGAAAAAGGTGGAATACAACCGAATAATACCTGCGAATACATTCTAGATCCATGCCAAGCTCTTTCCAATTTGGATCATTAATATTAATGAGACACATTGATTGTTTATTTGAATGCAACACTAAATCGTCGTATTTTATCAAAATAGATATTTAAGTTAATTTATGAGCTGAAGTCCGCATATACAAAATGACCTTGTACTTAAAGTATATAATAATACAATGAACAGCAACAAAAATATATATGAAACTTCTCACACAATTGAAAGACTCCATACAAACCCAAAGAGCAAAATTGGAACACTGGGGTTGAGAAATTTAGTTGCTCTGGAGACTACAAAATCAAAATTAAAAACACGACTCTCTAAACCCAAATCTGACATCAAAAGAAAACATTGAGTAGACACTCATGCTAGGCTTAACCTCAAAAAAGATATATATATATATATATATATCTTCTGCGTGTCAAATATTGAGTAATCAAATTAGACCATACCCAGTTAGTGTTACAATTAGAATACCCTCAATAAGTGTATTATTTAAATTAGATACGCAATGTAAACAAAGCGAAGTCGAGAACAGCGAATCGAGATTGCACGATTCGGAAATACCCTGTACTCAGTTGTAGTGTTTTAGCTACCATTATCCATTCCTTTTGTGTTTATTTTTTAATAATTATTTAGAAATTATATTTTAAATTGTGAAATGCTTAACGACAAAATTACGGCAGCTTGACTAAAAATGTTTTACGGAGTTTTTGTGTATCATCAAGATATTGATATACTTTGCTCACTTTGTATTAGTGCTAATGAATTCCGATTCTAAGTCGATATTTGGGGCAAACGGGTGCTGAGTCTAATCGTGTTGGATTTCGTTTGAGTAAGTCGAGTTCTCTTCGTTTGTTTTAAGAGCGTTTGGCTTCGAGTTTTAATTAGACTGAAACTGGCTGGTCGCTTAGAGACTTGGCTTTGTGGTATTTTATCTACCATGCACACTCGTGTGCTCAAAATGCAGATTCATTAACATAAATTATGTATTCAAAAGGCTAAAAAGTCAAGACAATTAAGCATTATTATCTTTAAAATATGTATGTATGCATATAAACAAAGAATATTCAATCGATGGACTCTGAACAGTGGTAGAAAACATTTAAGAAGTATTATTTAATGTGAAATCATTTTATTGTTGTTTCGCATTTTGAGGCCTAATATATATCTTATAGTAGAAGTTACCAAACATGACCAACATAGCAGTAGATTGAAAAAGCTGCATGTATTGCATCAAGATCGGAAATCCGCAGCCACGATTAAATAATAGCATTAAAACCGATTGCGTAACCAATATAACGAATTGGACTATCTGTAGTCGGGTGATGTGCTTCTTCCACCACAGGCTGTTCTTCACACCCGGATACATGGCCGAGATGAAGTAGTAGTAGTACATGACGGTGTGTACGAAGGTGTTGCATAGGCCCATCGTTGCGTATTGTCCTCCAAAACCGTAGATATTAATCACCCAATACGTGACATAAAACATGCTTACATGATGATAAACATGGAGCACAGTGATCTGCTTATAGCTCTTCCTAAGCACAAAGAACACGGTATCTAACAAATCCAGCGCCTTATTGAGGAAGAAAGCATATGACGTCCAGCGTTCCGTATTCTTTACGGGATTATCTTCCGGGAGCGATTCCATGCAACACAAGTCGTAAATCGGATCGATGATTAAATAATAAAGGATCTTTAAATAATTTGTTGTTGATATTACAAAGTTGTATATACATAAATGCCATCTACTTACATAAACAAAAATCATTGCATTGCAGATCATCTGAATGGCATCATAGACGAGCAGGGCGTTTTTCAAATTGTACGGCTTACGGTCTTCCATAAACCGTCTGCCGATATTCAGCACAAACAGCAAATAACCCACAGCGACCAATGCGGTGGGCCATGGTGAGCTCAGCAGTGGCATTTGTTTCGCCCAAGCATCTGAATAGCAGATTGTGATTAGCATCCTTTAAAGATCGTCACATACTGAGTGTTGAGTATTACCTCTGGGCGGATTGTCGAAAACTGCAAACACTGTCGAATTCATAGTACCGAATTTGATTGAGAACCGATTGCGACTAGGCATTAAATGCGACTGCATCGACCGACTTTTTCATGTAGTTTGCCTCGTTGATTCGAACTTTTGGGTTGTCTCTGCCTAAGAAAGTTTCCGAATTTTGTTAGCTCTTGGTTAAGGCTATGTATTCACTTGAATACATTATTTTCTGCAGTGTTTAAATATATTGTATTTAATTATCGTCTAATACGTTGAAATATATTCCATTTGATTTTTTAGGTTTCGCAGCAGACTGTGCCAGTGAAACCCCTGAACAAACAACAATGAAATGTCAACGTGGATATGTGCGACCCTGTCCAGAGCGACAACAACGAGAACAAGAGCAACAACAGCTTAAGCGACACATAATGTGGCAAGCACTTGACACAAAGCGAGCACGTTTATGATCAAAAGCAGCAGCAGCAACAAATCTAATTACACTGGGTTGCCTGATGTTGATGCTGATGATGATGATGGTGATGATTGGCTTCCTTGTTTTGGCCAGCCGGAAATGAGCAACGCTTTGTGTTGTTGAACAATTGAATATGCGTTCGAGGGCATACCGAAATGCAGCTTGAATCTTAAAGAGATGCCATACACAAAGCAACAAAAAGTTAAATAAACGAGTGCAACTACAACTGCAACTGCAGCTGCTTAGAATTTAATTAAGCGCACAAAAGAGTTGGCACAAAAACAAAAAGAACAAACAAAAAGAGAAAAAAGAAAAGGCGCTCAGTTTCCTAAAAAAGGCAGGAGTGGTCGTGCCGTGGCTGAGGCAGCAGCCCATTTCCTCGGTTGCCATTCAGTTGAGTTCATTTTGAAAGCAAAAGGCGGCGGCCAACGACCCCAAAGCAGGCTGTAGGCGGGGCTGCGGCACGTGCTGCCTGCCCGGCTGGCTGGGCTACCAGTGACACTGGCCAATTAGTCGTTGGCAATAATTTTGGCTCCATTGACCGTTAGCTGGCTGCCACACTGATGACTGCCGCCAAGAGACGTGCAGCAACCGGCGGCAGCAGCAGCAGCCACAGCAGCAACAACGAGCAGCAGCCACTGCAGCAGCATCAGCATCAAGTGCAACACCATCATCACCATCACCATCATCATCAACAGCAGCAGCAGCAGCATCAGGATGCGGATCAGCAGGCGAATGAGTATCAGCAGCTGTTGCAGCATCAGCACCATCCGCATGCGGCACACCACCACCCACAGCAATACCATCAGAGGCAACATGCGTCACCACATCGGCAACAACACCAACAACAACAACACCAGCATCAGCATCAGCATCAACATCAGCCATCTGCATCAACAGCAACGGCAACACTGCGCGATTGTTCTGTCAAATTGCCGCTGGACATTCTGTGAGTAATCCAAAAAAAAAAAAGAAAGAAGAAGAAAAAACCCCCGTAAACCCCGAACTGGCATTAAGCAAGCTGAGTTGGGTCTCGTTTAGATTAGAGCTCTCCAATCCCCATTGGGCTTCTTTGCGCTAGACGATTTGACTTGTTAAATACCTAAATGCCCTGTGTCAGCGTTACTCAAATGAAGGGTATATAAGCACAGATTAGATAAGAAGTGCAACATTAAGAGTTAGTCACAAACTAATTACTAATGACTTGTGCAATAAACATCAAATTAAATGGAAATTTCCAACTCTGATAGCATCTTAATGAATGATTTCAAAAGTCCGCCTTTGCACATTTCACAACTTGTTTATTGAGATTGCAAGGATCTTGATGCTGGGTATTAAGCAGTCGTCCGTTTCACTTTAATGGTTCTTTATGAGATGGCAATGTCAAATGGAGCAAAAAGTCAATGTGCGCACGTCTCGTGCTTTCATAAAATTTACATTTGAACGACTTGAATGAAAATTGCAGTCATGTTAATGGCAGGACCGACCATCAATTCCATCAGCAATGCTTTATTTATATTCTGCAGGATGTACCACACATCCATCTCCCTGCATGTCAATTAACTTTCGGAATAACACGCTTCCACGAGCACAAATCCAATCTATGCCATTTTAAAGTGCTCACTCTGGATGGATATGAGTTGTGTTCAACATATCACCTTAATTGAGCAACTTGCTCATGCAGGTGGTATTCGACTGTTAAGCGTAAATAAGCTCGTTGGGTTTGTGGTAAAATCATATTTAATTATTTGCTGAATGCGCGCCAAATAAATTTATGTAAATATTTAGTCCGCATCAAAGCAACCGCTGAAATATAATGCGAGTCGGATAAAAGGGATCATTAAAATCAGAGTTGTGGAAACAATGCAAAATCACTGACCAACATAAAAATGAGAGAAAATTACGGAAAGCATAATTACATCATTATCTGGCATATTTACAATGCGGTCAATTTTGATGAACATTTTTGAAATTCGAACCCTTTGTTGAAGGCTTGGATACGTTTCATTATTGATTATTTTAATGATTTAATGAATAAAAACAACTCAAAAGTATTTTATTCCCAAGGGGTAGTAAAAATGTTAATTGAAATGTTTTCATTTATAATGATATTTAGATCTGATTTCCTAAATATTCAAACGTAATTAATTTTCAATTCTATAATCAAATACAGAGAGAGCTCAGAGAAAGCTTAGTAAAAATGCTGCTTATTAATATTTATTGATTTTATAATTTTTTAACAATCAGTAAATGCTTAGCAAAGACCAACTTTTAAGACAACAACAAATTCCGGTTTTACTAGGTATTCTTGTAGAATAAGGATACTTGCTGAAAATTGATTTTAGACTGATATGAAAATGTTTTTTTTTTATGTATGCTTATGAACATCTCGATTGTTCCTAGAGGACATACATTATTTCTTGCATACTCTGCGAGTTACGGAAATCTCTCAACCAATTTTTTTTACAGTGGTCCGATTCGGTCCGATTGCAGATTGATTGATATATGCCAAATTGGAAAAGGAAAGCCTCAAAGCTGAGAAAGTTCTGCTTACACACAAACTAGAGCACAGACAGTCGGATCAAGTCTATATATGTATACTTTATGGTGCCGCCTTCCCCTTACCCAATACCCTCGGCAGATGCATAAAAAGCCGGAGCTATCCTTAATGTTTCTACCCAAACTTTAAGTGCTTGCAACTGTAAAGAAATTGTGAGAAAAGTCAGACACATTTTTCAATATTAATTAAGAAGCGACACAAATCATTTTTAATGTGCAACAGTCAAGTGGACGGAGAGATAAATGTAAGAAGTTGGCCATATTAATTACACGAGCTGCAATTGCTGAGGGGTTTTTGGCCAAGTCTTTAAGCCGCATGGCAGCGAATTGGCCGGGATTTTTAAGCATTTAAGCTGCCTGCAGGGCGACATAGCAACCTGAAAAAGGGAAAGAGGTAAGAGGAGTAAAGGGGCATGAGGCCTGGGTGCATGTCAGTTTGAATGCGTGACAGCAGCAGCAGCAGCAGCAGCAGCAGCAACAACAGCAAGCACTATAATAACAACACGACAGGAACAACAATAACATAACACTGAAAGGGAAGCGTTGCGTTTATGCAGATGCCAAGTCAAGTGGCAAGCAAAAGAGGAGCGTGCAACGAGGCCAGTCGAGCCTGTACCAGTGTGAATGTGTGTGTGTGTGCTGCAAATAGAAAACCTTAAGCATGCCGCAGTCACTGGACGTCTATGCCGAGACATAAAGAGAGACGGCAGCTTTTTGAAGTGTGCGTGCGTGTGTGTGTGTGTGCGTGTGAGTGTACGTGTGTGTGTGTGTGCGTGTGTGTGAGAGACTCCTTGTGGAACTGACTCCAAGCTACAGCTGCCGTGTCGTTACTTTTAATGAGGTGTCGCTGGTGAAACTCGGCCAACAGGATGGAATGCCAGCTGCCAGCTACCAACTACCAACAACCAACTACCAACAGCCAGCAGCATGTTGTTTGCCACCCCTTCAGCCCCTCTCGCAACGTAACGGTATGCCTCAACTCTTACGCTTGCTCCAGAAATGCAAACATAAATGCACTTAGACATCGTCTGACTAGCGGCTTCTCTACTCCGGCGGCATGCTGCAAATGAAGTCATCCATTAGACGTCGTCGCCGACGTCGTCTATGTTAAGTAACGTATACGCCACGTGTGCGCTGCTGCAGTTAGTTTTGCCCATAATGGTCTAAGCGGAAACGCTTATAATGGTATTGGGTTAAGCGTTGACAAGGCACAAGGCACAAGGCACAAGGCACCCAGGTGAAGACAGTCCGCATTTCTGGTCATGTGTCGCTGCACTAATTTCAGCAACAGTTTTTCTGCTTCTCTTTTTGGGGCAGGAATGGTGGCAGGTTTGGTGAGTCATCGGCATCGAGCTGGCTTTGGCTGCTTGTCGTTTGGGCGGCCACTTTAATTACTCAGCAGCAATCTAATTAGCTTAGCGACAGCCATCTCCTATTGAATGTGGGCGTCCATTACATTAATTGAGCACAGGACCACCTCAAACACAAACGAACTTGAAGCCTTAATGCTGCCACTCTTTCGCTTTTAAATGCGATTCTAATCTATAAATAATTATAATTTTGGGAAGCACTCAATATCGACATATTCGACGAATGCTCCACGATTGCCAATGATTGCTTTGCCAATAAAATCAATTTTCCGACTCATCATAGACTGAATACTTTGGCAGCCATTTATCAATGCCCATTTTTGGTTTTAGGCAAATTGCATTTTTATTCAGATTTATTATGTAATTTATTAAATTTAAACTCTAGTTTAATTTTTTTATATTCATTTCTTTATTTAAATTTAAATTGCTATTTTAGGAATTGTATTTTAAATTTGAGATTGAACTAAAACGACTTTGTTCTCTCTGGGGTCTTTGATTGGAGTCATCTAATTAGTGTTTCTAGTTCGCAAGTGACTACTGTACCTCTAATGCACTTTCCACTCTCGTTTCAGCTGGCTGCCCAAGTCAGCAATGCGTCCGGTGGGCACAGATGCTTCGCACACGGATTGCATTCTAGTTGTTGGCGTCTCCCGTCCAAAGCTGGCCGTTGTCTTTCTAACGGTTATGCTAATTTCACTGTTTCTCACGTTCCATGTGCTGTACGACAGCGCCGTGTACAATATACAAGCAGCACAGGCGGTGCACGAACGTCATCGCCTTTCCTTGGCCGCATCCGCCTCGGCCTCATCATCATTCTCCTCCTCATCGTCATCATCATCATCAGCTGCTGCTGCTGCTGCCGCTGCTTCTTCCTTTGCTGGTGGCACTTTAAATGCCAATCATTTGCCCGTTTTTGTTAAGCCGGTTGTCAGCTCGAATCAGCTAAGTCATCCTATGGTGTTTCCCTCCAGCCGCGTACATTTCCCCAAGACGAGCAGACGCCTGCCCCAGGTGAGTAATATGCCAAAGGCTCCTTCAAGTTGCACAACAACATCGACAAATTTATAATTGCTGCCATTTGCATTTGCGCTTCAATTTCAGGCACTGATAATTGGCGTACGCAAGTGCGGCACTCGAGCTCTGCTGGAGATGCTCTATCTGCATCCGCGCATCCAAAAGGCTGGCGGTGAGGTGCACTTCTTTGACCGGGATGAGAATTACCTGAAGGGCCTCGACTGGTATCGCAAGAAGATGCCCCACTCGTTCCGGGGCCAGATTACCATCGAGAAGAGTCCCAGTTACTTTGTCTCGCCCGAGGTGAGTCTCCCATCCAACTAACATTCAACATTCAACATCCATCCCAGCTTACACTTTGATGTTGTAATTGGCAATTAGGCTTGTCCGCTGCACTTCGTGGACAATAATTAATGATTAACTGGCCACTGTTGGTACTTGTATTGTACGTGTATACATTTGTACAGGCAACCCATGGGCAAACCCACTGAATTGACACCTATCAAATTAAACCGAAATGTTTTGGATTCTCAATGAGAGATATTTCCCTCTCTCTCTCTCTCATTTTGTCTGTCTGGCAGCTTGCCTCATAGTCAATTTCCGTATTTCTAGTTTAGAATCCGTGTCGGTATCCAACCAATTTTGGGAACGGAAATGTTTGCAAATTCATTTGCCAAACGGCGTCATCAAACACACAACGTTTCTGCATGTCCACACAAGGCTCTCAATTTTGTCCGACTCTATTTTCATTATAGTTCGTAATACCCTCTTAACTCTAATGCAAGAGATTACCAAAAAATTGCCTGAAGATTGATTATATATTCATGGTTAAGTCTATCTTTATGACATTCATTAAAATTTGCAGTTTGTTTTTGAGTTCTTAAAGAAGATTTAATTTGCATATTTTTTACTATTGCCGTGCCCCGACTTTATTTCAAGCAAACTGCAGAGTATCTTTCAGTCGAGCACTCGTTCAGCCATTGAATTTTTTGTTTTTTGTTTTTGTGTTGATGTACTTTGTTTTTTTTTGTAGTTGCTTTTTCCGCCTGTTGCCCGCAAAGTGACTCTGGTGCTGATGCAATTTGCTGGTCGAGCCGGAAGTTGCATGTGTCAGTGAAATTGAAGCCTCCAGCTGGGAGCAGGGACGATAATAGCGGAGCGGAGCAGTTGCTCGCTTTTCGGTTGTCATGTCAATGCAATGCAATAATTCACACAGCTTATGCTTTCAATTTGCAACTGAGCTTCAGTTTCCAGCTGACCCTCTCCCATTCGCATCGTTGCATTTGTTAAATCTTCATTAATTACACGATTAATATTTATTGACATATGCTCTGGGAGCGAGCGAAATAGGATGGGAGACTGCTTTTAAGCTGACAGCCTGCCGTGGCTCCCACTGGGAGCAGTCACTGACCGAGTAGCACACTCATTGTCTCTCTCTCTCTCTCTCTCTCTCTCTCTCTCTTCTCTCTCTCTCTCTCTCTCTCTCACACTACCTGTTTCTGTCTCTGTAACTATCTCTTTTGAATAATCGTATTTTATTTAAAATTGCGCACAAAGCGCATTTGCAGTTTAAAATTAGCTTCGTGCCCATAAATAATTCAGAGATCCCAGCGGTGTGCTTGCGCCTCCAGCTGCACTCAGAGGGAGTCGCTAATACCCATCCTATTTGTATGTATGCATATAGCTGTTTATCCGTGATATATGTGTAGATGTTGATATAGCAACGTTTGTTGGCACACTTTAAACAAGAGGCCGACGCGACGGTTCTCATTTCTCGTTTCTTGTTTCTGGTTCATCAAGATATAACTTTTGCCAGTCGCCTGCACTTGTTGCATACTTTTCAGGGCGCCCATTGAAATTGATTAACTTTATTTTGCTCGCCTCGGTGGTTTTTTTATGCCCTATACACAGTCAAAATTGTAAATGGGATATACCACTATTCATACACAACAGGAGACTATCCGCGGCTCTTAAGTTTGTCTGCAAAAATACCTTCACCGCAGCCTTAATAGAGAATATGAAAAATTTTAAGGTACTCAAATGTAATCTGCACTAACCTTTAGTTTAATGAATTATTATTTTGTTTACAATAAAAATGTAGAATTAAAGTTACAAATTAAATTATGTACAATTAAAGAGTAGTAGTTCAATTCAAAATATATAATTAAGAAGAAAATAAATTATATATTAAAGAGTTAAAAAAAGTTAAGAAGAAATTTGATTATGATATTGAATTTATTTGCATTTATTTAGAATAAGAAACTTGAACTCTGTGAAAATATAAGAAACGTTCGCTAGCATTGCTATTTATCGTCTATCGTCTATCGACAATCGAGCAATTAATTTGCGCTGCTTTTCGACATTTTTTAAAATTGATATAAAGTACTTTTATACTAGGTATTTGGTCGTCCATCAGCCTCGCGCCTCTGTGCTGCAGATGGGCGACGACGCCATTGTGCGGTCATATTTTCTAGTTAAATTAAATTATTCACTGTACAGTGGCTGCAGCGAGCGCAAACTGCTCTGGCAGACTGTAAATTCATTAGCTGCTTATGTTAGTCACGTTATAATATGGCAATTATTTTATGTGGAGAGCTTTTACCGTACCATACTCTGGCATACTCTGTTCCGCTCGCAGGTGCCGGAACGTGTGCGTGCCATGAATGCCAGCATTAAGCTGCTGCTAATTGTGCGTGAGCCCGTGACCAGAGCCATATCCGACTACACGCAGCTGCGTAGCCATGCCGCAACGGCGATACTGCCCCTGGCCGAGAGCAGTGCACCCGGTTCCGGATATGGAGCCAAGTTGTCAACGCCAAAGTCGCTGTACGCCAAGCTGCATGCGGCACACGAGTACGACAATGCATTGGGCAGCGGAGCGGGCGCCAAGGAGACCTTAACGGGCAGCCGAGCACTTGGAGCAGCGGGCAGACGTGCGGCAATTGTAACAACCACGCCCACTCCAACGCCAAGTGCCGCCCAATTGGCAGCCAAGTGAGTGGAGTCAAATTGCCATCAGTTTGCCACACCTCATTTGCTTACTTTGTGTTCGCTTCTCTTGCAGATCCTTTGAGGAGCTCGCCATCTTTCCCAATGGCACCGTGAACGAGGCCTATCGTCCACTCAGCATATCCATGTATCACATGCACTTGCATCGCTGGCTGGAGGTCTTTCCGCGCGAACAGCTGCTCGTCGTCAACGGCGATCGACTCATCGAGGATCCGGTCTCACAGCTAAAACGCATAGAGGCCTTTCTGGGTAAGAATGCAGAAGTCAGTTATGCAATCTGTATTCCTTTCTAATATGTCAAAACTGTGAAAAGTGAAATTATAACAACAGATCAGATAGTCACCAAATGTTTAGAGCATAAGGAAGACATTCTGTATATCAAAATATGAGATACTAATCCATTGTCCAAAATGCTTTCCTTTGCAGGCATTGAGCATCGTGTGCGCAGCGAGCATTTCTACTTTAATGAGACGAAAGGATTCTATTGCCTGCGCTACGACAATGGGGATCGTTGTTTGCGGGAGACCAAAGGACGCAAGCATCCGCATGTGGATCCTGTTGTTGTGTCACGTCTACGCAAGTTCTTTGCCGAGTATAATCAACGCTTCTATGAGCTGGTTGGCGAGGATCTCGGCTGGCCCGAGGAGTAAATGCAATTGAGAAAGATGGACTGATTTGAGAGGCTAATAGGAGTAACAGAAAAAAACCAACCCCCAACTCCAATAACAATTTTTCACTTGCACTGCGACGCATTTCAATGAAGGCGAAAAAAAAGGGTCGATGCGAAATGTTGCGCAGAACGCAGAATTCTCGGCTGCTGGAATTGCATTTGCTCCAGTGCAGAACGCAATATTTCTTTGGCTGTCTGCCAGCTAGCTGACAGTTCAATTATGTGAACTTTTGGCTGCCGCAAAAAAATCCATTTAACCCCAAAATACAAAACGCAGATTTACACTGCAACGAGTACGGAAATGGAAGGCAAGAAAATAAATGCAAAACAAAAAACAAAAAAATAAAATAAAATAATAAACTGCGTGTATTTTGCCTGATGCAGATGGCAAGTGAAAAATAAATTCAAACATTCCGAATATTCGATGAAAATATAAAATAAATAACTCGAAAAATAAGGACATCAAAATGAAAAGCAATATCTACATGATGTGCGAAAGTTGCGTTGCATTGTCTGTGTGTGTGTGTGCATGTGTGTGAGTGTGCGAGTGTGTGAGAGAGCCTAAAATTTAATTAAGCAACTAAATGTGATTTTATAGCAAATAAGCGAGAAACATATTGAAATGAAATGCGTTTTGCAGGGCGACTGCAGCCAATTTTTGGGACATAGGGCAAACCAAAAAAAAAAAAAACAAAAAAAAAATCGAGGAAAAAACCGTCGGCTGAATTAAAAGTGTGCATAAAAACAACAACTAAACGTACTTACATATACATATATACAAATACAAATAGAAATAACTATAACTAGTATCTATTAAAATCGCAAACATATCGGAGCTACTCAAGCTAAGTATTTAAGAAAAGCTAAACGAAAAAAACAAAAAAAAAAAAAGTTTTAGCGCCCGACCGAGGTTAAACGTAACATATCAAAAAATTGTAATGAATAAATCAACCAACCATGAACTCAAAACATATCAGCAAAATGCTTAAATATACTATATACATAAGTAACTATATATATATATACAACATATTAAAATATGATATACAATTAAATGTTATACGCGGTAAAGAAAATGTTAAGTTGAAATTAATTTTGTTATTTATTGTGGTTAGTATAATTTGGCAAGAATTGCATTCGAGTCTCATTTTGTGAATTTGAACTAGTTTGTAGTGTTTAAAGAAACATACCAAGTCCTTAGACAAATTACTAGTTAAATGCACTGCCTAAAAAAAAAACATATCAAATATATATATATATACATATATTGTGCACCAACATTATAAAGAGTAAGTTTTTTAAAGCATTTTTTAGCAACAATTATTTTTTATTCCTAGAAATAATTGATAATGCTAGGTAAAATAACTGTGTATACATATCGATAGCAGTTTAACTAAGATTTAACTATATTACTTATACATTTCATGTTCTTTCGAAACTAATTGTGAAGAAATACCAAACAAAATACTAAATGCATATCAACTCAATGTGAGCAATTTAACTTAGGCTAATGCGAAATGCGAAAATTAATTTTAAAAACTATCCATTAATGCGTGTGTAATACCAAATAATAATCAGATATGATGACCCAACGTTTCAAAACTTAACTTAACTCAGTTAGTTCTACATATTGCCTTGGTTCTTATATGTACTAGTTCTTAGGGATCTTCAGCACAGAACTCACAGAAAAAAGCGCTTAGTATGACTATTTTAAAATACTTTTAAATAGACATAGAATTGTTTAACAATCCACAATCGATGTGATTCTATCACCTTGAATATCACATACTGAACTAATGCATAACAATTTTCAATTGAATTTAATGCAAAACGATGACAAATGAACCACGAAAGCAATATCAAGTCACAAAAAATGAAAAGAAAACCAAAATAAACAAAAACAAGACTGAAGGTCCTCCGCAGAATGAGTTTTAAATGATTTTTCTTTTCGAAAGAATAAAACAAAAAGAAAGTACCAAAACCAATCAACCATTTACAAGTAGCATGATATATATTTGTGCAGAGACAACGAACGTTTATAATTTGTTATATTTTTATACAATGAAACCGAAGACGAAAACAAAAAACAAAAAGAAAAAAACAAAAATGATTAATAAAATACCAAGTTTGTTTTTGTGTGCTGAATTTAGTCGTATATATGAATTATATATAGTTGGAAAATGATGAGTAGTTACATTTATCCTTTTAACTACGCCAATTACATAAATAGTACATAAATAAATACATATCAAGTGTTTAACTCAACTCTAACGCCTCCATTGACATTGATATATTGATGTATTGTCTACTTACATTTTAAATGTGTCTTTATTTTAAAAAAACACATACTTACAAACATACATACATACATATCATGCATAAGCATACAACTTGCTAATCTATAATGTACCTTAAAAGACAACAAACTATGTATATTTCTTCAACTCTCAACTCTTGAATCTTATTCAAATTTTCGATGTACATGACATAACACGATACGAACACGAATAAATGAAGCAAATCGTCAGTCGATAAATTCAATAAATTGAATGAATCCAAAGAAAAAATCAACATTTTAAAAATCAAAAACAATTTTACGCATGCAATGAATAAATGTATTTAAAACCTTGACTATAAATTATTTACTTTTATATTTTTTATTTTCCAACTAAAGCGTGGCATTAAGTTGCACACAGCATATGCCAAGGGTTAAAGTTCTTGAAAGCTTTCTCTCTATTAAGTCACAAACCATTCCGAAAGCTTTAAAGTTAAAAGCGCCGAACATTCTAAACAGATTTCTAATCATAAACATTTTGCGACTTGGCCTTGATACACAAGCTGACAATAAATTGCTGAAAGCTTTAGTTATAGTTCGCAGTTGCTCTGGTTCGGTTGCTGTATGAGGAAATTGTCTTGCAAAGTGCGTATATTACAATTAAAAAAATATTTGTATATTATTCTAAAACGTATTTCTTAGATTAATTTACATCAAGCGCAAATTATCAACGATGTGGAAATCTATTGAGCGTTACAAGCATAGTGCTTTCACGCAACAGCTGTTTTACAACAGCCGTCTATTCTCTCTAGGCAGGGTGCTTAAACAGCAGGTGAGTGTGTAACAGCTGAGAGCACGAGACAGCGAAGTCAGAAATCAGACCCAATGGGAAATTTGCTTAACCGCAGACTCTCTTGGAATTAATGGACACAAAGCCGACGCGCACAGATGAGGACTGGCTGCAGGCTGAGCCCTACGCAGCAGTTCCAGGACCCGGAACTTGGCGTCTTCTATCCTATTTTCTGCCAGGCGGTGAGCTTTAAGGTATTAGTAAATACCACAAACTTAGCTCATGTGGTTTGTTCGGCAGGTAAACTGCACAACGCAAATCTGATTGAAATGAATCGTCGCATGCGTGAGATGTATGGCGATATATACAGATTACCAGGAATAATGGGCAAACCTGATGTCATCTTTACATATAATCCAAAGGATTTTGAAATTACATATAGAAACGAGGGCGTTTGGCCCATCCGCATAGGTCTCGAGAGCTTCACCTACTATCGCAAGGTTCATCGTCCCGACATATTTGGTGGCATTGGTGGCCTGGTCTCGGAGTATAAAACAATATAAAAACAACTTGAATTTAAATTTAATTAATACTTATTTTTTTTCCTTAACCCACAGACAAGGCAAATCCTGGGGGGACATACGGAACAAAGTCAATCCGGTGCTGATGAAAGTGCAGAATATCAGACAGAATCTGCCACAAATCGATGAGATTTCCAAAGAGTTTATTGTCAAGTATGTGGCACATACCAAAACTAAAATTACCAAATTAATTCCATATGTCTTTAATAGATTGGAAAGACTGCGTGATCCGCATACGCATACTATCAAAGCCGATTTTCATGAGCAGCTCAAGATGTGGGCATTTGAATCCATTAGCTTTGTGGCGCTAAATACGCGCATGGGCATGCTCACCGATCACCCAGATCCAAATGCCGATCGCCTTGCCCGGTATATGACGGATTTCTTCAGCTATAGCTTCAAGTACGATGTGCAGCCCTCGATTTGGCCATATTATAAGACGCCTGGCTTTAAGCAATTTCTGCAGACCTACGATCACATTACGGAGATTACAACCAACTATATTGAGGCGGCCATGGGTCGTTTTGAGCGCGATGAGCATGGTGGCAATAAATGCGTCCTGGAGCAGTTGTTGGCTTTGAATAAACAGGTGGCTGTCGTTATGGCCATGGATATGTTAATGGCTGGCATGGATACGGTAAAAGAGAATGCTACTATTAATGAGTCCTTATATATTCATGGCTTATCCACACATGCAGACTTCGTCGGCTTTTGTGACCATACTCTATCATCTCGCCCGCAATCCCTCGAAGCAAACGCAGCTGCGTCGTGAACTGCTGCGCATTCTGCCCAAAGCGGATGATTCACTTACCGCAGAGAATACGAAAAATATGCCTTATCTACGTGCCTGCATCAAGGAGGGTCTGAGGATTACGTCCATAACGCCGGGAAACTTTCGCATTACCAGCAAGGATCTGGTGCTATCCGGTTATCGCGTGCCACGCGGCACTGGTGTGCTGATGGCCGTCATGGAGCTCTCGAATAGCGATGATTATTTCGCAAAGAGTGCACAATTTCTCCCGGAGCGTTGGCTCAAGCCGGACTCGGATCCAGAGATAAATGCATGTCCGGAGGCGCGCTCTCGCAATCCATTTGTGTATCTGCCCTTTGGCTTTGGTCCACGCACCTGCATAGGCAAGCGCATTGCCGAACTGGAGCTGGAGACGCTCTTAACGCGTCTGCTGCGCTGCTACAAGATCAGTTGGCTGGGCCAGACGCCATTGCAGTACGAGAGCACCATTATCCTGGCACCGCATGGCGACATTCGCTTCAAATTTGAGCCAATTACCGAGAATTCGTCATAGCTCTTGATACACCATAATTCGACCTAGTACAATTACACTTACAATTAAGTTTATATCACTTCTCCCTTAAATGGCGAGCAAACACTATTGTATATATAATATGCTACAACACATACAAAGCGTATTAATTTCAAAAGATTTACTCAAATATTACTAACAATAGTAGAAATGTAACGAGTATATAAGGCAAGCATAGTAGGATATAGGATTAAAAGAAAAAGGAACTCTGGTTGGGAGAGCAATCGGCTTAGCGTCGGTTGCGTCCACGGAAACGCTGATGAGAGTGATTGAATTGGCGCTGCTGTTGTTGCTTGAAGGGCTTGCCCGCTGGATGGGTGTCCTGTTGGTTGGCCTGGTAGAAGCTCTGCCTGGCTGCATCCTCCGTTTCGGAGCCAGCTGAATGTATTTCATCCAGTTCAGAATTGGGTGTGGAATTAACTGCAGCCGCTTGACGATGGCAAGATTGAATGATTGAAGTGGAAATTATTCGGAAGCTACTTACAAGGAGCCGCATTAATGGCAGCGTTCTTCAGAAGGGCCTGGGTGCCAAGACTGCTGTTGAAATTGTTGGGCGAACCTGTAGAACAGCAAAAGTATTCATATAAATAACTAAAGGAAATCAGGAGTAGGACAAGTTCTCTTCGGAGTGCCGAATATTACGTAGCCTTGCAGACTTTTTGCAGATTACGGATATAATATTTTGATTTAAGCTATGTCAGCTATGTCATAATACAGGATAAGATTTTGCTTAAATATGTTAGTCGACACTTTACATTAATTATTATAAGGTTAGAGTATAACCCGAAAGAGAGGCATGCCAAAAAGTGCGAACCAACCGATGGGACTATAGAAAATATCTTCAGAGGATGTAGCGGGCGTTAGGGTTTCGACAGTGGGATGATCTGGATTGGAATTGCATATATCAGATATCGTAGTTGTGGTTGCATAGTGGTCTGCTGTCTGCTGTGGCAGCAGTGGCTGCTGCTGCTGGCAGGCCGTGATCGTGCTGCTGCTGTCCGTGTCGCAATCAGTATTGTTATCGTTATCGTTATCGTTATCCGTTGAGGGATCAGGATCAGTGTCGGGCTGGGAGTTGGTGTATGGAGTGGAATTGCTTGTGGATTCAGAATTGGCTGTTGTATTTGAACATATGCACAGAGTAACAGAAAAATAGGCAAAATACTAACTTTAATAATGTTAATAATAATGTTTAGAGCAATTGAGGCACATGCAACACTGTCGAGTTACCTGCGGCGGCTATATTATTGTACATCTGTGTTTTCACCAAGGCGGCTCTGAGATGACCCGGCGACGATTTCATTTCCTCTGCTTTCACTTCCGATGCCCTGAGCTGTACTGCTGGGACTAAAATATAAACCAGGGAAGAGAGGCAAATAGAAAGAGAGAGACGACGTCAGGGCAGTATTTTGGCCAAAAAATCAATACAAATTTATTTAATCTGAATTTGTTTTTTTTTCGGGGGCACAAAAAGCAAAAATGAATAATTAACTTCTTTGTGGGCACAATTATTTCTGTATTTCAGTTTATCGCATTTCGTTTCAGCTGCCAAAAAAAAAACTTTTTGACTTAAATTGTTATCGCTTAAATCGTTAATCGATACTTTCAATTTAAACTAGACTTAGCACCTAGGTGTGTGCATACAAAGTTAGGGAGTGAGAAGAGAGCGGAAGGGCAAGGGAAGGGGGACGCGTATGTGTGTGTGTGTGGGTGTTTGTGTGCGTGTGTGTATCTAAATATTAAGAACATTTCAGTGTCCATTACCAAGTTCCGTCTGCTCGCTGCTGCCATTGCTGCCATTGACAGTTATCGGCTTTTCCGGATTTTCCTTGTTGCTCATTTGTGCCAAAATCTCACCAAGCTGTCATTAGAGTTATATATATACATATATATATATATATATTTGATTTAAAATTAATTAATTTACAGTTAGCTTACGTTCTCGACCAATTGATGCTCCTCACTGCTGGTCATCTGTTCGCTTGTGTGGCTGTCGCTGTCGCAGTCGCTCATTTGGCTGCTGCTGCTGTTGCCGCTGCCTTCTGTTTTATAGGGCACAAAATCGGAATCATCTTCGGAGTTCTCATTGCCATATTTGGTCAACATATCATTGACGGTCAAATTCTCATCCGCATTCGACTCACCCTCAAGCGATCGCTTCGTCACGCTTTGATTCACCTGCTTATTTATTTGAGATTGAGATTGTAGCATGCTTATTTGATGATTGTTGTAACTTATTTTGGATGGCACCCACCTGTTGCTCCGAGCTGTGTATATTGAATGCCCGTCCGCTATTTTCCCGCTGCACGCCAGGCCGACAGATGGCGCGATTGAACCACTGACTCAACTTCTGGGTGAAACTCTTGCCGGGAGACATCTCTTGCTGGCGATGCCGCATCACTTGCAAGCCATGGACGCGAACGGCGCGCAGCTTGCGACGACGCGTCTGTATAAAGTAAATCATATCCGTTGGCGCCACTGGTCCATTGCCAATCATCAGGGCGCCCACGGAGAGCCAGATGCGCACCAGGCGCAGCAGGATGATCAGCAGCAGAAATGGAGCCCAGGGCAACGGACGCTCCAGCACAACGGCACTCGAATTCTTATCTGTGGTAGCGAATAAATAAAATAAATCTAAGTCTCTGGCCTAAAATAATAACTGCAAATGCGACTTTCTAAAGAGCCAGATTTATTTAAAATAAGACAAACATATGTGGATATGTATGTGGTATATATGTATTACACATAGGCTATACATTTTTTCACACTTCTAGAGAAATGTTCTGGTTTTTATTCAAAAATTATAAAAGCTGGTTTTTCGTTGTAATAATAATAGCTGTGCCAGCTGTGGATGCATAAATAGAAACCTCGTGGAAATTAGACAAATGTTTTCATATTTTAGAAAAATTAAGAAATAAAAACCCTGGTTCTTAGAAAGACATAACGTTCCGTTTTAAAAATACACTTTCTAGTTAAGCTGATTTACCCTTGGCGCCAAAGCTATGACGATTTTTTAAAAATCAGCAAAAAATTTTTAAAGCTAGTTTGCTTACCCTGCGGCAGACTCCATTTGGTCGTATCCTCGATTAGCTTCAGGCCGCGATCGATACGCTCAATGACCAATTGGCCCAATCGGGTGCTGGCGAATCTTTCGGCTTGTTCACGCACCTTCTCATAGACGCTAGCCGAGCTCTGAAGTTCGGTGACTTCATCATCGTCGATACGATCGCGCTGCGTATGTTGATCTTTGGCCTCTGCCTCTGCCGTCTTCTGTGACATGCTGTTGGTGATGATGATGCTGCTGCGGATGCTATCATGATTAAATGCTCTGGATTAATGGGCATTTTTTATTGCAATTTTGTAAACATATACGTATGTTAACAAAACAGTGATCGCTCGAATATTAAAAAGCGTCGTTTGCAGAGTTGAGCATGTATTATTATTTATTTATTTGATTTTATAAGTTTATACTCTTTTAATGCTTGTCTCTAATTCTGATATAACAAGTTTGTTTTAATAAAATTGTAAACTTTATAGCTATACCAAAAGTATTTGAGAAATATGAAAACGGATGCATACTGTACTAAAATATATGTTCGGCGTACAATTCGAGATTGTCACAGCTCGTACAGGTATAAATCGAGCTCAAGCAGCATTTGCGGCGTGATTAGACGCTGACAACCCCAAAAACGACCTATACTCTTACTTATAAGTAAGTGTAGCTACTATAAGTCCGAGGCTGACACCGTCTGACATCCCGGCATCTCAATGCCACCGCCTACATACAGGCGTATAGACATATGTACATATATATATACTAATATTCGTATTATCAGATGGCTTCATCGCATCGCACTTTTTATACAGCTCAACTCGAATTTTGTTGTTGCCCAAGATTTTGGCGGCTGTCTGGCAAAACTAATTTAGACAATCTGTAGAAATTGTGTGACTAACAACAAAAAACAAAACAAATTAGGTAATACATGTATAAATATATAAATACATACATTTATATTTGTGTACTTTGCTCTAGAACAGGGAATACTCTGAATAGTTTTTAATTTAATTCAGCTTGGTGATAGGTAACAATACAACTTGGGGCTGCCAAAGATTAAATACCAGATGAGCAATGTTCGTTATCTTAAGCTACATCTTATGAAAACCGAAGGAATAGAAAGAGAGACATAATAAAAAATTATTTTCCTACTAAATATAAGTTTCCGTTCTATTTATAAGTGTGGTTATATGAAATGTAGGAATACAAATTCGATAAACTGTAATATCGTCTTTATTGCATTACACATTGTCAGCACAAAATCCCTCGACAAAGGCATAAAACATAGAAATAAGACAACAAAAATCGATTGATGTCTGGTCTGTATTGTATACAAGAACTATTCAGCCACTTACCAAAAGTTTTAGTTTCTCAACTTCTAATCTGACAAATATTGCATAGCATTTGAAATTATTTGCGATAATCTTTTACAAAAATAATTAATATAAATATTTACATATGAATGGCATTTAATTTGATATTTATAGCGCTTATTGCATCGCCAAATACACGAAAAAAAAGTGAATGAAAAACGAAAAATTTAATAACAAAAATAATACAATTATCAAAAATTTATTGGCGGGATCAAAGTGTATCGAAAACTGTATGCAAAATCAACGACTGCACACACGCGCATATACACATATATACAAGCACACACACGCACAAGCACAAACAGAGGCACAGACAAAAACATACATAAATTGTGGGCAATGAAGAAATGACAATGCTAGAAGGAGAAGGAGCAGATGAATGTAAACGGTGCATCGCGAAAGTAAAAAGTGTAAGGCGCAAAAACTAACTGCGACGTTGAAACGCAGGAGAAAAAGAGCTCGTCGCTCCGTCTCTGCCGCCCACACATTGAGATAACGGTCGCAACAGATTAAATGGCGCACGAAAAGCAGCAGCACAAAGCGCACAGCCGATTAAAAAGCATGACTTACCGGTCTCTCTTTTGCACTCTTTCTTGCACTTTGACGAAGAACAGCTTTATAGTTTGTTGCACTTTCAATTATCAGTGTGATTTTGCAATCCAGTATTTAAGCAATACTTTTCTTTCTTTAATAATAAAGAAATTATGTTGGATGTGTGTGTGTTTTTAAGCAAGCACTAAGTCAAAGTACCCAAATATACCAACGAACGGCTGCACAACTCCCGAGTGACTGACCAACGGACCAAGGCAACGTGTGCCGAGCGCCCTCGAGCCGGCTGTACAGCGATCAATAGAGCCGATTGTCGTTATCAGCTGCTATCGAAGAGCAACGAGCAGCGAAGAGCAACGACAGCTGCTCTTTCGAACTAATTACAATAGGCTTAGGCTGCTCTCAGTGTGCGCAGCAAAGAGAGGTAATTTGAAGATTTATTTAATAAGCGGATGTAGCTCAATAAAAGTTGTACAAAGATAGACGAATTTTCATCAGCTTCCCAGCAGCATCCTGTAATGTAGGTCATTACCTACTGATACACCTGTATGCAGACTTGTTTGCTGGAGCTTCTAAGTCAAGGTTCGTCATTAAAAGCTGTGCATCCAATTATTACAAATTGCATGCCTGTAAAGCGCATAAGAAAGGTTTCAGCAAGACATACTTTCTGCATAACAGTATAATGCAGCATGGAAGAGTAATATGGGTTATGTGTATATAAGCAAATATTTCGAATCGAATTCGTAATGGGGTCTGTTCGCTACTGGGTTTTGTACCTTGACGCGAATTTACTGGAGCGTTGTCAAAACATGCCCTTTGAGTAAAGTGGAAAGCTCCAGCGTTAGAAAAATATTTCAAAAAATAAAGCCAAGCGTAAGCGTGTAAGGTACTGGTATATAAATAAAAGATTGCGTTTAACTTAAAGTGTCTGTTTCACTTTTTCTGATGAAAGAAAAATGTTTAATTAAGCGTAATATTCACTCACCTGCCACAGCGCCGTTAGTCAAGGGTATAAGCTTTGGCTCATCTTATTGTGCCGCCAATTATTATCCCGTTTACTGGAGCCGGCCATCAGTCACCAGCCAGTCGCAAAGCCACTCAAGGCGTTCGGCAACGCACTCAATTGTCTCTCAGCACAATCAAATGTTGAGAGAGCTTTCGAAGTGAACGAGCGTCCGAAAGCTCTGAACGAAAATTTAGTTGCGCAAAAACTCTCCACGTTAGTGGATGTGACGGAACTGATGCCGATAGCGAAGTAAGCGCGCAGCATTGTGAAAGTAATTCAGCGAAGGCTCCGTTCATCTCGCGTGTGTTGTGCAAAGCAGCTTTCTACCTGCAGGATAACGCGACAGCCGTTGCAGCACAGCAGCTGTAATGCAATTAGTTACAAATATTTTTTGCGAGCGAGTGTGTGTTTGTGTGTGTGGCTAGAATTAAAAATCACAGTCAGCATATTAAGCAGTGCAAAAAGCTAAACGAAATTCAAGCGGAGCAGGAGCAGGAGGAGTATGAGGACCAGCCCGAGGAGCTAGAGAAATGTGTCGATGTAACCAGCGAGCCACGAGCAAACGCGCAGCAAACAACTAAAAGCTGGCGTAGCGGAGTATTCCTCATCCCGCATATGCCTCCAAAAATCATAGTTCATTTGTATTGGTGCCTGCTCGCGTGCCTGTGAGCGCACACACTCACACACACACAAACACACACTCTCACTCACACACACGCGGCCACTAAACATGCGTAAGTTATGAGCAAAAAAAAAAATCAACAAACACATGCAAAAAATAAATGTTTTCCGCCATTTCAAAATTTGATAAACAGCTTTCGACCCCAGAAAGGTGTGGAAGCATCCCAGCTTGGCAGAAAGTGTAATGGGTTCGTGCCCTCTTCTGCCAAACAGCTGCTCTGCGTATTCACATGTACAGTTATCTATATATGTATATATATATATGCATATACATATATATTTTTTTTAAGCAGCTTACTTGGATGTTGCCGTCACAGTGCACCTTGCCATCCGTTATCCTTTAGGCCCCAGCCAGGCAACACTTGACTTGGCTCTGTTTGTAGCTGGTCTCTAAACTTTGAGCCGCACTTGAGTGGTTGGTTGGGACTGTGGTTGGGGCTGTTTAGCATGCTGCCACCCGTTACTGGGGTCTATTTTTATGCGCTGCTTGGACTAAATTAGTTCGCGCATAAATATTGCGGCACGAGAGTGGCGCAAACAGTTAGCAAAAAGGTTGCAATCAGCTAAAAGTTTTGATTTGTGATATTTTTATAATATAAATAATATAAATAAAATAATATATATATATATATATATATAAATATATATCATTATTTATAATACATTCTGATGTATCGGTTATCTTTATAGCCTTTGTCTTATAAACATTTTTATGTTTGGTTAAAACTCATTAAATTTGTTTACCAATTAATTAATTAAGCAACAAATAAGTCAGATAACATATTAATCTCGCTTTACTTTTTCAAATAGGAAAAAAAATTTGGTTATATCAAAATTTATATATTTTGTTACAAGCTGAAAATATGGAAATACTCTCTTTCTGTGGGTGGGGGGGGGAGTGTGAGTCTCACAGGCATTTCCACGCACGACCTCACGGATGTTGCTCATCATGGGGTTATGGCGCCTTTGCATGTCGCTGCGTTTCCGCTTCCGCTTCACACACATATCCACAGAGGAGAGTGAGCTGACGGTGCTTACATGATCATCATTTTCTGTGCCTAATATGTATGCAACATATGTATATCATCTGAGGGGGGAGCAGCTTCTTCTTGGCACTCGTAGTTGTCGCGTGTCATTTGACTTGATATTTTTTAATTATTGCTCGCGGCCCTTGCGTCCATTTGTCGCAGAGCGCAAATAAATTGCGGCAATGGATTGGTGGCTTGTCGTCTTTATTTATTATTTTTTTTTGCTGCTACTTATGCGCTCATTTGAACAGTCAGCAGCATGCTGTGCCCATAGGGCTAGGGCAGCGGGGAAGGAGCTGTGACCTCTAGGTGTCTTTATCTGACCCGCTGTGGTTGCCCCGCAGTCTATACTACGCAGCTGGCTGCCGCACAGCCAGACACCATGAACTTGGCGTCGTCTGCTGATGCTGTCTACTGATTGAAATTGCAACCTATTCACACACACACACACATTCGTAAAATTTGAATCTAAATGGCCCAATTCTAACATGCAAAATACAAGCAAAATCAGACAGCCAAAAGATAAAAGCTTATTAATAACATTTACAACAAACAAATTTCAAATATGGGCCGTAGACAAACACATAAAATAAATGCCAAGTGAAATTTATCAGGAGAGTTATGCAAATATGCACATAGAACAGAGAAAGTCTATTAAAAGCACATATTTAATTATAATTAATGTGTTGATTTCTTCAGCGTCTGTAGAATTGCTTAAATGTCAGCTAACTGATTACATAATTGCATCAAATCACATTTTGCAAACTTAACCTGCGTTTCGCTAAGTGTAGCTGTCTGTGTCTTAAATACTCGTCAAAACTTTGTAGCTGTTGAGAAACCAAATGAAATTGTGCTTAAGACCTCTCATAAAACCCTGTGATATGAGTGCGAAAACTTAATCGCTGCATTGTTAATCAGTTGCAGGCGTTAATTAAGTTGGTCAGCACAAAATAAGCCATGAAAATCCGTGCACTTAAAAGCCTCAGCAACTCAAGGGTCGCCTGCCGCCCAATAAGCGCAATAAACTCAAAGTTGAAGGTTAAGCATTAAGGGCTTAATTAGTTGCGAGTGGGTCAGGATAATGGATCAACTTAAGTGCACATACTTGCTTAAAGCTGTATATTTAAGCAGCATGACAGACATGACAGTTAACGGACTCTGGAGGCAAGTGAGTCAATACTCGGTTCTCATTTTAATTAACTCTTTGAGCGACACATTTGTCCAAATGTCACAAAACGTAATAACAACTTTGCAAATGGAAAACAGCTGACAAAGTCAGCCACAACCAGCGAGTGGCAAATTGCAAGTGGCAGCTGAATAAGCAGAGAGCTGTTTGTAAACTGGATGTCAGCTGCTTAAGGCAACAAATTTAAATTATTTGCTCCAACAATTTTGTCGTAATGCCATCAAATATGCAGAACTCCTTGCTGCTAACTAGAAATAACATGTGGAAATTAGAAAAGTCGAAAAAGTTCGCTATTGATAAAAAAAATACATTTTTCATTACAAAATCAATTTACTATTGAAAATGCTTTATATGTAAATATAATGAATATGTAACTGGCGGAATGAAGCTTATCTGACCCCATGAAGTATATTTATATTTATAATGAGAATCAACAGACGTTTCGTCTGTCCGTCTGTATAAATACGTGGATCTCACAGTCTATGTGAGTTAGAGACTTCAAATTTAGAATGTGAGCTCTTTTTTTTAAATCGATAAACATATCGAAATCTGGATTCAAATGGCAACGCATTCCATATTATTGATCAACTGTAAAAATTTCTATAAAATGCGGATAAGAAACACAGCGTCAACATGTGTGTATTTCACAGCTTCTTTATATTTGTGTTTTAATCGATCTAATATATAGAACTGTATTCACATTCAAATAGATAACAATAGATATTTAGATAATTTATAAAGTATTCCCACAAAATATTCTTTAGACTCGTATTAATCGATTTCAAAACAATGCTATAAGCTACTGGTTGTTGATTTTAGAGCAATAGTTTTGCCTGATTGCCTTTAGTTAAACTTGTTTTACAACAATTGCACAGTTCGAACGGCGCGTGAATATTCGAACAGCTCATTCGAGTCGAACAGAATGCACTGAATATTCCCATTACGTATACGCCCCACAGGCCCCTTGGTCTATTTCGAATTCCGCACTTTGCACTACTCGCTGTGTTCGCTGCTCTTGTCTTAAACTTTGCACGCCGTGTTTGCCAGGTTGCCGCAATGTGTTGCAAGTGCTGTGCATTTCATAGTGTGTTGCACGCATCGAAAATTGTAGCAATTTACGCTTAAGTGGTTTCAGCAGAATTTACTGTTTGGGGGCAAAATAAAGAAAACAAAGTGTATCTGTTTATCAAGGGAGAAGAACTGAAACCATCCACAAAAATTGCCATGAATTATTCAAGACGCGACAAGGCAGAAGGGAAAGTCATTTACGCAGCACTTGACAGTGGAAAAGTGGAAAATAACAATATTCCATTTTATGCAGACACATCCGAAAATTCGGGTAACTTTTCTCGACTGGCTGTTTGCCTTAGCGAAATGTTGGCAAATACATGCGCTAATATCTTATAAGATAGCATCATAAATATGAATAGCAGTCTGCTTCCATATGGCGGACAGCCGAATGAAATAGCTGAACCATTTCTCTTTAAAAATACCTCTCAACATATTTAGATTAAACAAAAAGCGAAAAACAAACACGCACACACACACACACACACACGCTGTTCAACTTTGTTTTTATCAAGGTTTGTGAATACTTCAAAAAAGAAATGTCATTAAAAAACGCTGCCAATATAAATTTATACAAAAACCACTGAAAAGCAACCGCAAAAAGTATTTAAATTCGCTGGCAAATGGAACAGCGATAAATGCCCATTTGATAAGAGCCATAAAACCGGTTTGCGTGTTGGCCAAACATGCAAAGTGAAACACCAAGAAACAACAATAAGAAGCAATTGGAACAACTTGTTTAATTATAGGTGAATAATGGTCTTAACTTGGCGTTAAATTATATAAGCTTTGGCATTGATTTTGTGGTATTAGAAATTGTGAAATAGAATTTTGAATACAACTTTTAACGAATAAAAAAAATTTATTCAGTTGAAGCATTTTAAATGAGTCAAAATACAAATTGTGTTTTGCATTAAAGAACGCTAAATATATATATATGATCATCTATACACACAATAAATACATTATGAACTCATTCTAAAATCGAAATTCAGGAGCGTTCATCCTTTCAAAAATAAGCTAAAATCTAAGGCTGAGAAGTGTGTTTTTAGCCATTGTTTATAAATTCTTGTGAATAGGAACATTCAAAATAATGGGCTGTCATGTTGATAAATAGTCTCGTGGTTCATACCCCACTGGCACATCCTTGTGTCTAGGATATAACAAGAATCATTAGCAAAAACAACGGCAACGATAACGTTAACAGCCAACGCGACGAGCTTTGTGCGTTGCTAGACAGCCACATGACGCCAGGCGGAGACGCCGTTTGGGGCAACAACAATCACAGCCAAGCAACGCTGCCAGATGACGTCATCTGCTGCAAAAGAAATACTCGTCGAAACAAATAGCAAGAAAATCCAAACCAATGCGAGCATAAAAAAATAACAAAAGGGCATATAAACAGCCAGAAGCTAAACGACAAACTGAATACAAAAGGAGCAAACCCCGCACCGCCCCCTCAAATACCCTAAAAAACATCCAACAGTAGCAACAGCAACAGCAACAGCAACAATAATAGAATGTCTGCCTCAACAGGTGAGCAACAGCAGCAAATTAATAATAAAGGCTAAAAGCGGTTTTAGCTCTTGTATAAATTACACACACACACACACACACACACACACACAAACCCACACACACTTACACTCATATCGGCTCGAGTATCAGTTACTAAATAATTGATTGTTGACCTCGGGCTTGATTTATTGACTAAACCAACACTAACTAATAAAGGAAGAAATGTATTAATAAAGGGCATATTGCACATGTCGCCAAACCGATTCCTGCTCGAGCGTGGGGCATGTGTGGCAGGCAGTGCCGCCGGCAATTGCATTACTTGATTGCTTCAGTAATCTCAATTTAGATATGAGTCCCGTTTTTTTTTATAGGATTATGTCCTTTATACCTTATACCTTTTGATGCTGACTTAGCTAACGGAAAACGGTTACGTTCACATTTCCGGTCCAATCAAAAATGTTATAGAAACCGTTCATGAAACGGTAAATTGCACTTTTGTATTTGCAGTTGTAACAGTTATCTGGATCAGCAAAAACTGTCAAGAGAATATTTATTTAATGAAATATCCATTTACCATTTAGTTGTGTCAGCTTGCAGGGTATTCCCTATTCAGCACTTGCAACAAAATGTTCTCTTTCGCTTTTATGATCTCAAATCGAATACAGAGTCATAAAAAAGGGGAACTCATCAAATTGGGCAAGATGCTGCACGGTATTGACATTATTTGGCTAACGGTCATAAAATTGAGAGAGACGCCATTTGCCTGCTTCCAGTTGCCATTTACCATTCATCAGTTTGCAACTTAATCCCGGCCATGTGGCGTATGCGCGCTAATCGCCAAGTCCCGGATGACCAGCGAAAAGTTTTAACAGCCATCCTGAGCTGAATCATGGCTACAACTTTGTCGCTTAATGTTGAAAGTTGCCTAATCGCCGTCAAGACTTGCAAAATTTTTATGCAGCGCTCCAACTGAGAGTGCTTCTCCAGGCAGTTATATATGTATTTCTCTTATTGATTTTTTAAAACTAATTTGTTAAAACTTTATTTAATCTCTCTGAGTGTGTGTGTGTGTGTGGGTGTGCACACTCAATTTGCTGTCTACACAACTTGCCCAGTCTCTTTTATTCGACTCACAAGCATGTGTATGAATATTATTTATTTAAAGTATATTCATACAAGTTGTGCACAAAATAATGGTACTGCTACTCTTCACAACTTTTCTATGATATCTGTTGCACTTACAATATTTATAAATATGATGTGAAACTCGATTTTTCCTTATCGTGCTTAAAGCACAGAGCACATCTCCAATTCAAGCATGTTCAATTTTAATGAAGCGCCCTAAATTATGCAACAAATTTGCAAACTATTTACACTAGTGTCGGAAATATGCGAACATGTGTCCAATGCTGTTCAACATGTGCTCAACTGTCATCTAATACAATATTAATGCTCCATAAATGCGCGAAGTTGGCTGAACACAAGTCCCAAGAGGCCTTTTGTTGGACTGGGAGCGTTTAAATGGCAAAGGGAATAACGATAACACACACACACACACACACACACACGTAGTGACACCTAGCCTGTACATTAAATTAATTAAAATCTAGAGGGAAAAATTTGAAAAGCTCTCTGTTGTTTTTTCAGTTGTTCTAGGATTATGTTGTTGTTGTTGAGAGAGGACACAAGTTTGAATGTAATTAAATGTTGTCCTTGCCAGCTTGGCATTTTTTGGTTGTGTAAAATGTGCGGCAAATCTGTGCCCTTTGCTTGTCCGTCCTTTAAGGCACATGTGCAAATGCCAGAATCATTCAACCACATATGTACGTACGTGTATGTATTTATAAATATGTAAATATAATTTGCATACATAATAAAATGCAATGGTCGACATTTTTGAAAAGATTTTCATTCATAACAGCAAATGCCGCAGGTGCGGCCGTATATTTTGAAAGCTTTTGTTTGAGTGCGTAAAGCTCGCCCACGCAGACCCACGCACACAAACACCGTTAACTTACTAGCGTGCTGCAACTGTGTGCGAGCCTCCAATTTATGTCGCTCTTGTTGAAAATTTGTCTTGCAGCAACGCAGCATTCAGCATTAATAATGCATAATGCAGGCAACAGCCGCAAAACCAGCAGAATCCCACCATGTGCAGCACACACACACAAACACACACCCACACACTGCTCATGTTCAATGGGAAATACTACACACACACACACACACTCATATATACAGCACCACTAGATACAATATTTGTGAAGTGTCTGTGCTGTGGTGTTGGTGTGACCTATAGATGGCGCTAACAATAACAAATAGCAACCCGCACAGCTACAGAAGGAACCCACATAGCAGTCTTTTAGGAGCACTGCCCCTGTGCAGTTCGTGACGCGCTGAACGCTCGCGAAATCCTATTTTCTCGCATTCGCAAAATTTCTTTCTATATTTATATAATATATGCATATCTATTTTGGTGCTTGTGCTCAGTGAAAGTTGATTGAAGTGGCTCGAAACTAATGCAATAATATAATTGACGCTAAATTTACTCTGCGTGGGGTGCTGGGATGCTGTCCCATTGGTGCCGCTGTTGCATTAATTATTGAAGCGTAGCCTAATGCATGTCATGCAATCAAAGTCGCACAAGAAGCAGCAAAAGCAAGCAATATTTGCGCTGTGCCGCAAGTTAAGAAAAGTATTTCCAGTTGCAGGTAAAGTCGAAATATAACGACTGTGCAATACCCTGTACTTGGTTGAATAACAGACAAAAGTTAAGAATATTTTAGTATTTCACAGTATTTCAATAATCCAAAAGAAAGTCTGATGACTTTAAAACTGTAACTTTATGATTTATGATTTAATTTGAAGATGCCATAGATTTCAGACTTTTATTGATAACAATTTCGGTGGTGCTTTAAGTTGAGCCACCACTGTGGCACAGCATCTATGATATGTGCCAGCTGCTTGTCAGTGAGATAGCGAACTGGGGCCGCTTTCTCTCTCTGCAGCAGCAGTGCCACCGACAAAGAAATGATGTCATGTGGCGGCTGTTTGTGGTGCACAGTCATAAATGCTTTGTGCGCTGGATCGCAACGCATCCAATTTTTGTTTAATCGATTAGCGAGTTGCCACGCACTCACCTAAATCCACGCCCCCTTCTGCACTTGCAGCTCGCATTCATTACTTGGAGCAGGAGGACGAGCTTCCTGACGGCAATCGTTTGGCCGGCGCAGGTAGCATTGATGGCAGTGGATCACCGCCCAGTGGTGTTGGTATCTCGCCGCATGGTTCGCCGCAGCTGCAGCCGCGTCTGGGCAAGCATCTGAGCAAGTCTGCCTCGGAGCTGAATGGGCACGACTGCCACAGCAACACAGAATCGCCGCACATATCCCCGAAGCGGGCCAAGAGCGCCGCCTCGCCGCAACTCACGGGTGCTGGCAGTGGCAGCAGCGTTACGGGCGTGGGCAGCGGTGCGGGCGTGCTGCAAAAGACGCACGGCTTCTTCAATAATCTGCGGCATCGCTGGAGTCGCGCCAAAAGCAAAGATCGCATCGGCCGCAAATCGCCGAGCGATTTCCTCGAGGAGAGCACCGACTATGCCGCCGACTACAGCTCCGAGAGCAGCTCCGTAACGCAGAGTCCCCGGCACAGAGCCACCACAATTGGTTCACCGCTGGCACGCGATTTCCGTGCCACAGCCAAAATGGCGCAGGCCATTCAACGCTTCGGCGGTTCCATGGAGGGTCGCATCGACGAGCAGCCCGAGAACATTGCCAACGCCACAGCCACAATCACCCCGCAGCAACAGCTGGATGCCCTGCAGGTGAGTCCGCTTGCCATCTTCCTACTTCTTCGTCTTCTCTTTTCCGTTGCAATCACTGCATTGGGCATTATCATTTCGCCGGCAAGGATACTTTCCCGATTTTATATATTTCATTTGAGAGCTAAGTTAGTTATGGATATCATTTAACTTCTTTGGGAACTCTTGTTCAAAATGAGACCTCTCTTATGGAAAATCTTCCAAAATAACTCTCTAGTAATAAGTATTAAGCAGAGAGTAATTAGATAAACTTCATCAAATAGCCCCATAAAAAGCGATAGTTAATACAACGAGTACTCGTTTACCAAGACATCTCAGTCGTAATGCTAAGCATATAGATATATAGCTTCCAATATCCTTATAGAGGGTTTTTAGTTTTGTTCTGAAGTTTGTAACGCATTGAAGTAGACGTTTCCGACCCCATAAAGTATATATATTCCTGATCAGCATCACTAGTTGAATCAGTATATATATATATATATAAAGCTATCTTAGAAGCGATACTTCAAGAGATTAATTCTGGTATGAATCACTTTTGTGTTTACAAAGATCCAACTTATGCTTATTATCAATATTGGAACACTATGGAACACTATTAAAATGAAGATAACAAGAATATATCTGCAAAGGGTATACAATCTTCGGTGTGCCGAGGTTGGCTTTCTTTGTAGTCCATTTTTTATTTGCGTTAATCAATTGGATTTTTTACTTTGCTGGGCAACTAAACCGAATTTCTCCATATTTATTTGACGCTTCTTTCTGCAAAAACTTGACGCACATGCAACGGCAAACATCTTTATCGATAACCATACAAAATTGCATTGCTATTGCAATTGTTATTGCCACTGCAACTGCCACTGCTACTGGCACTGCCACATCACTAATGCCACAACATGTAGGCCGATGAGCTGCGTCGCAAGCGGGAGACACAATTACGACAATTCGTCTTCTTTCAGCTGCGCGTCCATCTCAAATCTGGCTGCGACCTGGTGGCCATGGACAAGAACGGTAAGCCAAATGGCCCCAAGCCCCAGACACGCCCCCCTCCTCCGCCCACGACCACCTGTCAGAACTGCCCGTATGGTGTCCACTTACATTTGTTTTTGTTTTTGTTGTGTTTTTACTCTGCGCCAGGACTGAGCGATCCCTATGTCAAATTCAAGGTGGGCGGACGCCTGCTGCACAAGTCGCGCACCATTCACCGCGACCTCAATCCCGTGTGGGACGAGGTCTTCATTGTGCCCGTGGAGGACCCATTTCAGACAATTATGGTCAAGGTGAGCAGTGTACACGGCCCAAGCGGGGCTCGTAAAATTATTTTTTTATAATAGAAATGAAATGAAATTAAATGAGAGCATTTCACATTTTGTACCTCCGAGCTCGTTGTCAGCTTAAAGACCTAACTGGGTTATACTATAATGCAAAACAATACCTGGGAAAAAACATTTTGAAAAGGTGACATAAGATCTCAAAGCATCCACATTTAAATGTGTTTGTTTTTCGGTTAATTAAAGTTGACTTAAGCTATTAAAGCCATTAAAAACATTATTTCAGTGTTTAGAGTGTTTAGATTTGAGACTTAACTGGATTAAACTAAAGTCTAAAAAAAAAGAAAACTGCACAAAAACATTTTAAAAAGCTTATAGAAAATCTTTAGATTATGCTGTTCAGTTTAGTTTTGCTATTATTTGGACGTTGAACACCTAACGAGCAGCACATTCAAGTGGCCCAAACTATACCAAGCACGGGCCAGGCAAAACTGCAACCCACCTCCCACCCAACCGACCGAGGGGTGCTCCGCGAATTGAAAGAAAGATGGGATAGGACAACTGTTTGGAAATAGAGGAAGCACAACTTATGAATGGAAGAAACGTATCATTCACAAGATTCTAAATGGGTTATGAATAGCATAATTGGAACCACAAGTTTGAAGAGAAAGAGGCAGAAAATTCCTTGTATTTCTGATCGGAACAGTAAAATTAAGTTGACTGATTAACTCCGAAGAATCAATCTCATCGTTTATAAGCTTGTGTAACAAAATAACACCAAGCATTGTTCTACGATCAGAAAGAGAAGGAAGATTTATTAATAAAAGTCTACTATGGTAGAAGGGAAGCTAATATTAATATTCCCATGAAGACCCCTAAGGACTAATAATAGGAATTGTTTTTGTACGAATTCTATTCTATCCTGATAAACATTGTAGTAGGGTGACCATATACAAGATCCATGTTCCAGAATAGGACGCACAAGTGAAATATAAAGAGTTTTAGTGAAATCAATCAAAAGTATTATTTCGGTTTTAGACACATTTATTTTAGGATATTTAGAGAACAATTAAATAAAAGTTAAATGAGAGATGAATACTGTAAATAAATAGTCTGTTCAATGTGGCTGAATGCTCTTTAAAGTTTAAGATGATTAACAATAATATTATCCAAAATATGTTGTGCGTAACTAATTATTTTTTTAATTAATTAATTATTATTTTTTATTGGATTTTCTGATTGGGGTTTTTCTGGGTTTTCCTTAATTTATGCCACAAATGTTGGACCATTTTGCATTTAGAAATCTTTCAAATATTTCTTTTTAAATTTATCATTTTTAAATATAATTTTACATTTAATTGAATTTAGCTTTTAAGTTTGTGTATTTTTTGTGTCGAGTTGGCAGACAGAAAAAAATAAACTAAAAAAAAAGGAATCATAAATAATCGAAAAGTCGTAGTTGAATTTATAATCGCGGCACGTCGCCTAAAGTGAAAATCGATTTCCCAATGGGAACGTCAACAAAAACAAAAACAAAAACAACAACAACAACAACAGCAGCAACAGAAACGGTTTCAGCATCAGCATGACATTCAATTTGGCAAATTGTTTCCAATTCACTCAAATGCAAAGCTTAAACAGCAGCTAACCGAAATCAATTTCCTCTTTGTTGGCAACACAATTCCATTTAGGTCTTTGACTACGATTGGGGACTGCAGGATGATTTCATGGGCTCGGCCAAAATCGATCTCACCAAACTGGAGCTGGGCAAGGCGGAAGATATCAATCTGCAGCTGTGCGATTCGAGTAACGGTGAGCCGGGCCTCAACATGGGCGAGATACTCATCAATCTGACGCTCTGGCCGCGCAGCCAGGAGGATAAGGAAATGGTACGTTCTCACTTACAATTGATGTGCTTGATTGTCACAATAATAAATTCAATATGACATTTATTAGTCGACGATAAATTAATCAGGATATGCCAGTCTATCTCACATTGCTGCCCAACTTGAGTCAGTCAACTTCCGGCTGTGCGACCTTTCCCTTTCCCATTTCCCAGCACATTATTCTGCCACTCTTAATTGTTGCAACATTCGAGCTTAGCTTCCGATTGCGCACAGATTTATGAGTCTACTCTCAGCGTCTGCTTGAGCGTGTTGGCGCCAAAAACTCGCTGAGTAAGCGACTCAAGCTATGCTCAGTTCATTTCCCGTCCCCGCCTCCAACTGCTCCACATGCTCGCTGATTAACTTGCTTATTGTTCGGGTGTGCTCCGCTCCCGCTCCCGCTCCATCTCCCGCTCCCTCTCCCTCTCTCTCTCCCACTACACCACCCATTGCGACGCTGCTTTGATCGCTGCCGGTGCCAACTGCTCTTTGCAATCGCACGTAAAGCGCTCAACTTAGGCAACAATGTGGCAAATGTAACAATGACAAAGGGAAATTACCCCGAGTCACAAAGCAAACGCAGCAAATGAAATGGGAAACGAGTTAATTGCTGCACATCAATTGTTTAATACTCTTTTGAGCACACGGATGCAGTTCAAATTGGGTATGCTGATGCAAATTGATCATAAAATAGATTTATAAAAATTCAATATTTGTACATGAAAATATTGAAATTATTAATTACGCTGACATTATTTCTATAAATTATTTCACTGAGCATAAAAATTGGCCCGCATTTTAGAATAAACCAAGCTTAATTTATTATTGAGGAAAAGTTGGGTTTCTCAAATTTAGAACAAGTACATCAAATTTCCGGGTTGTTGTTTTTTATTTGTGAATAGATCTCTTACATCAATTTTTGTTAACTATACCATTATTAAGCATTAGTGCTCTAAAAGGAATATTTTCTATGATTAAGAAAACAATTTCTTCAAAACACAACAAACCAATTTTACGACATATATTTCGTCTATATATAAATAATTTCTAATAACCAGAAAAATCCAAAGGTTATCGTCCACACAAATACGCATCTTTAGCTAAATTTGCGTATTTAAAAACCCAACCGAAAAGTCAGGGTTATGTTAATCTCAATTCTTTTTGAGGGGAAAATATAACAAACCCGCCCACTGCTTATCTCCCTCACTCTCGCACTCTCTATTGTACTTGCTCCCGCTTTCTCTTTCCCACTCTCTCAAATATGGGAAATCAGAAGTTTCAATAATCAACAAAAAGTGTTGATTCCTATGTAAATTTAGGGTAAAATGTTCTTTTGAGAATGTCATAGTTTAGTTTGCCATTAGTGTATATAAAATGCACTGTCATTAAAGGAATTGACGACATAATATGCATATAAATGAATAAATAATGCATGTAATATAAATAAATTAATTAGCGAATTGGGCGGCGGATTGCTTCCAGGCCACAATCAAGTTCACCTTTAATTGTTTGGGGTCTGTGTTGTTTGGCGTGACACTAATTGTTATCAGCGTCTCAGTCACAGCTTGAGTGGCAGATAGCGTGGCAAAGTGTGTCTACAATTGAATATGCCCGGTCCAAGGTTATCCGGCATTCATTCGCACAGAGAACGAGCTGAACGCCAATCGAAATGGCTTTAGTCATTGCGAGGCGCTTCGTATGCCAAGTGGGGAATCTGTGGTTTGTGCTGCTTAAGCGGATTATGAGCAGGTCCATTCCAATTTACCGCATGTTGCTCAAGCGACTGCGGCACCATCACTGCCGAATGTGCGATCAAGTGGACCTGTGCTGTGAGGAGCTAATGGAGGTCAACTCCAGATTTTTATCATTGTGCTAACGAGCTATGCAATTGAAGTTTTCCATTTTTTATGTGTTATGTGTTTGTGTTACAGCACTTTCAGCGCAACTCGAAATTGGCAGAGTCATCAAAGCGGCTCAAGTCCCAGATATGGAGCTCTGTGGTGACAATACTGCTGGTCAAGGTCAAAGAGCTGCCGCTAGCCGAGGATGGCAGCAAACTGAGTGACACTCACTTCAAATTCAGGTGAGCGAACAATTGAGTAAACTTGCAACATTTCGTGGTTCATTAAGCGAAATTTGAGCTTGGAATTTAATTTAAAATGCGACTTTTAAGTAGCAAATAACTGTGGAAATCTGTTATATGAATCGCTGATGAATCACTGACGTGACCAATCGTTTCCAGACTGTGATTTATCTCTTATTTGAAAGTCGGCAACTATTCCAACTTTTTAGCAAATTTAAGATGGAATATTGCTTGATTTCAACCAGTTAGAAATGACTTCATTTTCACTTACAGGCTGGGCAATGAGAAGTACAAGAGCAAGTCTTCCTGGACGGATCGATGGCTGGAGCAATTCGATTTGCATCTGTTCGATGAGGATCAGAATCTGGAGCTGGCACTTTGGAATCGCAATACGCTTTATGGCAAGGCAAACATTGATCTGAGCGTATTTCAGCGCGAGACAACGCACGGCATCTGGAAGCCGCTGGAGGATTGCTCTGGCGAGGTCTTCCTCATGCTCACCATTAGCGGCACCACAGCTCTGGAGACCATTAGCGATCTGAAGGCGTTCAAGGAGGATCCACGCGAGACACAACAGTTGCTAGATCGTTATCGCTTCCTGCGCAGCCTGCAGAATCTGCGAGATGTGGGTCATCTGACGGTGAAGGTATTTGGAGCCACTGGACTCGCTGCGGCTGACATTGGCGGCAAATCGGATCCCTTCTGTGTGTTAGAACTGGGCAATGCTCGACTGCAGACGCAGACCGAGTATAAAACACTGACGCCCAAGTGGAACAAGATCTTTACCTTGTAGGTGGACAGTCAAGAGTGCAATTAAACAGTGAAACATTTACTCAATTCCTGTTGCTTCGCAGTAATGTCAAGGACATCACACAGGTGCTGGAGATCACAGTGTATGATGAGGATCGCGATCATCGTGTGGAATTCCTTGGCAAACTGGTCATTCCGCTGCTGCGCATCAAGAGCGGCGTCAAGCGCTGGTACACCCTCAAGGATAAGAATCTCTGCGTGCGTGCCAAAGGCAACTCACCGCAAATCCAACTGGAGCTGACCGTCGTCTGGAACGAGGTGCGTGCCATCTGTCGCGCCCTGCAGCCCAAGGAGGAGAAACTCATACAGCAGGAGGCGAAATTCAAGCGGCAACTCTTCCTGCGCAATGTCAATCGACTCAAGGAGATTATTATGGACATACTAGATGCAGCGCGTTATGTGCAGTGAGTAATCCCTCTTTTCCAAAGACTGGTGGCAGTGACTAACTCTCTCATAATCTTCCCAATAGGAGCTCCTTTGAGTGGGAATCGCCGGTGCGTTCGAGCATTGCTTTTGTGCTGTGGATCGTTGCCTGTGTCTATGGAGATTTGGAGACAGTGCCGCTAGTGCTGCTCCTAATCATACTAAAGTAAGCGTTGCTACAGTGATCTCTCGATAATTAAAGCTTTCAGATATTGGTTTGGTTGGCAAATTTGAATTGTACTTTCTAAGAAACTGTTTCCTACTGCAATCTTTTTTTTTAATATTGTTCAAATATATTATTTAACAATCATAAATTTTAATTTCTTTCGGTTTGTTGATTTTATTTTGTGAAACATGCTATTTAAATTGCTTGCTAAAAATAATTTATTTTCCAATATTTAATATTATTATATTTTGCTTATTATATGCCCTTGCTAATCTATATACAATTGCAGAAAATGGCTAATAAGATTGATAACCGGCACCACAGATGCGAATGCTGGCCACTATGACTACGAGTACGATGAGGATGACGATGATGACAAGGAGAAGGAGGAGAAGAAGTCAATTAAGGAGCGACTGCAGGCCATATCGGAGGTCTCACAAACCGTGCAAAATACCATCGGCTATTTGGCCTCCCTAGCCGAGAGCACCATCAAGTATGCTTCACTTCCGACGTTATCAACTCAGCTCAATGTCCTCATTTTATCCATTTTAGCACCTTTAACTTTTCCGTCCCCGAATTAACCTGGCTGGCGGTGGTGCTGCTGCTGGGCGCAATATTTGTGCTGCACTTTGTGCCGCTGCGCTGGCTGCTCCTCTTCTGGGGCCTAATGAAGTTCTCGCGTAGAATTCTGCGACCCAATACCATACCGAACAACGAGCTGCTCGACTTCCTATCGCGCGTCCCAGACAATGAGGAGATTGTAAGTAAAGCAAATCTATTCAAAATATTTGATTAGATATCCTGGCTGAGTTTAGAAAGTGATTATTATTAAATGTTTGCTAACCTTCATGTTTGTTGCAGAATCAATACAGGGAGCTGCCACCGTCGGCGCCCGCAGATCAGGCGCGCAACAATCCGAAAAAGAAACTGAAAGGCTCATAGTCTATATGCAGCGCTGATGCGGCGATGGGGTCGCTGCAACATAGCGCAACTACTGGTCCACAGCATCTGATGCAACAGATGACAACACGCTTCCGCGCCAATACAAATCAGCTGAAGCAGAAGTTCGGGCAGGCGAAGAGCCTCAGTCTGAGCCAAGGCGATAAGTCCATATAAGTATATTATATACATATATATATGTATATATATATATATAGATATTATAGATGTAATTTTCGGCACCAGAAAAATTTCCATCATGAAACGTAACTCAACTTATGCACCAATGTTTTGCTTAACTTAAGAACTTAACTTAAAAAGTATTTCAGGATATGTTTAACTCTCTAACTTAATAAGAAAGCGAATCAAACTATTTACACTTGATAAATACACTGAAACCAGAATTGGCATCAGTTCTGTAAATACACACCAAAACTAACAACAACAACAACAACAACAGCAGCAACAAAAGCATATTGTACTTTATACTTACATATATATATTTATTAATATGTATATATACATATATCCAGTGCGTGTACCTAAAATTATTTTTGAACATCTATTTGTAATTACCAACAATCTACCAAAATGCTAACCGAGCAATTCCTTTGCAATCGTATATGAGTATGGTTAATTATTTATTGTATATTTCAATTTGTGATATTTTTCAAAGAATTGCAACTAGACATACTATGTGGCTTATCCAAAATCTACTTACAAACTTAAATACCTAAATATATATGATATATATACATATATATATATATACTTTTACTTCAGAAGTTCCCCTACGATATGAATGTATTTATGTACTTATAAATTTATTGCCCTCGATTATTTAAGGCTTTTTATATGCATACCTATCTATATACTATGTAGCTAACCATATGATAGATGTATTTATCTATTTATTGTAATTATTTCATCTGCGACAAATTGTTCAAAACATTTTCGAATACTTACCCACTAAATGCATAATTGTGTATGTTTATAGGAATACCATGAAATTTGCAATTGAAAACTCCAAGCTCCGAGAAATGCATGACAAACATTTAGATAGTTAAACTATTTTATACTCCAGCAACAAAGTTTTTATATACATACATATATACTTAATGAAAAAAAAGCCCAATTATTAATATTAATTAATAGCACATAAGTTAAGTTTGTTATTTTTCAAAATATGACAACCAAATACAATACAAAAATATTTTTGGATTTCGCTCAAATTCACCAAAAGCTTTTTTCTTTGCTGGCCGTCAAACTGTAAACGTTCTGACTCTCAAACTGTTAGCTTTCGCTGCGTTACTTTGTCCGCTGTAAGCTTTTTGTTTTATTGCTTAATTGCTGTTTGTTTTGCTCATATTCTGTTTACTTACAAACGGCGAACAATGACTCGCTTTTTGCTAACGCTTTAAATTAATTCCAAATGTTTCCAATTGGAAAGCTTTCGACTCGTGCTAGAAAATTAGCTGTGGGCCATACATTTGCGTTGCTGGGGGGTTCAGTCGCTGAGCAAGATACCAACTAAAATCACAGCAGCTGTTTGCTTATCACTCGCCAATTCCCCTCGGCGTTTAATTTGCCAGTTTGTTATGTAATCGAAGCCAGATAAAATTAGATGTGTACAGTTAAGTAAATGCATTTTTTAATATATACATTAAAAGTAACTTAAGCACAGCGATAGAAAATGCTCATATATATGTATATATATTTTTTTATATATAGAAAATGCAAGTCAAAATCAAAATCAGAACACGGGAAGCCTTAAAAGTCGTTACCTAATCCCACCTGGGATGGATTCGCTTATCTTAGCTAAGGCTATAAATGCAAAACTGGTTGGTCTGAAGCCTTTGAAAAGCCTCTATTTTTTTGGGGGTCAGGTGACAGCTGCTTAGTTCTTCTCGTTCTTCATGTAGTCATAGACAACGGAGAAGTCCTTGCTGCCCAGGCCCTGGGACTTGAGTGTGCGATAGATCTGATGAGCCAGTGCACCCATGGGAATGGGCGTATTGGATGAGGTGGCCACACCCGATGCCAGACCCAAATCCTTCGTAATCAAATCGGTGGAGAAGCCGCCCTTGTATGAATTGTTCGCAGGAGCCGTGGGCGAAATGCCGGGCACCGGATTATAAAGCTCCGAAGCCCAACAACGACCCGTGGATGAGTTGATAATCTCAGCGAAAGTCTGCGGATTGAGGCCCAGACGAATGGCCAGATTCATGGCCTCGGAGACACCAATCATGGAGATGGCGAGCATCATGTTGTTGGCTAACTTGGCAGCTTGGCCCATGCCATAGTCTCCACAGTGGGTGATCCGCTTGCCCATGCACTCGAGCACTGCCTTGACGGCATTATATTCGTCAGTCGTGCCGCCGACCATAAAAGTCAAAGTGGCCTGCTCGGCGCCGGGAACACCACCCGAGACGGGCGCATCAATAAACCGGGCACCCTTAGCACTGATGCGCTTCTGCAGCGACTTCACCAGCACCGGATCAATGGTGGAGGAGTCGATGAAGATGGTGTTCTTATTGACACCATTTGCGGTCATCTCCTCATACGAAGCATCCACAATATCATTATTGGGCAGCATGGTGAACACGAAATCCGAATTCTGAGCCAACTCGGCGGTCTTCGTGTAAACGGTGGCACCCTTCGCCTTCAAATTGTCACAGGCAGGCTTGGAGATGTCGAAGACGTGCAACTTGTGGCCAGCCTTTATCAGATTGCTGGCCATGTGGCCGCCCATGTTGCCTAGGCCAACGAATCCGATGTTCTTGGCGCCACCCTGTGTGGCCATGCCACGGACCAGAGTCTGGCTCCATGCATTCACCAGCGACTGGGACACAATGCGTAGCGACATGATAAACTAAAATCCAAATAATTTATATTTGTATCGTATTATGTAATATCTCCCAATCGGATAAGAGATAGAAAAAACCCATACACACCCACCTGTAGAAACTTATGAAAAGAGAATGACTGCTAGAAATGTTCTACTTGATCAGGCGACGGCCAAAAGCACACTGATCGCACAGCCAGCGAGTGTCACGTAGTGCGCCTGTTTTCCAGTCCAACGGCAACAGGCTTGTCAACTGTTTGCACAAGTGCCTAGTGAGAACCACTGCTTATGGAATATTTCTCAGGTTTTAGTGCGTCGGCAACTCTGTTCGATCGTAATGCGCTCGCTAACTTCCAGTGGAAACAACTGGAACCAGTTGGCGACTTCTTGTTTCTTGATTAGTATTCCAGTTGAATAATAACACGCGCCGCTGCAAAACCGGCAAACTTATCTTTATCTTTTTCGATTGCGAGACATCGTCTGATGCTCGACGCTGGGTCTGGAATGGAAAAGTAGGTGTGACAGCAGCCGCAACAACAACAAAGTGGGCGTGTGTTTATAGTTTTTGCAAAAGCTGCACAGTTTAAAAAGCGCTGACTGCGCAGCTTTTGCATGTGATAAAGCTTCTGTTCATTCCACTGTTTGAAATCTATTTATGTATGCGTATGCTTGCGCTTGTGTGTATTTATAGAGCTTCAATGCGTGTGTTTTATCACTTGAACTTGAACTAATTTGCATTGTTTTCGTTTCTCTTGTGCGTCTTTAATAAATTAAAAACATGCATTCGAAAGTTTTCGATTTGCATTATTTTTGTTATTATTTATTATTATTATTATTATTATTATTGTTATTGTTATTAATATTATTATTAGAATAATTATTATTATTGTTTTTATTATAAAATATTCGCTTTAAGGTAAATTTTCATTCTTATCATTTGTTTTTTGTGCAATTTGCTTTTTATTCACACCAATTGCGCAAATTATCGTGCATAATATAAATCGCACGCGCAATTTCCAAATGTTTTGTAAAAAACCTAAATCGGTTATTGTACCTCGTTACAATACCCGTTCCCAATATTTGCCCTTCGTGCTTTGTCCAATACTTGTTATTACAATAAAAAAAACACAACACACATTTATTTATAAATATTTATTTCATTTCTTTTGCCATATCGTATTCCGTTTGATGATCAACTTTCCCACCAGATGCTCCAAAATTGTAAATAGCCAGCTTGAGGCTGTCGTTGATTTAGTTATGGTTATTTTTGTTGTTGATGTTGTTGCTGTTGTTGTTGTTGTTGTTGTTGCTGTTATTAATGGTTGTTGTTGTTGTTGCTGTTGTTGGTGCTCAGATACGGCATGCATGAAATTGCAACTGGGGCTGCGTTTCGCAAATTTCGGCCACTTTATGTGTCGCTTATGCAACCGACGCAAACGTTGCTGCCGGCGTCAACGTCAAGTCGCCTTACAACTCTGTTGCATCGTTATGGTTTATCAAAAAATAGCAAGCAACACGATTTCGCCAGCGAGAGAGCCTGCTCGGCTGCACAGCCGCCAGCACTGTGAGAAGATGCAGGAGATTGAGCTGATCTTAGAGGCCTGATTCTGTTTCTGTTTCTGTTTATCGCATTGTGTTTGCCATTGTTATGCTAACTTTATTTTGCAAACTGTGTCAGTGCGTCTGCAGCCACCAAAAAGTGTGGGCAGCCCAACTCGAGGCATCGGCCTCCAAGCGAATTTCAATTGAGGAGTGCTACAACATTTGCGGCAACCATTAACGAGGACATCAGCATCAAAAATCATTAATATCATAATATACTTTACATAATCTAAAAAGCAAGCAAAGCAAAGCACTTGTCAACTTGTCACTCAACGGACGGATGGACGAACGGACGGACTGACAGCAACAGCAACGACACCTTCTTATCTAACACACATACAAGTCTGATTGTGTGTTTAAAGTGCAATTCAGCGTATGATTAACATGAACATGAACAACAACCACACAAATGACCGAGTGAGAGCGCATTTTTAAACATTTTACGCCAAACAAACAAGCAACAATTGAGAATGGACACAACAGATGCCTAATGACTGCCAGCTACCCTGTAAAACTTACTTCAATTACTTTGTTGTTTGTATTGGCTATTTCAACAGATATGTCAAAAATTAATAATATCTTTTTATCCCCTTTTTAAACCTAGATCAAGCCAAACATTTTGAAAATGTAATTTGGTAAGTAATTTATCAAAAAAGCTAACGATTTCGGATATTACTTTTACTATCATATCTGAAAATGCGGTTTTTGTAAAAAACCGTTAGGGGTATTGATCAATTACTCATAAATTTGTTAAAGATAAGACTATAAAATTATGAAATACATATCATAATGAAAAAGTACTAAAATAGTCGTATTTTATCACTTTAACGATCAGCTTATGTAATGAAAAACACTTGAAAGCAATTTTAAATTTCAAAAAAACATAGGGCGCATATACCCGCTGTTTAATTGTTGCTCGGTATACTTTAACACAATACGCACTAGGGCATGAAGTGCGGCATATGACCAGAAAGGTGCGCTTGGACAAGCGCTGAGCTGCTCAGCGGATCGCGCATCGCGTATACGCCGTGTTGTGCTCTGCTCATTAGGCGAGTCCACGTTGCGAACTGTTGTCGTTGTCGTTGTTGTTGTTGTCGTTGCTGTTGGCACTGTTGCCATTGTTGCTATTGCTGTTGTTACTAATTTCCATGCACTGAAATGTCAAAATAGATGCGCACTCGAGTCGTATGGCAAAATGAAGTTTCACTCGATAGCTGCGGGCAGCAACCGCAACGCACCCACAAAAAACAAAAAACAACTGAGAAAATAACCATAACAACAACAACAACATTCACAACGGATCACAACCAGATGCACTTGAGATTGACAGCGACAAGGAGTCGTTGGAGTCGAGGAGCTTGAAATTCAAATGCAAATTGAAATAATGTGAGTTTTATTTGCAAACAGACATGGCATTATTTAATATACTGGGATTTGAGTGTAAATGTGTAGTAGACTAAGCCAAGCCCAGATCGTGTATGCGGTGTAAATAGTTTCTTGACCCGATCACGAATTTTATCGCATCCATGTTAATGAATGAATGCGTGACTGCTCTTTCACTGCATGCCGCGGCGTTGATCTTTGCAACTAAGTGAGTAAATACTGGGCGGACGGACAATTGTCATTGCGGATTTCGATATCCGGCAGGCACGTAATACGAAATTAAAGTTTTTGTTTTTTGGCAGTGAAATTTTCGGTAGCATTAATGCTTCCCATCAAGTTTTAATTATTTGTCCAAAACGGAACCAAACGAAGCGAAAAACTCACGCACACAATTATTAGCTTTCGCCTGTAAGACTGTAAGTGACAGACAGCTTACGGCCAGCAACAGTTAACAGTTAACAGCGAACAGTCAATAGTTAACAGTTCACCAGTTCCCAGTTCCCAGCTGGAGTCCCATTTCCACTTGGCACTTGATTCCACTCGCTTCACACCTTGTGGTACCTACCAACAATTAACATGCCATGCCAATGGATTGAAGACCACTCCAAAAAATGAAAAACCAACACACAAAAAAAACTGTACAAAATTGAAATGCAATGCAGTCTGTTGCTGCACCAACTAGGGAAAGGAAAGTGAAATTAAACAGATATCTATATCTATACATATATGTATTTGATTATTGTTTTTTTTTTTTGTTTTTTACCCCCTTCGGTTTCGATTTGTTTTCAATTTCATTTGGTTTGCTTAAATCTATCTAAGGCCTTTTAATACGCCATATGCATAATTATTACGTGCACACACACAAACGAACACACACACACACAAATACAAATACACATATACACACACACACACACACAAATTGGTGGCAAGGCCTATCATATAGTATAGCAGACTCTCATTGAATGCAGTGAAATTGAAAATCATTTTGAAAGCGCTTCAATTATTTGTTGCCCGACAAAACAGACATTCCATGCCACCGTTTACGCTCGTACCAAATGTTTTGCCACAGTTAAATTTTTTTTCTTTTTGTTAGTCGTCATATTACAAAATTTTAATTGCAGCACGCAGACTGAAAAGTGACCAGAAGTTAAATGATTGTGGAAATTGCAATGCTCTTCTAAAATACTCTCTGACACATTAATGAAACTACCACTTTAAATATAATTATTTCAGCGGATTTCCTTGGAATCTCTTGAAATATGCAATTTGTATTTAGAATGAGTTTTCACCCGGAAATCATAAAAATAATGAACCAAGATGAATGATGTAAAAACCAACAGAATGTTTTTCAGGCATTCCAGAAATGTGTGTTTTGTATGGAAATGGAGTATTGTATTTAGTATTGGTTTTATACAACACATACGTATATTTAATATATTTGGAAAATGATGTAATATATATCCAACTGAATCCACATTTACGAAAACCAGTTGCAAGACAACTGCTCGAGTAGAGCATGCCCCATATTAGAGTAGGCTAGCAGGCAGGAGAGTTGAATAAAAATGTTTAGCTAACCCAAATCCGAGACATAAGGAAGGAAACTTCGGCACCACACTGATCTCCAGTCATGTGTGGCTTGTGTGGTGTCTCTGGGGCACACTTGTAATCCAGTTTGACCAATGCACGGCGGCAGCAGGAAGTGTTTTAAAAGAGTCCCATATACATAAATGGCATTCGTAAGGCATTTTGGCACCAAAACAGCCAAAGTGGGGGACAGGAAAGCCGGGACCCAGTCTGGGGACCAGCACAAAAAGCTGTTTTAGTTTCGGGCACCAAATGATTGGTGACGGCACTTGCGATGCCTCGATGCGTCAATGCGTCTCCTGGCCAAATGTGGTGGAGTCAGGTTGGATTGCGTAATGCAGGCCGATTTATGTTGGCCATTGGCCGACAGCCTGTCAATGTTGCATCAGCGACTCCAGAGTTTTCTACTTATGCAAAATGTTTCAGCCAAATTCTACAACTAATTAAACTGGTAACAAACGATAAGCGTAAATAATACAAAGACTCCGGCACATAACTTAATTAGCTGTGGGAAAACTTGGCCAAACGCGGTAAAAATCGCTCGAATTTTATGCAAATCTCGTTAATCTTTTCCGCATACGTTTGGAAAAACTGAGCAGCTTGGGAAAATAGTTGGATACAAAACTGAAATAAAACATAAACGAGGCTGAAGGTCGCTTTTGCAGGCACTTGACGTTGTTGTCATTGTTATAGATGCAGTTGTTGTTGTTGTTGTTGTCGTTACCATTGTTGCTGTTGTTGTAGTTGTTGTTATTATTGTTTCTATGGCATTTGGCATCGCCTTGGGCGCGTGAGCTCGGCAAAACGCCCTGCACATGCAACGATCGAGACTGGGAAGCCAACACCTGTGAAAAGGTCAACGTGTCTTGCAACCTGCTTTAATTGCCGCCAGCGATCGATGCTCAGTTGGTTGGTCTATAAAAACGAAAGTGTCTTGTTCTGCTTCTAGACAATGGCCCTAATGTCTCGAATGGACAGCGGAAGCACCTTAACGCTTCAATGCCCACAGCGGCGGCCTCTTGATCATGTCTATTGGCCAAAGAAAAAATGTATCACATGCAAAGCGCATAATTTAACTGAACAGTGATAACTGGCAACCACATGCCACATGCCACATACCAGATGCGTCTTGCCACAACTCATAACTCTCAACAGCAGACGTTTTCGTTGATGGGATTTGCCACTGGCTGACTTTATGACTTTGTCAATGCACTTTTCATTTGGCTTTTTTTTTTTTTGGTTTTTGGGTAATTTTGACAAGTTGTGAGACAAGTCTGGTCGTTATATAATGTACACACAATTTGGCCAACTCATTTGCCTAGTTGGGCAGCGTGTATTATAGTATATGGTAATTAACTCAATTTCCACGATCCATAAAAGTCTCGGGCAAAACAATTGCAGCAGCTGCCTCGCAGCGGATATTAAGACAAGACTCTAGCCAAGTTTTTGGCGCTGAGAATATTTTAATTGTCTTCAAGAAAAATCTTCAGAAATGACGCAGGAAAATAACGTTTAAGGCCGATACTTGACAAGACAAAGCGTCGTTAAGGCAATATAAATGAATTGTGTAAATTGTGCATAAGACAGGATAGACTGTGCTTATAAGTAGAATCAATCATTTATAAACGATTTGCTACAAACATATTACACTTAACTGCTCTTTCCTGGTCGTGGTTTGCGTGGAAAACCATTCCGGAAATAGCTTATACATTTATATTTGTTTTACACATTTATTTTGTTTTTATATATAATTATTTTTATTATTTTATTACATATTTGGTAGCCTACATTGGAAGAGTGCAAATCAATTAAATATTTTTATAGCCTTATTAGAGAAGCTCTTTATGTATTTGAATTTCGCCTTCAAAATACCTTTTGTACTTGTTTTTTTTATTGTTATTCTAAACAATAACTGAATTAAAGCCGTAATGAAATTCACAGTCAACTTCTTATGCCGCCTACAAGGGCTCTGAAAAATAAATTGAAAACAAACAATTTAATCAAATCACAATGGAATTTATGTAACTGAGAATCCGCTTGAAAAGCGAAGGCGGCCTTGAGTACCACCACATGACAGTTAAAGCCAATTAAAGCTTAACATACGGATCTGTGGAATGGCAATGAGTCAATAGCAGAGCAGCAGCAATAGTGCAAGTGGTGTGGTGTGGGCTGAGGTGGGGTGTGTACGTATGTGTGTCTGTGTGTGTCTCATAATTCATGAGCTGGCAGAGCTGCAGTTGAGAGCTAAAGCCAAGTGCACAAATCGATGTACACGGCTACAATTGCAAAACTAGCTCAAAACTTGGTCACAGATCCCAAGATTAAGCTCAGCGACATTTAGTGCAGTCAACTAATTTGCAAGCGAAACATTCCAGTGGCGGAAGAACAAACCACATGTGTTGCCCAGCCAGTTTGTTGCCTAAGTCTTTTGTTTGGCGCAGCAGCGGCAAACAATTGTTGTGCCACACATACGCTTGTGCTGTTTGCCACAGTTTATTGTGGCCTGTCTAAAAGCAGCAGCTACAAATTTTAAAAGCCGCTTTAGACGCGAACGATTGCGTCGCGTCGCAGCTGGCAGCGCTGCTGCTGTTGTTGCTGCTGCTGCTGCTGTTGGCGCTGCTGCTGCTATTGCTGCTGTTGCTGCTGCTGCTGCTGCTGTTGTTGCTGCTGCTGCTGCTGCTGTTGGCGCTGCTGTTGTCGCTTGAAGAAAACCAAACCACAAACCACTCTTACTTACTTTTGGCCACAGACGCTTTTCATTTCTTCAGTCTGTTAACGGCACGCCAGCGATGTAGACGCGTTAGCTCCGGTTAAAATTCAACTATAACTGTAACTGTAATTTGTAACTATAACTGTAATTCAGCGTTGTAACTGTAACCAGTGTGCACAGTGGTACCAAGTGCTTCCATTTAGCTGGATCGAAAGTGCGTACGCTTCCTGAACGAGTTATTGTTGTATATTTAAGGTTTTGTATGTTTGTTGTTTGTTGTTGTAGTGCCTTCTAGTGGGATAGATATATGCACGTATACGAAAACAGCAGGCAAGTGAAATTTTGTTGAACGCGTTCATTGCACCACGGATTTCTCGACCCGCCCCGATCCACGCCAGTTGACTGCTGTCCGAGTCGCGAGTCGCGAGTCGCGTCTGCTAATTCCGTAAATTAAACAAAATTAAAACATTAATTGAGTAAAGCGGTGAAAGAGAAGAAAATTCATTGTGTAAACCGCTGTCCACTTGCAGCAGCTAAAACTGAAGCGGTAAGTAGCTGCCGCAGAGGAAACAGCCAAAAAAGGCAAATAGAAATTTATCGGCTAACACACTTAAGCACACACATACTCTCAAACACACACTCTCGCACACACACACATTAGCGTCCAATTGACTCTTCGCTGAGGCAATTTGCTGTTTATTTTCATGCTCTAATTATTTGGAAATCTGATTTTTGTTTCAATCTTCGCCACTCGCCAAGTGGCATGCAATTTTTTTGCTTTATTTTTCGTGGCAAGAAAGATGCGCTGTCAATATTTATGTGAAGCTCCGTCAGCGACTCAATGACACAAAGACTCGTTAAGATAAAGATCAGTTAAGAGAGCTGCGTTCTACTGGACAAAACCACATTAACCCAATTTTCACTAGAGTGAAATTTTCGGGTGAAAAAATGTGATAGAAATAAAGAAAAATCTTGTTTGTTTATCTAACAATTTACATAGCCATAGATATGCGACCAAATGGCAGCCATGTGGACATGTGGACATGATGGCAACAGCTTTTCGCTTTCAATGGGCCATCATTATAGTCAACAACTGTCCATCAAGATGTGTGGCATGCCCATAATGAAACTAATGTGCAGCATTTTTTGTCATTTTCGGCTTTTACCTGGCAAAAAAAGAAGAAGAAGAAGCAAACATGAAATTAAAAGCGAAACTTGCGCTCGGTTCATATTTTATTTTTATTTACTTACATTTTTATATGGAATTATTTATTTGTTTCTCTATATATATATATATATATATATATATATATATTTGCTCATTTCTTTTTGTTTGCCATGCGTTGTAGTCGAAATTAAATACTTTCTAATTACAATAAACGCAGGCAATGTCCGTTCAACGTTTTTAGCCTTTGGCAGTGTCTGAAATCACGTAGCTGATGCGTCGGCCAATGCCAATAAAAAAATAATAAAAAAAAAGAAAAACAACAACAAAGTCGCGAAAGTGTCAAGAAAAAACAAAACTAAGACTCACTTTTTCTTTATTGTTATAATTTATGTGGTGCTTGATGTGTTTATTTGGCCTTCTGACGCCATTTATTGACAGCCACTGTGCGAATCCAATCCATAACTGAATCCCAGCCCTTTCGCTCCCTCTGTTGCTCCCACAAGCCGCACGACGCGTGCCGCAATATTTGTTTTGCCCAAAGAGCTGCTGAAACGAAAGTGAAACGTGCACATACCTCCACATAACCACATAGACCTTACCCATTACACATTGCCCATTACACATTAGCCATTACCCATTACACACATTTCTCAATGCCAGAAGCTACTCCTCTGCACGTGCCAATCGTGGTCAATTGGTGTGGTCTCTGTTGCCAGAGATTTCGACTAGCTCAAACGGCTGCAATTTGTGGGCCAATTTATTTGAATTGCTCGTTTTTTATTGGGAATTTTACTACTCTGCCTTCGGTACTGTTACAACTTTACAATGAAGTTTCCTAGTTATCGGGGAAGTCATTAAAGTTGGGGTTTATTATTACCATCGTTTTCAATTTGATAGACTCGTAACCACAAAAAACAAACTCGGTTGCTTGTTAAATCGAATAACCTTCATTTGATGGAAAAAAAAGACTAACGATCTTTTTAATTGTAGGAAATAAAATATTAAACCTATTAGCAAATCTTATTTGAACTAGTCTGTTTTATGCAGAGTTTTCTGTTTTCCGATACAATATATCTTTGCATAGGTTATTTAAATTAGAGATACAGATTCAAATTGATTTTTCTGTTACAGTCACAGCTGATAAAATAGAAACGGAGCGTTTTCTCTTTGTATCTCGTAATCGAATCCACAATACTAATAAATGCTAATGGCAATCAATAAGATATTGTCTCCCACGAATCATAATTTATGCACAATTTGGTTATTATTATTACTAACCCCACCTTGTTAGTATCTATTGCGGACTTCAATGGCCTTTGCCTTAAGTATTACAACATCCAAGCCGAAACCTCATTGCTCGGCACTTTTAATCACTCCGCGCAATCGGATACCCTATCTACAATTGTCCGAGATTTGCTTGAGTATATGTATAATGTTTTCAACATTTCCAAGCAGTTTTCTCTGATTAGCTGCCTTTTGATGGTAATTTTGATGTCATTTTTATTCGCTCTCTCCATCATATCATATTATCAGCTACGGCTAATCTCGACTTCACACTTTCAGCTTAAGCAAATATGCAGCATTAATTATTATATACACAACTTTGAAAACAAAAGACATAAGACACAAACTTTCCAGCATTATGCATTAATTTCAGAGCTTAGCTAATACACTTAAATATTGACGCATCGCAAAGACAACTATTTGTTTAAATATACACTGGAAAATACTACATAAATATCGCTCAGATCAAACGAAAAATAAATTCAATTGGCCCAAAGCAAACAAAAACCAACAACAAAACGCCGTCGGCTGTTGTAATTGTTGTTGTTGTTGTAGTACCAGCGCATAAATCGTGATCTGCTGCTGCTGCTGCTGCTAATGCTGCTGCTGCTGTTGCAGTTGCAGTTGCGTTTGCCCCCTGGGTGCATTTATATGTAGACAGTTGAGTGCGACGCGACAGTCGGTGCAACAGATCGACGCTTCGACAGTTGATTAGTCAGCAAATGCCGTGTCACAAGGCGGCCAATTTAGTTTCTAGACCGGAGTCTAGAGTCTGGGCCAAACAAAACAGGTTGGGGCTAGCTCACTTGGCCTAGCTGGAGGAATAACCATTTGTTAGCAAGTTGATGAAGTTTTTTCTTTTTTTTATTTTGCTGCCATGCAATATTTTCTCACAGTCACGCCAGCGTGTCGCGATCTTGTTCGTTCATATGGATGTGGATGTGGATGTGGATTGATTGCTAATGCGCATTTATAGCTGCATCTGTATCTAAATGGTGTCCAAATGCAGACGCTTATGTAGATTGCATTGCATCAGATATATGCTAGAATGGCTCACACACACACACACACACACACACATACATATATACGTATGTAGCTCTCAACTTTTGCTTTCTTTAGCTTGCTGCTTCACTTGACTTGGCTCGCAATTGGGTTAACTTGGCTTGTTGTCGCTTTTGTTTTGTTTTGCCAGCTCAACTTTATGGTTTTTTACTTTTTTTATTTTTCATATACTCGTTAGTACGATGCCGTTTTGATGGTTGCTCACTTTTGCAATTGTCGCATTGTGTTGGGCCCAGTTTGGCAACTCAAAGCCACCAGCTTTGTAATTAGCGTTGCGCATCTTTACGCAATTGCTGCGAAATCAATCAGACCGGCCAACCTACAAAAACCAACAGAAACAATTAATAATTAAACAATTTAATAATTTACCGGGTCAACTGTAAACATTTAGACATTAAGAGCGTCGCACATCCGCTTTGCGGATACCTGTGCCCGTATATACCATTTGCACAAACGTTTTTGTTTTACCCTTGCCAGCTTCCTGTTTGTGGCCCAATCGAGCCTGAGGCAGTGGGAAGGGGCAAGGAGTGTTTGTGCTACCGTTCAATTGTTTACACGCACTTTCCGTTTACGCCCAAACACTTTCGCTTTCAAATGCAAAGCACTGAAGTGAGTCAGCATTTAAGTCTTTAAGTGAATTCAATGTAAAATGGACAATTTTTAACGGATATAAATTCATTTGAGAAATTGAATTTTAAACTGTTTTAAATTGTAAATTGTCCATAAGCGATTTATGAGATTGATTTCAGCGCAACAAGCTGCATTTGTTCAACCTGTTAAAGATAACAATTTGAATGTATCGAATTTTAAATTGTTATAAAATAATCGTGCTACAAGTCGATTATAGTCAGTATATACAGTAAACAATAACAATTGAATTATATCGAATTTCAAATTGCTATAATCAATTTCTGCGGTAAATGCATGAACAATCCACATAAATACTTTAAGCAAGATGGTAAATAATTCCAGAACGACTACTTTGATAGAAATGCTTTCGCTAGGAATTAAAAGATCAATAATTTTAACATAGTTGATTTATTTTGTATTCTGAATGGCTTCACAAGTAAAGCCTTTAAACTGATCTCAATTTTAGATAATTAATAACAATAACAAATAACAAATGATACAAACATGATATGCTCGAAACCCAATCTCGCATTCAAAACCATAATTTTTGAACTTTCTAATACGCTTACCGCCTAATGTTTAATGTTTAATGCGTAACCCTCGTGGGCCATAAATTCTTGGGATTGTGCAAGCGGCGACTGCCTAACGAGGCGGCATATTTGGTTTCTGAGCAGGTGCCTAACTCGGTTGGGAAAGCAAACGAAAATGAAAGTTTCGCCCGTAAGCGGCGTCAAATTTACATTTCGTTTAATAATCTCGAGCATTTCACGTTTCTCATGTGCGTCGCGGCATAAAATTTGAGGAATTCATCTAAACAAGAAATTCAACGAGACACCAAATCATTTTTTGGCACTTAAATTGGGGCAGCCTTCACCCATGGGTTCAGCACGCCCCCAAATCTTACCAATAACAGCAACAACAAGAGTGCCGACAAGAAAATTTCAAATGCATTGCATTTTCCGGCAGCCAAACAAGCTAACAGCCTGCCGGAGCTGCTTGGGGCACTGGCCAAACAATATATTTATTTTTTTTTTCGTATTTTGAGCGGCAGTCAAAGCCATAAAATGCATTTCATTGTCGCTTTCGTTTTCAATGGAGTTCAATGTCCCGTCCCGACCACGCTGCGCATAAACTTAACATTGTCGTTGCCCCTTTTGGCCTCGACGGGGCAAAGGGGGAACAGGGGAACGGGGCTGACAAGCCCAATAATATTGCCATAAATTTGACTGCTGCTAACTTCGACACAGCTCCGGCTGAGTAATTGGCTAAACCAAGACAGCCAGACAGACAGACACAGATTGCGATTTTCGACTGGTGAATTGCAGTTTTTGGATTTGTTGAAAACTGGTGAGCCAAATAAAAGTATCTTTGATCTGCGTGAACCCAAATGTGTAACGACATTAATTGTTGCTTTTGCTACAGCTACAGCTACAGCTAAAGCCAAGATATGTATGATCCTAATGAAGCAGATAGTTAGACAGTCAGATAGTTAGTCAGTCACACGTGAGGCTCTCAGTTAATTATTAATGTACCGCCGATTGTACAATCTATTTTTCAAAAATCGAACTCGTTTTCTTGGGATACGCTTGGACGGGGTAATGGGATGTTGTCACGAAGTACATATTAGGAGAGCTTTACGACCCCGAAAGAGTATACATAGTCACTAATTATAAAATGAGCCCAACATAGGTCCATCAAAGAAACAATTAGGCGAAAAATTAGGTTTTTAAAAAACATATTTCTACATTTATCTGCTTTTAATTTATGGCAGTCATTTGGCCCATTAGACTAAAGATGAACTGGATTATTATATGGCTATCTAGATAATTTAATTAGTCTCATTTTATTTTATTATTTTCTATCTTTTAAGTATGAATCACCTTGCATTAAACACCAGCAAGGGTATTTTTATTACAAAATTCGTTTTAATCAATTTTTGAAATTTTCCCATTACGACAATATTTTTCATATGTGTTGCAATCGAGGGCATAGCATTGTAATTGATTGGCCGTCAATTTGGCAATTGCCAATTGGAAAAATAGGCATTTGTTGACTCATAAATTTGAGCACTCGGCTCAGTTGCTGCCTGCCCCCAAAGACAGACGCATTTTTCTGGTTCGGCCCATTACCAAACGTGCAGCCTCCGAGTCGCATTGCGTTCGACTTGCTCTGATAAATTCAGCACTGTTTCGTTTCGACTGCACTTTTGCGGGGCTTGAATCATTTGGACACATAAGTATCTTTATCTGCAGGCGTTGCTTCAAGTATTTCAGCAAGTCCCACACCCAAGCCGCCACACAGCTGCTGCAGAGGCCAACAAAGCGTGGCAAACAGCGCGAAAAACAACATTAAAACGAAGGCGTTGATTTTGTTGTCCATATGCAATTAAAAACTTAGCTCGCATTCGAGTTTTATATTTTTATATCTGTGTTGATATTTGCATTCGTATCTGCTGCATTACAAAATGACAGCCACACTGAGAGGGCTTCAGTTAACTACTTATTGTGCATTAACTGTTCGCGACCATCATTATGTACAAACATATACTCAAATGGAGAAACACATGACTTAAGATTTAACAAGCACTTGGAACAACAATGTGAGCATTGCAAAAACATATGATTTGCTTATACAAGTTGAATATATTTATGAGAAATATGCTGAACAGTAATTTTAACACTCTTTTTAATGTTATTTTTGGTGTTAATTGTAGGTAGCTTTAAAATAAATTTGCCTGCTTGACAGTTAATTAAAAATGCACATGAAATGCATAAGAGTATTTCAAGCTCTGCATTATAAGCTACCTTTTATTTTGCTCATTATTTTGCAATGTTTTCAACACTAATTCGACATTATTTGCATATTTCTCTTTGCAGTCTCCCCAAGCAACAAAAAAATATATAAAAACATTAAGAAACACAACGAAACTCATTTGGACACTTGAAATTGCATTGTTGTTGCCGCTGTTTATGGTGAGTTATTTTTGTTTTTTATGTTATGGGCGCAAGCCTGTTGACGGTGTGGGCGTGTCGCATTGAACACACCCAGGCAATCGAGACAATCGATGAAGCAATGTCAATGCCAGAAGATTTGGTCCAATTACGCACAAATTGAAATCGGTTATTGCGACGTAATTGAACAGGGTCTTAAGGCTGGAACGGATTTGTAAGCAGCTTATTATTTTCGTCGAGCACGCCTGGAAACTGGTTAATCTTGGGCCAAAAGGTTGAGCACATCCGGCTGGCCAACCGCAGCGCCATTAAGCTGACCAGCAACAGCTGCAATTAATTCAAGGCTAAACAAAATCAAACTTAAAAAAAAAACCACACGATCGAAACGCCCACAACCGATATTGTTAACTTTCTTTAAGGCGATCAGATGTGTGCTAGCAAACGAAAGGGAAATCCACTAAAAGTTACGGCAGTCTTTTAACTGAGGGCATTGTCACATTTCACTTTCATTGAGAGATACACAGGTTCACAGATACACAGACAGCAATGCACACATAGCTATACTACATAAATGCATATACATACATCAATTCAAGTGCAGGCCAATGTCTTTTTGGAGTTACTCGGGTGTGACAACGGGTTTGGTAAGCAGACTGCCCCCACCACGCTCCACCGTCGACTCCTCCTTCCTGCTAACAAAACAAAAGTGACCGCAAGTGTGTCTAATTTCTATCATTTGGCTGCTAGCTGTCTTTCCGTCTTTCACTCTCTCTGTCTGCCTCCATCTCTCTCTCTCTCTCTCTCTGTCTCTCTTTGAACTTTCTTCTTTCACTGTGCCACCTGTAGACTTGTAGACCCGCACGAATCTCGCTCGCTCTTGCTCCTAGTCGCCGTTTTAAGTTCCGTTTTTACTGCTGTTACGATACTTCGCTTTATCTCTTTGCTCCTATACCCTGTACATATTCCAAATGAGTACAGAAAGGGTATTCTCAAGTTGTAGCTGGCAGAAGTAGCTAATTTTAGATTTCTTATCGAAATTAACGATATTACATTTAATCTGCCTGCTAGTCTATATTTCGATAAGATAAGTATAAATATGATTGTGTATTTGAACTCTATACAGAGTATACCCCAGTCGTATACACTCAACTAGATCATTCTCACTTGTTTTGCTTCTTTTTGCAGCTTTTGCTTTCGTTTAACCCATTTAATGAAGAGCCAGGCCAGGCCGGGTCTGGTCAGGCCTTTTGTCTGTTGTCTGGTCTGCCCATCTTGTGGCATCCGTTATAAGCAAGTGCATTTCTCATCTCAGCAGCGCTAACAATAACAACACACAGGCATACGTATATATATATATATATATACATAAGAAGACTTGTGCACATTTAATGCAGTGAAAAAGTGAAAACGAAAGTGATCACAGCTGCAGTTATCCAGTTAGTTGATCAGTTGCTGGCTTGCTCAGATGATGAACCCATCCATCTGTCTGTGGTCGGTTGACTTTCGTTTTGGACTCTTGTCAATATGATAATGATGATGCAATTAAATCTGCCCATCCAAGGCAAATTAACAAAGCATTAATTTATGCAAATTCAGTCAGCGGTAGTAAGGAAATCATTTGTCAGTCGAGCGGTTCACCGCACATTCAACATTGATCACTGTTCATTGATCATCATTGTTGCAATTGCAATTACTGACACTGTGTAGACTTGGGGCAATTTCTCGCAATGACCATATGGAAACAAGTGCACGATTATGGCAATTTGATGGCAGTTATGGACAGTTAGCTAGGCCGACCAGTTACAGTTGCAGACTTGCTCAATTGCCAACTGCATTTGGCCAAGTCCAAGACCGGCTGCAGCTGCAAGCCGGCAATTATTGGGTTGCTATTGTTGTCGTTGTTGTTGTTGTTGTTTGAGCAACCTTTCACCTGCCCCTGCTGAGCAACAGGTTTCACATTCCAGCAAATGCAAATCAATAGAATGGTTGCCCACTGACCTTGCTTCCAACGTTGCGCAAGTGTCGTGATTAGAATCGATTATGACAGTAGCCATTTTGATTGGAAGTGATCTCTTTCGCCCCTTGGGACCCAGAATTACTCGAACTGCTTTTAAAATGCAAACCAATCCAAAATCTTGCTAGGAGTGTTATAATTTGCTGGAGAAGACATCTGGAATCATATAATTGATCAGCACCAGTAACTGAGTCCATATTCTAGTCTACCATTGGTCATTTTTTTATTAACCTTCAACTTTTCTTATCTCTTGCCTTGGCCACATGATGCTAATTACATTCTCCCCATCTTCTTCTGCTTCAATCCAGGCACTTTGGCTATGAAGCGACACATGCAACTCTTAGCCTTTTGGCTTGGGCTATTGGCCACGGCCACCTATGCGCAGACGCAGCAGGAATCATCCACGAAATGGTCGCGACAACTGGAATCTATTGGTGGATCCGATACGGATTCCTTGGATTGGGTGCCACTTGCGCAGCCGCTGGATGACAGTAGCAAAGATCGCTCGGGCAATGGACGCGTTCTGACCTACTCGCAATCTTTTCCGCCTAGCGCTCGTTTTGGCGACCTGAGCAAGCCAACTGGCGGGCAATTTGACTTTCCATTTAATTTCCAGCGTTATTCGAATGGAGCACCACAGGCGTTGCCGTTGCGCCACCAGGGACCACCACCACTGAAGAGCAGTTCGATTGGGCAGGAGCCTACCTCGCAATCGTTCTTCAAGTTCGAGATGCCCTTCCACAGCGAAGGCAATCAGGCTAATGCGCCACCCACTCTGCAAACAGGATATCAGATCCAGCATTCAGCATTTGGTGGCGCTGGCCTGCCTGCACCATCCTCGCTCTTCAGTCCACCATCATTCTTCGGGCAGCAGGGACAGCAGCGTTTCTCCGACTTTCAAACGCTGCCCCAGAAACCGTTGAGCAAGCCTCTGCACCAGCAGAACTATATTCAGGATGTACAGCCTCTTAAGGTACATGGCAAACCCTTACCCACTCAGGCTTCTTTGCAAAGCGTTACACCCCAAGTATTTCCCGTGGATCCCGAACCGGAAAGATTGTTTGGCGTGAACAAACAATCAGCGGCGTCGGCAGCATCGTCTGTTAACAATCAGCAGGAGGTGCAACTGCTCTATGTACCCTACGATACCCTATACAATCAGCAGCGTCAGTCTCAGGGCTCTTCGGGTCTCGGCTCGAGCAGCAACTTTGATGTAAACAAGTTCAATGTCAACGCTGGTCTGCCCGCTGTCAATCCCTATCAGATCAATCAGTTCTACACACAGGATCCGAGTGTGGGCAGCGATTACTTTAACTCCGTTACCACCACACGGCCCAGCACCAGCACCAGCACTACCTCACAGCCCCAACGCATCTTCCAGAATTTCGGACAACAGCAGCAGCCACAGGCACCGGCTCAATCCCAGTTCACCACGGCCAAGCCTAAGCCAAAGGCTCATCAGCCACCGCTAGCCATGTTTCTTGTGCGTCCCAATGCGCGACCCACCCAATCCGATGTGGTCGCTGCCCTGCGCAATGCTCGCTCCATTTCGGTCATTGATGCGCCTACGAAACAGACACCCGAAATTTTTGTGGGACCCGCCGGCATGCCAATACCGGATGGCTATGTCAAGTTCGACCTGCCGTATCTCTCGCAGCTGACGCAGTCGCGTGATCTTGGCGACGTCTCCTTCTTTGTGGCACCACTCAGCTATCGCACGCCCAATGGCTTCAATAAGATCCTACTGCCTGAGCCGCATGTCGGCTCTATTGTTATCAATCGGGCCAAGGACTTTGCCTCCATTCAGGAGCAACCACTGCGCACACAGCGTCCTTATGCCACGCCACCAGCTAGCACACGCAATCCCTTCGAGAGCACCACACAATCGGGACCAGCGCCCACCCGTGGCAACAAGTTTAGCTACTACTATGTGCAAGATGGTAATCAGGAGGGCGCTGCCTCACCGCCCAAGCACACCGTCAAGCAGGAGCGCCACAAGAAGAAGCGACCTCAGCATGTCCCCGTAGAGCAGCCCGTTTATCGAGCACCCGCCAAAACGCCCAATCCCTTCGACACGCTTAATCAAATCGGTGGCGATGACTTCTTCAGCTCGCTGAGCACAAAGGCCGGCCCCTCTACAAGCAGCTCAACCAGCAGTAGCACCACCACAACCACTTCGACCACATCAACATCAACAACAGCTACTCCTCAGACGCTCTTCACCTACGGCCCGCGACCACAGGTGGAGTTCCCCAGCTCAAATGGCCAGCTCTATCCGCAGTTCGAGACAGCGCCACAGATTGAGCAGGAGGAGCTGCCACGCCTCACGACGCGCCCGACCATTTCAAGTACTGTGCAGCAGGAGGAGCACCGCATGAAGCAGTATTTCCGCCAACAGGATGCCTTCCGCCAGCGTCCGCTGACCACAAATCCACCTTTCGAGCAACTGCAGTACACGCCCACTTCACCGGACTACGATGTCCCGTTGCCCACAACGACGCAAAAGACTAAGCATCGGTTGAGCCTTTATACGCCCGTGACCACCTCCGATGTTGGCTACAATGTGGAGCAGCTGGCGCCGGTCAATCATCGACCCAGCTACAATCAGAACGAGGTCTTAGACAGCAGCAATGTGGAGTACGAACCGAATCCGTATCATGTACCCTCCGAACTTCCCGCGTTGACACCTGATATTCCCGGACTGGTCAACAATCTGCAGGAGAAGGATAAACTTCCTGCGCAAACGACCCCACTGAGCGAACCCGAGCCGGAAACGCGTCCCACTCGCCGTCCAGTGTTGCGAACGCGCAAGCCAGCCATCTCCAAGGTGGTGACGACCTCATCGGTAACGTACTCGGAGTCCGATAGCAGCTCCAAGCAGCCAACGCATCGCATTCGTCGTCCATATGGCAGCAGAGGCAACGTCGACAATGTCGAGGAATCTCCGAGCACCACAAGACGTCCGGCCACCGCCCGTAACCCTCTGCTGCGCAATCCAAATCGCATTCGCTACCAGCCTACCAATGAGGAGCGCCACACGCTCAAGTCAAGGAAGAAGCACCCCAAGGGTTCGAAGAATGACAAGCCCAGTGTGGATCAGGATTTGGAATATCAGCGCGACGTGCTGAATCAGAATTATCCAGTGTTTAAGGCACCATCTCGTCGTCCCACCAGTCCCACGGCCATACCCGGTGCCTATGATGTGGGCATCACCGAGGGACCCGCGTCGGAGTCGCAACAGGTTTACACTGTCACGCCCAGCAATAGCATCGACCAGGGCGAACAAGGATCAGTCTATCCACCCAGCCTAGAGCTGGAGCCCATGCAGATAGCACAACACTACAATGAGTTCTCAAAGGACAACTACGGACCAGGCTACTTTCCCAACCAGGAGGACTTTAATCCCACAGAGGCCATTGTCCGCAACGAAGTGAGCCCCATTTTCACCACCCTGGCAACAACCACACCACCCCCCACCACGACTACCAGCACCACCATCAGGACAACCACTGAGTCGCCTGTGACAACAACGACGCGTCGTTCACCCTTCATCCGTCGCAATTATCCCAGAGTGCGCACCACCACAACAACGGAGCCATCTGTGACCACCACAACGCCTTCAGAAGAGCGCCCATCCGTAAGCAGCCTTATCAACTAGTTGTTAATACCATGATAACTGAAATACTGCTCCTTATTACAGATTCGCTCTCGCCTGCCGCCACGTCGGGTGGTCAAGGTGCGTCAACGCCAGCGTCGTCCCGCGCATCCAGCCTCGTCGACAGCCGAGCCCGAGGAGGCAGTGGAGCCCGTCACTACGAAGCAGCATCTGCGCAAACTGAGTCGTTACCATCAAGAACAGACCGAGAAGGTGAAGGAGGTAAGCAAGCAGCCGCTCTTAAAGACTCAATTACTCATAGTTCACTTACAGCAAGCACCACTAACGCCACGTCGGCGCTATAAGCAACCCTTCCAGCTGGAGGGACAGGAATCTCAATGGTCACCAGCTTCGGAGACGGCCAACAGCAACAGTGCGAGCAACACAAACAGTTTCAAGCCTCTGAATCCTAAATATGGCTCCAGCAAGAGTGAATCACACAATTTTGAAAATGAGCCGGAGATTGTGACGGCTGGACCCACGGATCAACCGGAAACCTACGAGTTCAACGTAGCTGCAAATCTAGGTGGATCCGCTGGACACCGAACGACTCCCTCTCTGATGGCGCCCAACTTGAAGTGAGCTTGTGCACAGATGTGACTAATAAATGGCAAATCTGATAACCTTTCTTTTCATTGCAGACCCGAGAAGTCATTTGCGGAGCTACTGGAGGAGGTGATGGGAAAGGCGCCCGAGGAGCTGGCCACGGAGTTGCCCACCAGCAGCACCATTGGACGCGTCAACAGGCGTGGCAAGTGGAAGAAAACGCGCGTCTCGAGCGGCACAGATAATGGCGAGAATTTCGAGACAGCCGAATCACAGAATCTGGGTCCACAACTCTACAATTCGCTGTACTCCACCAACCCTGAAACGGAGGAGAAGCAAAAGGCGACAACACCACTGACGCCAACTACCGAGGAGCCAACTACTGTCGCTGAGGTTGAGATGGTAACCACCACAGCAGCTGCGCCCAGCACACCCGAGGAGTACGAGGTGACCACCGCCAGGACACCGGATCTGACCACCCAGGCGACAACGCCCGCGATGAGCGGGGAGAGCGCCACCCGTCGCATGGACACCGCATCCGATGTGGATGATTTGGAATCGCAGCCGAGCATCTTCTCGGAGGTGCGACAACAGCTGCACGATCTGTTCGCCATCGAGGAGAGCGATGATGAGGCTGCCGCTGGTGCTCTGGCGGCTGTCGGCAAACGTCGTCAGGAGTACACGAGCATCAAGCGGACAAAGCCAGTGCCGCCCACAGAGAGCAGCACGCTGGCGGCCACGGAGATGCCGGCTAGCAGTACTGCTGCCACCATGGACAACTTCCACAAGGATCTAATGGAGCATGTGGTCTATGCGACGTCCACCTCAACCAAAGTTACCTCCGAGACAGAGATTTGCTATCGCGGCCGCTGCATACGCTCCGAGGATCTGCCCGCCAATCACAAGCTGCACTGAGCGTAGTGGGAGCCCAAATGCTCCACATGTAAATACATATAAGGACATCGAGACGTGGGCAGGATATCGAGACGTGAGGCTACGCCTGCATTTTGACCGGATCGCGTAGTCAGCACAGCACAGCACAGCACAAAACGCTCCAAAGTTTCCACTTCTCCGCCACAATTTCGCTAGTAATTACTTAGCTTTAACTATACGAATATGTTTTAAGGCTTAAGCAAATAGAGATTTATCAATACCTACATATATACATATGTACTTATCATATTCTATATGTACTCGAAATTTGTAGTAAATGTAGTAGTTCAAATAAATTAGTAGCGTAGAATACTCTTACTTAATTCATATTACCACATAGGCAGCATAAGATTTGTACGATATAATAATGAGAACTAACAAATAAACAATCGAAATCGTTACATAATAAAACCTAGTTGCACGTTGCTATATCTCTGACATATCCCTGTGGATCTCGAGACGACTCACAGCCTTAAGAAAAATCCTTAACCTATCCGGATTTCCTTCCGCCTAAAAGTTCTTATGCACATGCAGAAGGTCAAAGGTATATCAAAATTAGTTCATATATCACATACATTAATGCGTATTTTTGCAAGTCATGTGTGGATCAACTCCTACTAGATATGTCTATATATATCTATTTCCGAGCCAACACGGCTAGTCCCCATAACCTTCTAAAATGTTGGCCCTTGTAATATTAGATCACAAATCTGAAAGGATATCATAAAATTACAGCATTCTTCTACAGGACAATTACCCATGGTGTGCTTTAAAGATCTATATTTTCTGAAACAGGCCTCAAAAGTGATTTATTTTTAACCCAAAAGTTAGCATTTCATTTGTCACTTTCTGTGCAGAGATCTAAGAACAAAATAACAGAAATTTGATGAACTTTACAAACATATTGATTAGAAAGAGTTATATACAATCAAGTCAGAATATTAATGCAAAATGAGCAATAGAAATACTTTACTAAAACTCTATCCTCATAATTCTTCCAATTCAAAGATAAAAAATATATTGAATGGGCCCGGAACTACGATAAGATAAGTAGGTGACATAACATAATTTCAATATAGACAACTGTCGTTCTCTGTTTCTCGATAAGCACACAAAAAGCGTTTCATATTTATTAAATAGGTGTATAATAATTTGTCATGTATAATTAGCATTTGTAATAGTTTCTATATTATAGTATAACATAAAATACCGACGATCAATTCCATATAATACCCAACAATAAGGTACATCAGTTTCATGCGCTCACACCAAATATGGTAAATTCGATTATTTAGGAATCAATTAGAGGCGCCCGTTCAGCTTCCTCACATCCATCTCCATCCACATCCCCAGCCGCATCCCTCGGCGTGCGCTGCTGCTGTGCACCCGGGCTATTCCAGGACTGCACATTGAAGCGTCCAAACACGATGAATACCAAGTTGCCGAAAAAGTAGGCAAACGAGGTGATGTAAAAAACAATGCGCCACTGCGAAGGATTTGTCTGCAAGGCAACAAATGGATTAGTTGCATCAACAACCAATTGAAGTGGCCAACTTACCTCATCCCTGACTATCAGTCCGACGATCAACGGCGCTAGAATACTCATCACATTCGCTGCACAGTTCGTGATGCCCATCAAAGTGCCAGCGAAATTGGGCGACAGATCGATGTGATTCACATGGAAGCCCAAATAGCAAGCCGAATTGGTTGCCACCGCCAAGCAGAGCAGTGCAATTGCCAGCCTCACATTGCCCGCTCCTTTCGTGATGAAGCCCAGCCCAAGCAGTGCCAACATGGGCAGCCACATGCCCAGCGAGTTGAAGAGCTTGCGCGAAAAGCCAAGGGACATTGTACTGCCGCGTCGCTTCAGCACATCCGACAACCAGATGAAGCCGCAGGTGAGTATGATCATGGCAAGGTATGGCAGCGCCGAGAGCGGTCCATTGTTCTTGATGTCCATGCCCAGCACGTTCTTCATGAAAGACGGAATCTGAGTGAGCAGCGTCCAGAAGCCCCAGTTGTTGGCACAGTGGGCCACTAGCAGCGATAGGAATGGTAGCGAAGTTAAAATGCTCAACCAAGGAGTGCGTAGATTCTGTCGTGGTTCAAACTCCTCGCGGCCCGCATCCGAAGCGCGTCGCAGCTGGCCCGAGGTCTCAATGTATCGTCGCTCATTGGGCGTAATTGTGGCATGCTGCGCCGGCGTGCTGGCGCAGCAATATAACCAAATCAGGGCCCACAGGATGCCCGCACCGCCGGATATGTAAAATATGCTCGGCCAGCCCAGCGATGAGGACGCAATATATCCACTCACAGAGAGCATCACCACGGTGCCGAACTGTGAGCCCGAATAGCAATAGCCGACAAGGCGTCCGCGCTCATCGGCGGGCGCCCACTTCGAGAGGAACGTGTGCGTGGAGGGAAAGATGACGCCCTGGCAGAGACCCTGAATGGCGCGCAGCAGTACAACCATTTTCCAGCCACCATTGAGCGCTATGTAGGGCGTCAACAGTGCCAAGCAGGAGCAAATGGACACTCCAAAGAAGATCATATATTTCGCTCCGAATATGTACGATAGATAGCCGCCCGGCACCTGCGTCACCACATAGCCCCAAAAGAAGCTGCTCAGCAGATACGACTTGATGCTCTCATCCCAATCGAATTCGGGAAAATCCGGATTCGTTGCATTCTTGTCCGTCATGGCCACAATGGCCACCGATAAATTGACCCGCATTCCATAAGCCACAGCCAGGCCAAAGAACAACAAAATACATTGCAGATGACGCACTCCGAAACGCGGTCCTGCAAAAGTAAACACGAATTATAATTATATTTATTTGATTGTTTATGTTATGCTCTGTTTCCAGTTGAATAATGTGTTGAGGGAACTATTAAAATAATAGAATTTAGGTTTGACTTTGGAAGCTATGAACACTTTTTTATTCTGCTAATATTTAGTATAAGTATTCAACTGTGTTTAAAACTATAATTTGTGAGCAAATTATGATTTATATTGATATATGAAGATTAGAGTTTAAAAAACTCAAACTTTCGACTCTAAAACAGCTGTTAAATTGTGAGAAATTTCAGATTTGAGGAGAGTTTGATTTTCGAATAAATTCCATAATAATTCTGTAATTAAAGTTTTGTAAAGCTCTCAGCAGTAGTTTTAAAACTAAGTCCCTTAGCACAAACCCTAGATTATCTCTAATAGATAATGGTTCTGGGAATCGTAATGACGTACACGACGTAAAACTACGTCAAAGGTAAACACGTATACTTATTACACGTCTCAAATCCGAAGCTAACAGCACTAAGATACTTTCGTTTTTGTAAACACGCAATAAACCAAGAAAAGTAAAAAAAGAAAATGAATGACTGCAGCCAAAGTGATCGCTCACCTGTGTTGCCAATGCTGTCATAGCCTGAGTGACTGCAGCACTCAAAACAGCGAAGAACCATTGTTGTGGGTGTCGCTTTGAATTATTGCCGTTGCTTTGTTGTGTATGCAATGGCGTTGCTTACGCTTCTAATCATTTCGCGCAACTGATAAGGCGACGCTGTTAACAAACATAAACTTAACTGCGAGGCTGCGACTCTGCTTACGTTGCGTTTCGCTGTCGTGCTTCTTTGTTATTACTTTGCTCTGGTCAGCAAACAGCTGTTTCGGCGCTGCTGGGTGAATGCGATAGGCGCAGCTATCGCTACGAAAACTATCGAGCAGCAAACACAGCTGGACAAATAGTGTGGCTGTGTTTGCTGACCGATAGTAACGCCTATCGATTGGCACGTTATCAGATTCAAAAAGTACTCGAAACAAAAAGACTAACGATATTGTTGTTTTGATTTGTACACAAATCTGCAGCCTGGTTTGATTGCTGACTTTCTATATTTATACGTATATGTATGTCTTCTTTTCTGCCTTTTCTTAGTTCAATTTTTTCTTTTTCGTACATCACAAGTTGGTTATTTGTTTATTACTAATTTAACTAATTAACTAATGAATAATAACTATGATAGTTAAGGTATAGTTTCAATTTAAAACATAACAATTAATAGAGCGGCGTGATTAGTTACTTATGCTATTTACATTGTCAACTAGATTTTTATACTTATGCTTTTTTCGTTTTGTTTTTTTTTCTTGTTTAGTTTTCCTTTGTTTACATAACCATTTGTATGTATATTCTTTTATGTACATTTCAGGAAAATACTGCAAATAATAATTTATGCTGCTTATAAGCTAAACAATTATCATATGTTGTTATTAATATCGCTAATGGAAGCACGCGATCGTCATTATGGCAATTTCCGCTCTTATCCCTTATACCAACTAATTTACAGCTATTGTCTTACGAATTTAGCACTTAATTCAAGAAAACAACAGCTAGGACAACCTCATGCAAAACTATTGTTTTCCATATTTTGTCCACTTAGCATGAGGATGTCTTAAGTCAGCCGCTGTTCTGCTTAAGATTTGGCAATTATAATTTGGCCATTCTGATGGCCTGAAGCCAAGGGCACACCGGCCTCCGCGCTCTCCTCATCAACAGGTTCTGGCGAGTCCCACCACTGAACGTCGGTGCGTCCAAACACCACAAACAGCAGATTTCCAATGAAATAGAAGAAGGCCGCCAAGAAAAATACCGAACGCCACTCATCTACATTTTTCTGCAAAATCAAATCGAATAAATAAATTAGTTCAAATTATTTTCAAATATCTAATTATCAAGAGGGTATAAGCAGATATAAAAAGTGAGCAGGTTTAACTATATGAAAAGCCTTTCAGTTCTTTAAGTATCAGTCCTGTGCTGCATATACCTAGAATTTTGATAGGTAGTCAACTTACCGGATCTTTGACGATATGACCCACAGCGAGTGGTGCCAGGGCACTCATGACATTAGCCGCCGCATTCGTGATGCCCATCATTGTGCCCGCATAATTGGGCGACAGATCGATGTGGTTGACTTGAAAGCCCAGATAGGTGGCTGCACTAATGCCCACTGTCAGGGTGAGCAGCGCGACAGCCAAGTGCTTATTCTCCGGGGGCAGATAGCCCAAGGCAATCAGAGAGAGCATGGGAATCCAATGGCCGACTGAGTTGAAGAATTTTCGATTGAAGGAGAGCGACAGAGATTTCTGATTCTGCAGCACCTTGGACAGCCAGACGAAGAAGAAGCTGAGTATCATCATGACAGCGTAGGGCAGCGAGGAGAGCAGCGAACTGGACTCGATATTAAATCCATAGATGTTCTTCATATAGCTAGGTATCTGTGTGAGCAGCGTCCAGAAGCCCCACATGTGCGTGCAGTGAACGATGAGCAGCGACAGAAACGGCATCGAGGTAAAGATGCTGCCCCACGGAGTTGGTGCCATTTTGCGTGCATCCTGCATTTTGCCCACCGAGCGTGTCTCCTCAATGTACTTGAGCTCCTCGCGCGTAATGCTGCGATGCGATTCCGGCGTGCTCGAGGCAAAGCGCCACCAGAATAGCACCCAGAGGAAGCCACAGGCGCCGCCACAATAAAAGATACCCGGCCAGCTGGTAAAGGAGTGTGCAATATAACCACTTGTGGCCAGCGTTACGATCGTGCCAAACTGTGAGCCAGAATAGCAAATGGTGCTCATCATGCCCCTCTCACTGGCCGGCGCCCACTTGGACAGCAGCGAATGCGTGGCCGGATGCACTGCGCCCTGTGTTAAGCCCGCCAGGAAGCGCAGTGCCCCCAGTCCCTGCCAGCCGCCCACCTTCAAGGAGAGCGGCATGAGGAGTGTTAGAATTGCGCAGGCTGTGAGTCCCAGCATCAGCAACGTCTTAGCACCATAGCGTTGAGCAATATAACCGCCAGGGATCTGGGTCACAATATAGCCAAAGAAGAAGCTGCTCTGCATATAGGATTTCTCAGACTCAGTAAAGTTGTAACTCTGCAAGGAAGGATAAAAGACACGTCTTAAGCACAACTCCGCCTCAATCTCTCTCATTGCTGATAATACCTACCCACTCGTTGACATCCTCATCTAGTCCAGTTTGGTTTGATTGCTCGGACATGGCCACCAGGGCGACGGTGAGATTGACGCGCCACGCATACGCCAGTGACAGGCAGAAGAAGCACAAGATGCATTGCACGTGCCGCACGCCAATGATTTTGTCTACAACACAAGCACAAATACATCTGATTAGCTAAGGCAAAGGTGCACATAAATATAAGGCTAATAATATTTAAGATTTGGACAACAAATCAAAATTCATTAAGAACTTTCCAAACTAACAAGAACTGCCGATAACAAGAAAAGTCATCGTTATTAGCCAATTGATAAAATCTCTAAAATATTTTGTGCACTCTGATTGCTGTCCAAATAAATAAAAATCGTATTTTTTTCATCAATCAATAAATTTTATTGTTATTACTTGGAAAAATATGGACTGAACAAATTTGCGAATTAGCATGACTGCCGAAATTCAATCGTAAAAATGTTCAAAATGTTCAAATTCTTTCACCCTCTTGTTTCTTTCTTGTTCTTGTTCTCTTTCCAAATTCGCTGTTCAAAATATATTGTTGAGAATTGCAATTAAGCAGTTGGAAATTTGTTAGCTGCTCTGCTGCTCTCCGGGGCAGCTTGGCGCTCTTATCAATGCCAAGACGCATGCATTCCTTCTCTCTCTCCCTCTCCCTCTCCCTCTCCCTCTCTCTCGCTCTCGATCTCGATATCTTTCTTTGTCTCTCTTCCGCTGTTGATCCACCTTTGTAAGTCTCTTTGGCTTGCTTGTATGTGGGGCGCGTTTATTTATAAAACACTGTGTCAAAATCTTGTTGTGGCTGCTCACACACTCACACACACATACACACTCGCACACACACAGACTCACACACTCGCACACACACACACACACACACATATGCAACGCCCACTCGTGAATGTAAATTACTCGTGAGACCTGCGCGCCTCAATGAAGTGCAACACATCGGCCGACGGTGCTGTACCCATAGCGAAAACCAGCTATCAGCTACCAGCTACCAGCTACCAGCTAAAAGCCACACGCGACCGCCTCCTCGCATTGCATCGTCCGCCCTCCTCCCGCTCGGTCTACCTGAAAGCGCAGTGCTCGGCGCTCGTTCGACCCAAAGCAGCCGCACGTGACGATCTCTCTCGGAGGCAGCCAGCCGATAGCCATGTGCAGATGTCAGTTTATTGGCCACCGAACACAGCTGTTGGCGTAATGAAACGGCGAATTTTTTATAGCATACTCTGATCTCGAAGCGAAGAGAGTATATTGCTCTTGTCAATGATTCAATGACTTCAAACTTGAAATGATTGCTTATATAAAACCTGAATATACCCCAAAGCTTAAGTCGATGAAATTCACTTACAGTCTTAGAGCTATGAAAGCCACTTTGAAAGTTGGGTTCCACATGACGGAAAAATCTCAAATAAAATTTTAAGAGCCAATAAAAATCAATAAACGATAAAACAGTGTATGATGCAGTCGTCTCCGTGCGACTGCCGCTTTATTACTTGTTTTAATTTTAGTGATGTGGCTCGAGCTCAATCTCGTTTTTATTTTTAGACTCGCACTTGCCATAAATGGGCTTAGACTTAGTTCTTGTTGCAGCTGTTTTGAGTAAATGTTGCACAACAACAACACCAATTTGCAACCTTGCAACGCGGCCTTACAAGGTAATTGCGTCTATTGAACTGCCCCACGGCGTTTTCTCAAAAGCCCAACCACCATTGCCAGCAGTCGAAGTGTCTATTTATAATTATTAACTTGACTCAATAATTTACAATTGTTGAGCCAAAAATACATTGACGCGACGCTTGAACTTTGAGACATTACCAATTTGCAGAGACACGCCCCCCTCGGTCACTCTCTGTCTCTGCTCCAGTCTGGCTCTTTCTCGGTGTATTGAGCTGAATCACTTAATGGAACTGTGAAATTGTTTAAATATTTTTTTTTGTCGTTCGCATGTGACACGTTTTTTTGCTTCATTTGCGCAATGATTGTATTTCCTTCCCTTCCCCACTTGTCTTGCTTCTTTGCCACGCTTGATGTGCGAGGTGTGGACGCAATAATTTATGATCCACATACTGTTGACTTACTTTATTTAGTCTGCTATCTTGCGTCTATTTAAAATTTAATTTACACACTCTTGCGAGAGAGAGAGAGAGGGAGAGGTGGAGGAAGCAAATTAATTATTTGTGCTGATTTATAAATGGAAGTGCAACAAATTTCCAATCAATAAAACATTTATGTGCTGCTATGAAAGTTGATTTTTGATTGATTGTCAATCTGCTGAGGTGCCACAGTACTCCCATGGAGGTAAGTACACTTGGTATACATACGAGCTATATGTATGTGGATTGTTAATTCTGCTGCTGCTCATGGTCATGCGATAATTGGGTAGCGATCGAAGGACTTGGCGTATAACACACTAACAAATCAACAAACACCGCACAAGTGCTGATAACCGATAACGGCACCAATAACTGTACCGCCATAACGAGCACGATAAATTAGAACAATAACAACAAGAAATCATTTTGTATATGTATATATAAATGCATATATATGTACAAACAGTCAACATACATACTAAATTTTTGCTTTATTTATTTATTTTGTTTGTTATATAGTATGTCAGTCTATCAGATTAGATAATTATTACGACGACTCACCGATGCAGCAGGGCCTTCTAAACATATACGTGCTAGTCATTCTGGACCTGCGTGTAACACCTCACGAGACCCTCCCATAAACGTATTTCCCAAGTCGCAATATTTTAATATATTGACTAAACAACAGCTGTAGATTTTATTGGACTATTAGTTTTACTGTTAATGGATTCTGTTTAGAAGTCTTAAGGTCAGATTTGATCTCGCTCTTTCACAACAGCTGTCCCGCTCTAATTAGATAAGCTTCATTATAGCCCCGTCATTTGATCAGAATTTAAGTATTTGGTTTTTTTTTTACACAATATGTTTAGTTGCTAATTTGAATTTTCAGTTTCATTGGCACTCGCTTGTGAATAAAAAAGAGCAGCAAAGAAAAAGCAGACTACTGTGTCTGGTTCCGTTGCCGCACTGCCCCCACTTAACCGCCCCTTGCGTCTTCCCAACACTTTTTTTTTTGTTTATTTTTATAATTTTCGTTGAGCGTGCTAAAAATTTAATGTCAGCCAAAACCGTATAAAATTGAATATAATTCGTTTCTTTTTTTCTTTTCTATTTTTTTTTTTTGTTTTTGACTTCAAGACTTCAGTCGAGAGTTTTTTACGGCAAAGAGTTGCAACTGCAGTTGAGAAATATTTTTGGATGAGCTGCAGTGGAGGTCGTCGTTTAAAATGCAAGCACATACGTATAATATATATATATATATATATATATATATATTGTTTGTATATATGTATGATTTGCTGCTAACGTTCGTAAATCACAAAATTCTTGACGCTTTTAGCCATATTTCAAAACTATTGCAAACTTCAAATGCAATTAACGTTCGCTTCATTTGCTTAATATGGCATTTGTAGATGCATGAATCGAATTGTAGATACAAATAGTTGAATCAATGTACATTAAATACATGTACATATATGCAAAAAGCCGCAGCTTTGAAGGCTCCACATGGTTGTTGCAGTGGGGGTCGGGGGGTTGACTGCTGTTGGGGTTGCAGCTGTTTCCGGCAACAAGCAAAGTTTTGTTTTATTTATTTACTTTTATTTGTATTTTGTTACTGACAATTGAAAATTGCACTCGTCGCGAGACTTATGTAAAAACACAGCAACACACGTTCACGTTTAGGCAAATAGTACAGCAGAGCGATAAGCGCTCTATCAAGAATTTTAATTCAAATTAAAATTAACCTTTAAATTTGTTTTTTTTTTGGTACTTACCATACCATTTGCCAGTTTTCACCATTTTCAAAGTGGTGGTCATGTGTGCGTCGCGGGTTTTTTTTTGATCCACAATTAGAGACCTCTCTCTGTCTCTGTCTGACTCTCTTGCAGAGCTGCTGGCAGTGGAAATTTTAGTTTTCTTCGATTTTTATACAACGTGTTGCGACATTTAGCTGGAGCACATGTGCACAACGCGACACGGAGATGAAGAAACAGTGTTGGGCTTCAGCTGCTGCTCGACTCGAGTTGTATTGACGTATTTAAATTTCGCTTTATCGGATACGGATGTGAGATTTTTTCTATATATATATATATATTACTTGCGAGCACGCGTTTTGCTTTTAGCTACAAATGAGTTACTGCAGAATGCTCACACTGAGCTACAGCTACAGATACAGATACTTTTGGCCACTAGAGCGTATTACGCGTATTTTTGGGTTTTGGTTTGTTCTAGCGAGCGACTGCGACTGCTTGAAATACTTGGCGCGGCGATTCTTTTATAAATATGATCGCTCGCTCGGCCCGCTCGTGTTTTGTGGACGTCTCGACGTCGAGAGAGTTCGCTGCTGCTGCTGCTGAGCTGCCGTCGCAGTCGCAGTCAAAGTATCTGTCACTCTGTTGCTGTTGCTGTTGCTGTTGTTGTTGCAGTTGTCGCACACACATGTGTATCGCGTGAATTCCATTTTCATTTAGTTGTTGCTGTTTGCTATCAGTAAAATCCCAACACGCTGCCAGCCACTCAATCGTATATGTGGGCATACGTTTGCGTGTGTGTGTGTGTTGCCTGCTCTCTCTCTCGCTCCCTCTCTCTGACTCTTTCTCTGTCGGCTCTCGTATTTGCCGGCCAATATGTAAACAACAGCAACAAAGCGACAACAACGAGTTATCAGTCCTGCACTCTTCTTCTGCCTCGCCCTCGCCCTCTCATTCCCTCTACCACTACTTGCCTCTCTCTCCCTCTCTCTCTCTGCCTCTTTTCGGTTTTTCTGCGTAATCGGTTTTGGTTCTTCGTATAAATTTGTAAATATCGAAAATTAGTCACATTCCATTTCCAGTTGGCTTTGTTGCAGCCAACAGATCCAGCTGGTATCCGTCAGACACGATTCAATGTACGTAGTACAACTTTCCACTTGGCTCATTTGCATATGATCGGCCCTAAGTATTCACTCTCTGCTGATAAGCTTTAAGCCGCCGTCGAGGTCAAGACTCAAGCGCTGCTGATAAACTACACACACTCAGTATACTCTATAATATAATCTCTCTCTCAATTTAAAAAAAAAAAAAAAAAAAAAAGTTATGACATAACAAAGACTTTGACAACATTCTAACACTTTGACAACATGCAATGTAACAATCGTAAAATTTAATTACGCAATCCATGAGACACAAATTTGGCTGTGATGAATGCCCCTTCATCTTCCGAGTGACATCAATTAAAAATACCCTATTGAGAACAGATCTCTCCAACAAATTAGATCACTAAGAAGCGAAATTCAGATCTTCTTGCTTATAAGCAAATGTTTCACCTAATTATTGATGCGTATCAACTGAGACTTTCGCTTTCGAGCGAAAATAAACAGCTCTTATCGCTGGCAAAATTCAAAGTTCTGGTGGCATCAAAGACAGCACTGAAGAGCGAACGTTTTATTATTTAGTTTGCTAAGCATTAAAATTATTTTTTTAATGGGTGGGTTGGCGGGATGCAGACGTGGATTTTTAGCTGATAAGCGTTGGCCAAAAAAAGGTGACACGTTTTTCGGCACGTTCCCTTTGATTGGAGGCAGCTTTCAGTTAATCAGTTAATTACGAGTGGATTTTCGACAGATTTTCGTGGCACTTAATTGGGTTATAATTTCAGCAGAAGGCAAAACCAGTTACCAGTAATCCATAAAGAAAAACGCTGGCTGAAATGGGACACGCTTCGTATTATTCTGAAAGCAAAACAGCTAAAAATAGTAGCAAGTATATCACATGCTTCGATTCGAAGTGAGCCGAATTTAGTAAGGTACTTCAATCTGTCATTTGGGGTTTGCGATTGAATAAAAATAATCAATCTAATCATGCGCTCTTATCGCGTACAGGATGCGTCACGCCCACAGAGTCCACCAGCGCCCCTCAAAATGATGAATTTGTGCACTGCACTATCAACGGCTCTTATCAAAAAGCGCACAGCTCGACATTTGACAAGTGGAAAACTACATATAAAAATCGACGAATCGGTTGACGTCAAGGGTGAACGTGGGCAGCCAACACGGCTGGAACGGGTTGCACAGATTCGCAATGGGCCACACCAATCGCAGAGTGCAATGGGCAATTAAAATGCAGCATGTTCGCCAATGTCAAGCAAATATGGTAATTTGGCTCCTTAGACGAAGCAATAGACACAGATGCTTAGATAGACACAGAAATAGATACTCAAATAGCAGTGGAATTTTACAGCGATGCCAATTGAAATGTGATAATGAAATACAACATACACAAAACGAATTCGCTTACTTTGAGCAAATAGCGCATACGACGTGTGTAACAATTTGTCTGGCTAAACAAGGCGCAAAAGAAAATAGCACGCTCGACTAGAAGCTACCCTGCAGTGATCGACACTAAGAAAGATCTATGCTTAAATGTGCAACTTTAGCATTACTATGGCATTCAAATTTTAACTCTTGCTCTCTTAGTCACTTAGATCAGCTCATACTATTCTCGTCTGCAAAGCTCTAAGTAAATATTATCCTTAAGTGTGTACAGTTTCTTGGAAGCATTCAAATTTGAATTATTGCTCTTTTAGTCACTTAAGTCCGGACATGCCAGAACCAAGATACTGAGTGCTGAGTCTGTTGCTTACTTTTTATAATACCCATTTTATCTAATTATTTTATTTTTATCAACTGACTCAACGCCATAGAGTTAACAATTTGTGGTGCTTTTCCATACTCCCGAAATTCCGCAGGTTCAAAAAAATGTATGGGAAATGTTTGACCGGCAATGGCTTTGTGCCAGCCAAATGTTTTGAGACAATTGTTTGGACAATGCCTAAGGGTTTAAGTCCACAGCTTTTGCTGATTAGAGTCACAAAAATGTATGTGTATTTTGACGTAAATTTCTATCGCATAAATTTGCCAATCCAGTAGCTGTGTGTCATCTATCAGGCTCAATTAAATTGGATGCAATCAATTGATAAAGCTCAATTGAGACGAATTAGCGGCGATCATTTAAACTTTTTTTTACAATACATCTAATACTTATGGCCATCAGGTGTTAATCTGACCACAAAAGTCGCCACATGGCCAATTAGTTAGCCAGTCCGTTGACGGACACTTTGCGTTGTTTGGCTTCTGTGTTGGGGCATCAATTGTTGCCCTCCACAGCTGGCAGCTTGTCAAAGACGCAAAATTTATTTTGAGTTGCTGCCGTGCAATTGAATAAATAGAAAATCATTTTAATTGCAAATGCACTCGCCACACACCCACGTCCCCACGCCCCCACTGCCCACCCTCGCCATTCTCCTACATTTGCCATTGCTCATGTTCCCCTTGTCGTTGGCCTCCTCTGAGCAACATTTTAGGCAGTGGCTGTGGCAGTGTGGGCGATTAGGTGTTGTCGTCCAACTCACGCGGCACGTAGTTGCTTAAAATAGATGTTTTCATTTTCAATACTTGCGCAGACACTTGATTTTTCACATTTAAAATACACTTACACTGGGCATCTAAATTGTTCATGCAACACACAAGGGAAATGGCTTTTTTCTTAATGGTTCTCTATTATTACTAAGCAGTCCTCTTCAAAATCAAATTCATATTGTAAAGATGTTCTTCAAAGATTTACAAAGAATATGTATAGTATAATTTTTATAGAATTTCATTTCTAATTTTAGTTGCTTAACAGTCTCACAAAAATAATAAAATTAGAAAACAAATCTGAATTTTGAACTAGACAAAGCATAATCCAATTAAGAGGTAATCTATACTATGTACATATTTACATATTTTTAAATTTACTCTGCAAATATGCTCATCGAAATGGAATTGACTGCTCTACATTTTGAAGCGGATTTTAGGTGAGTAGATTATGGATTAATCTCGAATAATTTCCAAAGTACAAAGTACGCTTATGCCTTAAAGAAATTAAAGAATAATGAATTTAAGTTTAAAGTCTTAAAAGTCTTCTATTTATTACAATAGCCATGTTCACATTCTATAATTCCATTAATAACTACAAATTAAAGTTAATGGAGAGTATATTTGCTTCGACTAATTGCTGCCACTTCGGATTGTCTGGTCCAATTTTTCTTCTAAAAATGTGCCAAGATGTGATCGCAGCGCTATCATCTAAGCATAGAATAAACGATTTGGGCAGAGAAGAGTGCTAAAAAAATAAACACAAACACACATTTAAAAGTAAGATAAATACTCGTGAACTTGGCTAAGCATTAACGTTAGTTCCGCCACCCTTATTCAAACCGAGCGCAACTTTCTCCACTGGCATTAAACGGCGGAAACTTAGTCACTGGACAAATGCTGTGATTAGCTTTCGCTTGTGCAGTCTTATCTCAGGCCCTTATCTACCATCGCCATCCATGATTCGGCGAACGTACATCTTATCATTGTGACTGCGCTTTGATCTGCAAATACCAATGAAGGTGTGTTATGTTTTCCTTCGGGGCCTCTGCGACTGCCACGACTCTGATTTATTACTGTGACATCATGCGACACGGCACCAAACTGAAAGCGCTAATTACACAGTTGTTAAAACTTATTTGCATAGATTATTTGTTCTACTTGCACTCGTGCTCACAATTTCTGCCACTGTCTATGAACAATAACTTTTCTAACTAAGTTTCATCACACAGAACTTAATTCATAAAAATTATAAGCATGACAAAGCATATTATGATTAAAAAAAGCAAAATCAGAGCCCAATCACTGTTGTCACGTTTGCCCATTCGTATTTGTTCTTTGTTATAAAATTCCTTAGTATTATTAAAAAAATATATAAAAAAAAACGTTTATGTATTGAATATTAATTAAGTTTTATTATATTGTTAAAAACAACGAACTGAGAAAAATAGCATTGAATATTATTTGCGATAACCTTAGCGACAAAGCGAGGAACAGAGAGAGATACAGAGAGAGAGAGAGTGCAGTGCAGAAATAACGAGCAGGAGAGACGAAAGGAGTAAGAGCTATCGAGAGTCAAAGTCAAAAGCGCCAACGCTTTGCCGGCAGCTTTGGCGCCGCGATGTGTTAATTTGTTTGCCATTTTAATGCACACATATTTGCAATACACACACAAAAACACTCACTCACGCAGTCACTCACTCACTTATGCATCGACATTCAATATAAACCAGCTGCGGCGCACCCACTCTCTCGCTCTCTTTAATTACTGTCTCTCTTCTCTCTCAGTGTGCGTGTGCTTTTGTTCGCTCTCTTGATCTTTGATCACGTTTCTCACACGTTCGGCTCGGCATGCAGCCGACGACTTGCACGTTCACGTGATGCGCAAGTGTACAAAAATCAATCGGCTCTCAGCTGACGCTCAACGTTAAAAACGATAATTTCTCCCCAGCGCCCGTACTCCCCTCAGCAAACACGTTGCGACCAAGAGCGCAAGAGAGCTCTGTGTGTGTGTGCGTGAATGTATGTAGCTGTTTTTTGCTGTATTGGCTCGCATAACAAAATGATTTGCAAAATTCGATTTTGGTATGGAGTACAACGCCTCTGGAATGACGTAGATATAGAGCCAGCAACACAAACTGAGAGATCCACGGAGACAAAGGCGAGAGAGAGAGAGAAAGAGAGAGAGAGAGAGATGTGTAAAGAGGGGTGCCCCTGTCCATATACGATTTCACCACTGACTTTGGCGCTCATAAACCTTGATTCATGCCGAGTTGGCAGACAATAAAGTATGTACTTCAGATTCAGATAACGTTCCATTTAGGCCCATTGTGAAGACCCCCTCGCTGCTTCCCTCCTTTCCTACCTCACTCGGCACCCTCTCTGCAGCAGCTAAAAATATTTATATTTATATATGTACGATAAACTCAATTCTGTTGCAGCTTGTCGAATTGTGGCGCTCTTTCTGGCTCTGGAGGTGATGGTGGTGGCGCCCGGGCCGCCAACTGATAGGAGAAGTGTGTTATTATTTGCACTGTTGAATTGATAACATCTCGCTGTACGTCGCAACGCACCGCAACCCGTCGCTCCACTGGCAATCGTATAAATAACTGCTTTAAAATTCGTATTTAATGGATTTCATTATCTTTTAATTTCGGTATTTTTGTTTCTCGCTGATCCAACAAAGGCGAGCATCACGCTATCTGCCCGGCGTAAGGGGCAGGTGGGACGTCTTTGCCGTTTGTCATTTTAACATTTATACACGTGCCACTCTCTTCAAGCGGAATGGAAAGAGCCCAACTGCAAACCAGTTGCGAAATTCTTGCAAATCCTTTGCAATACCCTAAGCCTTCTTTATTTATGTCCCAGACCATCGTTCTTGAGCTGAGTTCATTGCTGTTTTAAGTTTCATTTTGAAATGTTCAGCCTTAATTATTGTATCCCATAATATGCTTGTAATCGCAAATATTTTGTCATATCGTTTACGTTTTTGTATATATATATATACATATGTAAGTGTTTAGTGTTTATATTGTCAATATATTCAAATTGAGCTTATCAATTGAGCTTCGCCTCACACGACCACAACTTCCACTTCAGCTGCGTGCCTCAATGCGGGAAAATAGTTGCTATAAAATATTTGCAAAAAACATTTTATTTTCGTACTTATGAAAGGGTATTTATGGAGAGGGAATTTACTGCCTAAAGCCCGAAATACCGTCGAAGATTATTGTTTATTATTGAATCATAATTATATTGTAAAACAATAATTTTTTTTAACCTGATGTCTATATTAAACCACTAAATTCTAAATTACATATTGGTTTAAGTATTTGTAGCAATTCGAAAACATTTTTAAAATGTTTCTTTACACATAAGTATAGAAATTTTTATTTTGTTATTATTGTAGTGTGTGCTTCTAAAGTTGCTATTCATAAAAATACGTAACTATACCCCATCTATATATATATTTATTCATTGTTCATCAATTTTTCGCTAATATTTCTGCTTGTTCATTAGCACAAATTAATAATTGTTTTCAGCGTGGCCCTAAAAGTATGCAACACTTTATGCATATATTAGCAGTTCAGATAAATTCCGCTCGGAGCGTTTATTGCCCCTGATTTAGTTGATATACACAGGCCGCAGAGAATGTAAGCTGGCGCCAAATATATTCATTGGTAACATTGGTTCCCTCAAGTGGAATTATGAATGTCTAAGAAAATTCGAGAAATATAACCTTTTATAAGAAACCATAAAAAAGGCTCAAGTGGGGAATCCTTCTAAAGGATGTAATTTAAATAAATTGACATAGATGTTCAAATTCAAATCTAATTATTTATATTTAGTATACATATACAACAGAATCTTATATAGATACATTAGCTATACAGAATGAACTCTTCATTAAACGATGAGCCGAAATGCATTTAATTATAAACTATATTTAAATGTTAGATTGATTCAACTGATTCTTTCACTTAATTTGAGTCTGTGAATCTAACTGTTCCGTAGTATCAGCTCCAGGTTTCAGCTGTTTGGCTGATGGATCGTTCCACGGCTGGACATTGGTGCGTCCGAATATAAGGAAAGCACCGTTGCCAACCAGATAGATGCCAGCAGCCAGGAAAAATACCAAACGCCACTGGTTTGGATTGTGCTGCAAGGAGAGAGTAAATAAAGACCATTAATATTTCCATTGGTATTATATTGGATGTGACCCACCTGATCGGTGACAATGACGCCCACTAGGAGGGGAGCAGCGAGACTCATGCAGTTTGCGACGCAATTGCAGATGCCCATTATGATGCCGGCATAATTTGGCGTCAAGTCAATGTGGTTTATTAAAAAGCCCACGTGGCTGGCGGAGATTATGCCCACAGTAAGAGTGATCAGCACCACGGCCAGTGTGTTCTTATCCTGTGGCACATAGCCCAACGCAATCAGCAGACACATGGGACCAAAAGTTCCAATTGAGTTGAAAAACTTGCGATTGAATGAGAGCGAAATGGAATCGTTTTTCTGCATTAACTTCGAGAGCCAGGCAAAGATGAAGCAGAGCGTCAGCATTGCGGTGTAAGGCAGCGCGGATAGCAGTGCATTGGCCTTTATATCCTTGCCCAGGACATACTTCATGTAGCTGGGAATCTGTGTGAGCAAGGTCCAAAAACCATAGGCATACGCCGATTGCATAACAATCAGTGCGAAGACAGCAGGCGATCTGAAAAAACTCATCCAAGGCGTGATCTGGTGATGATTGGGCTGCTCTGAGCTGTCAGTCCGTTCGCCGGCTTGTCCCAGCTCAATCAGCGTTCGTTCCTCCGCTGAAATGCTCTTCGAGTCCGCTGGCGAACTTGCGCCCCAAATGTAATACATGATGGACCAAACGCAGCCAACTGCGCCCGAGGCATAAAAGATACTGGGCCAGCCGCCCATGGAGACGAGCAGTCCACTTGTGGCCAACATGACGATGATGCCAAACTGATTGCCCGCATACGTAAAGTTGCCCATGGATGCTCGCTCTTTAGGTGGCACCCAAACCGAGATCACCGTGTGGCACGAGGGAAACAGAAATCCCTGGCACAAGCCTTCCAGCAAACGCACTGCGCAGAGCAGTTGCCAACCACCCAATCTGGCACAGAGTGGCGTCAACACTGTCAGCACGGAACAGATGGACAGACCAGTTAGGATCGTAACTTTACCCCCAAAGCGACGTGCCAAAGGACCTGCAGGCACCTGGGTGATCACATAACCCCAAAAGAAGCTGCTCAGCACCAGGGATTTTATCTTCTCCGACCATTTGTATTCCTGGAAAGTTGAACCAATATTTGATATAAATTATAATATATAAAATAAATTAATTCAATTATTCTTACGGGAAACTCCGCCATTGCCACAACAGCAACGGAGAGATTAACTCGCATGGCAAAGCCCACGGACAGAGCGGAGAAGAGGAAAAAGATTTGCAAGTGCCGTATGCCAAATCCGGTGTCTGTTGAAATGTAAGAACATATTTAAAGATATTCCATATTCATATCTTCTTATAGTTATTTATTTATTCAATTTTAAATTAAATGTATCTGCTCTGCAGCATACTAGAGTTTGTATTTAACCTTAACACCCTTATATCTTAAGGTCCTGTCATCAGTTACATACCTTCATCTTCAAATCGTCGATTCTTCAACATTTTGATGCGTTACGACTTCTGTGCTTTGACTTACCGCACACCACAAGACCTTTTCGCAAACTAATTTTTGGTTTTCAGATACGAGTTGTTTGGTAGTGCATATTCTGTATTTGTAACTAAATAAATCACGAGCTTGCTCCACAGCGCGACTAATGTGACTAAAGTAAATAAGCGTATTTATATTTATATTTATATTTATTTCCATATTTATATTTTGATTAGATTACGTCGCTCAACCTTTGAAGATCTTCACAGAACAAATTATTACAATGCGATGACTAAGCGATTATTATTTTAGAGGAAAGTTACACTTATAAAGGAAGGAAAGTTTGCAAACGAAATATTGAATTGGAAATATAATTTATACAGAGCTAAGCAGCAATTAAGAGAAGAATTTTTATTCAAATTCCAAGCAAAAAACACAATTCAAATACAATTTTTTCAGAAACAGTCTATTGTATTGGTAAGTACATACATTCATACATATATTCTAGAGTTAATTCTTTCAATTAACAATTCTTTTTCTTTATAAGTGTTGGAATAATGAAGAGTCAAAAGCTGTTTCAAATCAATTATTTTGCGAGAATGCATCTCCACTTGTAGAGTAATTCTGAGCAACTAAACTTAGAATGCAATGCAAAAAGAGAAACACAATAAATGATGACCAAAACATCGATATTAATCGATATGGCGATACTTAAGTATTAATCGTTGCTGTGATATTCAAACACATTTTAATTCTACAGATGTTTTATTTCTTAAGCAAACATTTATTTGTATGTGTAAGTGTACAACAATTGTTTGGGCTGCGACCGAATGAACTGCATAAATTGTGGGCTTAAGATGCTCCACACATTGTGTCACTTATAATCCAGCAAAGGATCACTGTCTGGAGCCACCACCTTCCCCCACATGACAGCCGAGCGATTGGCGTCTATCGTTTCCTCAATCACCTTCATTTAGCACAGCACTCGGATTTTTGTGATTCCATCTGGAGTACGGCTGTGTGACGCTCTTTAATGGGTGGGTCGTTCCACTCCTGGACATCAGCACGACCGAAGATTAAGAAGAGACCATTGCCCACCAGATAAATGGCGGCGGCGACAAAGAAGACGATGCGCCACTGTTCCGCATCGTGCTGCGAGCAGAGATAAATTAATAAAACCTAAATTCAAAAGTAGCTCCGTTAAATAGAAACCACCTTATCTGTTACAATGACGCCCACCAGGAGTGGTGCACTGAGGCTCATGATGCTGGCCAAGGCGTTGCTGATGCCCATCAACGTGCCCGCATAGTTGGGCGACAGATCGATGTGGTTCACTTGAAAGCCGAGGTGGATGGCAGAATTGAGGCCCACTGTTAAGATGAGTAGCACAACGGCCAGAGTGTCCTGATCCTTGGGCACATAGCCCAGGGCGACCAGCAAGCACATGGGTATATATTGTCCAATCGAATTGAAGAATTTGCGACTGAAGGCGAGAGAAAACGACGCATACTTGTCCATTAATTTGGACATCCAGATGAAGACAAAGCCGAGCAGAAGATTTGATATGTAAGGCAGTGAGGAGAGCAAGGCATTTGATTTGATATCCTTGCCAAGGACATTGTTCATGTAGCTGGGAATTTGCGTGAGAAGTGTCCAGAAGCCCCAGGCGCTGGCACTATGCACTGCGATGAGTGCCAGATAGGGTGGCGAGGTGAAGAAGCTCAGCCAAGGCGTAGGTTGTCGATTTTGTGGCAGTTGTGATTTCTTAGAGTTCTCGCTTGCCTTCGACAACTCAATCAACTTGAATTCCTCTGGCGAGATGCTTTTGGAGTCGCCTGGTGAACTGGCACCCCATATGTAGTGGACCACAGCCCACAGGATGCCACAGGCACCAGATGCATAAAAGATGCTTGGCCAGCCACCAGCCGAGGAGGCAAGTAAACCACTCACGGACAGCATAATGATTGTACCAAGCTGAGCGCCACTATATGCACAAGTGGCCAAAGTTGCCACCTCTCTGGGCGGTATCCAAGCTGAGATAATCGTATGGTACGATGGGAAAAACACGCCCTGACATAAGCCTTCCAAAAATCGCAGTACGCAAAGCAGATGCCAGCCACCCAAGCTGACGCACAGAGGTGTTAAGAAATTCAGCAGGGAGCAGATGGCGCCTCCAGTCAGGATCGTTACCTTGCCACCAAATCGTCGGGCCAAGGCACCACCGGGCACTTGGGTGGCCACATAGCCCCAGAAGAAGCTGCTTAGCACCCATGACTTAGTCTTCTCAGACAATGGATACACCTGATTAAACAGGGAATTTCATAATTTAAGTTGTCTTTTTATCGAGAGTTTACTCACGGGAAAGTTGGAATTTATTGAAGGGTCGGTCATTGCCACAACAGCCACGGATAGATTGACTCGCATGGCAAAGACAACTGCTAGCCCGGTGAACAGTAGAAACATCTGCAAGTGACGTACTCCAAGTCCAAGTCCATTGCCTGCAAAATCCAAAACATAATCAACAGTATTTCAGAATCTTCCATGATCAAACATTGTTTTTAAATTACTTATACAATTTTGTGAACAAGGTTTTTTGTGATGAAATTCTTTTTGCATGCAAAGTACTCACGACAGTGTCAGTGGAAATTTTATCGAGATATCTCGTCTAAAATTGAGCTGAGACTACTGAAGGAATCAGATATATTCTTATCTGCTTCTGAGCCGTCAAGTGTGGTAAATTAAAAGTAAATCATCTCTATGATTTCTAAACACCTTATTAAGTCAAATAAACACTGGTCAAGGTCAATTAAGACTTTAGATCATATAAAAGGATTGATTAAACAAATATTACAATTCCGAAAAGCGTTGGATTACCAATAAGGGATAAAGTCCTTATCAAAATGATTACCTTCATCTTCGAAACGACGATTCTTCACCATGCTGCTGCTGCTGCCTGACATGGACATTGAAGAGGATTTATCTGTGGCAGCTCGAAGCTACTTCGTTAACTGAACAATTAACGTTTCGCTGCGTCCCTTATATGAGCTACATCTACGTATTCGGATCATCATTAGAGTGTGCGAGTAGCCTTGTGAAGATTAACACTTTACAACTTGATTAGATAGCAAGCGAGTGTGGTTAAGACTGGCAGACGCATTTAACAATCAGTTAGTTATTTAATTATTCAGCATGTGAATGAGTTACGAAAAGTCGAATTAGTGAACTTGTTATAATTATGTCGTTTTCTTGATAGTTATAAATGCCTAAGAATGTCCCAAATTGATTGACTCTGTCGCGACGAGGAGTAGCCCACCTACTTCCTTTCTAGAAACTTTGGCTACGTAATTGGAAAAGTTTCTTAGCATTAAATTAAACGTAAATATTATGTTATATATTGTATTATAATGGATGGCTAATGAAATACTTTGACATGTTCGCGCTTAATGATAATGAAGTTGTACTTGCGCTCAATACCGCTTCATGCGACTTCCTTCCACCGATGGCTGCAAGTGAACTGAAACAATGCCGATCGGATATCGATTCTTTACTGTTATCGCTACTGACTCGATTACTTGCTCTCAATAGTATCGGGGCAATGGCAACAAGGTTGCCAGATTCCTTTGACCGCTTCTTCTTCTGTTTATATCCCATACGAAATCCCCACATAGATTTCCTTCTTTTCAAGATAAATAAAAAAAGTACAATAAAAATAAAAAGTTAAGTATCTCTATAGTTTCTGATAAAACTCTCTAAACTCTCTTTTTATTTACATAGTATTATTAACTTATTAACTAATCAACAAATATTGGGCGTAACATCCAAGCCTTCAAAATCTTTACTAGCAGTCTTCGACGACTTTCTTTTCTGTCTCCAACTGGGTCACAGAACTGCGATACATTTTAGCCGTAGGATCGTTCCACTCCTGGATATCAGCCCGACCAAAGATCAGGAAGAGACTATTGCCCACCAGATAGAAACCAGCGGCAATAAAGAAAACAATACGCCACTGAAATACATCGTGCTGCAACGAAAAATCAAATATACTAATATGCAAGATCATGGTTTTGAAGATCCTATTAACCCACCTGATTTTTAACTATAATGCCCACTAAGAGTGGAGCAAGGAAGCTCATCACATTGGCGAACCCGTTGCTAATTCCCATCAGAATGCCAGCAAAATTTGGGGATAGATCGATGTGATTAATAACGAAACCAAGGTTGACGGCTGCGTTAGTTCCCACAGTGAGACAGAGTAGCACAACCGCGAGGGTATCACTGCTCTGTGGCACATAGCCCAATGCAATAAGCAGCAACATGGGAATGAACATTCCAATTGTGTTGAATAATTTTCGGTTTAGGGACAGCGAAATAGATTTCTGCTTCTGCACCAAGTTGGACAACCAGACAAAGATAAAGCTGAGCACAAGCATCACTGTATATGGAAGCGAGGAGAGCAGTGCATTAGCCTTGATATCCTTTCCCAGAACATTCTTCATATAGCTGGGAATCTGTGTGAGTAGCGTCCAGTAGCCCCAGTTGCAAGCACAATGCGTTGCAGTCAGCGCCAGGAATGCCGGCGACGTAAAGAAACTCATCCAGGGTGTCGGGATGCTCTCCTTGGGTTGCTCCAATTTTGTTGCGACCTTGCTAGTCTGTGACATTTCAATCAGCTCCTTCTCTTCATTTGAGATATTTTTTGAGACAGCCGGAGAATTGGCTCCACGAAGACAGTAGCTCACCACCCAAAACAGACCCGCGCCGCCAGAGATGTAGAAGATGCTTGGCCAGCCAGCGAAGGAGGCGAGTATCCCACTCGTGGACAACATGAGGATAGTTCCAAACTGGGCACCCGAATAGGCATAGGTGCCCAGCGAGGCTCGCTCACTTGGCTGCACCCAAGAGGAGATTAGCGTATGGAAGGATGGATAAAGTACACCCTGGCTTATTCCCTCCACCAAACGCAAAGCGCAGAGCATTTGCCAACCTCCCAGCCTCGAACAGAGAGGCGTCAAAATGGTCAGCACGGAGCTGATTGACAAACCCGTTAAGATCGTTATCTTAGCACCGAATTTGCGTGCCAAGATACCAGCCGGCACCTGGGTAATCACATAGCCCCAGAAGAAGCTGCTCAACACCAAAGACTTGGTCTGCTCTGACCAGTTGTACTCCTAAAGGGATATGGCGATATTAGTATGTCAGGCATATACTTAACCTTATTTTTACTCACAGGCAGCTCAGTCATAGCCACAATTGCCACCGACAGATTAACACGCATGGCAAAGCCAACCATGAGGCCACAAAAGACCAGAAACATTTGCATGTGCCGCTCGCCATATCCAGAGCCTAAGCGTATGAAAAAAATATAGGTATTTGAGTATAAAAAAGTGCAAAAAAAGAAAGTCAGCAATTGTGTAGAATGCGGTACACAGCAATAATAAAGAAGGAAACACTGAAGTGCGACGAGCCCCCAAGTCAATAGGAAGTAGTTCTCATCAAGCAGATTATCTCTCGCAAGATAAGTTTACACACCTAGTTTATGATGATCGCTTATCTAAGATAGCTTCTAGGTAATACAAATGCTCGTACAATCAAACAATGTGACGCGGGTCTAGTGCAAAGAAGCAAGTGTATAAGGATGACGCTGATAGCTCGTTTCCTATCTGATATCTAACGTAAGAGCATTTGGAAAATTAAGTCAAAGATTTATGTAGAAATGAAAATAATCCATGTTATTTCAAGTTGAGGACCACTGACTTTCAATTAATCTTGAAGCACATTTATTAAACTGATTATACAGAAACACATTTCGTCTTTGAACTAGATTCAGCGGTATGGAATTGAAGGATCTTGTTTGGGCTGTTTGCACAATATATGTATATACGGTCTCATTATAGCCTAAGCTGGGATATACTTTCTAAATATTAGGCTACCTACCTTCATCTTCGAAGCGACGATTTTTTACCATTTTAATGACTTTAAAATGTGCTACTTAAAATGACTTCTCTGTAGTACAGTACTGTGCGATTCGGAACCTTTTTACCAACTAGACGATATATGTGGAACACAGCATTTTGACAGTCTTTACAGTTTATAAATTTTAACAATCACCTGGTTGCATTTAATGTGACAGTCGCTTAACTGGCAACACCAGCTTGACATATGTAAATATATCATATGATTAGATAGCTGCAAAGTGCAACAAAGGCTAAAATAACCACACGTCTTTGTTTTATAAAAATATACAAAAGCTGGAAAAATTATATACCCAGCAACAATTAAATAATTATATTTCATTTAATGTACATTTAAAGACATTATTTCGAAACTGTTTGACTCGATGGCACCTTGGTCAGAACATTGTCTCAAACGAAGCTGCTCAACAGCCAGGATTTAGTATTCTCCACCAATGGTATTCCTAAAGAGATAAAGCTATGATTAGTAGGGCACCCTATATTTTAAGGAAATTTATTTCTATCAATCAAATCAGTTTCAATTGAACTCCATTGCAAACTTGTACTTACTGGAAAGTCTGGATTAACAGCCTCTGCATCTGTCATGGCCACAATAGCCACGGATAAGTTGACTCGCTGTGCAAATGCCTCACTTAGGACGAGAAAGAAGAAGAAAGTTTGCCAATGTCGAACACCCAATCCATATTCTGAAAATAGATTGTGATTAGCCGGAGAAACCTACGCAATATTTATCATCAGCTTGACTAACTAATTATTACCCTGATGCCAGTATTTGAACTGAATTGTTTGACGCAAGGCTTCAATGGAATTACCCCAACATGTCCCACACTTCAACCATATAATCATAAATCAATGGCAATTGTTTACCACCTTATTGTTAGATTTATCATCCCTTATCTCGCGCAGGCGTCTGGCCAGATAAAATTATGTACGCGTTCTTCCAGTGATTGATGACGAGTCTAAAAATAAAGAAACTTTAATTCTCGACCATAAAACGCTCGTCAAAGTAGACTTTTTATTTCCATTGGTTAAGCCGCGTAATTTGTCGACGCTTTAAGTGGATAGATAAGGACTGCTAGATGTTGAATGAATCTGATAAAGATTACCCGCTTTATGCAAATTTCATACAATTCCATCACTGGCTGACTGACGCAGTTATAAAGTCGAGGGGCTCGTCTCTAGTAAAAGTCTCTTATCAATTCGGTTAGAACTTGTGAGGTCATCACTAATAACTCATCAATTAACACTTAGGCAGACCCACAAGTGTACGAGCTGTGTTAATGTGCGATACTACTAAGTAATCAATATTTACTGAAATGAAATCATTTATGTCAACAGCCATTGACTTATTTACCTAAGATTTAACTAAAATCAATAAGCGTTCAATCGGAACAAACGTTTACTCTCAAAGTCACTTTGAATAAACTAAAATACTTTGTCGATACTCTTGAATCTTTATGTTTATTTGGAGAGTGTTTTTGTATTTTATAGCGCATTTGCAAAGTGTCAAACAAACAAATGAAGTGTATAACAAGGGGCCAAGGTAACTTCTCTGTGGTACTCCGGAAATAACTGGAATAGAATTAGAGACAGAATCTCTAAAATAAACTCTCTGTATCCGTCGAGATAAGCATTTTGAGATCCAATTAATTATGTTACTTGAAAATTACAGAATCCAAAGCTTGTGAATTAGCCAAGAGTGAATTCTAATAGTTAGAAATCAAGGATCTAAGGATCAAAGATGTTGTATTTGAGGAGTCATCCATTTCTCAAAAGACTTAGGAAAAGCGAATAACTTAGAAATACCTCTATAATTTTTAACTTCAATTTGTTTCCTTTTTAAGGAGAGGAATAATAAGAGAAAAAGAGTATAACTCAACCGGCAGTTCAAATAGTTTAAGCAAAGACTTTAAAAGACCATCAGCATAGTACCTAGGTACGCAGCCAGGTACGCAGCCAGGTACACCATCAGGTCCCTGTTAAAATACGAGCTTAATTAGCTTTAGATCGCTAAGTAATGAACTCTCTGTTATCAAAGGCCCATAAATGCAATTAGAGTAAGTAACGATATAAGGATTGTGAGAACTGCAAGTAGATTGAAAAAAGTCAGCAAATAGCAAATAGAGCAAATAGATAAATAAACGGAAATACAGTTTGGGAGTACAATTTTTATACTCTGATATCGAAGATCTCACATAGAAGAGAATATATATATATATATATACTAAGCATTTCAACAACAATTTACGATCTGCACAATACAATAAAGAATTAATTTTGAAATGAACCCACAAATAGAAAGGCACCCATAAAATTACTTTCAAATTCAAGCGATAATCATATAATCAGTAGTCCCCTTGAATTTCTTCAGTTTTATAGATTTATTTCGCATTTCAGTTGATTGCTACGAATAGGTTCGTCGACAGTAATAAATTATATATATACACACCTTTCGAGATTTGTATTTTGCCATTGTTTGTTTGAATTCCAGAACTCGTTTTTGAAATGAATCATATTATTTGTATGCAACTAAATACGTTATATGTGTATACATATTTATGCATATATATATATATATATACATATGTATATTTATATATGTATATATGTTTATTTAATTGTAAGTTTGGTATTATTCGTAATTCGATAGCTTATGCAAGAAACAGTTAAAATCGCTTATGGCATTTGTTATTGTTATAAACATTAATTTATTTATATTTCACATATGATTTATATGAACTATTTATAATAATGTTGTGCTTTAGTTTGTTTTGTTTTGTTTTGTTTTTCTTTGTTTTTATACAGTGTACCAAGTTTATGTTTCTATTATGTAGATTATCATATGAGATATTTTTATTTGTTTTATTATAAATTTTTTGGTTTTTTAATTTTTTGTGTTTTTTTGTTTTGTTTTGTTTTGTTTTGTTTTTCTTAATTACCACAACAAGCGTTTCCAGTTTTCTTATTTAATTTACTAACAATAACTATTTATATATAAATATATATATATATATGTATATATATATACGTATAAAACAATCGCGTTCTGGGCTTCGATTATCAATAAAAAATATATAAATAATTATTAATTGTGAAGAAACTTGACGAGAAATTGTATCGAATTCGAAGCTGAGAACGTGACTGCATTTATTCAAAATGGATTACCAATCTGTAAATAGTAGAAGATTTATACAGAGACTATATGCATATTTAAGCTATTAATACTCGTTTGGTAATTTTACATATCCGTTAGTTAGAGAGCGTTATCAAGTAGCTAGTTTTCTTGGGGTTTCTTATTGTTTTTGGGGGCAGATTTTGAGGTTGGGTCTTGGGGGAATGAAAGATTTAGAAATTGCAACTGTGCTGTTTTGTATATACATATATATATATGTGTGTGTGTGTGTGTATGTTTGTGTGTATGTTTGTGTGTATTTATTTCGCTGTAAACAATTTATTAAATTTACTTATCGTTAGTTTCATACAAATACGCAAAATGGCTGTATCGATATTTAGTGTTCATTTTTTTGCTTTTTTTATTGGTTTATTGTGTACACTTCATGCAAAAGAGGAAGTTAAAAACTGTTAAGTACATATAAAAAATATTATATATATATATATTTTTACCGTTACACTCATACATACATATTTACAAAGCTACAAGACAAAATGGATTATAAAACAATACGAATCGAAAAAAATAATACAGAGAGCCCTTACTAACAAACGAGCCTCTGGATCAAAGCTATTTTCTTTTGTCTGTTTAAATCGATTACTATCGATTATTATCGATTATAGAATATTTTGTTGAATGCTGAAAGTAATGGAGAATAAACAAATGCATGCAACAACAAGAGTTCAAATCTATAAATATATATATATTCATATACATATATATATATATTCATAATTTATTTATTATTAATCTTATGTTCCTTTTTGTTTTCTTATCATTTTTGTTTTTTGAAATTTAAACAGTCTGTGTGTAAGAGTCCACTTATGTATATGTATGTATGTGCGTAGTCAAATACCATTATTTTTCCCTATATATATTTTTTCGTTTCTTCGTGTTTTTACCCGTAATTGTAGTTGCAATTTTCAAATCAAATAGTACACATCACATTTCGTTAATGGAGGAGAATTGCTTTTAGTCAAGTAAATAACTCGAATCGATGGAAAACCAAAATAAAAATGTAAACGCTACTGATTATTGGATTTTTGTGTATGTGTGTGTGTGTGTGTGTGTTTGTATATATTGAGTATTATTTCTTAAACGGTCGTCGATATATATATATATATATATATATATATATATGAGTGTTTGTGTGTTTGTATATATATATATATATTAAGTACATAAGTATTTATGTATAGTTGTGTAAGGTACAATATACAAACATGCATTGACATACGTACTAGCTACATAATGTATGTATGTATATATGTATGTATTTATCTATGTATATAGACACAAGAGACATTAGTTTTCTATACGCGGAAGTCGGGTTTGATTTCATTATGTAAAGCTTTTTTCTCAAAAATGCCGTCGTTTTGGTTTCAAAACTGAAATGAAGTAAAACAAAAATAAAGAAATAAACAAATATTAAATCAAAATTCGAATAATACTTACAACAAAAAGAAATCAACAAATCATATCAAATTTGTAACTTGAAATTGCCATAATTATGTATTTTTTTGTTTTGTTTTTGTTGTTTGTGTTTTATTAATTGTTTTTAAGTTGCATTTTGTTTCCATTTATTATCGTTTGCTTGCTTACGATGCTAGTTTTACACACTAAAGAAAGTACAGCTACATGTATATTAATGGTATATTTGTTTTTTGTTTGTTTTTTATTTTTTTTTGTTTTTGTTTGTTTTAATTTATACATATATATATAGTATTTATATATATATATATATATATATATATATATAGTGTATTATATTGTAATTTTCCTTCGCATAAGTTTTGTTTTGGATTTAAAATATTTACTCATCATATCAGAATTCGCATGCATTGAATTCTGATTTTGCATTTGATTTGTTTACAGTTGTTTACAATTACAATTACAATTAAAAGTATTACCTTGTATAAAAATAATAATATTAATAAGAGCATACTTTAATATTGTGTGTGTGTGTGTGTATTTTATGTATGCGTGTAAATGTGTGTGTGTGTGTTTGTGTTTATGTGTATATATGTATATGTCGCCCCTATCGATCAGTTATCGTTATCATCCTAATCGTAACTTTCGTGCTCGCTTCATAGTTAAAATAACTAAATGTAGTTTAAAGTTTTTATTACAGCATAAGTTAATTTAATTTACGTACATTGAAAAATGTTCCACTTCTCCTTCAACATTCTCATCTATATTTATATATATATATATATATATATATATATTTAATTTTTAATTGTGTTTTTTGTTTGTTAAACGCACGCTGCCAGCCGCAATCGAAAGGGGCGTGGCAGCATTGCTAAAGCGCGTGGGTCTGAAACGGCTGGAGCTGGAAAAGCTTCCAATGCCAAATGTTCATCCTCTTTGTATGTGTATGTGTATGTATGTATGTGTGTGTATGTGTGTATGTGTGTGTGTGTGTGTGCATGTGTGTGTATAAGTGTGTATGTTGAGATGCCAACTAACATTATTATTTTTGTATACTAAACATATTTTTATTAGAATTATCATTTAAAATTATTATCAAATATATACAGTTTGCTATTTAACACATGAGTTGTTTATAGTTTTTGTTTTCTGCTTCTTGTTTATTTTTTGTTTAAGTTTTTGCTTATTAGTTTAAGGTTTAGTTTTAGTTTAGTTGGTTGCTTGGCTGGCTGGTTGCTCTGTGCGGGGCTGAGCGCTATTGTTTCTTGCTTTTCGATTTTTCTGCTTTATACTTATTTATATTTAGGCTTTTAGAGTTAGGCGATCTTGAAAATAAGACCTAAATCGTTACACGCATTATCTAAAAATTAAGCGAACATTTTTGTTATTGGTGGCTTTGTTTTTCTCATTTTCAATCGTTTTGATTTATACACATTTTTTTCTTTTTGTATGTATGCAAGTTGAAGCAACTATATAGCAAACGAATTACAAATTACATAATAATCATAAGAGTTACTAAATCATAACGCCCAGCCCCCTCCCTCTCCTCTTCTTACTCTTTCTCTATCTCAGCCTGCCGCGTATGTAACAAGAATCATTGGGGATTGAGGGGAGCTTGATTACTTGATGAGGCAGGGATTCTCCTCACACGCATCTTTACAACACATATTCACACGGAATATTAGGCGGATATACATATAAATACACATATATATTCATATATGAAGTTATATATATAATCTATATATGTGTGCAGCTGACGTCTCTCTCTCTAGGCGGACGTTTGCTCGTTGCTGTCCACCTTGACCAGGCAGAGTGCACAGCAGCAACACTGCGACGACGACGACGATGACGCCGAGGATGGCTGCAACAGTTGCTCCAATGCTAGCAGCAGGGGACTCGTCGTCCGTCCCGGACTTAGACTCGGACTCGTTACTGCTGTCGTTCGGGCCAAGCTGAGCGAGGTGCCGCTGGGCAGTGTGCAATTGAGCGCACTGCAGCAAGCACCACCAACACCATTGCCACCAACAGCACAACTTGCCATTATTATCGGATGTTAGCTGTTGTCCGCGTCTCATCTGTTGATCGTCGGCGTTGCATTCACGTTCACGTTGCTCGTCGTTGCATTCACACCACCTCCGCCTCCACCTGCGCCACCTGATCCGTTGCCATTGTTGTTGTTGTTGCTACTGTTGGCATTATTGTTATTGTTGTTATTATTGTTGCTATTACTGTTGTTGTTGTTGTTATTGTTGTTGGTGATGCCGGTGGGCAGGACTACACCACCATTATTAGCACTGGCAATCACCTGCTCAACGGTCAACTGCGCCTTGCCCAATTGCTCCTTGGCAATTGTATCCGCTGCTGCTACGCCGACAACATTGTTGCTGCTGGCATTGTTGCTACTCGTGACAAGTTGGCGTATTGTGGTGGTTTGTGTCGTAGTGCCACCACCGACAGCACCACCCGTGCTATTAACGGTGGTGCCAATGGGTAGAGTGCGCGTGAGTATCGCCGAATTGCTGAATCTGTTGCGTAACACCTGCTGGAATCCCGCCGAACCCAACTGCATCTGCATCTGTCCGCTATTCTTCTGCAGCGGCTTCACATTCACCAGGCTCGTGTACAGGACACGTTTCTCTCCTGCCTGGACAGGACCAGTACTCGTCTTGAGTTTCTGATGATGCAGTTGCTGCTGTTGGTGATGTTGCTGCTGCTGCTGCTGATGTTGTTGCTGCTGCTGGTGCTGTTGCTGCTGTTGTTGTTGCTGGATGGCTGTGGGTAGTGGTGCACCTGTCTTATTCAGCACCACAGTCGTGGCACCCAGCTGCTGGGTGGCCTGACTAACGAGCGTATCTCCAGCATTTGTAGTTGCCGCACTGCTCACGAAGTTCAACTTGAGATTGGAATTGGGCAGCTCCTTGTAGTGGAGCTGCTTCTGCTGACCCGCATTGCTGGCGGCCACCGCTGCTTGCAGCTCACTGGCGGTGGCAATGGTGAAGTTGGCACCAGCGCCACCGCTGCTGTTGCTGCTCGTGAGGAAGATCTTGTTGGCCTGCTGCGATGTTGCCTGGGAGGTGATAATTGCCGTCGCCGGCTGCAGACTGTAATTGTGATTGGCTGCAATCGCCGCCGCCGAGTTGGGCTTCTGCTGCTGTTGTTGTTGCTGCTGCTGCTGGCCCGACTGCTGCGGCAGATTCAGATCGGAGACCAGCAATGGGAACTGTGTCATTTTTATCACCTTGCTGAACTTTTGCAACTGTTGCTGCTGCTGTTGTAGATGTTGTTGCTGCTGTTGCTGCTGCATTGCATCGTTGCCGTCCTGCAAGGTGAGCTGCTCGCCGGCACAGCTGGCCACCAGCTCATCCTCCTGCTGCACCAGTTGCTGCAGCTGCTGCTTCGTCAGCTGAATCTGCTGCTGTGCCACCGCCTGCTGCCCCACCTTCCGCTGCGAGAATTTACGGTTCAGCAGCAGTTTGTTTAAGTCTGCAATGTTGAAAAAGACTTATTAACTTGAGATTATCGAAACAGCTAAAAAGCGAAACAGTGCAACACATAAACAAATAACGATTTCAATTTTAAGGTACATCACAAATAAGCAAAACAAGTCAACTTCTGCCAATTTCATATTTTTCGAAAATTACTCCCTTATACAGCATAAAAAGTGTTTGCTGTTAAAAATTTCGTATTTTGGTATAGTTTGTTAAAGAGTGCATAATGAAAGTCTACAAGGACATCATCACCGAAGATGAGATGTTTACGGATACGTATAAAATGAAATTGGTGGATGATGTCATCTATGAAGTCTGTGGCAAATTGGTCACTCGTAATCAGGACAATATTGTGTTGGCTGGCGCCAATCCATCGGCGGAGGATGCTGATGCGAACACTGACACATCGACTGTAGAGAGGGGCGTTGATGTCGTATTGAATCATCGCCTACAAGAATCCTTTGCCTTTGGCGACAAGAAATCATTCACCAGCTACCTAAAGGACTACATGAAGCGGCTGCTGGCGAAACTGCAGGAGAATTCGCCCGATCAAATTGATGTGCTCAAGAGCAATATGAGCAGGACAATGAAGAATATTCTGGGCAGATTCAACGAATTGCAGTTCTTCACGGGCGAATCGATGGACATCGATGGCATGGTTGCCATGTGCGAGTATCGCGAAATCGATGGCGAAACTGTGCCTGTTTTCATGTTCTTCAAACACGGCCTCCAAGAGGAGAAATTGTAAATTATATCCAGAATGACTAAATTAAAAATATTTGAATAGAGTGAAAGTAGTATGTAAGAAATGCATGCAAGTAAAATATATGCAATACTTAAAACAAAGTTCTTATGAATTCAACAAAGATACAAATACCAAACTATGCTCGAAAAGTGTTTGTCATTTGATTGCATTGTTCAAATTGATGACTTACCTGTGTTTTCGGGTCCGTTTAGCTGTCGCTTCTGCGTCGCACGACTCGTCCACAGAATCTTGTTGCCCACAGCCGTTGCCGAATCGGCTGTAGTGGTGGAGAGCACCGCTGTGGTTGCCACCGCTGTATTTGTGCCACTCACTTGACGCCACACAATCGGTTGTTGCTGCTGCTGCTGATGTTGTTGCTGCTGCTGCACCAACTGTTGCTGCTGCTGTTGATGGGCATTATTGTTGCGGTTGGGCGTGGTCACAATAAGGGGCGTGCTGCTGGTTGTCTGCTGTTGCAGTTGCTGCTGTTGCTGCTGTATCCCTGAAATGCTGTGCACCGCCAGCTGCTGTCCACTCGCCGTGTTGATGATGTTGACGCTCGAAGGTGCCGCAGAGGATTGCGAGGAGCTGCCCTCATCGTTCTGCAGCTTCACATTGGACAGTGTGATAACCGTGTTGGGCCCAATGGAGGCGTTGCCACCACCCGCACCACTACTCTTCTGTATGGCATAGGTGACCTTCTGGCCGCCCACAATCTCGCCACTACTGGTCGTATAGATCATGTGGTTGCCACTGCGCGATGTCACAATGCTCTGCGAGGAGATCACAGCCGGGGAGCCGGTAATATCACGCTGCATCTGGAAGAGCAATTGCTGTTGCGGTTGCTGCTGCTGTTGTTGTGGCTGCTGCACCATCTGCTGCTGCTGCTGGGGTGTTGCCTGTCTTTGTTGCACTGTGACATTGCGAAGTTGCGCCTGCGCCAATTGATGCTGCAACTGTTGCTGTTGTGGCGTCAACGTCGACAGCGTCTGCGTCTGCAATGGACTGCTGCCGGTGTGTGGCGTTATTGTTACAATGTCACCCACAGCGGTGCCACTGCTGCTTACGAACTCGGTGCGCGCAATTAGCTGTGTGGCAGCAGCTGGTGTGGCATTGAATTGATTGAGCAGCTGCTGCGTCACTGCCACCTGAGTGGGTGGCTTCTGTTGTTGCTGTTGCGCTGTGATCTGGGCGGGTATATTAAGCAAATGTGTTGTTGTTGTTGTTGCTGCAACCGCTGCAGTGGTCGTGTTGGTGGTAACCAGTGCAACTGGTGCTGCTGCAACTGGAATTACAACGGTTGTTGCCCCAGCTGTTGCAACTGGCACAAGTGCTGCAACATTGACGGGCGGGGTTGGAGTTGCTGTTAGTGTAATTGCTGATGCTGTTGTGGTTCCTGCTACTCCGGTTGTTGCTGCTCCTGTTGCTGCTGCTACAAGTATCGAAGGTATCGTTGCTGGTGTCGCCTCCGCTGGCTCCAGCTTGATGGGCAATGCCAGCTCTGTGACCGCCGCCTCTGGCTGTGGCTGTGGCTGAGCCTCTGGCGCTGGTATGTCTTCCTCCTGCTTTATAACAGGCGCTGCTGCTGCTGCTTCTGCAGTTGTTGCTGTTGCAGTGCTAAAGAACTGTGGCGACGCCTCGACGCTCTCGGCCATGGTGAAACTGGAGCTGCCAATGGATGCCGGCGGCCCGCGCTGATGAGCCGCTCGATGGCGCGCCGTGCGCTTCAGCTCCGAGGAGGCGTTCGGCGTCATCGTCGTTTTGCAGTCGAGCAGATTCTCGGCGTTTTCGACCTCATCGACGACAGCGGCTTCGCCGTCGAGAATGCCGTTCCAGAAGTTGGTGGCCTGATTGAGAGCCTTGGGGTCATCCATGCTGCACTCTTGCAGGATGTTGACCAGCATATGCTCGTCGCCCAGCAGATTGTTGATATCGTTGAGCGATTCACCGCCACTGAGATTGAACTCCAGCGCCGAACCTGAACCGGAATCGGGACCCGAACCGCAGTCGGAGCAGTCACCATTGGCACCGTTGCCAGCGTTATCCGGACTCCGATTGCTGCTGCCGCTGTCGCGAGCGTAGTCCAGCGCATAGGCAGTCTGCAGCAGCTGCGCATCCGCATCGAGATCCGTGTACTTGAAGGTGCTGCTCATGAAGTCGGCTCCAGTTGCGGATGATTCAACTGTAGGCACATCAGCATCATCGCTGCACTTGCCCAAGCGATTCAGTTCGATGCTAATGGGCGTATCCTGAGTCCAGTCCACTAAACCACCATCCGGGCGCAGCTTGCCATTGTCCTCATCTCCCTGATTGCTGTCCGATAGCTCGTCCGTGGGCGTCTTGGGTCGGAAGTGCAGCCAGTCGCGTCGAATCTCGGAGAGCAGCTCATTGCAGATGTCCAACCGTTGACTAGACGTGGGCGACAATCCGCCCATATAGTCGTAGGTCTCGTTGTCATCCTCCGCTGGCGCGGCGGCGATACCCTCTCCGCCAGCATCAATGTGCAGCTGCTTGTTGTGCAGCCGAATGACGTCGGGCATCTGGTTGAAGCAGCGCTGTTGGCTCTCCTGCAGCTGCAGCTGCTCCTGCTTTTGCCTCTGCTGCTGTTGCGCCTGCAGCTCCTTCTTGACAGCCGTGTGGCGAATAATGCTGCTCAACTGCGCCAGATTCACATCATCTTCGGCCTCGTCGTCGTCCAACAGATCCGCCGGATGTTGCAGCTGCAGCTGCTGCTGCTGCATTGTTGCCGCTGTTCGTATGCTGCTCAGTGGTTCATTGGAGTCATCGGCATCAATCAGTTCGCGCTTTATCGTCTTTGCCACATCCTCAACCGTTTCATTTACATTTACAGCGATTGTTGTGCCAGCTGTTGCAGTTGCTGCTGCTGTTGTTGTTGTCGTTGCTGCGGCTGCGGCTTCAGCAGCGCGTGCTGCTGCTGCTGCCGCTGATGTTGAGGCTACTGGCTGCTGCTCATTGGCAGAAACACCACTAGTTGCATCCTCGGCGTCCGCGTCCGCTTCCTCCACTTTTATCACATTGAATTTTTCGCTAATGCTAACATCCTTATTCATATTACTATTACTACTACTATTGTTGTTGCTGTTGTTGTTATTATTATTAAACACGGTGTTGTTGTTATTATTATTATTATTATTATTGGAACGGTGGTGGTTGTGCTGATGATTAGCGTGTCGCAACGGCTGCTCATCGCAGATATCCTGCTTCAGCTCCAGCTCCCGTTGCTCTGCCGGCTGCTGTAGCTGCAACAACTGCTGCTGCTGCTTCTCCGCACTCGTCGCCTCATCTGCCATTGGCAACTCTGCGCTCTGCGCCGGCTTCGTTGTCGTCGCCTGCAGTGCTAGCGCCAAACGTTGCAAATAGGCGCGGGGCAGCGGACACAGCGGCAGTGGCATAGCCTCGTCTGTGCACACGTTTTGTTGTTTGCCACCAACCACATCGCCATCGATAGCGGCACATTTGAGACGCTTGGCTGCATTAAGTTCTCGCAGCTGCTGCTTTTTGCGGCGCAGACGACGGCGTTTCATGCGCATATCGTAGGAATTTTGTGGCAACGTCACCGCTGAGCTGTAGACGCTTAGGCGTGACACATTCTCATCCTCTGTGCACAGCTCATCCTCTTCCTCATTGTCTTCCTCCTCCTCCTCCTCTGGCTCCTCCTCATCCTCACCCGGCTGCTTCTGCTGTTGATCCTCCTTGGACAGAAACGTCTGCTCATTGCTATCTGTTGGCTCAATCTTGAGCAGCAGTTCGGGGGCTGCGGCACTGTCCGCATTTGTCGCCTTGCACGTGGGCAAATCGACGACGGTGGGCGGGGAGCAGGGCTTGGACAGCAGCAACTGTTGCTGTTGCTGCTGGTGTTTCAATGGCTTGCCGCTCTTCACAACACTCTCCAGCACCGTGTAGTCGAACTGAGACCACAGATCATCGTACCGAGTGCTGGCCCGGTCAAGCAGCACACGTCCACCTCGCCCCAGACGCCGTCGCGCAAATCCAATGCAGCGTGGCCTGCCAGCAAATAAATATAAAGTATGATTAGCAATTTGAAATGAGGTATCTAAAATATTACAACGCACCTGATATAGTTGACCGAGGTGAGCGTGTAGCGGTATTTTGCATCAGGTGCAATTGCCGCACCGGGCGGCGCTTCCTCCTCAGCGTTTTCATCGGGCAACTCCCACGGCCAGCGACCCTCTTGAGCTCCTCGCATCTATTGTTGGAGTTGATGAAATGAGAAACATTGATTAACAATGGTTTTTAAAAGTAAGATTAACGTGTACATCATGAATCTTATAAATATTATTATTATTGTTTTAGATCTATTGTGCCTGTTGGATCAATTGAGCCCCCTTATGACCCTATAGCTTTTCCATCAATCCCAATTCCCGCACGAATGCTTGTCGGGTTACCGAGTTTAAAACACGTTTCCCTAGGACACTACATAAATTTCTAGTGAAGGGGATGCTGTGATCCGTTATCGTTTACATTGAGGATTCTTTCTCATTATAAGTTTAGTAAGTATACTAAGATGACTTCTTAGTATTCTGTCTGTTCTTCCCATGGCCTAAAAGTCATTTAGCTTGTCTGTGGTCTGGTGCCTCATACGAATTGCTATGCCCTTCTTTGTTTCTAAGATGCAATCACAATTTGTCTTTCTGTGCCACATGAATCTTAGAGCTAGATCAAACTACCTTAAACTACTACAAATATAGTTCAGTCTATGCATAGATAATATTCCCTAGTTTATATATATGCTTACCCGCAGGTAATTACAGCTGGTCTTGCGTCTAAATGCAAACGGCGCCTCCTCCTCGCTCTCGGAGCCAAGCTTGTTGCCATTCTGGGCCCCGATGCCGAGATAGTCCTCCTCCTCGCTGTCCACATTCGACTCGATGGCTGCTGGCGATGCGCTCTGGCGATGCAGATGATGCAAATGGGACAGATGCGCCGGCGAAACGCCCGACGCTGACGACGCCAGTCCACCAAGTCCTGGCAAATACTGTTGTTGCTGCTGCTGCTGCTGCTGTTGATGCTGCTGCTGCTGCTGATGATGATGCAGCTGCTGCTGCTGCTGCAGTTGCTTCTCGCGCGGCATTTTGTGTTTGCGCTTCTTGTACGGCCGTTTTTCCTTACGACTACTGCTCCCGTTGCCACTGCCAGCGCTGATGCCATCTGCAAGAATTACAATATAATGAGAAATGCGTCTATTTATTGCTGACCCACCACTTACCCATTGTCAAACCCGATGAGGTCAGGTACTGCGCAGACGCTCCGTAGACCGAGTTGCTGTTGCCCGCCGCTGCCAAAACGCCTGGCGGCAGCACACCGCCGGCGGCCAGCAGAGCACACGTCGCATTCGTTCCGGCTGCCGTTGCGCCTTGTGAGTATTGGTTCGAATACAATGAATTGTAAACGGGTCTGCAAAAGATCCAACAAAATCAATTAGCATCAATAATAATCATTAATAATCTTAAGTAAACAAAAAAAAATAAAAAACAAAAGTTGATGAAGTACAACACCTAAATTTGAATTTAACTTATGTTGTCTAATCAAATTCCATTCATTTGAAACGCACCTCGAGTTTTTGTATTGGGCATTGAGCTCCGAGTAGACAGCACCGTTAAAGTCGCGCATCTCGAAGCGCTTCTCGAAGATGTTGACCGTCGTCTTGAGATGATCGCGCTTCGTCTCCTCGCGCCGCCGCATCATCTCCAGTATTGTTGTGGCACGCTGCAGGTCGCGTCTGTTGCGCAGGCGGAAAACAACATGGACTAATTGAATGCAAGCACAAAAATTGAGATTTCAATTTGTATTTACCGCAGCTTGAGCATCTTCTCGTAGGAGGCTTCGTCGTTCTTGCGATTCTTTCGCGTCTGCATTTTCTCAGTTCGCCGTCGAAACGCCAGATACGGATTATTAGAGCTCGCCCCAGGTCGACTTTCCGTCTTAACGATGAGTATCAGCGGATGTTGCTATACGAGCATACAAATTCAAAATGCTTATTGGATTTTATTCTTTTCGGTTATTTGAATTACCGTCTTGAGGCGCTTGTTCAGCCAGTAGTCGTACACCGATATGCTGGTCTCATCGTCCAGATTGAGCAACGTTTTGGCCTCGTTGAGCGTGACGACCGTTTGCCCGGAGCTCTTCTCCAGCCGATCCATCATCTGTTCGAATCGCAGCTTTGTCAGCTGCAGACGCTGCTGCTGATTTAACCAATCCTTGTCCGCAATGTCCATATCATAGTCTGGCACCTCCGTGTCCAAGCCAAGAGCTACAAATTGGTATTGATTAGTATTTGAGGGATTCAATTATTTAATATTTGAATCTTACGCTGCATGTGAATCATTTGGCGGGGCATTTTGTAGTCGGGAGGATAGTAGCCATCGAAGAAGGCCTGATCCGTCTGCAGCACCTCCGGTGTAGGTATGATGAGGCCCGTGCAAATGGCTCGCTGTAGATGATGCTCCTGTTTGGTGACGAGTGGAAAGTGTGCATTAGTTACACATGCTCAACTTGTATAATTGTGTTTGGGTTTTGGGGTTTGTCATGTGGACATGAACAACTCACCGACTCTTCCTCTTTCTCCATGCCACTGGGCATTTGTGGCACGGCTCGATTAATCGCCGAATACTCGGGCAAATCGGGCAGCTCCTCGGACAAGTAGATCGGCATCTGCTTGGACGGATCCAAGTGGCGTGCTCTAAACGATAGTTTCGACATTTTGTTGGATGTGGATGTGGGTTGGGTGTAGTTGTATGGAACGTTTAACTGCTAAATGTGTGTGTGGAATTATTTGCTTTTTGTTCTCTGATTAATAATGTTGCTGATTTTGTTGTTGCTGCTGGTGTTTCTGCTGTTGTTGTTGTAGGTGGTAGATGGTGTATGGAGTGGCTTTTAAGTTGACACTATTGACGCTCTGATGTAGTGGCAACTGCCAATACCAATGGCAGATCCCCCAACAATCAGTGGCAATGACAACTGCAACGGATTCCTACAACGGCGATTCCTTGCTGCTGTTGCTGCTCCTTCTACTGCTTTAGCTTGACACGAGCCTTCTCCTAAGAGTTTCGTTGTTCTCGTTATTGCTGTTGCTTTTGCTGTTGCTGTTGCTAGCCTCGCAAATAAAGCGTCTATGGATGGAGGAGATATGCTGCTCTTCGGCGTATGCAACGGCGTCAATCTTAACGCCGAACGAGTCTTATTTGTTGTGGTTGCTGTTACTGCTGTGTTTGACTGCTGCACTGCCTCCGACTGAGCACCGGGGCTGCGGTGGCAATGGCTGCTTTGCCAGCTAATATACGCAGCCCCTGTGCCCACTGCTTCCGTTCTCTTGCTGTTGTTGTTGCTCTTTTTGTTGCTACTGTTGTTTGTTGCTGCTTTTCTTTTGTTGTTGTTGCTGTTGCTGTGTTTGTGGTTGACGGCAGTTGCTACTGCTGTATAAAGAGGAGTGTCCAACGTAACTGTTGGCTTACAACTCCTTGTTGCTCCCTCTGCTGCTGCTGGGTTGCTTCCTCTGCTGCTGCTATTGCTGCTGCTGTTGCCGTCGTCCTCTGCTGCTGCTGTTGCCGCCAGCTGCTGCTGCTGTTGTCGTCGTCGTTGCTCGTTGTATGCGACGAACAGCGTTGATAGCAACAACAGGGCCAAGGAGGTGATTAGTTTATTGCAATTACGACGACAACGCAGTGGTAGCAACAACAATAACGAGTGCAGCAATTGTGTCGACGACATTTTTCACGTTGAAATCGAAAAAATTATGTGAATTGGCATAATTACGTTGATCAAATTTGCACATTTCAGTTCATCTTTAATTCTTAATAATGTTTGTTTTTTATTCTTATTTACTATTATTATTATTTGTATTTGTATTTGTATTATTGACGATTTCCAGTAGCCTTTTTTTTTGTTTTTTAACTTTGCTTCGTTTACATTTACTGTTAGTTGCTGCAGCTGATATAAATCTGCGAAAATGTCATAAACACAAAATTAGTAAACAAGTCGCAGACTCGCACAAACACATATAAATAAATATTCAAAGACTGGAAAGAAAACAAAGCGCGCGCGGGAAAAATACATTTTTGTTTTGGCAACTGCAACACATATACATATATATATATAATCACGCACACAAATGCACTCTCTAAACAATAAACAATAAACAAATCACACACAAATGTATACACACATACAAGTGCACGAATTATTTTGTTATTGTCTGAAGCGGTTTTGAACATGATGAATCATTCGCACATTTCTTTTTCAACGCAATTCACTCAGTCTGTGTGTGTGTGAGAATAACAATAGAACGAAAAAGAGCGCCGAAGAAAACAAGCAAAGAATTTGCGGTTGTTTTCAAAGCGCGCTCAACAAAATACAGAAAAAAACACACACAAAACAAAATATGCAAAATCATAAGGCGAAAAGAGATAGAAGCAGAAAAAGCCGCGCCGCCGATGCGAGCGTAAAAAAGGCGGCATAAACAAACACACACGCGGCGAGTTCGCCCAAAACAAATGCGGCGAATTGCACGAAGAAAAACACGAAGCCCATCCGCAAAATACGATGAAAAAAAAAACCGTAGCACTCTTCATGTGGGTTTTGTTTTTCGCAAATATTCGCTAGAGCATTGAGATTTTGTTGCCGCGATATATTTTGTAGAGTTTGCATTAATTTTTAACGCACTTTACCGCATTTTTCACACACCTGCACGCACAATTTTGTTGATAATTCGCTGAAAATTTTACACAAATTTCACGAATTTTGCGTATAGCGTGGTTTTGCTGGAAGCAGTAATGGCGGCCATAGCCGAAGACTAACGACGACGCATATCATTCCCGGGCCGCGAATTGTTTGTTCGTGGCATCGGCGTTGCTTTAACTGCAGCTTCGGAGTAACGATAACAATTAATTTGTACACAATAGAAGAAAAAAGCGAGGAATGCATGCACAAAAAATAACTTGACATTACAATAAAATTATTTTGTTATTTGCTTTGAGATTCACACTGAAAACATGAATTATCGATGAGGTAAACAACGGCGTCAAAGACAATTAATACGGCATAGAACTCTGCGACTCCGAATCGTGGACCAGTGCCGCCCTCTGGCGAGCTGCACTGGAATAACAAGCAAAAGCAGCGAAAAGATTTTTTTTCACAAACAAGAAAATCGATTTACATTTTTCACGCACATTCTTTTGCACTTAATTTGAGTTTGCCACGTCAGAAATGGGTGGAAATCATGTGCTTCCACTGTATTTTTCTTTTCCGTAGCGAATTTAGCAATATTTTGACAGTTTCGTCAACATAAACGTTTGCAATTGTTTTTCTTCGACGGACACGTTTTTACTTAATGGCGGGCGGCCATCACGAATTGATACTAAAGCATTTTCGGAGTCGAACGCTCGTTGCATTACCTTGGAAATTATTTAGGGTAGCTCAAATTGCATTGCACTCGATCAATTTAAATGGGGTTCGCGCTGAAAATTGCAAAATTTAATTCTAAATGGAATTCATACAACGGGAGCAAGGGCAATCGTCTGCATTTGTTCATAAATTGTTATTATTTTTCTTTGTTTGGTCAGCGGACAGCAAAGTGCCAGCAACTTAGCGATGGGAGCAACATCACTTAAGCGATATATCGATTCAACCGATTGGCAATGTACTCAGAATTTGAGACTGCTCTACTTAACGAACTTTCTGCTCATTAACGAAGAATGCTCACGAAATATATTTTGAACAATTTAGGTGGAATGGCTTGGCTGCTCTTTCTATAAATGTGGAAAAATTGACTGCACTGGCATCGCCTTTTAAAGTTATCAGTGGTTTTATTTATCAAAAGTCCTCAATTTAATTTAGAGCTATGGAGAAAGAAATATATTTTCCATGAAATTCTACAGCGCTGTTAATAACTTTGCAATCTATGGTAGATTTAGGAGCGGATAAACAATTTTTAACAGCACTGCATTTTTTGTGGCATGCGTCTTGCTTTCTCCATCTAGCGTTCAGTGGAAAAACATAGTGCGCAGTGTAGTAGTAATGTTCACAACAACCATCTTTTGTAAGGTTGCACCTTTGCCGTCTCATACAATGCACCTCTTGAATTGAATAAAAACCACCTTATTTTGGTCCACCCGCTTTATAAGAGAACGGTCACACTGTTCATTTCAAAATGCTTTGTGAATTTAAAAACTAAGATTTCTTGTATATTTGTTTGCTACAAAATATTTAAGCGCGATGAAACCTGATCGAAATAAATTAATGCAAAAAATGGACTTCAAAAGCAAAGAGAAGAGTACAATGCAAGCAGTGCAACCCAGAAATAAAAAGACTGCTTGCATATTTAGTTGGTGCTGCGAAAGCAGACTTCAATTTTCGTTTTTTCGCTCGGAAAGAGAAGCAAAGCAACAAAATAAGAGAGGATTATTATATTGTTGTATTTTCTCTTAGTTAAATTTACTGTTATTGTTCCCATACACAAATGAAAAAGTAGAGAGACAAATTCACATTTTATGCGCTTTATTTGTAAATAATGAAAAATTATTGGAAGTTTTTCGCTTCCGGTTTCAAGCACTTTTCATCTTAGATTGTTTACTTAGGTAATTGCTTGAAATAATTAACTTTATTTTAATGTGTGTGTTTCGAGGGTACATTAATTAATTTAACTTCATACATTGAAAAAACTGTGTGTGATTTCTATATTTTGATCAGGCTAAGAATTATTCTTTGGGTGATCCTTATTTTAGTTATAGATAAATATTAACGACTTAAAAGCTGATTTTTTCTTGATTTTTTTTCTTTGCTTTTGCAATTAATATATGTATTACATTTATAATGTTTAATACTAATACAGGGCTTAATTAGGAGTATCTCGAATTGGCTTGAGCAACAAAAAACTAAAAGTAAGCGTATTTATATTAAAAATAATTAATTGCTTAATATTGGAAGAACAAATAAAAAGCTTTATTTGGTGTTCGATTAGCTGCCACTCAAAAGCGCTCTAAAAGCCTTGAAAGCTTTCTTCATCCTCTTTTCCTTCTGCTTGTTCTTTTAAACTCCAACGATGATTCTGCGATTGCTGTTGTTGTTGTTGGATGTTGCAGTGCTGATGCCCAAAGTATTGTTGTTGTTGCTTTTGCTGCTGCTGCTGTTTGCTGTTGTTGCTTTGAATTCGCCGCAATTAGGACGTACACATTGGATACATACACAAGTGTGGCTGGCCCTGTGACAGAGTGCGCATGCATGTATTGACTCACACACACACGCACACAGGCACGGGGTCCAACCGACTGGCAGCAGTTGCTCACAAATGTGCGTGCGCAGCTTGTCCACAATTGCGTGTATATGTGAATGTGTGTGTAAACATATACATAGATAAGAGCTGCAATTGTCGAGCAGCTGTCGCGCTCATTGCGGCTACTGTCATGGTATGCGATGGCGTACATGATGAAAAAATTTTAAGTCAGACAGTGGTGGCGTATGTGAAAAAGCACCATAGCGTATAACGAGTTAACGGGCAAAGGGAAATGGGTAACGGGATAACCTAAGCATATCACCATGATGTGTGGAGACTTTGCGGGAGAGCGAGAGAGAGCGCTACTGCTGTGCGAGAGAGCCTTTCGCCGATCGCAGGCGAAAAAGCCTTGCCGCACACACAGTATGGCGCCTGTGCAGCTTTATTTGTTACACACTCTGACTGATGAATGTAAAAGAAAGAGATAGCGATATAGCGAGAGGGAAACAGACAAAGCGATTTGATGCTTAGATGAATTGAGCATATTATAAGGAACTGAGCGGAGGCCTTTGACTATGCTTGCCGTTATATGTGTGTTTGTTTATATATGGCTGAGTGGGTTACGTGTGCAGTATTTATGTATGTGTGTGGGTGTATGTCGTTATTATTATGGTGCTTATTAAAACGATAGAAATTATAGCAGGAAATCATGATTGGCACTTAGGCGAAAGCACTTGGTCATAACGGGACTTGGGGATATGGTTTTAGGCGTTTCTCAATGAACTCAACTCAAGCAAACTAAAACAAAACAAAAAACAAAAAAAGAGTATACGTTTAAGGAAATGTTGGTTTTTTCTTATTCTTCGTTGTTATTTTTTTCTGATTTTTTTTTTGTTTGTTTGTTGGTTTTTCTTTTACAATATGCAACAACCAATACCAATATTTGTGAAATGCTAAACGGCTATATTGGTAAAGTCTTTGATATTCATTTAGTGCTTTTTGTATTGTGAGGAATCTATGGATCTTCGAATATGCCGCATAAGGGCGGAAAAAAATGGGACTTGGCTTAACATTCATTAAAGATATAATTTGAAACGCGCCTAATATCATAGAAGAAATTTGCGTTGGTTTTTTATGAGAACGTTGATGGGTTTTTTTTTGTTGTTGCTGGCTAAGACTGAAACTGTATATTGTGCTTGTAGATCAGTAGTTTAGTGACATTGTATTTTGTTTCTAATTTTGAGTGGATGGATATGCACTTGGAACTTAAGAAACGGATCGAACATTCTAAATACCTAAGTCAGTGGTTTTCAAAAAATTCGCTTCTCTATGTACGGTGAATATATAATATATATATGTTATGTATGTACATCTGTGATATCCCCATTGCAGTTACGAGTGCATATCTCATGTGGAACGTGTTGGAATTTAGATATATTGTTGTTGTTGCTGTTATTGTGGTAACTACAGAAAGTGTCTCTAGAAGAGTTCTATGTTTGTGAAGTATAGATTAGATTAAAAAGAGTTGTAAAGAAAACAGAGTTTTTGAGAATAGATATATGTATACAGATAAAGTAAAGTTTGGGAGAGATATTTATATATATAGAGCGAGAGAGAGAGAGAGTAAGAAAGATTCAGAGAGAGATTGAGAGAGATGTTTAACTACAAAAAGTACTAAACTATAAATGATATTTGTTTCTCGTTTTGTTTCTTGCACTACAAATCTGTATCGATGTGTGGTGATTTCCCATTTCTTGTAATTGATGATCAAATAAATTTGAGTTTTGATTTGTATTTTTTGTTGTTGTTGTTGAAAAACTTGAGAACGCATTAACTTTCAATCAAATACTTGGGCATAAGAATATTGTCCACATTCACAAACCAAAGTTGGTTAGATATTTATGTATATATATTTAAATGTATATAGTATATATACTTGTATGCATATTATATGTATATATAGAGTCAAATAAACCAACATACCAGAAAATCAATGTTAAACACAACGCAAAACTAAACTATACAAAAACCAAAACAAGTTTCGAAAATCTCTGGGATGTGTTGTGGTTAAGAGAGTACTATATTATAGTGCATGTACATAACTAGATGTGTCTCCGTTGAACCGTCGTTGAACTCTGGATCAGGGCGAGCGAGTTAAGAAAAGAGTTGCAGGTGCACAAAACGAAATTCTAGGCAAAACTTACCTTGCGGTTATTATAACTAGGATAAATGTTGTAACATTTGAACATGCGTCACGCTTGGACGGAGCTGAACAGTTTAAACTTTGAACTTGAAAGCATGTCCTGGCATTGGTTGTTGTTGTTGTTGTTATTGTTATTGGAATAATAGTAGTAGTAACAGCAAGTTAGCAATTCAAGCCAGCACTAAGTAGTATAGCAGTATATATGCATATAGATATATATATGTATATTACAGATGAAAGGTGCAGTTGAGCCAAACAAAGAGTTGATTCAAAAGGTGATTTAAGAGTTATATATGTGATTGAGAGAGAGAGAGAGAGACATAGAGCGAGAGAGAGAGAGCGAGAGATATTGAAGTAAAGTACATAAGTATATATATATAGCAAATACATAGGCATACATATGTAGCATGTATGTAGTAAAAATGTTTATTTTTAATTTCCGATTAGCCAATTTTCTATTACAATAGAATACAAATGAAAATTCGAATTGTTTATTACGCCTAGGAATACAAATTCAACTTGTCATAATTATGTAGCTGTATATATAATTATCAAATGAAATCAAAAGCTACATTTTTAACAATATAATATGTGTGTAAAGTACATAAATGATTTGAGGTTTCGGTATTTAAAAACTATCACTAGCATGAATAACAAATTAAGAGCAATATAGTCGCAATCAGACCGACTATAGAAATACCCTCTACACAGTTTCCAAGAATTTGCCATTATACAAATTGAAAACTATTTTGAATTATTTGGTATTTTCCTGTTTGCTGATCAGACGAACGATTAATGCAACGATTTATCCAGAATGTAGAAAATCTGTGTGAAGGGGTTCTTTCTTTTTGGATTTTGGACTACTTACTGGCTAATTATCACTTGTTGAAAGAGAAACTAAAGACAATGAAAATGATTGAAATATTTCTTTATACAGAGCTAAAAGCAACTACTTGGACATAATTAACATAAATTCATAAATTGTGTCTTGTCTACTCCTGGAGCTATCTAGAGTAGTAATTGTGATATGATATTGGACATATAGATCATATATAGCTTAACGATTAGGAATTAGATGTTCTTGACTTTTGGAATAAACATAATGAGCAAAATTTCATTTGAGTTTTCAATGCGGCAATTGACAAGCATTCATCAGACTTGACTATTGCACAATACTTTTCCTTTTCCACATCGCGATAACCATTAAAGGGGGTGAGGGGCACACTGACATACTACTACTATAGATATATATGTATGTATATATATACGTATCGTATGTGTATATATACAGAACAGAAATTTATACAATTGCTTACGCCTAGTGTTCCAAGTGACTTATTAAGCTTACTTATGAGTAGAGTATGATTGATGTGTGCTTAACTCTTTTCATAAATATTTATATCATATATAAATTTATTTGTTTAATTATGTTTTTTGATTGGTTTTTTTGTGTGTGTGTGTGTGGGTGTGTCTGTGTGTGGGAAAACTCTCTATAAATGTAAGTAACAAAATGTAATGAAATGTTTGAACTACAAATACGAGTACCTACTTAAGCGCTACATGCTTTAGCATTAACAACATGCATTCCAAATATATGTATGTGGTGTGTGGTTCAGTATGGATCGAGAGTACTTTCGAGTATCAAACATTCCAAGTAGTATGCAGTAGTAGTAGTAGTAGTAGTAGTAGTAGTAGTAGTAGTAGCATATGGTAAGTTGTACGTATATAGATTCATGTATGCAACATCTGACAAAGTGCAACAAAATGCGCATTTCTTTTTCTTTTCATTTTCATTTGCATTCATTTCTGAATTGTTCTTCGATTTTGACGTATGCAGTATGCAGCACTTCTTTTTGTGGAAGTTTCATATATATATATATATTATATATAATGTGTGTGTGTGTGTGTGTGTGTGTGTGTGTGTGCAGTCAAAACTTTTCAATCTACTTGTAGCAATATTAGTATTCGATTAATAACTGTGCTTGCAGAATGAAAATCAACTTGATTAATCACAAAGTTCGACTACGAAACAATTTCAAGTTATGTGTTAATGTTTATGTATGTATGTGTGTGTGTGTGTGTGTGTGTATGTGTGTGTGTGTGTATGTGTTAGCCATGATCTCTTACGAATATGTCTCTATTAACTGTATGTACTTTTAACCGCTTCTAGGGGACTTAACGAATGTGTCTGTGTTTGCTATTATTATTGTTGATTGTTTGTTTGGTTGTTTGTTTGTTGGTTTGTTATTGCTGTTAATCTATCTGTGCACAAATTGTTGTAGGAGCAGTTTTAGCCATGGCGTTAGGATGATTATGAGATGGTTGTAACCCTTTGCGAATGAGTATAAACTTTTACTAGAATTGCACATATCTTCCTCACAAAAGCACATATGTCCATTGCCTGAACTTTCCATCATGCACACGTGATCGACCATGAATAAATTGATTTGTAATTGTGACGTACACATGCGTCGCACCACCTCGTAGGCTGCAAGACAAACGACAGAAGAGCAGACAGAAAAGACACATACATATATTTGACATATATTGGACAATAAAGAGAAGCGTCTCCCTCCTAATTCATCTATGGCATTTCCACTTGACTCGACTCGTTTTTATCCGCAATTAAACAATTGAAACTGAGTATCGTAAATATTTATTTGAAATCCAAACAATATTCCTAGATCGAAAAGTAACATAACGAAACCGAATACGGGGAAAAATGTGCAATCAATTCTTAACTTTGTTTGACGGGCCTAATATATATATTTTTATATGATATTTTTATATCCGACTTAAACCAAAACGGGAACTAGAATCGAATTTAAACGATTCAAATTCAGATTCAGAACCTGAAGTGACATTCTATATTTCCTGATAGAGATATAAACGGTAATTGTTTGACGAAATTAATCGATTGAAACTTGGAATTCCTGAATTCTTTGAATATTACATATTATGTACGCTCTAACTAATGAAAATGTGCAAAAAAAATAAATAAATAATGTTCAACTGAGAAACTAAGTAGAGATCAAGATTATTAATAAACTTTCCACTTATGTAATGAGTTCTCAAAATTGAGCTTGGCAAAACCTACCCTCAGCTCCCTCCTAACTACACTATTGGCTGCTTGCAACCCCAACAAATACCATCAGATGCAACATGGATGCAGATAGGGACCTTTTGAGACTTACGTGATCTCTGGTGTCGCACCATTTTCACACAGCAACCGTTGCAGGTCATGAGGGGGGGCTGATCGCGCGGTAGGGCCGTGTAGTTGAAGGGGTCCTTGCAACGTGCATCCGTCCACGAATCGCACTCGTAGCAGTAAATGGAACGCGCTGCAGTATAAAGCACAAGATATATATTACAATTGGAACAGTGAAGCACTTTTCAAATGGATTTGCCCAAGACTACCCGACTAAGAGTCAGGCAATCGCAAGAACCTACAAATATTTATATATATATATATAATAAATTGATCTGTACAAAAGCAGTTATATACTATATACTATATATGTATATATAGATTATTTTGTAGACAAGCGTGCAGTTGCTTTAACAAAATGCAGTCAACGTGAAAGGCAGAACAACTAAACAAATCGAATTTACATGCTGAATGTGCTTCTTTTATTGTATAATTTCATGCATTTTAAGAGACCAATCAGTGTTCAATTTCAATTCTAAATAATAACCGAACAACTATATAATTAAAATAGTTTTCTCTATTCCTACTTATTGATAACATAAACAATATTTGTGTGAGTCTGATTGAAAATCGTAAAATTACGGGTGGATTATAGGTGGAAACTCAGGAGTCTATTATTATGAGAGGACTTTCCAAAAGTCTATATATTCTCGTTAAGCTTTAAAATTCTCAAGTCACATTCAATTACAATCTGAATTTAATATTGCAGCTCATTAAATTTTCGATTAATTTAACAACAAAGTGACTAACTTGAAGTGCTTCACAAAAGTTATCTAACTGATTCTAGAGTGCAGAAAACAAGACGTGCAATTGAAAAATTGTAAGAAGAATCATTTTTGTTGTTAAGGATATTCTATATCGTTGCTGATAATACACATTGAATACAAAAGGCATACACACACACATACATACACAACATACACACATACAGAGAAACATATAGAAGAGATAAATAGTTGTAGTTGCAAAGTAGAAAAAGAATAAGGATGGCGTCATGAGGTCAAACGATTTGTGCTTGAGCAGGTGGAAGGACATGTGAATATCCTTTTCGTGCCAGCTGGGGCGAACAGTCAATAAGAATGTTGTTTTTTTTTTGCTTTGTTTTTTTGTGGGGGTCTTCAAATATGCATAGTTTAAACCGGGCTGTCAAACCTTACCAATTTCCTTCTAATTATTGCATTTGCTTTCAAAATTGGTAATTTGATTTAACGTTGTTAAAATTTGAAATTGAAAGGGAATTTCGATTCAGATTTCGGATTGGGCTCTGAACTGCAATCGGCTAACAGCCTGGCTTAAACATAAATAATTTGTGCTATTTATGAAATACATTTGCTTGTCGAGAATTGAATTGAATGAGTCTGAAGGGCAATCATCTTTGTTTGGCATAAATCAAAAGAGAGAATGGGCGGGGCTGAGAGTAAATTTAGTAGGTAAATCGAAAAAACATTTATAGTCAAATTGCATTGAGTATTCAGCGAGCCTTTTTGGGAACATAATGCCGATAAAGAAAAACGTTCTGGATTGTATATATCTGTGTTCGTTCAGTTGAGTTTAGCCAATTAAAAAGTTCACAATTCGAATATACATAATACTTATGCATGACTTATATATTTTTTTTTTGTTCTGTTTTTTTAATAATTGAATTTAGTTCATTGTATGGTTTGGTTTCGTTTGGTTTGGGTTTGGTTTTGGTTTTGGTTTTTTCTTGTTTGCAAAAAGGTTATTTTATAAGTATGTATATTTAAGCATTTGTATATAGGCAGAGAGGATCAATGGATTCATACTTTGACATTCGGCTGAGGCTGATGGAATCCATACGAAAGTCAGAAATCCAAATATGGCTGCAAGTAAACAATAAAAGGAAGAGCAAAGTAGAACACAGGATGATGATAAATGAAGTTCAACAGTTGCATGAAAATGGTTCTCGGGAAAGGGCAAATAAGACAGACAAATTGGAGCCCCGGCAGGAACATCATCAGCCAGTTAATGGAATGAGAACTGCTTGCAAATCGGATATTTAAATTGATTTTGAATATATTTACTTTGCATATATCCAAATGAAAGAAGTTATTTATGAATTAAGTTAGTTATTTGGCGAGATCTTAAGCCTGCTGGCTTTCACCCATTCCAAGGCAACTGGCTGTGCATGCCGGAAAGGAAAGGACTTGGACAGGACTTGTACAAACTCTGGGTGGGTGGAGGGAAGGGATGGGGTTTGTGAGGGATGCGCGCCACACACAATAAAAAACACACACAATTAGGAAGACCTCACCTACGAGCATAATTAGCGAGTGTAGACAAAAAGAGAGGGAAACAGAGAGAGAGAGAGAGAGAGAAAGAGAGAGAGAGAGAGAAATAGTGAGAGAGTGAAAGTGTGAGAGAGAGAGAGCAGCTTTCGGAGGATGGGGAATTTTAAACACACACAGTTTGATTTTTTTTTTTTGTTTTTTTTTCTTTGTAAAACAGTTACGCTTATAGATTTATATTTATATATATAGCTATACAGATTGATATTGGATTGTTGATAATGCATTTGTACAGTGTTTCTTTCCTTCACTTTCACTTTACAACAATGTATGCAAGACATGATGCGAGAACGAGACGACACATTTGTGGCAATCGCACTCTCAAAATGCAGGACGTGTGTGTGTGTGTGTGGGTGTGTGTTGTTTGGTTGGTTGGTTGGTTGGTTGAAATGTGGCCAAATTGTCTAAGGACGACTCTCTCAGTACAGAGCAGTCGAAACGTACCAAACAAACTTAACCAAAACTTAACTCATGTTTCATTTACGAGTATTACGAATAGTTTTTTACATGGGTTGTGGGTGGATTTTTAGCCTTGGTCTTAAATCTGCTCTGTGCACCCTTGCAGCGTATCTAATTATAGTTGATTTATGTCTATATGCACATACATACATATATATACATGAACTTGAGCGATCTTTCTCTTTTTTTTGCTTTACTTTAATTTTGATTTAAATGGGTAAATATTTGATACTCGTAGCTGATACTCAGATCTACTGCAAGGGTGGTTTAAGCCTTGGCTAGCCAGAGAGAAAATGTATTTTGAATATCAATTTTTAGTACGAGTACATAACTAAATAATATACACAATTTGTTTAGTACAAACGCAAAAAGGTATTCAAATAAATGAAAATCATATGCAAAACGGAAACGGAAACAAACGACGCAAAATTCTGAAACGAAACTAAAACTTACTTGGAAAACAATTATCAGCCGTACCGAATTTTGCCAATGCCAAAATAACTTTTTGTACAATTTATTTATTTTTGTTTTTGTTTTTGTTTTGTTTTACATAGAGAAAATAAATTGTGAAATAATATTAATTATGGAAATCAATTGAAATATATTCCAGCTAATTGATAATAACAAATAACCCGTACTCTACGCACTCAATATGCCCTTTACAATGTTTATATATTTGTTGTTGGTTTTTTTGATTTTTGTTTCGATTCTTTCATGTTTGTTTATTAGCATGTCACATCGCACTTCGCTGAGGCTGTCTGTGAATATGGATATGGCGCATACATATGTATATATAGATATATATATCGTTAGAGACCGTCCGGCTATTTTTGTACACTTCACACATTCTATATTGGTCCGCGATTAATTGTGAAAATACGAATTATGAACTGCCTGTGCGGCAGCAGCGTGGTACACTTTTTGATAACTAGATGGAATCTGGCTCATAAACAATCTTCGCTGTGCTCTTTGTTCTGTTTCGTGGCAATTCGATTGGGCTCATAAAATGCGATGGGGGCCCATAAAGCAGCTGCATTGTTTTTTTTTTTTTTTTTTTTTGTTACATTAATACACAAATCACACACAAATCATCAACGTATTTGGCCTAAACAGCGATTTCTTACCTGCCAAGGTGAGCAGCCCTTTCCCGGCTGCATTTGCTTTAGTCCACATCTTGTCTGGAAGGCTCAATCCGCACTTCTGTAAGCAATGTACAAAGTTATGCAAACATATATATATATATATATATATACATATGGTGTATACATATATAGCGTACCTCGATTTGATAATGATTCTGCGTGAAAGTTTAAAAGGCCGTTTCGGCATAGAAGCGATGCAACTTCATAACTCCCTGGTTATAACGTCATCTTGCTAACTGCAAACGAGAAGATATATCTATATATATATATATATATATATAATTGAAGTATCTCTACTCTTATTCCGCAAGCAATTAACTGATTAACCCATTAAGTTCTTGTGTTCCGTCAAAAAGTAAACAAATTTTATTCAATTCCGTATTGTTTATATTAAAAGTAAATTGCTTCTGCCGGGTTAAGTGTGCCACTTACTTAGTATGAGATTTGAATTTATTTAAATTGACATGAAAGCATATGTTTTGTGTGGGTGATTGAAAATATAAAAATAAAAATATTTGCCATGAAAACTGAATGAAACGAAAAAGTGATTCTCAAAGTGCCGAGCTCAAAATACTCTGATGATGATAGTAAAACATGTTTGTGACAATTAAAGAGTTCATTAGAAGTAGCTTTAAAGGGGGATAAACAAAGGCACACTTCGTCAAATATGTTCTGGGCTAAAATAAATTATGGCACATCCAGTTAGTTGGACACATTTATGAGCCATTAATTTTGCCCAAAAGCCAAAGTGATTATTATCAAATTTCCACTGCGCCATGAGCACATATATATATATAAACATATATGTATGAATGATTATATATGCATATATATTTATGTTTGCATAGTGAACTAATAATAGCCACTCATAACCTCTAATACGCGTTCTAGGTCAATGTGTGAGAGACCCAAGTCAGGGCTGTTGCTGCTGCCATCGGTGTCAAATCGAGTGTGTGGCAAATCATTTGAGTGAGTTCAATGAAAGTGAATATATATATATAAATATAAATACATATATGTATATATATATATATGTTTATTTATGCAGTCGATACACATGTGTGCCATCTATTTCGACTTGTGGTTTAAGTTAACATACTATTCTTTGCAAATTTCAAACTAACTTTGGCAAAGTGTCAACTGCCAAATGGCAAAGAAGAGCAAAAAAATGTCGCACATTTGTTTATTGACAGTTTTTAGGTTAAGGCTTAGGCTTTTAATAGCCACTCTCGGAATTGTTCTATTGATTCGATGGATTGTCGTATTTTCTTAGATAGTCGACAGCTTTTGATTTATGGGGCAACAAGTGTGTCTGGCTGCAAGCATGTAATAAGTGGCAGCTATGGGATATGTGAGTAAATATTTAGCGAAGCGTATGATTAGCAAAGTGCTTTAATTGTTTGGTGCAGTTAAGTGTTTGTTATTGCCGGTTATTAAGAAAGTCCCACACAGCTGAGAGGCAGACAGAGAGTGGGAGCGGGAGAGGGGGAGAGAGAGAGAGAGGGCTAAGGAAAATAGAGCAAAGAGAGGCAATGTAAACAACACATGCACACACTGACAGTCCGCTCTCTCTCGCGCTCTCTTCTTGGCTCTCTTTGTCGCCTGCTCTCGCTCTTTCACAGCTAGCGTGGCTGCGTGTTCCTTATGGCTCCCTTTCTCACACCCAGCTGCAGCTGAAATTAACTTTTTGCTTCTGCTTTTATTTTTTTATGGTCATTTTAGATGGCAGATAAATGAAACTTTAATTACCTCTTTGCACTAGCCACAGGACTTATGTATATAAAACACTGATTCAACACTGGTCCTCTGCCGTTTACACTGTCCTGCAGGCCGTCTCAGAGGTCACGCGCAGGTGTTTGTTTCATAATATGTAAGTAGAAATCGATTTAGCACCGACCAAAGTGGGCCAACTCAGAACCTAATGCAATTTATGCTCGCATTCATTTTGACCGTTTTCTTTTGCCGTTGCTGGCGACATTCTCGATTTATTATATTTTTTTTATTCTTTTTTTTTTTTGGTTTACAAGGCTAGTTGTTGGCTTAATTTTTTGTTGTTTCGTATTGATTGGTTTTGCTTGTTTGCAGCACACACAACATAACGTTCACTTTAAAATGGCCATAGAAGCAATTATTAATCACTCGATTTGCATATATAATAATATATATTTCTAATTTAAAAAATGCCTTCTGCGATTTGTGTGAGCTTCGTTAGCTTAGTTATTTATCATTTCAAATGTCGAGCGACGAACGTGGGAGGTTGTATCTTTTATGCTAACTTAGCAGCCAACACGCAACAACATCAACTGAACTGAGGCAATGCGCCAAACTTTTCATTTTCCTTACGCTTCTCGCGACTTTGGCGCATCTCATTTATCTGGCTATTTTCGAACACTGTTTTGACAGTGCGATGTGTGTGTTTGTGTGTGGCGCCAACATTTTGCAGTGCTCTCAAATGCCGCACAAAGCTTGCGCGATGAGCTTTTCAACGGTTCTTTATTCAATTTTCCCCCTAAATAATCCTGCGTAAGTTGATTTTTTTTTATTTAATTTTTAATATGAACTCATGTGTAGCAACAGTTTGTTGAGTTTTTGTGTGTGTTTGTATTTGTGTTTGTGTGTGTGTGTGTGTGTGTGTGTGTGTGTGTGTTAAACACAGCTTATATTTAACAGGTATTAGTTTATAAAAATGATTTCGCATAAATAAATACATAAATACATCATACATACAACAATTAAAATGTAATATGCAAAAATTATTCAAGATTATAACGAAACGGAATCAAGACAAGGAAGTTCAATCATCGCATATTCCATTTCAATTTCAATTCTTGTGAGCATTTGAATTGGACTCGCAGGACTCGCAGGACTCGAGTTGCCTTGGTGTGTGTGATGTGTGGTGGCATTAATAATCAGCGAATATGAGCAATGTGTCTCCCTCTCCCCACTCTGCTCACTTAGGCAAAGTCGCGAGATCCTTCCAGTTTGCGCAGCTGTGTGAAATGTGAAAGGGAATTGAGATATTTAATGGAATCCAATTTGTTGCTAAATGCATTTTCAATGAGGTATTTACAATGAGTGCTTTTTGTGAGTGCGTTTGGGTGAGTGTTTGAATGTTTGTGTGTGTGTGTGTGTGAGTGCGTGTGTGTGTGTTTGTCTGGGTGTGTGATTTCAATAGAAACTCTTATCGTGCCAAGCCGCAAAAGCTCTCACCTCACGTTCGTCGGCATGTGTGCGATATTTCTCAGCGGTCTCGCTGCTCTTCGCTGGCGCCTTGGCCTCCAGCACCTGGGTGTAGAGCAGAGCAGCTGCCACACCGCCAAGCACCGGTCCCACCCAGTACACCCAATGGGCGCTCCAGTTGTCGGTGGCAAAGGCGGTGCCCACTGTGCGAGCCGGATTCATGCTGGCGCCCGTATAGTTAATTGTGCCCAGGTGACCCAAGGTGACCGACATGCCAATGGCCAGCGGAGCAGTATATCGCGAGTCCGGCTTGTGGCCATCGCATGCACCAAACACGGTCAACACCAGCACCAAGCCGAGGAAGAACTCAATTCCCAGTCCCTGGAGCTCACTGATATTTGGGGCCAGAGTGGTGTGGCCCAATCCGTTGTGATAGCTCGAGTCGAGCAGGATCTGCAAAGAGCAGGGCAACAAGCGAATGAGTTAGCCTAGAGAAAAAATTGCATTCTAAACGTAATATTTCGCATCTTGACTCAAAAACTACTCATCCTAGACTGAAAAATGTTAAATTGATTTCAATTAAGACAATAAACTCAGTTTAAGTTGTTTCATTGTAAAAGCAGAGCTTGGATATATGATATTTGACTTCTTATATTTCTGGGCAGAAGAGGAAATTCTTTCGAAGGAATCTTCATTATTTGCTGCTTCATTATTTGTTGTAAGCAATAAATCCATTTCGTAATTAAAGAAAATATTGCATGTGGTGCAGATGTATTTTAATTAAATCCGAAACTCACCTTGACAGCTGCTGTGCCGGCAATGGCACCCAGACACTGGAACACAATATAGAAGACAGCGCGAAGGACGCTAATCCTGCCTGCTACCAACATGGCAACGGTAACAGCAGGATTAACATGACCCCCACTCAAATGGCCGACAATCTGAAATAAATATAATAATAAAATAAATAAAGTTGACAATTAGTGTTAACCACTCCACTCACTGTAATGGCCATGAAGACGCCCAGTCCGAAGGCCAGAGCCTTAAAGGTGCCATCTTCCTGCTGGGTGCAGGCGCCACAGGCGAAAAAGTTCAATATCAGATTGCCAATGAATTCGCCGATGAGCGCCTGCCAAAGACGCAGATCCTTCGACTTGAACTCATTGAGGCCCAGCGAGTACTCGTATTTGCCCATCTTCTTCAGGTGACGATCAGCCAAGCAATGAGTCCACACACACACTGAAAGAAAACAAGTGGCACGTCCACAAATCCCAGACCATTAATTATGCACTCAAGTTGGAAGTGAACAATTGTCAAACATGAGTCGTCGACATAAGTGAGCGATGACCGCATTTGAATGCAGCTCTTAATACGGGCATGACTATAAGACGAGTCGACCAGTCGCGACTAGACCGAGCCACTGGAATGGTTAATACTTAGAAATTAGAGTCGACGATGATAGCCACTTCCGTTGGATGACATCGTTGACATGGCACCTAATTGGCCATAGGCCATACCATCGCCAAACATAGACAACTACACACCGCAAATTAACTGGGATCTCAGCATTTACATATGGATTGTAATTAAATAAATCATTTTAAACGGAATCAAGAAATTGAAACTAATTATGCACATTTCGAAAATCTGTTTCGAAAATCTATCTCCACTTGAAAACGTTTCCAAATTGTTACTGGCATAAATTCCTTATGCGATTTTCGAAAGCAATAGCTTTTTGGGATTGGTTTGGACTACATATAAATAATGTATTTATACGAGTATGTTACAAAATATTCCCTTTGGGGACGGCTAAAATTGTTGTTGAAATAGTTTATGCTCTATTTGCAAATGGAAGCACGATTTTAAGTCGATTCATGTAAGATTTTACCAATTTGGCGACAGTTTAAATTTGTATGAATAGTATATGATCTACAAAGAAATACTTCAATTAAGATTCAAAGCACGATTTTAGGTCGATTCAATTAAGAGTTATACCTACAAGAAATCGAGAGACGATTTCAAATTTTACACAGCAAAGCGGAATACGAAAAATCCGCTTAGAGATGCTTACAATTTTCCATTGAGTTAGAGAAAATTCAGCTGAGTATAATTGCTGTTCACAATCAATTGTATAAGCCTACTATAGACTTATAGCCTTAAGAGCGTAAAAGTTTTTCTTATCTCAAAACTGCATCGCAAAGCATTATCAAATTGATTAGCTACAGAAATGCGAAACAAATAAATAATCATCTAAACACAAATTATTTGCCAAATAGGGTCATAAAATCTGGGTAAATATTAAATAGCAAATATTGGCAAGAGAAAAACTTAAGTTGCGGCGTAATTGAACGCGTGCCGCTTGATTCTGGGGATTAGCAGCGACTTCAACTTCTAGTTGGCCAAGGCAATTACTCAGCTGGCTAACTGGCTAACTGGCTGGCTGCCTATGGCCAGAGCCACAGCTGTTTACATATTTGGCACAACTGTTAGCCAGAACGCAACGCGGTCAAGAGCAGGCAGTCAGCCCAAAAATGGGCTATAAGCAGTTGGCCATGCCCCCGCACACCAATAGACACAACAACACCAACATCAACAACAACAACAACAACAACAATTCTATCTATTTATTCGTTCTATTCATTCTAAACTAAAAGGCCTAACATTAATATCAATCAGACATTATTCAATGTTGAATTTTTAATGAACAACTTTAGATTTGGTTAGTATTTTGTGTTTTTTCAAGAGGCTTCTATTTTTAGTTACTTTTTGGGAATATCAATAAGGCTCAATAAATTTTACAAATAAATCAAATACAAACAAAAGTGAATGAATATATTTGAACAAATAACATAAAGTTTAAAATCACTTTGTTGACAACATTAACAAATAAAAATGCTAAATATGATAATTAGATATTGTTTAATAATAATAAAAATAAAGCTTAAAATCACTTTATTAACAATATTAACTAATAAAAATTCGAAATATGATAATTAGATCTTGTTCAATACTGGTTATGACTGCTGGGTAACCTAGAACCGAACGCAGACTTCATCTGATCGATTCCTTGTGGCGCTTTCGAGTGCTGTACGCATAAATCAATATCAAGTGAATGGTTTCGAGTACTCTTTCAATATCGATATCGAGTTCAATTGTTTGTTTGCGGGTCTCTTAATAGATAAACGTTCATGGTGACATCTTGTTTGTGGTTCGCCATAAATTCATTCGGTGAATTGACAAATATATCTTAATTTAATTGACAGGCCCAATAGCCGCACCTACAACTTTTGACTCTTTGTTGTTCTACGCATTACAACCACATACGTCTATGCTGAGATCATAAAACAAAACATTTGAATTGTTTCTATTCCCGATATGCTCTGACTCACCTTGGAACAGGTTCTGTAATCGCCAGTAGAATGAAATTGAAATTTTATGTTTTATTGCTGATCCAACTTTAGATGTGAACATAAAATTTAAATAAAATCAAAACCAGAATTCGCCATGAGTGTTTTTGTTATGATTAATGGCTTAAGATTAACAAGTCAAGTTTCACGAATTTCAAACTTGTTTTGTTCAAAGACATTTCTCATTTTCACATATAAATACAATTATTCATCTAACCGCAGCTAGTAATGGGATTTTGACGCATATAGTTAGCTTACTTTATTACATGGAAGTTTATTACACATTTAATGAGTCCCCCAATTAAACACTGTATTATTCTCTAGCAACATTCCAGGCAAGATACTATAACGGATTTGGCCAACACCTGTACACAATTATCAAATGACTTCGTGAAGTGGCAATCGAATGATAATAACAACAACAATGATAGCGTGCTCCAGTTGTAGTTACAATTATTAATCAGAAGACGCTTATCTGATAATAATTGGCTTTCAGCAAATAATGAAATCGTACAGACTGATTACAAATAATCGGGCAGTAGCCAAAGAATACCTTCTTTTCGCAAAATTAATCAATCAAAACCATATTCAATAATTCTGTAATATTCTCGTATTGGCAATTCGTTCGTGATATTTTCCTAAAATTTGCTATTGTACGTCAGGCCGAAATGTTTGCCTAACAAATTAGCACAAACGCTTCGAACAAGACACACAAATTAACTGAATTCTTGCACACAATGCAACAAAGGACGCCGCCGCCGCCACAAAATGCAGCAGCAGCAACAACATTAAGAACAACAATAAAAACGCAAAACATAAAGAAATATTTAAATTGCATTCTGACACCTACACAAGTTGATTTCAACAACAAATATTCGATTACAAGTTGCGTTTTTTAATTAAGAATACAAAATAAAATATTCACACATTAAATATATTCACGGAAACAGTCACATTAAAGTTAACGAACTGTTGTTTGTAACTTGAATAACAATTATTTAAGCAAATAAGTCATAAAATGCATTTGTTCAAGTATATTTTAAGACATTTATTTATATTTGACAAGTCAATGCCTCATAATGATGTCATCTAATTCATATGCTAATAAACATCCATCTAGATTCTAGAACATTTTCATTTGTAAATAAAAATGTTTTTGTATTTTTGGATTTCAAGTTTTTTTTCGCTTTTAATAGTATGACATCAAAAAGTAAGCACTTTTTTATCTTTTAAAAAATGAGACAAGTGGCTAAGCGTAGGAGTCATTTTCATTTACATTGCAGAGCTGATCTAATGTCGGATGACTTTAATCAATTTAGCAGTTCCTTCTATATATATATATATATATATATGTATATATATGAAAGTGTTGTATCTGAGATCAGCCGCAAAGAGTCCATTTCTGGCGTCTGATGACATGTTTTTGATATTATCGCTCGCACTGCTCTATATAACAACTGTGGATATCATCATCATCATCATCACCATCACTTAAATAGAAATAAAACTCACTTAAACTATAAATGGCCATTAGTATGCTTCGCCAGAAGTTCTAAAGCCAACTCACATTGAGATGGAGTCAGAGATTAAGAATAAAAAAACCACAATAAAAAGTGCGGGCCTGCTCAAGAGAGTGAAAAAGAGTTAAAAAAACAAAAGTTGAGTATTTTTAATTCATTTGTTAATGTAATATGGACGAAGCCCAGTGATTAGTGGGCCTAATTAGCTACACAATGGAGCTCAACTATGTTACGAATCTACAAATATAGGTATAATTTGCCTTTATAAAAATTAATGTTCGCATCATTTCACGCATCGGCGCTCTTTAAAATAAGAGAAACATATATATATATATATATATTTATATATATATATTTATATATATGTAAATATATATATACATGTTAACAGAATTTTAATGCTTTGCTAGACATTTTTTTTATGTTATTCATTTATTTTGGCAGCGTTTTCTAAGTAAATCATATCTTTCTATCAACACGTATGTAAAAATGTAAAACGTATTTAATTGCTGTGTGGTTTCTTTGAAACAGTTGTCTGTTTTCACATTAAATATTCGAGTATATAATTCTTTGTTTTTGTTTTTCCTGCTAAGTTACAACACATGCTGCTTTGCTTGAGATAATCTTGTTGGTTTTCGGGTTTGAAAGAGCAGCAGGTAAAAAGAGGTAACAAAAGCGAAATCAAGAATATTCTAAAGTACAGTCGAGTAACTATCTGTATTTGTATTGGTTTGCTAATTGACATTTCGATAATGTCTTGTTCTGGCACTTACCTTATTAGTGAAATATTTTTGAATAATATGGTCTTCGGCTTATTGACACCTTTGGTACATGCAATAAATGCCACCTTTTTTAGCGATTGTACAACAGTAAAACAATAAACACAGAGTAAGCGGAACACTTTAATTAATTTTGCAGGAATATATGTCTGTCTCTCTCTTTTCTCACTCAATCTCCTTTTCACTTTGAGCGATCAGTGTTTGTGATCCGCGCACTTTGACTCCACAACAAACACTGCGCGCCGCAAAACCTGCAAAGCTTTGAAGACGGTGAAAAAGAAAAAAAAAATAAATAAAGGCAGGCAGCGCAATGCTTCGCACAGTGGGCCTTTTCATTAAAAATCTAGTCAAATATTTTAAAATTTGTATCACAGATAATTAAATATGAGTATTATTATCATTTTTATTGGGCGTGTTTTCTTTGTAGATATATTTGAAACGTATAAGTGAATATGTCGAATTGAGTTATGTCTTTAGTCGAAAAATACTATTTTTGTATTCACAAAGGTGTGGGTTTATTTGTTGTGTGCTTATATAATATTGGAACTTGTGTCTTATCAGTTTTATCTACGTATTCTTAATTTGTTTCGGGCTGTTAAGCGTGGAGTACCGACTTAGGTCGTCTTAACTGTAAAAATATATGATTTGTTTTCTATTGTTGCTGCCGGGCGCTTGACATTGCGATTAGTATGCCAAAGCAGATATTAGTTTATTGGCCTCAAGTGTTAAGTAATATTATGTAGGTTCATTAAATATGTAGAATTTTTACTCATAAATCATTTTTTTTAAAATTGAAAGCTATCGAACTTACTGTAAGATAACTAAACTTTCTTTTTGGTAACACAGGTTATACAAATTTTGTTGTAAAGTTTGTAACTGAGGAAAATAACTCTGACTATATATTCTTGATCAATATCACTAAAAAATTTATCAAAGAAGAGCTCTTCTAGAAAAAACATTCCTGTTTAATAGAATACTCAAACCAAACTTACTCAATCGGCTTGATATTGTATTTTTCTCAAATTTGGGCTAAAGGAGAAAAAACTTGTTGGGCTTTTTTTATTTTATCTGCAACAGTTTTTAATATTCGGCGTGCATGAGTTGTATTTGTTTTCAGTTGTAGTATTTAAATTGGAGTTTCTGACTCACAATACGCTGCTCGCGTTCCAGTTAATTGTGACGTTTGTTTATGCAAATTGCTCATTCCACTGTGCAATGCAAAGTCAGTCGAGGTAATTAGCAGAGAGTTGCAAACGAGCACAGTTAAAAAGATGAGGAGCAACAAGGCGGAAGAGGAAAGGAGAGCATGTGAGAGATGTGAACGCGTGCCAAGGAGAAGCTGTGTTGTTGTTGAATGCTGTAATGCTTATCAAAATGTGAGTTTGACTTGGATACGTCTAATGATAAGGCAAAGTAGGGGCTGTGGTGGGGAATTCGCGATAATACCATGATCAATGTGGGTGGGATACGTCAATTGTGACGCGAGCGTCGCGCAATTACTTCCAATTCGTATGTAAATAAACATGTGCAATCAGCCATGTACACACGTTCATTCTGTTGCTTTATGGTCCGTTTAAATATTTAAACATTTATTGGTGCAAATACAAAAAAAAAAGAACAATAATACAAATTTGTACAATACCCAAGGGACCCGATTCTCGCGTGACGCTTGCGTAAAAGTTTCCATGGGCCGCCTACCGGTCGCTATTAATTTTTTGCAATTCTACTGGCGCTTATCATGCCGCAAACGAAAACCAAACACAGTTCGAACAATGCTCGGGATTGGATTTTTAATTAATTTACTGCAGCTCAAACTTTTCCATTGTGGCATGACGTGTAATTAGTCTCTGATTTGTGTGCTCCGTATTTATATTGTAAAAGTTGTCACTTTCAATTTGCTTTAAAGCCCCTCATCAACCATTATAACGGCGATCATATGACTGTGTGTGGGCCTGTTTTGAAAGGCGATCCGATTTCAGACTGCCAAGTCCAAGTCCCGTGACATGCGGCTAATTGCTGCCACTGCCTCGAGCTGAATTTCAGTTTGGTTCAGTTGCCAGAGAAGTAGTTAGAAAAATGTGTGTTATTAAAAGAAATGAAACTGACAAGCGAAATACAGACATAAGATTATTTCGTAAATATCTTTAATAATATCTGTAAGCAATTAGTTAATAAGGATAGATAATTTTTGACTTACTTTTTTACGTGCAAACATTAAAAAATGTGAATAAAATGGAAAGTTTTTACTTCAATTAAATGCGATAAGAATTATAGCATACTTTTATGAGGTATCATAAATTTGAATAGGTTTGTGTCGCGACTAGTTTGTTGTTTTAATTACTTCGAATTGCAAGCCATAAATTCGAATTTCGTTTTGCACAAATATAATACTAATTCCTATGCGTGTTTTTAAATGAAAATGTCTAATTACATGCTTGGAACTTAAAAAATGTATTTTAGCGGTTTTTTATTTATTTTTTTATTTGAGCTTATGACACATGTAGATTTAATTGCTAGTTCCACAACGTTATCAGATCATTATAGAAAATTGTACTCAAAATGAGCAAAATGACTGCTTATTCATACACAATAAAAAAAGAGAAGGCACTGCGAAGATTAAATACCCTTGTATTTATTTCTCTAGCAAAAATAAAACCCATGATTGAATTTTTGTTCGGAGTTAGAGATAATTCCATATTTATTATGTTCCTTGCGATATAAGTTGATATAAGTTGAAAAATTTACTGTTTGACGTCTTGCTTGGAAATCGACATACTATATTTGTATAACTTTATGGTATATCTACGTATGCATCGATATCACACCTTAGAAATCATCCTTCGACCGATTGTTATGAAGTTGTTATATAATGTAGTGTTCCGATAGTGTCTTATGTATTCCAATTTTAGCTAGATAGCTTCAAAACCAGTTCCAATAGAAAAGAAAGATGGTCGGAGGGCTATATGGACTTGGTCGACTGGACTGATCAAAAGTATCTATGCATTTTATGGTATCGGTTATGTCTGCTGCAATGGATTACAAACATCACAAAGAAAATAAAATACCCTCAAAAAGGGTAAAAAAAATCAACTAACGCACAAGCCTCAAGCTGACTTTTCATTATTCAAATTTATGAGTCGCAGAAGGGACATTTGACATTTTGACTGGAACAACGCCCAGTTGGAGTGCCAGGACTATTGTAGTCCTTGAACTTAAGAGGCTCAGCATGACAGGGCACTATATTTGCATACAGCTATGAATTGTGGCGAGGATTAGGTAAGCTTCGAAGCCACCTACATACGTGGTGGTTGTGCTTGTGCGAATTGGGATCTGAACAACTTGTGACGGGAATAACAAATGAAAAGCCGGATATACAACACTGAAGGGGGTCAATCACTTAAGCAAATTAACTTGAGTAAAGTGCGCACTTAAAGTTCTAACTGAAATTACAGTGCGGAAGCTTATTGAAATTTGCATGGAGCTCCGTTAATTTCTGGTTACAGTTCTGGCCAAGTTAAGATTAACAAATCTGTCGCTTATCAGCCGCCAGCAAACATATTTTCATCAATTGCGCTTATTTCGTTTAATGTTCTCATGCCCATTACCCATTAGCCATTCCGATTTCGATTTGGATGCTTAATGGCCTCTTAACAACAACACGTACGATGTTTTTTCGCAGCCGTGCCCAAGTTACAAAAAGCAAGCACAAAAAAAGCCGGCAGCCTGCAAAAAAGTTAACTGGCAAAAAAGAAGAGGAATACAAAAATTGAGAAACTTTTCTCGGTATTTGGCTAAGTAAATACGAGTATTTTATACAACAATTAAATAAACAACAAATGGCCAACACAAATGGCAAAAAAACACACGCACTTGAGAGTGTCAATCAATTCTCTTCTATTTATTTCTTTCTGCTGACTCTCAAGTGTTGGCGACAAGAACTGAAAAAAAGACAAAACTGAAATTGTTAATTGCCTGAAATTGTAGTTGCGCACGCGCCCCGCTGGCAGGAAGTGTCCCAAGACGATGCCCCATCTGCCAGAATTGGCCGATCTTCATACACTGCCTGCGAGCAGAGTACAACCCATCCAGTATGCCGTCTGACAGAGCATAGCCTAGACTGGCTCCTGCAGAGTATATCCCAGTCGAATTGAACTTATCTTAAGATACGTAGTTTCAGCCAATTCAAAATATAATTTAACTATAATTGCATATAGAAAGCCAACGGTTCTTTTGCCAATTTGTATAATATACAATTAAGTTCTGAATGGAATAATCTGTGTGAAATGTTTTCTGAATAAATACTCGACAGATAGATATGTTTTTAATTGTAGAGCTTGTAAGCCGTCTAATGCGTAGATTGTACCAGTGTCGATAGCCAAGTCGTGACATACATGTACATATACATATATATATAAATATTTGCATTGTTGAGACTAAGCCAAAAAGTATATTTTTGGGGGTGCATTGCAGAATTTCCCACGATATGCGTGTGTCAAGTTGAAATATCATTTAGTGAATAGCTCAACAACAATTTGAACAATAACGACAACACTCAATGCTTGAAGTTACAGTTAGTCATAGTCCGTGACAAGATCAACAGTGACTGCAATGTATAAGCCAAAAAGGCAAAATAAGCAGTTGGCCAAAACCAACAAAACGTTGAATTTTAGCCGCAAGCAGCGGCCTTATTGATACACAAGTGTGGATACACCTCACAAATGTTGCTGAAAAAAAAGATATATCCATATATATATATATATATATACATATATATATGCATATAGGCATTAGTATTAGGTACAAATCGTTGCTCTTAGCCATTATGGTACAGGGGAAGAGACAGACAGCAAGACACACTCTGAAAAATAATTGCAGACTTGATAACAAATTTTAAATTGAAAAAGAATTGAATTAAAATTAAAAATGGAAAAATACACTCTGAAAAATAAGTGCACTTGTATTTAGTTTATCCATTTAAAATTAAATTAGAATTGAATTAAAATTAAAAATAAAAATAATAAAATACATATTTTATTTAGCTAAATTCTAGTGCAAATATTCTAAAAAATATATTTGTGCATTACTGTTTTTAATTTTAATTTAATTAAAAAACCAGACTTGATATTTTTAAATGTTGTATATTTTTTAAAAATATTCAAATAGGATATTTCCCAGCAAATATGGGTTTTAAAGTAAATTGTTTTCTATAATTTGGAAAACTGCTTTTTCTAAGATTTGCTTAATTTCTCGAATTTTTGTCCAAGTGTACTGTATGTTAGAGGGACAGGCGGGACCCGTATACGGATACGGATTGAAAGTGACTCAACTCAATTCACGCGTTGGGCTCTGGCAAAGAAACAGTTGCCGTAAAAAGATTGATGGATGAAGTTGAAGCTGCGCTCTGAAGTGTCAAAGCTGCAGCTCAGCATTGAGACGGCGATGGCGGCATTGACCTTTATTTGGCTGCGTGTCCATGTGTGTGTGTATGTGTGTGTGTGGCCAGAGCAAATTAATGAAGCGTTCAAAACTCCGTGACCAAAACAATTGCACTTGCCACATTACTACAACCAGACCCACCTGACTAAACCACAAACTGAACCAATTTTCATAAATTTCGATCAAGTTTTTATATATTATTTTTTGGGCAATTTCATGGCTCGATTTGCCCAGACTCATGTGCGTTTATTGCCTGGCAATTATTGGGCAATTCAGTTCAATTCATGAATAACTGTAAATCATTGGGCCAACAACTACAACTAGCAATTGCAATCTTAGATATTGTGGTGCCCCAAACATTTCTCGTCTGGAAGCGCGCAATTACAGCCATCATTTTGGCCAACAACTTTGGCTTCAATAGCAGTTTCAATGTCACCATCAATAGCTTCGTTTATTGAATGACTATTTGTAAAATTAAATGTCTTCATTTAATTTTTTCTATCTTCTTTTTTTTTAGTTTTGTGCACTTGCCAGAGTTTATTGATGAAAATATTAACTAATTTTTAGCAATATTGTAAATGTTTAACTTAACTTGAGATTAACAATAATGCGATGCACACTTTGGCTAAGGGATAAGCCAAATTACTTCAAAATACTTTGATATTTAATCCGTAAGAAAAAACCATTTTTTGATACTGGTTTTATTGGCTTATTGTTAATATTAATAAGTCCCACGAAGTCCCATAATGGAATTCTTGATTTATTATGTGAAGCTGCAAGGAAAATTTATGCACAAATAAAAACAAAATTGGATATACAATTTGAGAGACATTTTATATCCATTTCGGTTTTTATTGTAGGCAGTAAGGAAATTAATTAAATTGCTCGAAAGTTGCGAGTGCTAAATTTGTATCTGATCATGTATTTGTCAATCTGCCAAGATTACATCACTCAATTGAGTTTTGTGAGCTTATTTTCAACTCTTCTTTAGTTTTCTAATCATAAAAGTCATCTGAGCAGCTAAAAATAAGAACATTCTTTGACAAACAAAAAAGATTGATGAATGCTTTAAAAATGTTGCCATGTTTCCTTGCCCGTAATTGATACGATACGTTAAATTCTTACATTTCTTCTATACTTACAACTATAGTCAAGAAGGTTGATATATTTTAGCTTATTTTTTTTTTAGTTTGGCATGGCAACTAATTAGCTAAAGCACAATGCAAACTAGAAACCCCGATCAGACTGTCAAAAGTTAGATACTATCTTGGGTATTATCATCAGTTTGAATAATTTCACATCATTTGTGCGAACATTTAACTGCCTTTGATTTCGCACCGTTTTTATGATCGTATAAATAATAATAAGTAGCCAAATTGTTATTGTTTGTTTTGTTTTCTTCGGAGTAGAAAAACATCTGTCTGGCATACTTATATTGAAGGAAGTGCGCGGCAATATTCAACTGAATTTTGTTTTGTTTTGCTTTTCTGTATTATATTATATATATATATATATATATATATATATATATATGTTTTTGTTTATTCGTCTGTTTTTGTCATTTGTTTTGTCAATAATTTGGAACTGTTGCTCGAGACTGAAATAAATATGACAAGGTTTCTGTGTGGGTGTTGTTGATATTTATAAGCACCCTATTAACTGTTTGAATAACTCTAATATGCACTGGTAATCAATATTAAAGCCGCACAGGGCCAAGCCAAATTTTTGCGGGAAAAGTGAAAAATGAAAGGTGATAAGCGGCCATCATGCATAACCCATTAGCGTAGCTAAAATAGCTAAAAAGTTCACTAACGTGGAACAAAATACTATAAAAATCAGCAATGGAAAGCCACTTTTCACTATCAGATATTACGAATACGAGTACGAGTATTTCGAGGTCTTTATTAGTTTTTCAGCTAGATGGCTTACCGTTAATCAGCTAAAAGAATTATGTTCTTCAGACTGATAAGGCCGACAGCATTGAGTGCTTTAATCAGTTTCGCGTCTATCGATTGCCTTTTCTCGAGTGGCAAATGTCATATTGATATTCAAAGAATGTATAAATCAAGTGAGAGTGAACAAAAACACCGTTAACAGAAAAAGCTCTTTTAAATTCAATTTCCAATCGGAATAGAGTAAAGTTCTACCTTAACTGTTCATAAGAAAACAGAAATTTTTGGGAATCATGCAAGAATTACACAAGGATAAGAATATTGCGGAACTGCTGATCGTGGTTGGAAAGAACGTTGGAAAGAATGTTGGAGAGATAGATAGGAGAAATCGTTGGACCTCATCTTGGTGGGGGCTAATCAGTATTGTATTGCCAACAAAAGAAATAAAGAGAGTTGTGGACATTTGTTCAAGTTGCGCTCTCTAAATGCGCGGCGCGTTAAATTAATCAATTAAAAATAAAAAATAATCAGTGCTGCAATTAGGTTTTTTTTTTAGCATAGAATGACATAAGGAAATACATTTAGCTCTCAAGTTCACGCTTGACTACGCCCGACTACAAAATTCCTAGTCTATAAAAAAAACTGATAAAAAAACACACCTCTACGCAGCAAACTCTTAGGCAGCATATAATTAGTATGTAAAACTGTGGCAAAAAAATTAAAAAAGAAAAATGGCGCTAATTAAGTCATAAGGGCCAGCCGATGTCCAGTCCTTTAATAAGAACCCCAAAACAGGGCTGAAAGCAAGCGCCAAGCCCAAAAGTCAAAACGGGCCAGCGTTGTAGTCGCAGTCGCAGTCGCTGCTAACATGAAGTCAGCCGCAGTCGCGGTCGCTGTTGCCGTCGCAGTCAGCGTCAGCGTTAGACCGACTGAGAGTATATCAGTTACAGACACAGCGCCAGCAACGTTTATTTGCGCTCGAGCAGCGAACGTGGCAGCAAGCAAACGCAAAAGCAAAAGCAAAAACAATAAGTAAAAGCAAAATCAGCAACAAATCGAATCGAATCGAATCAAATCAAATCGAATTGAATTGAATTCAATCGAAGCGAGTCGAGCAAACAACAAACCTGGCCAAAACAGTCGGTGTCAGAAAGTCTTAAAGACCGTTTAGTTCGTCAAGTGCTCAAAATATTACCCCTCATTTATAATTTCGAAACGACTCAGAGTTTGTTGGAAATTATTTTGATAATTGTGCGTTAAGTTAAGCGCGCTTTCATTTTGCGTTATAAGCTCAATTAAACGATCGTGCGTCGAGAAAAACGCGAGACACCAGTGGTAATTAATTGCCGTTAAGAGAAATTGTCAAGACTCTAATTCACAATTTGTGTTGGGCGTTTTGTTTTGCGCAATAGAAGTCACTTTTCGCTTTCCGAATTTCGAATCCAATTTTAATGGTCAAGAGACTGTTGGCCATTGTGCAATCAAGCAACCAGCCAGCAGCCACTTAACCTTAACAATTATTGTTATTTGGCAATAAGACATTTTGGCACAATCATTTGATTCAAGTGCGCCCAAATACAACCAAATACAACAAATACCAAAGCGCACTTTTACAAACCCAACCACAAACGAAAGCGAAACAACAACAAATACAACAACAACAACAACAACAATAGTAAAATCGAACCCACGCGTCGCTTAACTCGAGTAGCAGAAACAGCAGCCAAAGAAACACAACAAGAAGAAGAAGAAGCAGCAGCAGCAGCAGCAGAAATAGTGCAAAATGGTTGAGAAAACAGGTGAGTGCAAGCTGAAGCAAAAGCGTGGAAGATGATTTGGGGAAATTTCCAGTGTGTGTGTGAGTGTGTGTGTGTCTGAAGGTTAACGGCAATGAAAAGTGTGCAAAATTGATTCGCGTGTGTTGGAAAATTAAAATTGTAGAAAGCTGCACTGAAACACTGAAACACTGAAACACTCGTACCTCAACTCAAGCCAAACTGCTGCCAGTCTTCATTTTGCTTCTCCTGATATATTTACAAGCTTAACTTTTGTTTTTTCTGGTGAGTTGTCGTGCAAAATGGCAAAAATTAAATAAGCCATTAAATAGAATTATACGCTTGTCAACAGCATAAAGTGAGGAACTTGAATTGTTTTGTTAACAATCATGTCAAAGTTAATTAATAATAATTTTTAGTTAGCATTACTTTTTCATATATTGCTAATATACAACCAAAGCTAATTTTAACATCTATTTTATTTTTCGCATTCTCAATTCGTGATCTTTATATTTCTTAATATTTAAACTCACTTATCACTTTATGGTTTATGGAGTTTAGCTTTCAATAATTCAGCAAAAATACATCAAAAATAATTAAGTGAACATTAGCTGGGTAAATATTTTTGCAAGCTCTACCATCTGCTAAATATGCAAATTGACATTTGGTAAGCGAGATTTCGTGATTATCAAATTCACTGATAAGTGCGCATCTCAAAACTGTGACACTTCCACGCACACAATTGACAATTTTGGCACACACTAATGCAGCAAGGAAGTAAGGTGTTAAAATATTATAATTAAATGAGTTTTGCATATTGATGATGATTATCATCATTGGGGCTGACTATTTATAAACTGTAAAATCATCTTTGCCCATTTAATCAATGATTGCATTTTTGTTGTATTTGTTTTTTATTGATACTCTTAAAGATAACATTTGAAATTTGTCGTGAAGTGTTTGTAACTTTTGGGCTTTTGGACAAAGATATCTTATCTTAACCAAGATATCTTAAGTAAGTTAACTTAAGTAATCAATATCAGACTACTATTATATTCAATAGCTGACTTTCGGTTAATAATGTGTTTTACGTGTGACCAGTTGGACTTCAACAGTATTCGGCAAGAGTATTTCACATTCGGCATGCCTACGATAGCTGTTCCATATTTTTTGTTTATCAATAATCAAATGAACGATGCTTTTCAATAATTTCATCGTCATAACATGACGGCAAATTTTCGTTTTTGTTGTCTTGAGTTGCTTCCGTGCTGCTTTCAACTGTTGAAGTTGGTTTCTGAACTGAAAGTATTATGACAAAAGCGTCCCAAAGACACATTGATAGTTACTCGTAAAGGCACACACACTCACACACACACTGGTACACACATGCAGCACAACAAACTCTAGCTATTTAAATAACGATGATGACTTCCTTGTCGAATGCGCTGACTATAAAACCATAATGCCATAAAAACAATCAGACACACAGTTAAGTGAAAAGTGAATGAACTGCGATTTGAAAATACATACAACATACAAGCATAAGTCGATCAAGAAAATCATGGCCCGAATGCAATTGGCATTATCCAATTTACTTATTGCTTACGTCACTTGCCTCATATTTGCCAGAATAACAGAAACATTTCTCGTTTGCTTATTTTCGTTAATTTTGAAAACAAACTGGCGTCGAATTCACAGCGATAAGAATTGAAAATAGCGGAAAAATATTTACCGCACTAATTAATTTGCTCTGTGCGTCGACTCTAAAGCAATTTACAAGCAACACTATTGAAATTCCTTGCGTTGGCTAATTAATGTTCTCCGGCTCGGTTATTGTTTCAACAATTGTCCAAACAAATGGCGCAGCGCGCGAGAAACACAAAGCCAATATTGGTTTCAAATATTTGCTGCTCAGCTTGTGCAGTCTGCTTTATGGAGCTGCTAAAAGCCACAACACTCCGGTCTAGGCCTTAAACTCAGCCCCTAACCTTGACAGTGAACACAAACAACAGTGGATGTAATTGATCTTCGCAGCCAGCGACGTGTGAAGTTCGCACGGTGAGAGTTCTACAAATAATTATGGCAATGACCAAATCGTTTTGTTTTGTAATTTCTCTTCTACACTTGAAGAAATGTATGCTCTACAACTTTGATTATTCTCTTAAAAGTTACTATATAGTTGTTGAAGAAATTTGTAGTGTTAAAGTTCTAATATGATATTTTTTACAGTGAAAATGGTAGAGTTATTAGGGTTAAAAATTGCTAAAAAAAAAAAAAAAAAATACCAAAAAATTCTATTGATATCGTATATTTTTTTTCATTCAAAAAACATTAAAAAAAAGTTGCTAAATAAAAAGGAAAGGATTTTCTGAAAAGCAAACACAGATATTTTGAGGAACTATCAATTTGGGAGAAATACTTTTCATTTTAAGATTTTGCGAATTTATTAAAAATATTTCTTATGATGTCGATTTTGTTTGTACTCTTTAGCATATATTTTTCTAAGTGTAGCTTCTAACAATTTTCTATGTCGACATCCGGAGTCTTGGCCGTCTCATCATTCAGACTTGGCCAACATCGTGAAGTTGCCGCGAATGTCGCATTCGAAGTCGGAACTCTACACGATGCTGCTGATTCTATATTGCGTAGTGGCAGACACAATAATGGTTCACGCTAAATACGTGAGCAGAGATAATCGTGCGAGAAGTTGGCAGTTGCCAGTTGACAGTTAACAGTTAACAGTTAGCAGACACGGTCAAATTTGCTAAAAAGCAAAACATGTAAAAATGCAAAAGTCGAGATGGGAGAATCGATTAGCCAACGAACTCCTCCTAAACTTGATCTGCGTGTGGTAAACAACAAGTTATATTCCAGATTTAAGGGCTCTAAATGTGAGATCAGAGAGACAGGCGGACTGATAGTCAGACAAGACTAGATCGTGTCGATTTTTGATCCTAATCAAAAATATATCTACTTGCTGGGGGGATTGCTTTTTCTGCCTTTTACATAATGTGCACAATTTTCATTATTCATTTTTCTTAGACATTTTCTTTGGTTTCAAAATATCTAAAGTAGCAAATGCAAATACACTTGCCTCAGGCTGTGACAGGCGCCAGTTCTCTGTGGAGGGATGGACTTGGGAGCTGATCGATGCGATATCGAACATGTTATTAATGAACGCGGCTTATAATTAATATAATAATTTGTCATATCGACTGATCAATCCGGCTGCCACAGCTAACATCGTTTTCCCATGGAAAATTTTGTTGTTTGTTTACGTGACTGAGAGTTAATTAAGCCAAACTCATTATTTTCAAAGTTATGGCTTTAGGTAATGAGAATATGAAAATTTCCATGAGATCTCAAAATAATCAGTTTGTTGTTAATAACACTTCAAAATTTGGTTAATGGCGAGCGTGAAAAATTGCAATGGGATATTATTAAGAATTGAATTGATATGGAAATCATTATAAAGTTATAGCTTTAATTTGCAAATCATGGCTTTGCTGACTCATCCAGTTCTGTGGGGTTTCCCCCAATTGAATGAGAATCTATGCTGATTTATTGGTCAGGCAGGCGCGTCTGCTTAAAGGCATAAATTAGCAGGTCATAAAACACACACACACAGCAGACAGATACCCATTTGAGAACTCAAAAAAATGGCTAATTAATGAATTTATAACTAAATTGATGGCTAAGCAAAGATTTGTTTGTGAAGTAATTTTTTGCACAAAAGATACCCGTTTGAACTACGAGTATGAAGAATTGCGCTTTGCTTGTTGTTGATTGTTATTTATTTTCAATAAAATCATCACCTTTATGGCAGCAAGTGCGGAGAAAGAGTTCGAAATTGATAATCGGATTAGTTTGATTAATTATCGTGGAACGAGCGGAAAACACGCGCCCTTTGTTTTCACTTTATGCTACCTTTTGTGTTTGACTCGTAATGAGCCAAAGGCTAAAACTCGAAAACAAGCAGACAGCAAAAAGAGTCGACACAAAATATGGTTAATAAAACATTAACCAAACATATGTGAGCGACTATAAATTAGCAAGTTATGCGATTTTTGCGTGCTTACCACACATAAATGATTCGCTCGTTCTATCAACTGGAACTTCGAATAGAATTTACCATAATGAAGTCAGCGCAAGGATCAGGATAAGGAGGAGGCGCAGCAGTTGCTGCTGATGGCATTACTCATACGCAGCGGTGTTCGCTCATAGCCAAGAATAGGCAGTCAAGCCCAAGCCCCAAATGAATAGTGTATTCTGATTTCTTACAGGATTCGGGCGTGGCAACATGTACAGGTCACCAGCCAAGCCTTTGACTTGACTCCTATTCGAGGTTTGCGTCTGTCTATCCGTCAAACTGACACGTGCGCCCGGCCGCACCCCGCACTACTCACCTTCGCCTTCGTCTTTGCCTTTGCCTTCGCACTGGCCTTGACTTGACACTCGCCATAAAATATAAACCAGAATCTACAAAATTTGATTTTTTAAATGTGAAGCAAATTATTTTTAGTTTTATGGCATATTTTTACTAATATCATTTATACTTTATAGCGTTTTTTTTTGTTTTTAAAAAGAAATTTACAACAAATTTAAAAAAAAATATACTGAAAAGTTGACATTTTCAGCTAAGCTTAGAAATCATATCTTAAATGAAGTCAGGTCAAATTCTAACTACATTTTTCGATTTTTTTCTAAGTGTAGCTGTGACGGTGTCTCTGTCTGTTGTTCAAGGCTGGCACTGCGAATGCACGTTGTCGTTGCTGCAAGCAACATCCTTTTGGCAGACCTTCAACGAGCACAGGAAGTGGGTCCAAGGTACTTGCAACGGAAGTGTTCGACCAGAACTGCAACTGCAGCGCCCATAAATTAGTTGGTCTTTTTTTTGGAAATATATTTTTTGGGGCAACTCGCGTGCCTGGAGTGCCCGGATATGGCCCTTGCCAGTCATGCGAGATTAAATCTACTTGTAGCCATTATTGAATTGCGTCACTGAATGGCAACTCGAGCGCTCATCTGAATGCCACATACAGTAAATAACTCTTTGTGTTCGTGATGGTCTTGTCATTGGCCTTGTTATCTTATCAGTCCACACATTCTGTCAATGCTCGTAAATTGTCGCATTTCGGCGGGGCACATAAAAGGCGGGACGGGGCAACCACCTGAAGATGGTATCTGCGCAAAGGCAATCTGAAAACATAACTAGAATTAGTTACCAACTTGTCTTGACTTTGAACCTGTCAGCACACTTCTGGCTGTCAATCAAAACATCAAATTGATATTTTTTGTAAAATTTCCTTTTGTAAATTTAACAAAATTGCACATTAAGTTAACTAAATAAATAACTTAAAATCTAAATTACTTCCCTATCTACAAATGATTTGGAAAATAACTCTTAAAGAGTAAATCTGCATTTGGAGTGGCTTATAAACAAATGTCGAGTCAGGTTTTTAGGGGCGTGCCGCACAAGTGTAATGAAATTTGCTTTCTAGGCCGCCAATTTACCGTTGCTGGTAAATGACGGCGGCAAGCCTGTAAAATGAAGTAAATAAAATTGCTTTCGACCCACTTGCTCTCGATTGATGCCACAGTTCTGATAGCGAAAGTAGTATTGAAGACAACAGCATAACTCCAAGTGCGAGTGGTGTGTGCTGGTGTGCTTGTGTGAGTGTGTGGGAGGAGTATGAGTGTGACCTTGACATTAGTATGGTGAATTGTGGGTTGTGGCAAACACTGTTGTAGTTGTATGTACTATTGTTATATTTTAATTTATATGCCATCAGCAGCCACTACAAGATTTCAATCTCTCAATACAGTTACTATTTTGGTCTTTGACTAGTTGATACCCTGTAGGCAGAATTGAAAGCTTATCAATAAAAGATAAGAAAGTCTGATTTGATTATAAGAGTTTCTCATTTCATATAAACAAACCAAACATAATTATTTAAATTTTTAAAACTGTTTTTTATATTTAATGTTCGATATCAGTTATATATCGGTTTTTTGCTTTTTCTTATAAGTATAGCATACCCACTCAAATACTATATACATATGTATGCAGGGTATAAAAACCGTTTTATTTGCGTCTGTTGTTTTTGTCGTTGTTGTTGTTGTTGCTGTTGCCGTTGCTGTTAAAGCCAAATGCGGAAGAATCGCGCAGAAACGGCAGCTACCTGTTTTGCATATGTAATTTGTTGTGCCGGCGATCTGAGTGAATAGTTCGGGTACTCGTTACCTGTTTCTGATACTCGTTATTCGCGCTTGTATTTGGGTTACATGTGCCGGTGCTTTAAAGCCCCCCAGAGTACCGTTGCGGCAGAGTACTCGCACTGGAATTTGCGCCAACTGGCGCTAGGTGGCGTTGTTGTTGCTGCTGCTGCTGTCTGTCACTGCTACTGTCCGCTGTTGACATTTCTCAATTATAAGTTAATGTTTTTTATGCTTGATTTGATAGCAACTTGCTTGCCGATGCGCACTCGCTAATTAATTGCTTGTCGCTCCTCCGATATGGGCTTGGCCCTCCGATTTAGACATAACTATTAATAGGTGGGGGCTGCACAATTGTTGAGATTAGCTGAAAGCAAAAAAAAAATGCTCCCTCGAAAATATGAATGAAAATTGTGTGTTTGATTATTTGTGATAATTGCTTCAATTAAAACTCATCGTAATAATAATCAAAATTAATGTGCTTGTTTATTAAGTAAAACAATTGAAACACCAACAGGTTTTCATTAGATGCAATCAATTTCTGTAGCCTTGCGTTTTGTTTTTTGTTTTTTTTTGGTTGTTTTATTTGTTTCTTCTGGTAATTTAAATCCACTCAATGTCTTGTCGTCACGCCCTCGCCGAAAAAAGGAGAAAAAGAAAACACAAAAACAACACAGATAAAATCACCTTCCATTTGGCTTTAATATTGTTGTTTTATCCAATTGCCGATTATTGTGTGTAATGTTTATTGTCTTGCCTTTTATTACTTGCAATAATTTATTAATGTGCCACGGCAGCAGGCAATAATTCATTTGCTTTGTCATTTTGTTTAGACCCATTTTTGTGGCCCACAACTTGCCGATTTCGGCTCAATGGCAACAGACCCCTATGAAGAGCACTTAAGATCAACAGACTGCGAACATGAGATACCCATTTGACTCTTTTTCTTCCCAAGGATGTAATCAGAAAACACAAAACTTTGATCGGCACACATCACATAATTCATGTTCAAATTTTTGTCTCGTGGAATGTTAGTCCAAATAATATCATTTATCCTTTTGGGTCTTATCTTTATAGTAATTGAATTGAAAGGCTTGTGAAAGATAGTCTGACATATTTGTATGATTCTTCCGTAATAAATAAAAGATAAACTAACTTAATTGGAAGAATCTTTAATTGTCAGCTGTTTTCTGCATTATTTATGAGGAACACTCCTTTCCTTCCTGTTAAGAACTTTTGCTATTTGCTTTAATTTCTTCATATGGTTAGTGGAACCATTAAGATTATGCTGATAAGATTCGTCCCCATCCACTGAAATGGACTTTTGAATTCAGTTCTACTTGAGTAGCAATCAAGCAGCGTATCTTTATGAATATTATGTGCACAAATGGTAGACACGTACTCAGGTAGGCCAAGTTAGCCATAAACACTATTATGACTATAATAAAAAGTGCTTATTTGAGCTGTTCTGAATTTATTCTCACATACTACTGTTATAAATTTTAATTGTTCAAACTTAAGATTAAAATACCTTTCTTTCATTGTGAGAATGATAAAACATACTTCAACAGACCAGTTAGAATTATTATAGTTTATGAGAACACTTTCTCTATTGATTACAATAAAGATAAATAATGGTATAAATTACACCTGTGTGCTTGAAGTCGGCAACTTTAATTCTATGGAAAATATTATAGTGATATCAAACTTAAGTCTTAACTATTTCCGACACTATTAAACAATCGTTATAAATACGATTGTAAGCAAAAAAAAAAAAAAAACTCGAAGCCATCCATCATTAATTGTGATTCAGTTCTGTGTGGCGCACATGAACGAGTCGTGGAATGAAATTTGATTAGTTAAGTTTAAAAATAGAAACAGTTACTATCTGAAGGGAAGCAACTAGTGCCAAGGCCAGCAGCAAGTCTTTGAAACTAGTGTGTCTTCATTTATTTGCCGCCTTTTTTGAATAGCGAATAGCACAAAATAGTTGACAAATTTCAGCACACACTTTTGGCGCTATGCATTTCAAGTCAAGTGCATTTTCCATTTCCATTTCCATTGCGATTTCTATTTCAGCACTTCAAGTTGAAAGCCACAAAAACGGGTTGCGTCGAGTTGGTTTCATTGAACTTGAGAGCTGTGTAATCATTTCATGATTAATATATTTAGCATTCAAGCGCCGTTATGGATGGAGCCATTAATGATGCGCTTGTTGATGCATTGTAATATTGCTTGATTGATTGACTGATTGACTGATTGATTGTTGACTGTCACACACATTATCGGCACTTGTTGCGCATACTTGTTTGGCATTTCGCATTTGCACAAGTTTGGCCAAACTGCCTCGCAACCTGCAACTGATTGGTTGCAAGTTTGTTGCTGTTGCCCCCAGTAGACACAGCCACAGCCACAGCCGCAATTTCGATTTGCATAAACAAATTGAGCTCAGCTAGTCGCTTTGCATACAATGTGCAGAGCGCGAATTAAACAAATCTCCAATGCAAATAAACCATAAATTTTGGCCAATGCTAATTGCTGGCTTAGATTGCACAGCTTGTCAACAAGCTGATCTCGTTTGTTTTTGCACTTGATGTTTTTTTTTCTCAATCGAGAATTATTTATGATTGTTACGAATTCAATTTGCAAATATCCATGTTTGCCATCAGCTGTGGGTGTTCTGGCATATCCAATCTACGCAGACCCGCAAATATTTTGATCGCATTGTAATTGACTCGAAGATATGTAATATTAATAAATAATAGTCAAAATATTCAAAGCTTTTGCTCTTTATATTTCGGTGTCTTCAATATATAGATATATCTTTATAGACTTTAAATTGTGCTTATTAATATAAATTGTTTATTTTTACTTCAGTTCAGTCACAGTCTATTTTCAGCTCAGTTATTTGATAAAAAAAAACCTCTTCAAATTGACATTGATAAGTAATTTTTATCGCTAAAAATGATTGACTATGATTAAATATGTACTTACATTGACAAGTAATGCCAGCCTAAGCCAGTAGTTCACCTGCCCCCAGGCCGCCCATTTTAAATGTTGCATCCGCCCCTTTGCAATCGTATTCTAATCACATTTCACATTCTGAGCACGTTTCGCTGCACTCACCGATTTCTCTCTCTATATATATATATATACTTATATATGTATGTATATGGGATTGCAACTTGATATGTGCGTCATAAACCGAATGAATGTGACTGAAATGCAAGTCAAGCATTCCCTTTATTATTGCTGTTGTTGTTGTTGTTGTTGTTTAAACTGGCAACTCGCAACACGCAACACGTTGCCAATTGTTTTACGATGAGGCTTAAGAAGCTGCACTGTTTGAGCTGTCGGCCAAATGTCGTGTTAACTGTTTGTCTATTAACTGTTTGCCACTATGCTGTTTTTATTGCTTTGTGTATACACTGACAGAGACGGGGGTATTTTGATTTGTGATTAACGTTGTCACCCTGGGCACTTCATTAAAATACCTTTTTCAATAAATAAATTCGCACAGTTCTTAAGCAAAAAGGTCTAAGACGCCATTTATCATCTAAAATAACAATGACAGTTTTGCTTTCAACTGCGAATTGTTGATAGTTTTGAACCCATTAATCAGCTCATAGCAATATAAACCGGCTCTCTAAAAATATATAAATTTAATGAACATTTAATTCTCTTTGATTTTTGATCAGCCTTGATAGCATATCTTGTCTGCTTCTATGCAATCTAATCAATCAGTTTTAAAACTGGAAATACATATCATAATTCTGCAGGCACTAGATCGTATCCCTATATTATTACTTAGTTCTTGTATATATCTCTTATTCTTTGCCAGGATGTTTTCATTATTATATTGCTTATGTGCGCCATAGCAAATGAAAAACTCTCTTTTCATACCAACAAAGATTTCCCATTTTGCAAGTGTGTATAAGCTTCGGCGTGCCAAAAACTTGTATCATTTATCTGTTTATTACATTGAGGGCCTTCCCACCTTCCCAAAACAATGTGCATGGCGCTATAAAATGCTCGTTATCGTCTTGTCATGGGACTGGGGGCCGAGACAACAACTCTGACAACTCTGAAGTAAGCAACTTGATAGATAATTGGGGTATTAAGCGAAGTGTGCAAACTCAGTGATAACATCGCTTATCTGTGCAGAGCTCAACACACACACACACTCACACACACACACACGCCCAAACACTTCAGATGTTTTTTGACACTCGGCTACTAAAAGTGGGCAATCTGTGATAAGCATTTAGCACCTATTTGCAAGCGGATTAGGGTCAATTTATATGAGAATGGCCTCAAAATGCGTAAGCCAAGAGAATAACTAAAGAAAGTGATGCATTGAGCAAGAGCACTTTGCTAAAAATGGGTATGCGATAAATAAATAAATAAATCTCAGGATATAGAAGCCCTTAACCCAAAAAAGATTCCAGTATTCGTGCAGGAGCTGGGTTGATGGAGAAGCTATAGGGAGCAGAAGGGGCCCAATAGACGTTATAGGTCGCAGTGATGGTTTCCCAATTTATGATAATTATAATAAATAAATAACTACTAGCAAGCAATGCTTATAGAAAAGAGCGCAAAGTGCAAATTTCAATAATTGTTATCTTATTGACAAAAAGTGCCGTTGAATACAAAACGCTGTTTGACCAAGCAATTAACAACTCAAAGTCGGCAATAAGTCAGTTGTATTAATATGTTAATTTATGTTGACTATTTGAGTTGTAAACTGCATAATAAGTTTACTTAAATAATGCCTCGCATTTGAGTACTCATCAATTTATTTACATTGGCTGTTTGCAAATGAGGCGTCAATGCAACAAAGTTTTTTGTTTAAACAAATTAATTGACACCTGCTGATTAGCACTGGGCTCAAATGAAGCAGCAACAAAATGAAGAAACCGCGATGAAAATATCACTTAAGCAAATGAGGAAATAATGCGCAGAGTGCCAATGAAAAAATTAATTAATCAAACTGTGTGAAATTATCAATGCGCTGTGAGTAATTGCAGTGTATGAATTTTCACACGCCTATCGAGATGGTAGTTACGGAAGCAATACTTGAGATCCATAGATGTTGCTAGGTAAACATGAATTACTAAAATGAGAAAGGTATTTACTTGTAAGAGACAGATTGAAGCATCTCTCAGATACATATATATATATATATATATATTAATTCTTGATCCATATTTAGCCCAGTCCGTCTGGCTATACTCAAGTTGAAGTTGATCTCAGCTTGTAGCCTTATTTCAATAATTCGAAAGTGAATTTGTAAGATTATCTGATTGCTGATTGATTTTGACTGGCGATGCTTGATTAATTCAATAATTAATTCGAATTCGAATTCGGCATGCGTTGGTCGAGTATCTGATTGATCTACTGCTGATTATTAATATAAATGTACATTTGTTTTTTGTGTGTGTTTTGTGTTTCCTTTACAGCCATGACGAATTTCGTTGGCGTTGCCGACATCACGGAGAACAAGAAAATCTGGCGCATGCTGCTCGGCGAGTTGGTGGGCACATTTTTGTTGGTATTCATTGGCGTTGGCAGCACTGCCACCGGAAGTGCCACAGTGCCACAGATAGCGTTCACCTTTGGCTTGACGGTGGCAACACTGGCCCAGGTAACTAAATATATAGTGCTATATACCCCAATCCTTTTATTTTTCATGTTTTATTATCTCAATCTCAAAAATATTTAATATATATTTATGTCTGGAAACACTTTCTTATTTTAAGCAAACATATATACTATAAAAATTCTAAAATGAAGATTTTTGTTAGAAAATATAAGTACGGCAGAATATTGATCCATTTCTAAATCGTTTTCAATTTTCTAAAAATAAGGCAACTTTTCTAAGGCATATCAGAAGTGTTCGTCCAAGTGTAGCCACACTAAACATTGAGATTGCCATCAAAAATTCAGTTTTCAGCTTGAGATTGGGCCAATTGACTAATACCAATACAGTTACGGCCTAAACAAATACCAAATATATGTGGCATTCTGGTCAATAGAAATAGCAAATCATGCGTTCAAGGACACGCCACCGCCGCGTTACACTTTCGGCCGGGCCAAAACTCATTCACAAGTCTCGCAAGTGGCAATTGCACTGCACAGATTTTTTTTTGGGCAAGACATTGGCATTTAAAAAAAGCCAACTCTCGCAAACGACAAGCGACAAACTGCGTCGGGCTAACAACAAACGCATAAAAACGGCAATCGAATGCAGCGCAGTCGTCGCGTTGGCTGCGTGCGAATGTAATTTACAAAATTGACAGATTTACAGAGAGGCAAGACACACACACACACACAATAACACACACACACGCACAAACACACACACACACGCACACGCACACTCAGATATAACTAAACAGATACGGATTCAGATTCAGATTCAACTGTGGTCATTAGCGCCGCACAACGCTGCGTATGAGTAACGCACTGAGTTTCAGTTTTTGAACGCGAATCCGAATACGAATACGAATGCGAATGCGAATGCGAATGCGAATACGATTGTGAATAATAAATGCGCACTCGCACTGCAAAAGCGTCTGCGTCGGCAATTAACATTAATCAACACGCAACATATGCAATTAGATTATTATGCATTTAATTACGTTATGCCTTTTGATGTTGTTGTTGTTGTTGTTGTTTGTTGCTTGTTGCTTGTTCTTGTCGCTGCTTGTTGTTGTTTTGCGCGCATTCTTAAACATTGCTCGATTTTGAATTGAATTTATGACAGCATTAAGCCAAATCTATTCTTCTGCCCAACTGAAACTTAATGCGAGCTGTCCTCCGTTCGAATATTATCAATTCTTAATTATTTTATGGGCATCAAATATGTGCCCAGCGCGTTCCGCAGTTGAAGGCTTGCAATCAATCACTGATCTTGGCTATAAGCAGTGTTAATTAACAACAAAATAGTGTAGAATTTAGTGTTGCATTTGGTCGTCAAATATACTTTTGAAAGGAATTCACAAGTTGAATACAATTTTCTCAATGGTGATGCAACAAGATAAATAGTTAAGTAAATATGATGATGATGAAATTGAACAAATAGCCAAGTAATGTCAAATTATTATAATTAAAACAAACAACTAGGCTTAATTTATACAAATGTATCCATATTTGTATCGATCATTAAGTTCAATTGCAAAGTAAACTTGTTTTTCGCACCCATATCGAATGCAATAATTATTTTATTCAACATTTCTGTTGCTGTAGTAATTTCTACATTCATTGAAATCATTGAATCCATACCCAATACTCTACATTTCATTTCTTTCTAGTTTTAGTTGGTCCAAATATTTATACATATATGTAGAGCAGTTTCAAATTACAACTCCTGCCACTTTTTGGTTGCATGATAAAACTAAACTAAACTAATTGCACATTTAACGTTTAAAGTTCATATATAACTTTAGCAAGTTGGAATGTCGTAATGAGATAGTGACACATGTGCCGTGGTGTACTGCAGCTATTGCAACGTAATTGATTGCCACACGAGTGGGCTTTTGGCCAATGCACTCCGGCGATTTCGACACTTTCGCCGCCTGGCGGCATCATCAGCCATTAGTAACAAATTGGTTTCGATTTGGCCAAGACGCCAAGTCTCGAGTCACGTTCGCTTATTTTGTTTATATATATATATATATATGAAAACCGAGCAATATATCAACGATTAGTTGCAGTTGCACTTGCAGCAATCATGTGTGACACGAGACTTGTTGCCCAAACCAATTTGCGGTCATTTCTCAATATGACGTCAATTGCCCAAAGGCTCGATTACACCATGCACATTCCCCATCCGCATCACCATCTCCATCTCCATCCCCAACCCATTCCCTTGGCGGCTGCTTAATGGAGCGTGCCACAAATGAGAAACGTGCCTGCTACCAGTCATTAAGATTAATTACCAGCGCAATCTTTGAAGGTGTAAATGCTCACACACTAAAAACGAGCTGTTCAAAATTGAAATAATAAAATTTGAACAATTCTTATTCCGAACAAAACGTAAATACTATTTTTAAGTATAGTAATAATAAGCAAAATATTCTACAGTTCAGACAAGGGAACTGTATGTAAGAGCAGATCTTGGGTAACATTTAATTAGAATAGGTCTTACACATACGACAGAGACAACTGGGTTGAGCAACAGCCTGAAATTAATCTTAGATCTATTAAATGGCACTTCCCCTTCTGTGAGGCAATTGAGTAAACCTGTCGGAGAGGCAACAGCTAAAGTGACATTTGTATGCAGTTTGCATTGTGCCGCGTGAGACGATCGCTTGACTGGCAGCTGCCAAAAGGAAGTGGGGCAAAAAGAAAATGCAAATCGCATAAAATAATAATATTAACTGTCGCAGTACAACAACAACAGCAGGCATATGTAGAGAAATACATACGTGTTTGACGATACCACATTTGATTTTAATCGCTAGACTATATATTTGTGTTATATAAGCAGAGCTTGGGTTGGGGGAAAAGTCCAGAGTTGATTTTTATGCGGGCCATGCAAACCTAAAGAAATAATCATAAATTTTCGAGTGGCGGGCAATTGTTGAATTTAATCAGATGCACGCCCGCCATTTAGAGGGGATTGGCTCTTTGATTTACGAGCATTATTTGTCAAAATCACAATATGGAATAGAACATCTTTTTTTGCTTTGTCTGTGTACTACCACTGCCAGACATTGAAAGGCCAGACTCTGAAGTCAAAGTCGAAAAAGCCCCCAGTGCCAATCAAGGTGCAACATGCAAGATCAATACAAAAAAAAACCACAACTCTGTGTGTGTGTGTGTGTGTGTGTGTGTGTGCTTGTGACTTAATTATGCTAGCAACAGCAATAAGTCAATAACACAAACAACAACAACAGCAACAAAACAACAATATTTCGCAGTTAAATTGTGCGTGCACCATTCACGTTTTTCAATTCAGAAATCAAACGATCCGCAACAAAAAAAAAACTGCACTCAAATAAACTGAAATGGCAAAGACAACTAAATAGCCGCTTGCAAAGAAGAAAAAAAGCAACACCTCGCTTTGGGGCAATGCTCGGCTTTTTGGTCTCAACGAACTTGAAACGCACCACAGCAACAATCACTAGCAGCAGCAGCAGCAGCAACACTTGCAACAACAACAACCGCATCGGGCAGTTGTAGAAAAGCAGAACGAAACAAACAAGTTAACATTCAATTTAACTAAAAAACCCATAAAATATGATTTAAGCGCAAATGTCGCACAATCAACAAACAACAACAAACAACAACAACAACAACAACAACAGATTTGTTGCAGACATTCGTGCGCCGCCAATGCGCATGCGTAAGCCTCAAACCATGAGATAGTTATCTTTATAGCTAGTATCTTTCCTATGAACTCAACGGGAAAGCGAGACAGCAACAACATTAAACAGCTCTTAACGTGTCAGTGTTGCAGAAATAATCGACTTTGTTTTAGCTTTACTTATTTGATTACTTGTAATATTGGAAAACCCTAAGAAGTGGCTTAAACTTTCCAGCGCCACAACTTTTGCAGAAAACTTCAGAAAACGGGGTTTTTTTTTTAGCTGCATTTCAATTAAATGAAATTAATCAATAGTTTGAATAGCAATAAATAAATAATATTAAAACTTAGTTAGCAGTTGCTGACGCATAAATTAATTTTGAATTCGATTGCATTCGCCTTGAGCGGAGTCTTGTTATCTCTCACTCTCAAAAGATAGAATAAGATATCAGTTTGTGCTACTAAGACTGTAAATGAGCTCGGCTCCTTTTGCTAAACCAACTCGACCATTTTTTATATTTCATTGCCAGACTGTAGGTGACTCAGCCACCTCCTCCATTCGCACGCATGTTAATATTAGTTAATGATGGGCTTTGTGTGCTTATGCTGGCCACACAATTTGATTAATACTCGTATCAAGTGACTCAGGCTCCTCGAGTGTGCAATTAAAAAGTGTGCAACAAACAGTAAACAAGCAAACTGCATTCTAAACAACAACAACAAAAAAAAGCAATCCAATCTGATCAATGTGGCATAAAGCTGTTGCTTTTGTGGGCCTAAAGTCAACTGACGCCGTCATCGCTGTGTCTCTTGTATTAAGTGTGTGTGTGTGTGTGTGTGTGTGTGTGTGTGTGTGTGCGTAAGTGTGTGATCTTGATGATTAGTCGCAACTGACAGCATATTATTCACACACAATCACTCTTGCAACAGTGCCACAACAAAAGCCACAATGAATGCATACATAATTTGATAGAAAAAATGGTTGAATAAACTCCGAAGTTTATATGCCCTAGCAGAGCGAAGTCCTCTTGATCACATATATAGTTTTTCGAGATTTATACAATAAGTTAGCCAAATATGCTGAAAATCAAAATAGCTTTTTTTATCCGAAAACTCAACTTATAATTTATAGAAATATATCAAAATATATATGTAACTAATTAGTTTATTTGGCATATTTTGGGAAACAAAAAGAATTCTCATGCAAGAACTTAAGCTTCAACCAATTGTTTCTCTTCTATGAAATAGAGATACGATCCGGACGACTCCAACATAAGTAAATATAGCGAAAAATCACATACAGCAACAGCAGCAAAATATATTTATATCCATATAAACATTAATCGCTAAACATAGATAATAATAGCTTCTGAGGTCAGAGAAGTCTCCTACATATTTATAGAGAATGTGTAATGCCCTCTGCGAGTGTTTAATAATAAAAATTGCAATGCGTATGGCAAATGTCAAGCAGCAGCAGCAGCAGCAGCAGCTTTTAACTCATAGTTTGTAAGTGGTAACTAAAACAGTTTGTTGCTGCTGGCCTAGCTTGGCCTGAACTTGCTCTTTACGTCGTCGCTGTAATTAGCGCTATGGAGCAGTTAATGGCCAATGGCCAATGGCCAATAGCCAATGGCTAACACAGCCTCCAATCACCTGCAGTTGTCGCAGTTTGCGCATTTATTATTAATTAAACACGAAACGCAGAAACGCAGACACCCGACATTGGCCATGTGTGCACTTGGCCAAAACCAAAATACAAAAAAAAAAAACCCCAAAACGCAAAATACGAAATCGCAAAATCCACAAGCAAATCGCATTCAAATCGAGCAATTGATATCGGGCTACATAGAAGCCTGCACATCGACCTTGGAAAGAGGCGAGTATATACATATATTTTTTTTTTCATTTTTGAAATGTGCGTTTTCATTCATAACACAAAATGTGAGTGTTTGAGTGTGAGTGCTGGTATCGAGTGAATGAGTGTACTCACTCAACGCTCGAGTGGCAATTTGTTGTAGTTGATTTTTATAATTTTGAATTCAGTTCTAAGTATGAAGGCACTTCACCAAGCGCATGACTCAACAGAAAACGTAAAACTCACTTTTACTTTTAGTCGCACTCACGATTGAACTTTTGAATGCTATCTGAATAGGCATCCACATCCACATCCACATCGACATCGATCTGGAGATGCGAATTTGATTATAGTCTTTGGCTTTGACTGGAGTCGAGTGCATCTCATGTCAAGCAAATTGCTTGCATCCGCTCGCAGCTTTGACTGTTACAGCGTTAACGACTCTTCGTATTGCGTAATAGCCAAAATTGCAGATAGAGTCTGCAAAAGGGTAACAATTACCCAACCCAACCCAGAAATGAGACTGACTCACTTGGCATCAACTGCTTGTTCGAATGTGCTGCCAATTTGACATTTAATGCCCTAAATTGCCAAATATTCCAATACGTATTTTCACAAGTGCATAAAGGGCAAATGTATAAAGGTATAGGTAAAAATCTGTTAAATATTTGTTTAATTCGATATTCTTTGGTGATTTTTATGTTAACAAGACGGATTCTTTGTATTATTATTTTGTTGCCAATTGAATAACATTAATCATCGTCCAGTAATAGAAAAACATTTCGAGCTTACGAGTACATTTAAGTGATTTAAATACGAGCTGAACTTGATTCTGAAGCAGCTTCACATTAATGACCCCATTTCAGATTAGCAATTCACTGAAATTGGCTGTAATAAAAAGTTAACTGATTAAGCGAGTTTCGCGTTGACTTACTTATTCAGCTCGCAATCTCGGGAATATAAAATTTTATGCACTTCTCTTAACTCAATCTTAACGTGATATTCAATCCTCTTTTCAGGGACTGGGTCACATCAGTGGCTGTCACATCAATCCGGCTGTGACGATCGGTTTCCTTATCGTTGGCGAGATGAGCATCCTGAAGGCGGCCTTCTACATAATCGTGCAGTGTGTGGGCGCCATTGCTGGGGCAGCTGTCATTCGTGCCGCGCTCAGTGGCATGATTACCAACGGATTGGGAGTCTCATCGTATGACGCCTCGCTGCAAGTGGGTCAGGTGGTGCTGATCGAGGCACTGATCACCTTTATTCTGGTGTTTGTCGTAAAGGCCGTTTCCGATATGGGTCGCATGGACATCAAGGGATCGGCTCCATTGGCCGTGGGCCTCTCAATTGCAGCTGGACATTTGTGTGCGGTAAGTGGCAGGAGCCAGTCTGATCAATTTTAGAGATTAATAATTTCCCTTTACTGATTTTACAGATTCACCTCACTGGTGCCAGCATGAATCCGGCCCGCTCCTTTGGCCCCGCCGTTGTCCAGGGCATTTGGACAGATCATTGGGTATACTGGGTGGGTCCCATTGCTGGCGGCATTGCGGCCGCCCTCATCTACAGATTCATTTTCAAGGTGCGCAAGGGCGACGATGAGACCAGCTCGTATGATTTCTAAATGAATCCACCCTGGGATAACATAAAATCCTTGTTGTTGTATGCATGTGTAATGCTTATTCACATTCGTATTCGTCTCATTCGCAAAAGGTGTTGGCTAAAACTAAATGGGAGTGTGAATTGAGGACAGTCACATTTAGTTTTACCCAAAACGAAAGCCGCACAATAATTTTATTGTAATATTTTTATTTGTTGAAGAATAAAAATTCGCTTTGCTTTTAGCAGTAGTACTAACACCTAAAATACATTGAATATTGTACTTTTGTAAGCTTAAGTTAAATTTAAATTCGCATTGTTTATTAAAAATGGCGTTAAATAGTAGTAGTTGATGCACGAATTCATATCTCGAAACATGTAATAACAATGGGAAATGCAATTCTCTACATCGGATTCCATATTATTTAATATTAATTGTTATTGTCTACAGAATAATTATCGAGCACAAATAAAAACGTATTTGATAAATGACAAATTGTATGTGTAATAAAAAATTAAAAATATATATACCAAGTGTTTTAATTTGAAGTTTTTTTGAGATATCAATGGGAGGAACTAAATCATGTTGGATTGATAGCCCTGTTCCTTTAAATGCTAACGCTACAAAAATCTGTAGCGATTTTGTCGACTTAGAGCAATTTTAGTAAAGATATAGGTAAATAGATATTATTGTTCGACCTAAAGGTATGCAGTAAAAATTTATAATGATGTCAAATAGTGTTTAGTAGTGAATTATTTTCGACCTGAAAGTATGCTTTAAATTTGGTTCATTTTTGAATAGGTGCTAAATTTGACTGTTACATTTATTTATTATTTACTTCTTGGTGGCTTGATTAATGAGAAATACATATGCAACATTTAAAAAAGTATTTAACCCAGTAAAAAACAATTTAAATTCATTTATTTGCATTTATTAAAGTATGTTTTTCCATCTATTGCATAATTGTGTTATCTGTAAAGAAGAAAAAGAAATCATAGTATATAGTATATAGTATGTATGTGTGTATAATATAATTATAACAATAATTGTTTTTAATAATTGATAGATACTGAGTTGATAGTGAGGATATACCATGTAATATTATTAATATTATTTATATATAGAGTAAATCTTAAATAGTAAACTTCAATATTTGCAATTCATTGACCAGGCATTGAATAAAATGTATATATCCCTAAATAAATTGATTTACGTGATAATTGAAGTTCAATAGTAACTTTTCAAGATCAGTAACTAATTTGCATTGCTTGCACTCATTCATTCAACAGCATATTTATTGAAAAGCAAAGGTTCTTTGCGTCATCCAACTTGTGCAGCTTAAACGGGTGCAGTTAACAACAACAACAACAACAACAACAATAATAATATTAACTCAATTAAAAAAAAACAGCAATAATAACAAATATGTTACAAGGTGAGTCGTGCACGCGTGCTCATCCACCCGCAGTTCGAGTAATTTAAGCGGTGCTCATTTGTGGGTTTCACTGCTGATAAGCCGCTGTGTCCCCTTCCCCCCACGCTCACCCTCCACCTCTTCTCACATGCAATAGTATTGGTTATTAGTGGGTTGCTACACCTCGGGAAATGCGCCTTATCTTTTACTCTTTAAGTGAGACGACACAGAGAGAAGAGCGCTTCAAAAACGTATTCGCCAATTGAGTAAGACTTGCTGCTAGCCTGGGTGGTTGTCAGTGGTTCAGTCTGAAACTTCAGCAGCACACGAAAACAACGAGCTCGTCGAAATGCAATCGACATTTAAGTTGAAATTCTTATGCCTGTTGTGGCTAACATTGCTGCAAGCACAGGCACAAGATATTGAGCCTCAATTTCCAGAGGAGTTTCCCACAACAACAATTGCAACCACCAGTACCACAGCTGAACCAGCCACAGAGCTACCCGCAACAATAACCACAAGTGAGCCAACAGTAGAGCCAATTACAGAAGCAACATCGACATCAACAAGTGCGACAACGACTGCAGCAGAAGCAACAACAGAGCTGCCCTTAACAACACCAGCAACAACAACCACAGAAACTGTGCCGAGCACCACTCCCAAGCTGCCTTCATATCCGACCTATATACCTGTTCAGATACCCACAAGGCCTCCATTTGGCACCACCACCAGCAACAGCATATCCTGGGACTATTCCAATGAGAGTGAGGAGCAGAGCTGCTATCTGCGGGAGCAGGAGGAGCACAGTTTGTTGCGCTGGAGCTGTGGATGTGAGTAGAGTGAGAGTGAGATAAGGATCTCGTAGATTAGACCTGATGGCACATTAATTGCATCTTTTTGTTGTTCATTTCGATTGCGCAGTTCACAGATGGGTGAAGATGAAAATCTGTTATCGCTGCTGCCATAATGACAGCTCTGGTTTTGCCGGCTGCAACAAGCTGTACAATGGACCCTGTAGAAATGTGCTGCACACCATACCATACTGGAATAATTTATTAATGCAATACTGGGAATTACCTGCAACTAATCAGTAATAATAAGTAGAGAGCGTTGCATGGCAAGTTTTCGTTCATTTTTCAATTTCTAAAATTGCAATAAGTATATATGCTCAAATAAGAAATTGAATGAAATCTATTTAAATGCGTATGTTGAAATATGTGCATATATAAGCATATGGAAATAAATATTCATTGATATTAATATTGCATTTAATTTTACTAACTCTCCGAAATGACAGTTGTGCCAAACTAAATATCTGGGAAGGACATATGTTTTTTTTTCCATTTCACAGGAAGAATTATTATCGATTGGCATTCAAGAATTGTCAGGATTCGACAAAAATATAAATAGCAAAAACAACACAAGAGAAAAAGTTATTGAAATGGAATTATTAATGGTGCTTGGCCTTTCGATTCGTATCAAGCAAAAAAATGACGAAACTCCCCAAAAAAACAGTTGAAATTACAAAACTTTTCTTACGTCAGAAAATTGACAAAATCATTACTGTTTCTCGATACGGTTTATTCTGCCGATTCTAACGATTTTATTTTTGAGTGCCAAGGAAAGTTCCAAAGCAGTTCACAATTTGCATTGCATTCATTTATAGTCAATATCTTAATATATAATGGAAGAAACTCTAAACCGTTAGTCATAGGTTAATATTTGACCGGTAGCTAACGGACTAATTTGATTTGTTGCTTACGGATAGATGCTGTAGCGACCTCCCGAAATAGATATGGATGTGCCAGAAACATTGCTCATTCGCCAGTGCTCAACTGTAAGCGGCTTGCTAAGGTTTGTGTCGCGTTTCTTGTAATAATCGTTGAAATCCAAACGGGTGCCAAACAGCTGCAAATTGGGGTCGTGGCTGGAGTTGAGGGCCAGTAAAAAGTCCCCCACTGCTTTCCCATAAGAAGCGGCAATAATTTCAAGAGCCCGATTGGCGGCTACAAGTCTCTGTTCGAATATTTTGAGCTCCTCGTCTCGTTCAATTTTTTGAAGAGTGGTCAACCCGAAGCGTCCAGTTTGTTCAGAATCGGCAATCCCTTTAGCCAATAATTGGCGTGCGGCCAATTCATTAAAACAGATTTGGTAGAAATTCGATTGCCAATTGTCCAGAAGTATAATATTTTCGTACACCACATCCAGATAGCTTTCCATGTTTGTCGATGTGTTCACAAAGCAGCCAACGCTAATAGCAAGCAGGAACTCTGAATGTGCATCGAGTATGTCATCCAAGGCAGTGGCTTGTTGCATGCGCTTCTGCAACTCTACCCAATTGCACTCGATGGCCTCAAAGAGCACATAGTACTGCATCTGATAAACAAAGTGCATAATCTCAGACGTGAACAGATTCAATCTATGGGTAATCTTGCTAATCTCGCCATTCAGCGAGCGCAGGGCCTTGGCATTGGCCATTTGCAATTTCCATATTTTTGTGGACAATACGAATTCCATGTGCTTGATACGCCAGAGTGGCCTAAATAGCGACTTGTATGTGGGCATCGCTGGCTCCAGCATGGTGGCCAAGGGACCACGAACTGTGTATTGCAATGAGATGATGTCCCAGCCGTAGTCACCTGAATATGGCGTCTTCACAACAACATCCACATGATTGAGAATCTCTGCATCGTCGCACCGGACATTGGTGCAGTGCAAGGCCGCATTCAGCATGGCGGACAAATCGGGCGTGTAAATATCGCTGCCAGCTTTCTCCAGCTCATGCTTTATGTTCTCGATGAATATGCTGACAAAGTCGCCCTGGCCCAGCAACAGATAGCGTCGCATGCCTTGCAGATGATCCAGCAACTTATGTGGCCCAACCATAATCTCCAGCACATCCTTGGAGGTTTGCGAATAGCAATTCTCGATGACAGCATGCCACTGGGTGTCCGGCGCATACGAGAATATGCTCGACACATGAGTATCAAGGACGTGCTTGAGTTCTTGTCGATCCTTAAGCACTCCCTCCATTTTGCAAACTTGGCGCAAAAAGTTAATGCTCTTGCCGGTTCTAAGTATTTTGTCGGCCAGCTCGCGTGTTATAAATTTAGGCAGCATCTGAAGTCGGAGGCGGAACTTGTCATGCCAGAGCCTATCGACGCCGACATCGGCTAGCGATTCGACAAAGAACTCGCCATGGCCATCATCGATACCGCCCTCAAGTATCCACTTTGAAATCATACGCACCAATGGGCCACAGCAGGCAGTTAACAAATCACTGGCCAAAGTGTCGACCCATGGGTTACCTATTTCCAGATTATCATATAGTATTGTGGCTAGCTCGCCCCCTTTCCTCATTAGGCAGGCATTTGCGATTCTTGCCAGCCATGCCATGCGATACATTGGCTCCATGTACCAGACGAGGAGCCAATTCAGGGTCAGCTTCTTTGGTTGATTGTTCAGCCAGATCTTTTGGCCACCCACATAATATCTCAACATCAACTGGCGGTGCTCATTTACCTGGTCTTGCAATTGAGCCACATTTCCTTGAAATTGACTTAACTCCAGCTTTAGTTTGGACATGAATGCTTTTCCCATGCTGCCTATCATATTGTAGCTGGTCGATGTATTTGAGAACTTGGCCACACAATCATGATAATAGCCCAGCTGGGACAGGCGCATAAGCATGCCACATTGCGGTTCTGTCAGACTCAGCTTGTTGCTCGGATCTAGCGTGAAGCGGCCCGTAATGACATCCTTTTTAAGGTACTTGCCCTCTACACCTATAAAGGAGTATATCGCATTTTGGACAACATCATGAACGTTATCCAAGTTGTTTTGCTTATTTAGCTCCATAATATAGCTGGGCATTGAATAGTTGCCAAGGCCCACATTGGTCTGTGATGAATCATAACTACGGACTGTTATTGGACCGACAATCTTATTCCCATTCTGACTCGAGCTATTTCCAATTGATTGAGCCGAGCTGTTAGTGCTGCTGGTGCTTCTGCTAATGGGACATTTGGTAATATTGCAAACGTTATCTACGTCCTTTTCGCTATTTATTTCAATCCTATAGTTGGATATTGGCTGGTTGTCCAGGCCCACTCTCGTCTGTGACGAAGCATAACTGTAGCCTTCCATTGGCCCGACCATTCCATTCTGATTCGAGTTGATGCTCGAGCTTCTGCTAATGCATAATTTGGATTGGACTGGCCACAGCACCATTACGTCATTCAACGGGCAACATTGTACGTCAGCCTCCAAGCTAAATAGAATTAGATTCGATAGATGGTCTCGCTGCCGCTGATTCATAATCTCACGTGAGGCGATCAAGTATTGCTCATGGAATATGGATACAGCATTATCCCTGTCTTCCCACTTCCACTTGGACTTCAACTTATTCGCAATCAGGTCCAAGCAAATCTCTTCGCTCTCCAACAATGGGATGGGATTATGCCATTTTGCAACGTACTCTACGGCAAGCTTCACAATTTGATCTAATGATTTCTGTGAGTCCGTTCTGCGTTCTGCTCCTTCCCGAAGTTTGGCGACGACCTCATTAAATTCCAGACCAATTCGTTCCATGTTTGCTCTTTAAATGACAATGCAACAACTCCGTTTTGAACGTTATTTGCCAAAGTTCTTTGCTTCAACAGCTGCATTAACAAAAAGAACAGCAAAACAAAAGTTCACTTCCAGCAATTTAAGCGTTGGTTATTTTTGGTAAGCCTACTGTTGGCCTGGCTACAATGATTATTTACTGATTAGTAAAGCTATAGTTTGACTGATTCTGGAGTACAAAATTGAGAGAAAATATTGATCATGGATTTCAGAGGTCTGAGTAGCCAAGTGAAAAGTAAGTAAATAGAAGTCAAATAAAATATTTAACTTGATGATACCCAGATAAGAGCAATACTATATGCCCTATATGAAGCATCCTATTTCAACAAACATCTAAACTAAGTGGTAAATATAACATTTAATAAATTACAGCATAAAGCATATAAAAATACAACTGAAAATATTTAAAAGCTGAAATCGGATTCCGTTTTACTTGCAAAGCTGGTCGCAGTTCCTAATCCAGATTGTACACATTGCCCAGATTCAAGAAGCAATCCTTCAGGTGCTGCTGGCACTCACAGAAATCGGGAAATGGTGGCGCCAACACCTCGTACATGATCCGCAATAGATCCACAAATTTGTTCAATGCCTTGGAGTATTCACCGGTGTCGTAGAGCCGCTTGGCTGTGCGCGTCATCATTTCGGTGTCCTGCATCACCTTGAGTCCTTTCAGTATGTTGGTCGTCTCGCCGCAGGTGACGCACTTGATCATGAAATCATTGCATGTGGGCGGCACCTCAATAATTGCCGCACAATTGTTGGGCGCCTCGCAACGGAATCGAATAAGATCCCGAGGCAACTGATCGAAGAGCGGCCAATTCTCCAGGCAAGCATCGCAATTGCACTCGAACCAATACAGATCTTTCAAGCGGGCCTGGCGATCCTCATGCTTATCCTGTGTATAGATGGGTCCATAGTTCTCATTGATGGGCAACCCAGCCTCGATGGGGCGCACACTATTAATGTGAATGGTGGTGCCACGGAAGTAACGCACCACGCCAGGATCACAGGAGTGATTGAAGAGCGCCAGAGTCGGATAAATAGCACCGCCAATAAAGATGGACTTTTCCCTGCCCTCCGAGCTGTACTTGTGCAGCTCAGCAACCTCATGAGTATTGAACTGAATAAACTGCAAGCTGCGCAGCAGCAATGCGTTAATTGTACTGATCTGATCCTGCTGCGGCTCAGCGCCAAAGTAGCCAGCCGCTTGCAGGCATCGAGTGAGGAAGCGTGCCATCAGCACGTACTGAAAGTAATTCGACGATGCTCGCTCCTTCTGATGACGCTCCAAGTGCGCCACGCGCCGGAAGTCGTCCTTGGGCAGGCTGCACGAAATATACAAAATAATTGTTTATTTTATTAATTCGATATCAAATAATGTTATCACCTTAATAGCTGCTCCAGCGACAGCTCCTCGTCCAAGCTTGGCCTCAGCTTCAGAAAGTAATCCAACGGCTTGCTGGCAATAATCCTCAGCGCCATATGGTTGTTAATGGAGGCACCCGAGCGCCAGATGATCGGCAAGATGCCGCACTCGTACTTGTGATACTTGTCCGCCGAACGCTGCTGACACTGCTCTGAGCAGTAGATCACATCCGAGCAGCCGGGACAGGCAACGGGCACAACGGATCTGAAATAGTTATTAAAATTACAGGTAAATAAGCGAAACAAGCAGTGGTTAAGCAGTGGCTAAGCTTTGGATGAGCAGGCCTTTTAACTGCATACAGGTATGGAATAAGTGTATAGATAGATATGGATAACTAGGAAGCAGTGCACAAGGAGTCGTTAAATATGCAAACATTGACCAAATGTTCATAAGAAAAGAAGCAGTTATTTTAACTGCATACAGGTTTTTAATTTACATATAGACATGCGGATATAACTAGCAAGCAGTGTATACGCGTTAAAATTGCGTAGGATATACAATAACTAAATGTTCATAAGTAAAGCCAACAGTGGGTAAACAGTTATTTTAACACATGCACGTACAGAACATATATATACATGTATATGGATAATTAGCAAGCAGTGGATAAACAAGCAGTACATTCGCGTTAAAACTGCATTGACTAAGGGTTCATAAGTAAAAATAGCAGCGGGTAAGCAGTAATTTGAACTGCATACAGGTATGAAATTTACATATAGATATGCTGGTATGACTAGCAAGCAGTTTATTAACAATCATTAATGCTTACAGTATAAATATGTTTGGATATGTTCAGAAAATGAATTTAGTCCAAAATTGCTTAAGCACTTTGCTTATATTTTAGTCTAGTTTTTAATCTTAACATCGGCAAACATTCACTTACCTCACAAAGCAATATTCGCAGTGGGTGTGCGCATATTTCTCGAGCAGCACCGCCACATAGGGATGTTCGACGAGCAGCTCCTGTCCCACTTGAACATCGGCTGCGGCCCGAGCGAATCTGCCCTCCTGCGCATTCTGATCAATGCGTACCAGCGAGCTGACGAACTCCTTCTCATCTGGCAGGGTTTGTGCCTTTTCCTCATACTTGAAATTGGATTTGGACAACTTCTCCTGCCTGGCAGCTTGTTTTCCCGTACGCGGATCGTGCTCCAGCATCTTGATCATGGTCATCGCATCCAGATGCAGCTTGGAGCGTTTGTCGGCGGACAGCGTAGAGTCATCCAACGCAGTGATGCATTTCCTGCAAATGTAAATCTATTTACGCAAAGTTCCAGCTGGAATTACGACAGTATCACCCACTTGAAGGCACTGATTGTCCGCGGATAGTCCTTGAGGGCCACGTAACAGCGTGCCTGACGCTCGTACAGCTTGTAAACGAGATCCTTGGGATACTCCAGCTCCAGGGACCGTCTGATGTCCACCAAACACTCGCAGTACTTCTGCATGTGGTACAATGTCGCCGAGCGGTTCGCCAGCGCAATGGATCGCTCCAAGACTGAAATACACGAAATGGATTGTTAAAGGACGATACACTTGAAAAAATTTATGAAATATGCCTAAATGCTCGTTTCAGTTTTTTCTCTGAGTGTACTCACCCTTGTCGTTGGGCAGTGCCACATAGCTCCTGCTGTACAGCAGCATGGCTTCAATCCACTTTTTCTGCTTAAACGAGGCAGTTGCACGTTCCTTCAGCTCCGCTGATGCAGTTACACTCTTTCCGTTGAACTCCCGTTTCACTTGCAGCTCCACATCGCCGTCACGCACCCAGCTCAGCTGATCGACGTACGCCACGCGTTCGTCATCGTTGCCACATGTGGACAATTTGGCTATATCCGATTCGCAACTAGCGCCACCCGCTGCCCGCAACTTCAGATAGTATTCGGCAAAGAAGCCTTTCTGCTGGCTAAGTGGCAATTTCATGGCGTTAATTATTGATCTGATCTCTAAAACTTAACAAATTGAAAATCGAAATTATGCAAGTGATGAAAATTTGAGATTCGCCTCTGTTGCCTTTGAATACTGCAGCCGCACTGAGCAACAGGCTAAAAAAAATACAAATCACAAAGAATACAACGTGTGGTATCCAGACAGACTTTTCGGGCCTTTTATTTTTAGATCACATAAAGCATGCTATTCAGAGCATCAGAGAGAAAGCACAACTATTGCGATATAGAGATTAATATTGAGAGAGAGAGAGAGACAGAGAGAGAGAGAGAGATTTCAAAACGATGCTACAACATTTGTTTACAAACAAATTTTCGAAATGGTTTTCGATACTCTTCTTCCCTTTGTTTGCCAAGCAGCCGGCAAAGGCGAAACAGAAACGGAAACCACAACATGAAAACACAGTTAACCTAATTATATTTTTAGCTAAATTTAGCTGGAAAAAAAGTGAATAATAAAGGTGGATTCTCTCTCCCTATATATGATGTCAGTTATTTGCCGCACGTGCAACATTCGCCTCTTTAGCTCAGTGGTAGAGCACTGGTCTTGTAAACCAGGGGTCGTGAGTTCAATCCTCACAGGAGGCAAACTTTTTTCCAATTTGCTTATTCTTCTCCTACAAACTTTTCGTATTTTTTAACTCTATTCCCACAAGTATTCATAATCCAAAAATCGATAAATCTACATATTTTAAGACTATTTTTTAGAAAAGACTTTTGAAAGACTCTTCCATTCTTTTTATATGTTGTCAAACTGAAAACCGAGTATATTTACTCAATATGTTTTGTCATGCTTATTAATTATCTCTCTAATAAATGACTATTCGAATTATTGTCAAAACACACAGTTTCTTGGAAAAGCATAGTATATAAAAGCTTAAAGTTCACAAGAAATTAAATTTAATCAGCAGTAAAAAGTCAACATGTCTACAAAATATGTAATTAATTATTCGAGCTGCATGCAAATGCATTGTACAAACTATTATTTAAAAATAGATCTTAAGAAAACTTGTTTGATTGCATTAAAATCGATATAATTAATAATTTAAGAAAAATCGATCGTCTTGGTAAACACAACGCATGCGTGAAACAATCTAGATAGAAGCACTCTTGTGTCACGCCAAAAATATACGAAACGTGAATATTTTTTAAAGCTCAAAAGTTCTGTTTGTTGTCACAAATATTGTAAATTAAGGAAAAATATATAAAAACTAAAAGAAAAAGGATTCTGTTTAAGTTTGCCTCCTGTGAGGATTGAACTCACGACCCCTGGTTTACAAGACCAGTGCTCTGCCACTGAGCTAAAGAGGCATGAGCAACGCGCCTCGCTAAAACCGATAACAAAGTCTGCGCATCGTCGCGTCGTCATCGGCTGACGCAATTTCGTTGCTCGTCGTGGGCTGTTTAAACAGTTGGCAGCGAGCAAGCAGCAGCTAAGTGCGAGGCGCAGTTGCTCATTAGAGGACCGCAAGTAAGCCAATTTGAAGACGTGTTAATGCCATCAGTGATAAATGTCGGTTGTTGTTGCGATGCTACAAGCCAGACACTTTATCGAGCATCGCCAATTTGCCTTGGGCATGGAAATGGAACCAACAGCTGTCGGAAAATTGCCTTAAAAGGTGGCTTTTCATCTCTTTCCCGCTGCCTGCATCTAGTTTGCTTTTGTTCGACTAATTAAGACATGTGGGCTCTGGATATGTTACAAATTGTTGGCTATTCATTTCCACACTTACTTACTGCACGGCAAGTCAGCAATTTGTTATGGTAACTAAAAGAATAATAAAAAGAAGCCCGACTTTGGCTGGATTATCTTTATCTGTTTGGAAGGCAAACAGTTGTTGCTCGACTTCACTTTATCTTTGAAGCTGCCATTGCTGAAGATTCAACGAGCTTATTAAGTTTATTCGCAATTATCAAATGGGAGATTATTAATTTGTTCATTTGATTAACGGCTCAAAACATGCCATTAACATAATTTTTTCAAAACTTAAGCGAATTTGAGAAACCATGATTTTTAGGTCATTATTTGACCAGACTACATTTAAAGTTAGCATTGAGAATTTGGCTCGAAATTAATATTATACCCTCAAGAAATGATCAGACTTGTGCAGACCCAAGCAGTTCAGTGTTTACAGCTATATTTATTTGGGGAATGTATTTCCTAATTGTGTTTAACATAAGTAAAATTTCTAGCCAGAAAATCGGCAGATGGGCAAAATGGGCAAACTTCAAAATGCGATAACTTTGTCAAAATGTTGTGTTTAACATGATATTGCATTGTTTTACGTTAACTGTACTCACAGATTGTTAATGCATTCGTATGCATGTATGCATGTATGTATGCTGTGGCTTTATGTATATATATATATATATATATGATGGTATTTTATGAATCATGTACAATGCACATATCAAATTACACAAGCGACAGCCCTTTCGCTATTGAAGTCTGAATGCGTTATGCAAATTTGCATGTCGCATAAAAGGTGAAATGCGTAAATTACAGTGTCAACATTACAACGCCCACTTTCCTTTTCTCTTTTTTTCTATTTTTGGGGTGGCATACCGCTGTGAAAATGCATTATGCACAATGGTAATGCGTTACCGAAACCGAGAACTTACCTCAAGCGTCCCATAAGCTTTTCGACCGGATCTCTTTCTGGTTCGGAAATCTGAATCTGTGCTGGAGGCGCAACGATTTGTTGTAAGCTGTTGAATCGCTGGCGATGACTTTGGCATTATAACCCTTTATTTGTAGAGATTGCACACCAGTGTTGAAAAAGAGTTGCAGGGTGGCTGTTGCAAGACCAGCAAACGGCAACTGGACAACTTGTCACAGGGGTCATCAATCAAAAAGGGGGCTGAAGGACTTAACGACCAACAGCTTGTAATCGGCCTGAATGATCCCGACAGCTGTCAACTTGCTGGTCGCAGTACAGTCGATTTGGCCACTCAAAGGATGCGCTCGTCCCTAATCAGTGAATCAGTGAATCAGTGTTGCGACTGCCGATTGAGCATGGCCATTATCAATAGAGTTGCAGCTACTGCGCAGTAAACTAAACTGTCAATGCGAATGAGTCGACAGTCGATTTGGCAACTCTCTTTATGGCCTGTCATTCAGTCGCAAAGTATTTATCACTCTCAGCAGTTGCCGCATCATCCACAGAGACACACATACGCATTCTTCCCTCCCTGCTTTCCGCGAACCCTCCTTCCATTTGCCACCCCTAATTGTTGTGCACTGTGAGAGGTGCACGCGAAAAAATATTTAGATGCAACATAATTTGTACATTTATTAAACATATTTCTTCAAAATTTACATAGTACAATAATATTTATGATTTAGATAAAGGTGATTAAAATCAGTCCACTATTTAAAAAAATAAATAAATTGTAAAATAAATTACATAAATGAGAAAAATTAAGTTAGAAATCTTAAATGAATGAACAGAAAATAAAATAAAGGATATAATAAATATTATTATAATATAAATAGTTATATATCTGACTTTTATCGATGGTATTCAACTTCATATTCAGCAATTAATTTCAACATTCAAGCATAAGCCAAAAACACTTTAATTATTAAGGAAATCATTTCAGCTTTATTTAGGAAAATGCTCGTGTTTTTCTCAAAGTGTAGCCAGGATGTCTGCGATTGTGAATGCATTTCGCATTGCAGTGTCATGTGCCTGACCCTGCTTGGACGCCAGTTTCTCGTGATTGTGAATATTGCTATAGAATATGTAAATTCATGTGGAATGAACGGACTTTACCAACCAACCTATAAGAGGCATTAATTTGTGCACTCTCAAGTGAGCCGCCAGTTAATTATAGTTTATTTCTGTTTATTTTTTTGTACTCCTCTCCGATTGTGCAAAACACACAAAAAACATTCGTTAAGCTTCCGTTTTGCTGAAAAACAGTTTTGTTTGCTGGCAGTTGGCCATTGTTGTGCAATATGCAATGTGCTTCCGCAATTCTCGGTTGCCTGTTGCAATTAAAAGTGCACTCCATTGTTGCACTGTTGCAAGCGATTCACGTCAACCTGAAGTGCACTCACACTCGCACACGAGCATTCATTCATTCACTTTGACCAAGCCCAGACTCGTCAAACAATGCAATTAATGGCTATAAGCAGCATATCTCTGGCTATTAACTGAGCTTAGCTGCTTTCCGTTAAGTGTACAAATCAACTTGCAGCATAATTGAAACCGTTTTCGTAATCTATAAAATGTCAAATTTTATTTTTTGTGGGTGTTCTTGTGTCATAAATAATTTATAATAATTTGGCTTGCCATTGTCTGACTAAACTGAACGAAACCAACACATTTTGGCATGTTGTATCAAAAGTTGTCGTTGTTGTCGTTGTTGTTGCAATTTGTAACCAAACAAGTTTTAGTTTAGTTCACAAAATTGCTGCCTCAAGCGATGCAAATTTAATTGTACATCTTAATTAATTTTAAAACAATCATTTCAACCCATTTGAGTTCAAGTTTGGACACAGTGTTGACAATCTTTACTTATTCAAATGCAACTTTTGACATTGAACAAACCCAAATCAGCAGCAATCAAAACTCATTTCGATTACTTAAACTAAAATACATATATATACATATATATTTATTTTTATTTTTTGCTTATATTTTTGTATTGCCATGATTTAGAAACCGGTTCAATTTAGTTAACTCATTTTATTGACTTATAAGTGCGAGCTCTTAATTAATTTAAGTGTTACGTTTTCAGTATCTCTTTTCAATATCTCGATTATTATTTATACAAGCCAGTGCCGATAAAAACAAGATGTAGATCCGAGGTTTTCTAGACAATCTTAACACCTGTCGTTAGTCAGCATCTATTGTTAATTATTAGATGATCTGCTCAATTAATGCAGATTAAGAAGATAAGGCAAAAATTCTTTTGTTGATGCTCATAAAAATAGACTTTAGTTACGACATTTTTATAATTATAGATATATTGCCAATATTTAGACTAAATTCCTTATAAAATATTGTGTTGGCCTGAAAATATTTACTATATATAAAAGCAGTTTTTGAAAGTACAACAGTTGAGTCTCATCTCAAAAAAACATTCCATTTGATAGTTTTTTTTTTTTGTAAGCGCTCGATTTAGCTGTTAATTTTATTGTTTGCCTTCCGTTTCGAACATTATTTTCTAATCATTTCATTAGAAACTCCGCAGTTTAAATAAGAGCAGAGCAAACAAAAAATGCAGCAAACTCAACAGGGAGTCGAAATAAGTTGAAGGGTAGAATGACCCTGAGAAAAGCCAACAAAAGCCCTAATTGAATTTTCATTTAATGCAACTCTTTAGGCATTGGAAATCAAATCGAAAAATTAATGAAGAGCGCCGAAAAATAAAGTGGAAAGCAAACCAAAAAAAAATAACAATGAAAAGTGCTCTTGACAGACAGCCTTTCTATGGCATTTATGCGATTCAAGTGGAAAACAAAAGCATTTCCCCGCACCTCAGCAAACGGGGGGGTTGAACGTGCGCAACATTACAATTGCAACAACTACAACAACAACAATCGCAGCAAAAACAGAAATTAAGTTGAGTCTGCTTTTGGAGTGCCAGCGACAGCTGCAACCGAGTGGCAAGTTGCGAGTAACATGTGGCGCGTGCGCAGTATGCAAAGGACACAAAACTGTTGCAATGTAAATGGAAAACAATTCAGTTACAACCTGAGCTGAGCTGCCCCAGATTGATGAGAGTTGAGTCCCGGAATCGCTGTGACAGGCTGTGACGAATTGCCACAGCCGCGTCCTTTTTTTTTTGGTTGCAAAGGATAATGCGGCAGGCGTACATTGATGAATTTCCCTCGCTTCCTGTCGGCTGCCTAGTTTTTTATGTCTCTTTTTTTTGTTTTTTGTTTATTTTTTGTTGTGCGCTTGGGCAATTTAACACTAAATCACACAATTTCGCACCCAATTCGTCAATTGTTTCGCGCACTTTTTGGGGTCGAACAAAAAATTAAGCTGCCAAGCTGCGGCTAATAAAGATCGGATGAGATTTGCCTCAAATTACCTAAACTCTTCGCTGCTAGCGGTTTGCTTTTAATGCGATTTCGATAATCACACAATTCAAATTTCTCTTGGGCAAATATATCGGTAAATATGGACTTTATGCCTAGCGATATCCTGAAGTGCGTATTTACTTTTGACAACCTTATCAAACTTATCAATCAGCTTCATTTAGAGAGCGTTTAAAATCATTTAAATATATTTTATGGATAGTTTAGTGTGATTTGATAATCATAAGGATCGAATACCGAAAGAAATCTAAGAATACCAAAATGCTTATATGAGTTATATAAAAGAATTCCAAGATTACCTCAACAAATCTAAGAATACCAAAATACTTATATGAGATAAAGTAAATTCCAAGATGATATCAGTAAATCTAAGAATACCAAAGTTATATACAAAAATTCCAAGATTACCTTCACAAATCGAAGAATAGCAAAATATTTATATGACTTGAGGTGATTAATTAGCATTTCATAATAATCATAATTAATGCCTTGAGTCGCATTCCAGTCGAAATAGCAATGCCAGATGAGGCATCAAAATGCCTTCATTCACCCCTTAAGATTGCTTAGGGCCTTTACGACTGTTATTGCTTTTGGCCAATGTGTTTGTTAACGCCTCGAACGTGTTCGGCAGCTGTTAAATTTCCAGTTCATCTGGCGGCGCACAGCACGCGCCAGTTGTTTGTCTTACCTAATTGCCAATACCTTTTCAGGTAAGTGGCAAGAATGGGAACAGGAACAGGACCTCTGTCCTGCTGGCTAATGTATGTGCAGCATATGTGGCCAAAAATCGATTGATCAGCAGAGAGTCAGAGCCACAGACTTGTCTGCCCGAGATAGGTAAGTGAAGCGCGTATAGATCTCGCTGAGCCATTTTGCACGCACTGCTGCCTCGAAACTGAAATCGAACGGCATTTCACGCACACACACATAGACACTTATCTAAATATTATTAACAAGTGCAAGAGCTGCGGTAATCAAAATGATGATGTGAAAATGTTTGTTCATTGGGCATGTCGTTTTCAGTTTTAATGTCTAATGGATTCAGACCAACTCCAACTCCGCCTCCGTCCCCGCCACCATTTCCAATCTCCATCTCCTTTTCTGTGTCTTTTCATTTTAGCGGGTTTCACTTACAACAACAGGTGAGCCTGCCGAATACTGAATTTCCATGCCCCTAATTGTCATGGGCCACTGAAGCGCAGCCTGAGGCACAACTTTAACATCGAGTTCGAGTTCGGGTTCGCGTTCAGCGCTGATAATAATGATGATTTTTATTAAGATAATAATAAAGTATGAGCAGTGTGTGTGTGCGTGTGTAATTTCTTTAAAAATTAATATCCGGTCGTGAGCCTGACCTTGTCGTCTCTATATATACATATATATATATATATATATATATATGTCGCATATATATTTCATATCTGGCTATGTTGAAAACATGTAAACAGTTATCAGCAAGCAGGCGACAACTGTGTCAACATGTGTTGCCACAGATACAACAAACTATCAGATACAAAATACAATGCGGCAGCTTCAAGTTGTTGCTGAAGTTCGCTACTTTTGCGTCCATAAAACGAGCGCCTCTTTAGCTCAGTGGCAGAGCACTGGTCTTGTAAACCAGGGGTCGTGAGTTCAATCCTCACAGGAGGCAAGCCAAAATAGCCAAGCCGCGTCTTGAGATTGACTTTTTGTCATTGGCATTCTCAGTTTCTTAAAATTAGACATATATCTATCCAAAGTCGTCTTTTAAGCCCTGCCCACCAAATCTAGTCACTTCTACATTGCTCAACTCTCAGCAATCCAACAATCAATCACTATCAACTGAAGAAAAACAAAGGAATTGTATTTAAATATTTAAGCCCAAAGACTAAACTGGAAATTTCCAAGTGCGGAATTCTAAAATGTGTTCAGCAGAAATCTACATATATATATATATAAATATATATATATGTTTGCTGTTATAGAAAACTATGACAGTTTCCCTGCACAACGATGTAATCATTACTTTCTTGTTGCATTTTAATTACAGTGTGGCATTTGCGGCATATTTTATGGTGTGATGATCACGAAATTGTTCATGTTTTGTGTTTCATGTTTCATGGATATGCACAAGGTAGCAAGAGGGCGCTGAGATCCGGGAATAGGCAGAGCCAGGCAACGGGAAACGGGAGTCGTGTGTAGCACCTGACAAAAAGTAGAGTGTTGTACAAGGCCAACTGAAAATGGAGCGACTAGTCTCTTTAATATCTAGAGTGTGAATAAATATATTACAATTTATAAATAAAAAAAGGGGGAGAAATATGTGCTGAGGCAGATACAGCCAGTGTCTCAGAATCCATTAAAAATGTGTCTAGAGTACATAATGAAGTTTCGCAAAAAGTTTGCAAGAGACAGGAGGAAGGGTTTACGACTCAGTCTATACACACTCTATAACAGTCTATAAAGAAAGTCATAAAGCCTTTCTGCTGTCTGCTCTCCATATATATTTAGACTAGATTGTTTACGCTGATCTTAATTATATATATAGAGGCTGTGAGCCTTCATTCCGTCTGTTAGCGAGTCGATTTAGTCATCTTCGAATGTTTGTTTGTCTGTCAGTCAGTCTGTTAGTCAGTCTGTCAATCTGTCTGTCTGAATCAATGTGCCTATCTCAGTGACTATAACAGCTAAACACTTCAAATATAAACTATAAATTCTTGAATATGGTTTACCATAGGCAAATCAAGTTTATTTCATTATATCGATAGTTGTCCCCGCGAATATCGATAAAAATCAATTTCTGATAGCATTAACAACTACAGCTTTAAAGATATATTTTTGTAATCGGTTTTTTATATGCCTTTGACATAATTTTAATTATCTGTAAATATACATAAGAAACTCGTATATTTATATTTACCACAGAATAAAACAGCTAGCAGAAGCATTTTCTATATCTATATATATATATGCACACACACACACACACACACACTTACACATACATCAAGTGTCCTTGAACATTTCCCTGTGCTGCTGTGCTATCTGTGCTGAAATCTAAGAAGTTTACGCTAAAGACTTTGTTTCAGGGTATCTTCTCGTCGAGCATTCGTACTTGTTGTCTTTCATCTTTTTTTCATTTTGGGGGGGGCAATTGGTTTTTCAGGGGCATAAATTAGTTAGCGGCAGGCAGTCAGCGTCCTTTTTCAAGTGCCTGAAAATTGTGTTTCTTTGTGGCCTGGTTCGGGTTCCAAATTAAAAACCACCGTCGATGTATTGGTTTAGGTTTCTCTCGCACCCTCTCTCTGACAATCTCTCTCTCTCTCTTTCCTGCCACTTGTGTTTACTTTACTTTTTGTTCGTTTTCGTTTCGGAAAAACCATAATAAAATGTAGCTGCAGAGTGACAGCGACAAGTGATTTTCCTCTTAACCCTCGGCTTCTTCACAAAGAACTGTCTGCGATCTTATTGTGGCACTCCACGTTTTGTGGCAAGATCACAAAACACACACACACACGCAAACACACAATAGATACATATTTGTTGTCATCTCTTTGCTGCTGACCTCTCTTACTATTTTCAGCGAGTTCTTTTGTGTTTTGTGTCATTTGTTTTGGCTGCAAAGTCCGCTAAACTCGAATCAAAAGACTCAAACAACAAACTCGTATGGAAATCACTCACATATCAAATAAACAGTTTTTGATTTTGTAACCGTCTAATAACGGTAACTATTTGCTACACACACATTTTTTGTTAATGGACCCGCAACATTGTCTCAGTTTTGATTTATGGGCGGCAACATTAGCTAATCGAAATCATGAATACACAGCAAAAAAAAAGGTAGCGCTTCACTCGAAAAGCGTGCTCAGCATGCGGCGAGGACCTTTACACCATTTAATGTTGGGTAGCTGCATCCTTTTTTTATGATTTATTCCTAGTCGAGTGTCTGTTTTGGGTGCATCGTGCTGGGCTAATTTTAATGATTTTTAATGGGCAAATGTAATCAACGCTGGCAACACCCGCTCCTACCCCTAGCCAGGCAGACAGACCACTCGACAACCCCTACAACAAAGGGTTGCCTGCCGGATTGTGCCACTTTTGTGTGCCCTGTTTGGGTTGTTGTGATCATTTTAATTGACTTTGCGCACGAGCGCGCTCTGATCGCTATCTCCGACGCCAGATACACTTCAACAGACACAAAAATAAACAACAAAAAAGGCACTACCTACATTTTAGCCAGTCAATGGGATTTTGGGAGAGATTCAAAAACTTGATCACGAAAGTGGGCATTGAAGATGCTGCAACAACAGCAGAAAAGTCAACTCATTTAAATCTCGATGTCGATGTCAGCTGTCAAAATAAGGAGACGCCTTCTTTAAATTATACAATCCTCCACTGGCAATGGAATGGGAAGTTCAATGTACTGCTTTATTAACTAGAAAATTTCAACTAGTTTTCGAATCTAGCGATTCAAGTCAAAGTCGAGCCAAGCATCATCATCATCCATGGATGGCCTCAGTAATCCATCCAACTCTCTTAACTCTCGCTCTTTCCCAAACCCACCACCAATTTTAACAGAGCGGAGAGCGAGTGCATAGAGTTCGAGGGTAGATCTAAATGTAAATGCAACTGATGATCACTTTGATTGCATTTCTCCTTTTGTATCTGTTTTTAATAATCTTTAAGATAGATATTTTTACAGATTATTGCCAGAAAAAAAGCTGCAAATTTTTGGACGCTACTAAAAAATAAATGAAATTAATAGTTAAACTCAAAAGGGCAGACCTGTTATAATGGTGTAAGAGTTTTTGGCCATATGCTCAACTTAGATCATTCATTCATGCCATTTCCATATTTTAAGTTTAATTAATCAACCAAATAATTCCATTTTTGGGTGCAGTCTTTTATCAACTCAATGACTAATCTAAGAAGTGATTATCAATTTTGATTTCTAACCAAATGTTCAAGTTTTAAGCCGTTGTCGCACAACCGATTTCATTTGTATATCAGTAGGTGTATGTAATATTCAACGTGGTTAGGATATTCGTTCCTTCTGCTTTTATATTATGTCAAGATCTTATATTGATTTTATACTCGTCTTCAGTATCAAATTACTCATTTGCTAGCGAAAAAGCACATGAATACTCGAGAGATGTAGAATGTAACAAATTTATGGGTTAGCCCTCGCATTAGCGCAGTCGCTGCCTGCTACTGCTGCTGCTGTTACCGTTGCTGCTGCTGTTGCTGCTGCTGCTGCTGTTGTTGAGCACATTCAGTGCTCAAGTAGCCGCCGTGACAAATACAACGTTGCGCTCGCTCTCTTTTGTCGTTTCGCGTTTCTTGCTTTTCGCGTTTGGTTTTCTCTCGCATTCGCTGAGATCGTTTTTGGGATAGTGGGGGGGGCGCCTGCGCAACAATTCGTAGGAAAGGAGAATGCTGAGAATGTTTTGTTAGCGTCGTTTGTTTATTTGTCTATCACACTCGCGCGTAAGTTTCCTGTTTGCCATTCGGCGGCGGTGGGGGGAGCGGAAATGCAGCCACAAAGGAAATCAAACGTTTGACAAAACGGAAATTGAATTAGTATTGAGCGACAATCAAATGTTTAATTACATGCAATCAAAGCTAAAAAAAAAATTAAAACGACAATAATTTGCTGGCCAACTTTTATAAAACACATATTTATAACAGTAATAACAAACAAACAATTAACAAAGTGAATAACAGTGTGTGGCGACAACAGCAAAAGTAGCAGCAGCAGAAGAAGAAGAGCTACAACAATAGCCGCATTGCAATGATTTATGGGCGGAGTGTAAATAATCGCCGGCAATGAATTGAAACGAAACTAAATGAAATCAATTGAATTGAAATTTCAACATTGATGCGCATTTGGACAATATTCGCCCCAACACAAAAGCCGAACTCATCAAGACAACATTTAATCGTGATTTTTGTGGTAAGTGCAACAATTAAGCAATATTAGCAACCTAAATGCTGAATGATTACCTCTGCTTCGAAGCGAGCTTATAAAGGTCAAAACGTTTGTTGAAGGCTTTCGTGTACTTACACTTGCAAAAAATATGACCTAGATTGGAGAAAATGATTCGATTCAAAAGAAGAAGAAATTGATTTTAAATGTACAGTTATATTTATACAAATGTTAGCGAAAATGTTTCTATAAATTGAATTTTTATTAAAGATTGCTATAAGTAGAAAGGGTTAAATAAAAAATGTTCTTTTTGTGCTTATTGATGGAGATCAATCATTTTCAATTTCCAGCTTTTCATTGTATAAATTTATAAGCAAAATAAAATGATTATTCCAAGTCATATTGTTTGCAGCGTGTAATCTTGACACACGTTGCACATGTTACAGTGCAGCCTGCCTAAAGTGGCGCGCCCCACAACAATGACGTGGCAAATATATGCGGTAGACGAGGCTAAGGCCACTCCTTCAAATATGTGGCACACACACACACACACACACACACACACACACAATCGTTTTGGATTATGCAACCTTCTTCAGCGGAAGATTTGCAAAATGCTTCAGATCTCGACTTTAAATTGCACTGCACGTTCAAAAATTCAACGCTTCAATTAAATATTACAAAATAGTCGAGTAAACACTATAACTTTATAGTCTTCATAGCTTATCCGTATCTCCAACCGTTGGCTGCTAACGTTTTTGTTCTGGTTTTTGATAGTTTGTCTGCCTTTAGTTTATAATGACAAAAGAATTGCCGTTCGCAAGCGAAAGAAAGGCAAATTTCTTAGGAGCTTATAATTTACGAGGCTTACGTCTATGAAAACGCGATTTGAATTGCTGATGCTGTTCTCAAAGTGCTTTTCTGTTTAGTAATTAAAATCGCATTCAAACTACTTAGATATAGCAGCAATATATGGCAATTTCCAATCAAGTCAAATCAAGAGTTCATTATTAACGCAATTCTAATGAGGTTTGTGCCCTTGGCCCCTGCATGAATTGGCTGCAGCTGAATTCCAGCAATTGTCGAGATATGTATATCTCTATATATTATGTATAATTACATATGAATTTCTGCGGTTGACTCAGACTCAGTCGGGTAATTGTTTTCAACAATTCAGTAGCAGGTTTTCGTGTACGTGAATTCTCTGCCCCTTCTTCTACTTCTCCTCTCTCTCTCTCTCTCTCTCGATAGAGTCATTAATCTCAAGAGTGTTCCCCAGCGTTTCTGGCTCTTTGCGTTGCATTTGAATAACAATTGAGAAGAGTTACACTCTGAAAAAATGGGAATTTTGGTAATACAATTAAGCTCAAAAGTTGTCAAACGTCAGTAAGGTAAAATTGTTACTTCAAACGTATTTTATTGCAATCCTAAAAGGTCTATTTCTGAAATGCTTAAAAACGTTTAATCCTATTTAAAACCAGTTTATTTGTAAATAAACTCTAAGAAATACCTTAGGTAAGGTAAAGCATACATGAATCAAGTATAAAATCCACGTCAAATTCAAGAATTCTATACTGATTTTAGAACAGTTTCTATCTCGCAGTGTACCAGCTTATTAGAAATTCAAAAAGCAACAGGAATTCCACACTGAAAAGTAAACTTAAAGGTATTTCAACTATAAAATACACCTTAAATTTAAGAATTCTTTACTGCATTTAGAACAGTGTATTTCTCGCAGTGTACCAACTGATTAGAAATGCGAAAGGGCAGCAACCCTTTGGGCCAAGTCCCAAGCAGGATGTTCGCCCGTTTCCCGATTAACATAAATTTTGAGATTCTTCTATTGACTTTGTCGTATTTGTTGTTTCGTTTGCTTCTGCTCTGTGTGTGTTTGTTGTCTTTTGTCTCTTGTCTATTGTGTTTACGGTGCTACTTTTTACTGCTGCCCAATCAGCATTGTTTTTGTTCTTGTTGTTGTTGGTCATTGATATGTAAATCGCTACACTCTGATTATTTGGGCTGGGTCTTGACTAAAGACTGTAGACCGTAGATTGTAGACCATGGATGGAGCTGACTGCATGGAAGTTGACAATAGTTGATCTGTCCAGTGGAAAGCAGCTAACGAACGAGTTAAGAGAGCTTCTCGATGGGTTCGAAACTGTTTTGCGTTTCACTTTCATTTCGATCGATGGCCAAACAATTAAAAATCACAATATTTTAGATTAATACTTCCGTTCGATCAGCAACTATTGGCGCTTTCATTTCCAATCACAATATAAATATATATTTATATAATATACCTCGATTCGAGCAGCTATCTGATAACTATGTACAACTTTCTAGAGTCTTGCGAATTGATTTGCATAAGTGATTTGTTAAGCACACAACTTTCACGCGACCCAAATGACATTCTACACAGCTCACAGAATCCATTTATCGCTAATTGTGTTGCGCTCAAATTATGGCTAATTATCAACGTGTACTTGGCCAAAGCAGCAGCAACAACAGAGATTAACTGGCAACTGGCAACTGGCAACGGGCAACTGGCCTAGAACAACTAAGCCAGCCAGCCACATCTCAGCAAGCCAAAGTCAAAGTTCAAGTGGAAGTTGAAGTTGAATATGAAGATGAAGAAATGCTAATGCTGAAGAAAACACGAATCGAAAAGCAAAATGTTTTCGTATTTGTGTCAAGTCTATTAACTAATTTCTCAGTTTTCATGACACCCTGTACCCAGTAATCATTGACATAAAGGGTAGTTTCACAAATTTATGGCGGTATGCATAAATATAAATGCTCTTCAATAAAAAAAGAAACGAACTCAGAGAAGGTATACTTGTTGGCATATGAACAGAAGTGAATTTGATTCCTGTGCTCTACAGGGTATCTTTGAGTCCCGCACTCTGCTGTAGAGCACACTTTTACTTGTTTTCTTTTTAGCCAGCTCAGAGTGAGTCTGTCTTACCAACACTTTGTCGCTGGTCCATTTACCGGCCATGCTCAACTCAGCCTCCATTAAGGTGATTATTTCTATCAATGTCGCTTTTGTTGTTGTAGTTGTTGTTTGACATTGTTGTCATTATTAATACTACTGTGCTTGTTGTTGTTAATGTGAAACACTTGTGCACATACCAGAGCACAATTGTCAAGTGTGTTTAGAGTTGTGCTAATTTGTGTGTGCGACACACACACACACACAATTCAAGATATTGCTATAAAGCAGCACACACATAAGTTGAAATTGAAACCAAGAACGGTGCCAAAGGCACTCATTCGGCAGAGATACGCGCATTCGTGAGTATACTCAAAGACCTGCGTTCGAGTATTTATCAGAGGGCAGCTGTTCAGAAATTCCAAAAGCCCGTCGGCTCAAAAATATTGTTGAATGTTTAAAAAAAACACACACACACAAAAGACTTTGCACTGTGCCCATTTTTTATTATTACGACTTAGTTGTCTTGAAAGAAAAGACAGTATGCACTAGAAAGCGGGTGCTATATGTAAACAAAACAAATGTAAAAAATAAACTTGCGCAAATATTAGTTTTTAATGTTATTGATGAAACAAAATAAGCAACTATTATTAAATAGCTTTAATGACTTAATTAACTTTTATTGTTGAATTAATAACTATAACTGCAAAATGCAACATTTAATCAGTATTTTATATATGTATTTGTGTTAATAAAATACTTAATTTAAATTTTTAAAAAATTAAGAAACGGAAAAAATTGGCAAAATGTATTCGCCTTTATAGTTGCCTCCTGTGAGGATTGAACTCACGACCCCTGGTTTACAAGACCAGTGCTCTGCCACTGAGCTAAAGAGGCGCTTGCCGTCATGTTGTCTGATTAGCAACAACATGTACAGCGGCCACAGAATGTTTCTGGAAATGTTAACAGAATGTGCTCACAGCTGACAGCATGCAGTGCCACCAAGAGCGTAATGTTAAAACAAGCAGTAGTTAACAGTGCGCGCATTATTATAACCAGATTTATTTGCATTAATAACGCGTCATAGAACAAGCTACGATTTCAATGTACATATTTACAAAGTAGCAAAAAAAAAACAAAAACAGGTGTCATCACCAATTAGGTAATTGTAGAAAATTATAATCATAGCTTGTGCGACAACAAACAACAAGCAAACAACTCAAATTGTGGGCGCACTGAGCTCATCTCACAGCAATTTTGTAGGTGCGCTTTTTTGTAAAAAACAAAAAAAAAAAGTGAAATAAATTAATATATGCACATGTATTGGTATAAGCAGCTAGGCGGGCAACACCTTCAATAGCGAAACGCGTTTAAAATTGGACATTTTATACGTGGGGGGCAGACGTCTCTACAAATATGTATTTTCTAGCTCACTCGAATGCATAACAACAACAACAACAACAATAGTAAAGCAACAGTATAAATGTTTTATATGCGTTAACATTATGTGTGTATTTTCGCCTTTGAAATTCGTGCATTTAATTTGCATAAAAAGCTCATTACAAATTTTCGTTTAAAGTGCAAAGCTCAACCACGCGTGGGAAGCCCTGGAAGAGATTGGAAGTTGGTACGATCTAGCGAAAGATTAAAGATTTTCACTTTATTGTGCTGGCGCATACAAGTAATTTATTTATGTAATTGTCAACTGATTAAGATCAGCCATTTTTTCAATGCAATGTTTATGGGCAACGAGAGCACTGAGGCGTTTAATTGCCACGCCATATAAAACATGAACCAAGTCATCTCAATAGCAATGCACCAGCAAAAACAGCATCTTTCCACTAATTAGATTGTATGGCCATTAACAGTGACGGGGTCTGTTGACTTTTCACAGCTATCTATCTGCTATCCCATGGGAGACCTTCCCAGCGACATAAGCGACACCATTTTTCGGTCAAATTTAAAGACGAAGCTTGAATATCCGTCGATAGACCGGAATCATTTAACACGGCCAACGAGTTTCTTTCACCTTGCAGATGTTGTCCCAGTTGATTGCTTGCTTGACCAGCGCCAAGTCGAATGCAGCAATTTCAGTCTGTATTTCAACATAAATTTAACAGCACATTTGCAACTAGTTTTTGTTCTTGTTCTTCTTGGACACAGGCTGTACGACTGTTACAACTGTTCTTGTTGTTGTTGTTCAGGTGACACTTCTTCTGCTCCACCACACGCACCCAAAAGCAGGCTTCTTCTTCTCTCTCCTCTCTCCTCTCTTCTTCTTCTCCTTCTCCTTCTTTTTATTTTGTCAATTTTCAGTTTGTCTGTTGACTAACACCGGAACCTCGCTAAAACCTCACAGCACGTTTAAGTGAAACTATTTAAGCGAGGGTTAATTCAGAAATTATTAATTTATGTAATTATATTATTTATTCGTAACTTTTTTTTAAAAATTGATTTTTAACAAAAAAAAACTTTTCAACTCTTATTTGAAAAAACGATACTTGGAAAAACGATTCTAGCTAGAATTAAATTTTTAAAAAATCTTATTGGGACTATAGAAATTGGCTATTGCTATACTGAAGTGGTTTTTAAAAAAATAGATATTTTGGTCATTATTTGAACTCTACATTAATATAACTTTTAAAAGTGGAATCACAATTCTGGCGCGAAGTTAATGTTAAAGTATTATCCTCGAACAATTTCCATCTGACTTTTTAATAATGATTTGACTTCTATATTAAATGGGAAGCACAAATTTGTTGCCCAAAGGGCATTTCCATTGAGAAGTTGGCTTTTAGGTGTTACATAACTTCCTTAGTTATGGATCCACCCTCTTAGACATATTTATAAACCATGCAACATTTAGTTTCAGTTGGTTTTTGCGCGTTGACCGACGGCGACGATCGTTTGGTAATTATCAGGCAGTGGCTGGGGCAGTGGCAGTGGCTGTAGCAGTGGCAGTGGCTGTAGAAGTGGCAGTGGCTGTAGCAGTGGCAGGGGCATAAATAAGTTTGTACAACGCTGACTATATTGCTGGTGGTTCTTGTGGTCTTTGAGGTCTTGCTCTTGGCGTGGTTGCGCCTCAGCGGTTTCAACGCCCCGACATCGCCCACACGCCCCCTCATAATTGTTGTTGTTGGCTGTTTTTTGTTGTTTGATGCCTGGGAAAGATTTTCAGTAGTAGCTGCCTTCTTCGCTTTTGGCCATGTCTTATTGCACTTGTTCTTATTGAATTACGGCCAGAGAGCCCTTCACGTTTTGACACGCAAATTCTGCCATTATGCCATGTATATTATGGTTATTTCTTCTTCTATGTACATACATATATATATATATATACATATATGCACACAGTTGAATGATCTTCATGCTTGAGTGCAAAATGTTGTAAAAGTCGTTGTCGTTGCTGTTGTTTGTTGCACTCTCTCACGTTGTAACTGACACTGCGGCAATTTATTTAGAGGCCTTTGGTCTGCAATTTACACAAATTATTTGCAATTCAGCTCCGACAAAGTTTATTCTTCGTGTACACTTAGCGAAAATACATTGAATCTTATGCTTTTTTGCAATCCGGAAATTTGTTTATTCGATTTTTTTCACAATAAGTTAAAACAAGAGCTTGTTAATTTGCAGTTAGGTACTTAGCTCTTGATGTAGGTACTCAAATTCATTCCAAGACAAAAGTAAATTAGCTTTAATTACATTTTATGTTTTGAAGTTAATTAGTAGAACACTTACAACTCATTTTTAGGAATATTAATGCTTGTATTAAGTGTATTATATACTTGATTAATGATGTTTTGTCGATTTTCAATTTAAAAACGGTGACTTACTTAATATACAAAAATACTACTTCATTTCATGCTGATTGTAGAATGTTTTTAAGTTAAAGAAATGTTTGTATTAAGTGTTTTATAACTGATTCATGATATTTTGTCAAATTTCAATTAAAAAAAGATGACTTGATGTGTTAATATCAAAACTACTAATTCCAAACAATCTGAACTGGAATTTAGTTCCGTCTCTATATCTTTCTCTAGAACTGGTATGTAAGTATCACTTTCTCTCTCTCTCTCTGTCTATCTATCTCTTTCTCTATCTATGTACCTCTATGATTAGTATATAATATATATTCATATTCAACTCGCTCCACAAAGCTCTAATTTGAGGTCGCTAAGCTGCTCGTCAAGTCATAATTAGGCTTTAATGTTAAATTAGATTAATGATGGACCCACATTAGGCGCTCGACAATTAGAAACACCAGCACAACAATAGACTCCACACCAAGACTAGATTATGTCGTGTAGTTCCTCTGCTTTTCCAGTCCGTCTGTCTGTCTGTCGCTGCCTGTGGGCAAAAACACGCAAGCCAGAAACAAAACACACAGATAAGACCCAAATCTGGTATGCTAATGAAGAATCAAGTTCTAAATTTAGTACTTTTTATAGAGCGATGGCAGCGCCAACATGGTAATTAGGTTGGGAGACAACCTTGTTGCCTTCTTGCTTCATTGTCGTGCCACACAAGGAAGTTCACTCAAAACGAGTACAATGCACAAGGTGATGCTGATTTGGATGTGAATCAATGCTGATGAGCGCAGAAATTGCAGGTGTGACTCATAGATAGGTGTTCAAATTAAGCGCTGGCAATAATTATGAGTGTTGTCATTGGTTTGTCAACTAACTAAGAAAGAATTCTTCTATTCATACAAAAGCTATTTTTGTTGAAGTTTTTTGTTTCCAATTTTAAAATGAAAAGTTCTTGAAATTTGTAACTTGCATAGTCATTTGTAGGCAATCACTTCAAACAAAAGTATTCATTTAATGGGATTTTAAAAAGAAAGCTAAACAGCTAGAACATAAACAATAAATTGTTTTCTAACAGTTTCAAATACTTTTGAGTACAACCAATTAAAAAAAATATTTACGCATTTATGACGCAGAAATAATATAGAATTTATTCCCAGAACTTGCTATTATTTTATGCTTGAAAAAATCTAATCTAGTGGCTGAAGTTCGTTGTGCCTCTGAAAGTTGTTCAAGCCACAAAAAAATTTGTAAAAATATGTATATGTGATGGAAAACGCTGCTGGAAAAGGAAGCAAACGCTTAACAAAACTTCTCGAAGCATTAATCTTCCTCGCTCTCTCTCTGTTTCTCTCTCTCTCTCTCGGAGGTTTAAACATAAACATCTGAATATGAAGACAAGGAAAGGAACTCTTGAGCTACATTTTTGTGCCACAAGTACTTTGTCATAGAGAGTATGAATGAGATTCATTGTTTTGTATGTGCCTCAGCAGCAGCATAAAAAGGCAGCAAGTGAAATGCACAAAGGCAACTGTTGCCGACGCCATTAGGTAATGTGATCTATGCAGATAAACCGACAAACACAACAACAGCAACAATCAGCAGCAACATCATCTCTGCGCGCTCTTAGCTGTATCTGCAGCTAGCTGTGTGTATCTTTTGCGTGTGTATCTTTCGTGTGTGTTTTTGCTTGTCGCTATGCAAATCTGCATATCGAATGCATATCTTTGTTTTGTGGCTCCCAAACAAAGACTCATCTACATTGTGCGCATGTGCACTGAGAGAAATAAGTTAGTTGACATACAAATGCACAAGCGGAAGAGAATTTTTAATGTTTTTGCCTTCAAATTTCAAGTGGAATTCTTTTATAAAAAAATGAGATATATTCTTAAATCGACAATAACTCTGTCGATTTTGTAACAATGAGAATAATACTAAAATTCTTTAATCAAGTACAAATTGCTTACGAGAAGTTTTGTTGGACTCAAAATAAGCGTAAAACGCTAAAAATTTAGGCTGTTTAAGTTACAATTTGAAATGTTCAACAGTGTTCAATGTTCAAAACTTATTTAATCAAGTTCGACAAATATATAATATAAAACTGTTTTAAAAACTTTCATTCTTTATTCAAGCAGATTTTGTTTATTACTAAAATCATATCAGTATTATTATTATTTAACTAACTAAATTCGCTTGTTTAAATAAACAGTTTGTGTTTGATTTTTGGTTGAAAAAGGCACACAATATTTTTGCTGAGTGTACGCTCAAGATAGGCATCTCTAACTCACTGCCAAAAGTGCGTGCTTTCTGCTGGGAGCAGGCGACTTTCAACTGACAATCAGCAGCTCAGTGGGTTGCCGTGCTTTGAGTGGTTTCAGTTGCAGTTGCAGTGGCAGTGGCAGTTGCAACTCAAGTTGCTGCTTGTTGTTGTTGTTCATGTAACGGGAGATCCAGCGCATTTGCATGCCATTATGAAGATTCTGTGGCGTTGCTAGTAAAAAGCCACCTAATGATGTGGCATATATAAGGGCCTCATTTCATTGCGACATATAAGGAAAAATGTTCTAAGCACAATATTCAAAGCAACCTTAATTATAAACCGAATGGCAACGAGGCACGCCACAAAACTGTAACACTCCCGAACCGACAATTGCTCACGAAGAACGAGGACCTAAGATCGCCACTAGACAGCAGACAGCCCCAAACTGGGCAATTGTTTTTGTGCAACAATGCGGAACACAAATTAAATTGGCTTTCAGCTGGCAACACTCAAATTGGGCTTGTCAACTGCCTGCAAACACTTAAAAAGTTCAAAATTTATAATCAACTTGAGAAAACAGAGAAAATTTGTTAACTCTGCTCAGGAACAGACTGCTCAGATTGGCGAATTACTTACTTCAAGAACTTACTATTAAAACTTGAGTTCAACTAACCTAACTCAAAGAGACTTAAGAAAAGTAAGCTTTAAAATACTTTTTGTTTATTTCAGTTTTGTAGTTCGAATTTTCTTATAGTCAACAAAACTTTTGCTAAATAGTAAGGAGTACTATAACACTAAAGAGTTATGAGTTTGGCTAAGATACTTTTAGGTAAAAGTAAAGATACTATTTTGCACTCGCTGCTGAAGAATACATAATATATATATATATATATATATATATTCTGAGGGATCCGAGATGTCTTCTAAAATGCAAATTAAAATTCCCTTCTTAACATAATATTAAAACAATTGAAATGAATAATACTCAATTCATTTTTTGTTCTCTGATCTTGATTTAAGTTTAATTTAATAACAATTGAAATGAACAATTCTCTTCTCTTAACTTACAGGGACAACTTAAAAATAAATAAATAAAGCGGAAGCTATTCAAACTAAAACATGGACACCGGAAGTGTGGTTAGCGAACCGATTTCCGCGCATCATCGAGCCTTTGCCAAGCAGAAATCGGCCTCCATGGTAAGTTCAGCAGTTAGTTCAAGTCAAGTTGTGTAAAAAATAAAAAACACAAGCACTCAAAGTATTATCCGCCGCCCATAATTATAAATAGTTCACTAGCGCCCCATTGTCTAATTCGATGATATAAGCCCGCAAATAATGCGCAGCTAATTAGCCACAGCCACGCACAGACGAACAAAGTATCTACATGCATAAATAAACATAAATAAAAACACACATTTATATATATATACTAATATATATATAGATATATTAATATCGCGATACCAGCATCAGTTACTTTACATAATTTCACGCTAGAAAGTTGTCGAAAACGAAAAGCGCAAAATAAAAAAAACAAGTACAAAGCTAGCATGCAACATGAAAAAAGCCAACCAAAAAAGTAAATTGAAAATTGGCAACTTAAAGTGTTGAATATATCCAGCCTTGGTGCTTTAGGCAATTTACAGCTAATAATTGTTAGTGCATCGTAATGCATTTTTGGGCAACACTTTCTCAAACTCATTTACTGCCAGCGGCTTAAAATACACATTTCGACAATAATCTTTCCACATAGTCAGCGTGACCTATCCGTTAGTTTTTCGCGAATGTGAATTTCGAAAATCACAATATCGTCTTGAACGTCATTTAGCTTAATTATGTTTATAGTCAAGTCATTGTTGAAATATTTCTATACAGATTTCAGAATCTGAAATTTTAATTGTTATTTTTTTTTATTTAAATTAAATGAAATTTAAATAAAGCTGACTAACCATGATGAATTAAGGCTCGAAATAAATAAAATGTTGTCGCTGTTAACGATTTGATATTATGTTAATATTAACAGAAAACTAGACAAAGCAGTGCAAAGCAGGTAAAGCAGTTCAAAGCAGCATTGAGAACAATATGAAATCAAGTTGATTGTTATTTAAAGACAGTAAAAATTTATTATTATCTAAAGACAAAATAAGTTCATTATTGTCTAAAGACTTTCAACGTTTTTTGTGCTTATAGAATTATATAAGTATTATTAAGTTGTTTTCTTATAGTGAACAATGCTCGAAAGATATTAGTTTGACACCTACATGATTCATGGAGTAATAAATACAGCTATTACTCAATACTCATCTACAAAAAGAGAGAAAGAGATTTTGGGTGAACACATTAAATAAAAATACAAATAGAAAGAAATCTGTAGGTGGCCAACACTTTACTGAAGCCCACTTTATATTACCTCTAATAATATGCGGCTATTTCCGACGTCTGTTAAAGAAAATAACACACTCTTGACTTTCCACACACACAAGTTACACACTTGAATACTTAAATACAAATGCGAAAAAGCAAAAAAAAAAATTGGTTGGGCAGTCATCCATGGCACTAAAGAAAATAACAGCATCAAAAGTCTTCTATTGAAACACTTTCACTCAAAGCGAAAATATTGAAAGCAACCGTAATTTACGAGTATTTTTAGATGTTTAGAAAAAAAATTAAGTTATAGGTATGTAGATATGTATAATTACTACATACATAAATTTGTATATTTTAAAAAGACGATCAGATGCTGATTGAATTTGAGCTGACAATTAGCATAGGATATGAATATTTAATATATTTGTCTATCAACTTAATATCGCGTGTGTAAATTCACACACCCTATGAATACCCTTGTGTCAAATACGGTCAATTAATTTCTTCCACAAAATTGCACCAATTATTCAACACCAAAGAAATTGTGATAACTGAGCAGTAACTGTTGCTGTAATGTGAGCAAAATGAATTAATGATCTACGAAAAAGTCACAAAAAAAAAAGGAAAAAGAGGACCAGGAAGTTCTCACGTTCAAACTGGACAATGTCCGGTCGCGACAAATTCCCTGAGCAACTTCTGTGCAGCAACAACATCAAATTCTGTGCAGCTAACACATTACAAGATAAGGGGTTAACTATAAGCGACTCATACACACACACACATACACATTTAAATTTAAAGGGTGCTTCGGTTTCAGTGCATTCGATCGGTGGTTGTTCTTACGAGTGCATCTGCAAGTCGCCGTAACGGTTTTGTTTGTTTGCCGGCTGTAGGCACAGTTTACTTGGTGCTCTGCTTTGCTGTTTCTGGGCACGTACACGCGACTTGAAAGCTTTTTTACGTAATTGGCAGCCAGCGGTGCAGCAACAGGTTAGCAAGCTTCTACACATAAAAGCTTGAGAAATGTGGACAAAGCTTTCAGTTGACGAAAGAGCGTACGCGTGCCAACAGCTGTTTTATTCGCGACAGCTTTTTCACTTATCGTGCAGTTTTGTTTTGTTTGTTTATAAAATTAACACAAAAGAATTCACCAGAAATGTTTGTAAACGCATAATTTTCTCTGTTTTCGTTATGTGATATGCTAGTTTAATGCAGCTGCAAATTTAACATGCATGCATGATAATACACGTACAAGTCAATTGTGTATGTGTAGTGTATTTGCTTATCTATTAACAATACATTATATGGCATCAATTATTAAGTCAATTCCTTAGTAGAGCAACGTTTACAAACATTTACCTAATTTATTTATACCAATTCAATACATATAAACACACACACTCACAATAAACAGCCGACGCCTTGGGCAACCGGTAAACAAAGCCAACGAAAGCTTTGGGAATCAGCTTAAAATCTCGCACACGCAATCAGTTATTCGCCACCACCTCTCCCACTCACAAACAAACACAACAAACACAGCTTCAATCGAAAAATGAGAATCGCGAGCGTTAGTCTGCTTTCAGCTTTCGTTCGGCTGCCGTCGTTGTTGGTCCGCTCACCTGTTGCGGCCCATAAGAAAAGCTTCTGCGCCGCTTTAAGTATTTCATCACCACGCTCACTTTGTCAATCAGCAGCCGCAATGAGTTTGCCGGAGCGTAAGCCATTTGCGCCGGATTTTTTCTTTCGGCAAGTGAGTAAGCCGTGTTATCTCACTTTTTGTGCAAAATTATGAATAAAAAAAAAACAGTTATTCGACACGGAGAGCAGCACGTACAGCTATCTGCTGGCAGATGTTGGCTCCGGCGACGCTGTAATCATCGATCCCGTCCTGGAGCAGGCCAAGCGTGATGCGCAACTTGTCAAGGATCTGGGCTTTAAGCTGAAATATGCCAGTAAGTGCCTAACACTCTGCGGCTGAAAGATAACAATTGCATTTATCGATATCGATATACGATAGTTAACACACACATGCACGCCGATCACATAACGGGCAGCGGCTGGCTACGGCAACTGACTGGTTGCCAGTCGGTCATTGCCGCTGCAAGTGGCGCCAAGGCGGATCGTCATATAGTGGAGGGTGATCGCATTGCGTTTGGACGCCACTCGATCGATACACTGGCGACACCTGGCCACACCAACGGCTGCATGAGCTATGTGATCAAGGAGCAGGGCTGCATCTTCACCGGCGATACGGTTCTGATTCGCGGCTGTGGACGCACCGATTTTCAGGAGGGCAGCGCAAAGCACCTCTACGAGAATGTCCACGGAAAGATCTTTAGTCTGCCGGAGAACTATCGCATCTATCCGGCGCACGACTACAAGTGAGTTGACCAAGTTGAATTTGTGGATTTGCCAGGTGGATAACTTTTTGTTTTTGCTTGCAGGGGTCAGCTTGAGAGCAGCGTGTGGGAGGAGAAACGCTACAATCCACGCTTGACAAAGACCATCGATGAGTTCGTCCAGATTATGGACAACCTTAATTTGCCTTATCCCAAGAAAATCGGTAAGTATTCAAAAATATGCCAAACATAAAAACTGAAAACTGTGTTTCTTTTGTAGATGCATCGCTGCCAGCTAATCGTGAGTGTGGTGTATACGATATACCCAAGGAGTAGAAAGGAGCAATGTCTATGATAATAAATACATACTGACTTTCAAAGGGAAATTGGAGATCATCACTACGGCTCAAACTACTCTTACTATTTTAACTTTGACTGCGATAGGCACTATTGTTGTTATGTATTTAATGCATTCATTAATATTATATACCCACTATGTACAAAGTTAGACAACCACTTCTAATCTATATGAGAATTATATATTTTTACACATGTTAAATAAACCATTCTTGAAAAGTGAACTACAAATATGTTATCAATTAGAGTTTTCTGAAAATAACTAATACTTTTGTTTTTTATTAATGAATTGAGCAGCGTACATTAAACTTGTGTTGTGTGCTGCTGTGGTTCACATAGGTACCCATAAATCTCCTTTGTTATGCCGCCTTATCAAATAATAATACTAATAACTACTATCGCTCTTGTGGTCGAAATTCGGCAGTTGGTTATTTTTATAATTAGATTATATTTAATTATAATACACATGCGCGCCTAGCCAATAAATATAATAAAAATCTAGATTTATGAATGCATATCTGCGTATAAGGAAAGAGGTATTATTGCTGGTGTGTAATTATTATTATGAATATCCGTTAATTAGTAAGTTTATTAACTTATCTTGTTGACGATCAATATTATATTAAGTTAACGATAAAATGAATTAAAGTTTATTTGGTGGCTGACAACTTATAATCCAAATTAGAAGTCGGGCAGGCATTTGATGCTGAGTTAGTATATATGTATATATGCTCAAGATACTTCCTTCTGCCTCTTTTAATGAGTCCAACGTATAATATAAATGAAGTAACTACTTCTACAATAAGTAAACAATTTCAAGTATTAATTATTTCCAATTGTATTGTAATAATCTTGACTAAATTCACAGAAATTTATTAATTTTCAATTTGCTTTCTTTCTGCGCACACAGACCATTCTCAATCCGAAGAGCTGCTCCAGTGCAGCCAAGTACAGTCTGCACTCGGGATCGGAGAACAATCACGAGACGCAGACACAGACCCAGACGCAGACGCAGACGCAGACGTCGACGCACTGCTCGACAACGGGCAGGCGACGGAAGGGGGGCTCATTGGGCGGAACTCTCTCCTCGCGCTCCACGCGCAGCGAGTCGAAAGAGCTGCGCTCCGCTCTGCAGGATCGCGAGGCAGTCATTCAGAATCTGCGCATTCAGCTGTGCTTGGGCAAATTGCCACGCCCCAGTGGCCCGCCTCTCGATGAGTCGGAGAAGCCAGCTGCCGAGCATAAGCTGAATCGCCTGAAGGCGGAGGCGGAGAACAAACGCATCAAGATCAAGAACCTGAAAAGCGCTCTCGAGAAACTAGATATTACAGAGTAAGTGGATCTGTTCAGATTTTAAACTAACTAAGAAAGAATTCAAAATTGATCTAAAGTTATTTCTAACGATCTATTTGCTTCCTCTGCCCGCAGCAACATTGATATACGAATTCGACAGGCGGAGCTGGAGTATGCGCTGGGTCGCGAGGAGCTGCAGATGCTATCGATTGTGGAGGAAGCGCGCGCCTTGCAGGCACGGCTGGAGAAATCCAAGCCGGAGGCGCAGACACTCTACAATATAATCAGTTCGGGTGTGGCGTTGAGTTTGCATGCGGTGCATGCAACATCCGGACGTTGGGCGGCCCAGCAGCGAGCGGATCAGCCCGGCTTTTATGTGGAATGGGCCCTGGAGGGGGATGGACTGTATAAGGGAGATCGCATACTGGAGATCAATGGACGGCTGGTGACCAGCAAGACCAAAGAGGAGCTGCAGAAGCATGTGGGCAACTCCGGCAAATGCCAGATGGTTGTGCTGCGCAAGAAATCGGTGCCTATACCCCAGAAGCAGCTCGACCAGGAGAAGGAGAATAATATGCGACTACAGCATCGCATCTCCTACCTCGAGGAGCAGGTGCACGAGCTGCAGAATGTCAAGGAGCACGAGCAGCATCAACAGCAGCATCAACAGCTACATCAACAGCAGCAGCAGCAGCTGAGGCACCAGCCACAACAACAACAACAGCAGACAACCCAATCGAATAGTGCTCATGTGACCAGCATTAGCATTTCCTCGCCACCCTCCCCCTCGCCCACAACGACATCGTCGTCGGACAAGCCGCTAATCTTTCAGCGTGGCAATTATATCACCACCCTGGTTGGTGGCAAACCCATTGAGCTGGTGGGCGATGAGCTGCCGCCGGCACATGTCACCAAGACCCTGATCAAGGAGAACACTCACATTGATCTGCGCGAGCGTCTGCCCCATCATTCGCATCTCTATGCCATGCCCTCCAAGTCCCTGTCCGCCTCCAAGATATCCATCAACAGCGACTCCGCCTACATGCAGCAGCAGAAGCGCGACAAGGAGCGCCAACGCGAGCGTCACGAGCGCCAGCGGGACAGGGAGCGGGAACGGGAGCGAGAGCGACCCAGAGATGCACTGCAGCAACAGTTGCAGCAGCAGCTGCACAGAGACCATCTAAGGAGCACCCATGCACGCAGCGTGGAGCATCTCAATCATTACAATGGGTAAGCAGCAGTTATATTATATATATATACATATATATATATATCCAAAATCTAGTAAATATATATAGAGTAAATAGATATATGTATATACAGTGAGCGACAGCTCGAATAAAGCAGTGTTAAAGAAAAAACGTAATTGCCTGCCATAAGTCTAGGATGACGGTCGCCAAAACCCACTTGGACACATAATTCCGTCCGTCCGAGCCAAAAATGATGAATTTGGACTCATCACCAAATATGACTGTGTTCCAAAACTCCAGATCCTTGTCCAAGTGGGTTTTGGCGACGTCATCCTAGTCCCTTAATTTGGTGCGCTTATAAAGGACTTTTCCGTGGTGCTCGGGCATTTAAGTCATGTTTGCGCAGAACCATGCGCACAGTTTCCACACAGCACTTTTTCCCCATTTCATCCTGCACCTGTTGAGTTATTTTTGGAGTCGATAGCTTGGGATTTGCCCTTATTTTCCTGATGATCCTCCGATCCTCCTCTTCGGTAAAAAGCGGGTTTGGTGCCATTATGCCCTTGCCCTCAATCTAATTTGCGTCGACGAAGCGCCGAATGATGTTATACATGGTTAAGTTGCTCAGATTGACCATTTCAGCTATTTGGCGATGTGAATATCCGTTCTTGTGGTGTGCCAGGATGAGTTTCCGTTGTTCAATGGTAGTCCGTTTGTCCATAGTCCTTGTGGGCTTATTGAACTCGGGATGCAGGATATAACTAAACTGACTACGAAGTATTGATCTATTTATTCCGAAAATACTCAACTTTAGGTAAAAAATCCGGGTTCTATGGCTCCCAGGTGTCCACAATGTACCTGATCCAAATAAGCTGTCACCTAAAAATAGGCTAAATTTTTACATAATCCTACCTAGCAGGTGGGGAAACTTCAGTTTATGAGGGTCATCCATTCATATTGGTGGTTAATACATGTACCTACCATCGGTTTTTGGAATTTTTGAAAAATAATGAATAATTTGTTTATGGCAGGCAATTATGTTTTTTCTTTAACATTGCTTTATTCGAGCTGTCGCTCACTGTATATTATATATTACATTACTCATTCGATGCTTATTCCACCCACGCACAGCTTGGAACGTCGACGGGGGGATGTGTCACGGCAGAGCGAGGCTCAAACTCTGCGCGCTCGTCTGCCGAGCGATATGCGGAGCGTAAAATCACTCGACTTTGACAGCGAGAACGAATCGAAGCCGATGACGACAATGAGCATGACGACGTCGGCGGAATCGCGCACGAATCACGTGCGACCCACGCCGCCAAAGAAACCGTTGCGCCTCTCACTGCAACGCGCCCAGAGCCTGCAGACAGTCGAGCTGCATCCGTGCGCCGAGCACGATCGGAAGCGGCCCATGAAGCGGATGCATCACAATAGCAGCACCAGTGGCGGCTCCTCGCCAAGCGATGAGGGTCAGGGGCTTGGTCATGGCCATGGTGGATCTGTGGCGCTCATCGAGAACTGCAGCCCGATGCACACAGCCTCGCTGGGGCGCCACAAGCTCATCTGAGTTTGAGTGGGAAGTTTTCATAACGCATCTGGATTTTTAGGTTACAACTTGGTGGAAACTACACTTGCTCTCTTGAGTCAGTTAGTTTTCCGCCAAGAAACGGGCGAACATGTGCAAGATTGAATACCCTATCTATAATTATGATTACAATTGTGAATTTGCTCATACACGTAGAGTTCGACTTAAATATAACTGTTACACTTAATGTACTTACTTATCAGATATACATATATTGCTGTACTCTTAATTAGGGCTTGGCTACCATTTCGGCTTTATCATTATCACAAACTCGAGAGAATTGAAAGAATGTACACAAAATCTATTAGCACCAATTTTAATTTATGTAAATAAACGAGTTTTTGACATTTGAATCTTGGCATCTGTTTTCTCTTCTTATTATTTATTATTTTTTATTATTTCGAAGCATTTTTCAAAAGCGACCAGAGTGCCAAACCAAAACCCCGTAAGTATTATCCTAAGTTAACCGGTGAAAATTCAACATTTTTAAGAACGAGTATTTTTTATTTTATTTTATTTTCGCTAAAAGTATTTGGCTTGTAAAATGAAGTTGTGAATAAAGAACCGAAAACCAAAAATTATTTGAAAAAAATCATATTCTTTGCCTAAACACTTTTTAGATCAGAAAAGGAACTTCTTTCGGTTTGATTTTCATTCTGAGTCTTGGACTACTTAAAACAATGCCAAACCACCGAACTGAACTTTACCCAATTGCGCTCCATTCACGACGCATAATTACATACGATAAGTATTTGCATTAAACTCACGTTATGGGTATAATTAATAAATACCTGAAAGGTGGCAAATCTTGGCAAAGATATTCTCAAAACTGAGCAAGGAATATGAAATAGGGATTTACTGGGAAATTTTTAAACGTTTCGCTCATTATTTTAAAAATCTTTACAATAAATTTATCTTTAGTTATAATATAACAATATATATATTATACAATATCAATAAATATTCGATGGATGAATGGATGATGAATTTCAATTTTCTAGTGATTGTATAACATATTATAAAACCTGTTCGCCTATTGAAGGGTACATAAGTCATATAATCGGAATGATACTAGCTAATAGTTGCTTGAGGAGTAAGCATAATTGAGAGAAAGGAGACGCAACTCTTTTTACATTTTACATGAATTTAATATATTTATTCATATTGTGAAATATGTTATTTTCATGCGCTCAACTTTATAAAACCATAATATTAAGTAGATGTTGAAATTCATTAAACCATAAAATTCGAATCTGAAAATATAGCGTAATACTTCTCCCGTATATCCGCATTATTCACAATTTTGCAGGGATTGTATAACATATTAGCCATACTTAATTTAATTGTTTCCCTTATTAAAGTGTATATAAGCCAAGTGTCTTACAGTGAAACTTAAGAATTTAACCAAAATGAAATTCACTGTTTTAATCGTACTGGTCCTTGCGGTAGCTCAAGGAGTAAGTAGAAACAAACGTGACACAGAGTCTTTTGCATTTTACATGAATTGAAGATATTTATTCATCTTGTAAAATGTGCTATAAGTCATAGTTCAACTCTGTTAAACTTTAGAAAACCATAATATTCATTTATGATTATTTGATTTGAATTCTTTTAGAGCTGTGGAGAGATGGTGTTTAAAATCCCTCCAGAAGAACTGACAAGGAACTGAATCCATTAATTTTTCTCAAAATAGTGGGAGATCAAATCCTAATAATGGCACCAGAAGGCCATGGATAGATGTGGAAATGCATTAAACCAATTTGTGTTAATATTCGAATCGGAATAATAAAGTGTAACACTTCTCAACCATAAAAATCGATATGCGTACAATTATTAATATGCATTATTAATTAATATCTCAAATTGAATCTATATAGTTAGGGTGTATGCGATATATGTCTTCTCCTTCTTCTTCTCTTCGCATTATTTACAATTTTGTAGGGATTGTATAACATATTAGCCATACTTCATTTAATTGTTTCGCCTATTGAAGGGTATATAAGCCAAGTGTCTTACATTGAAATATAAGTTAAAAAAAAAAAAATGAAATTTAGTCTTTTAATCGTCCTGATTATTATGATCGATGCTGTTTCAGTAAGTAAAATAAGAAGAAATTAGAATCATAAATATTTATTCAGCTTGTGAAATATGTTATAAATCATAATTTCACTCCGTTGACCTTTAGAAAAGCATCACATTAATTTATATTTATTTGATTTTAATTCTCTTAGAGGTTGCCAAATCGGAAAACTACCCCAATGAGTTGATTGCATTAAACCAATATTTCTCAAAATAACGGTCGAAAAAATTCTGCTAATGGAAATGCATTAAACGAATTTATCTTAATATTCGAATCGAAAAATAAAGTGTAAAACTTCTCAACCATAAAAATAGATATGCGTACGTTTCTTAATTTGTGTTATTAATTAATATCTCAACTTGAAACAATTTAGTTAGGGTGTATGCGATATATGTCTTCTCCAAAAAGGAGCTATGCGAATGGTTACATATTACATAGATGAGATTCTATTCGAATTAGCAATGGGATAATAATATTGATATCGGACACTGATATTCATCAAAAATTGATGTGAACCCGATAGAAAACTTGTGGTCAATCATAAAAAGGAAGCTGAAAAATTCCTACAAACTTGTCCGTCTGAGTTCCCAAACTGCAGAAAACTGTCGTTAATCTATTAATACAGTGGTAAACGGAGTAATCTGTTAATTTGATATTAACGGTCATGCTTATTAAATTAAAATAAACGATATTATTGCGATATGAATTCAACTTGTACCAATGATGTGATCTGATTTAAAATACTTTTTTATTTTGTCATCTGTGAAACCGATTGGCATTTTAAATAGAATTAAAGTTAATTAAGTTACTTTCACAAAAGTACTTTTAGGGGATACTATTTTGAACTAAAAATACCTTCAGAGGTACTACTATAAAGGTTTGACGTACGATTTAATAGTGGTTTTGGTGGTAAGCTAATTTTATTTCCGCATTATTTACAATTTTGTAGGGATTGTATAACATATTAGCTATACTTAATTTAATTGTTTCGCCTATTGAAGGGTATATAAGCCAAGTGTCTTACATTGAAATATAAGTTTAAAAAAATAAACAAAATGAATTTAAGTCTTTTAATCGTCCTGATTGTTATATCTGGTGCTCTTGGAGTAAGTAAAATAAGAAGAAATTAAACACATCGCTTTTGCATTTTACATGAGTCATGAATATTTATTCAGCTTGTGAAATATGTTATACATCATAATTTCACTCCGTTGAACTTCAGAAAAGCATCACATTAATTTATATTTATTTGATTTTAATTATCTTAGGATATCTCAAAGCGGAAAACTACTAAAATAATGGGTTGAATGCATTAAACCAATATTTCTCAAAATAACGGTTGAAAAAATTGTGCTATTGGAAATGCATTAAACGAATTTATCTTAATATTCGAATCGGAAAATAAAGTGTAACACTTCTCAACAATAAAAAATCGATATGCGTACGTTTCTTAATATGTATTATTAATTAATTTCTCAACTTGAATCAATTTAGTTAGGGTGTATGCGATATATTGATATCGGACACTGATATACATCAAAACTTGATATGAACCCGATAGAAAACTGGTGGTCAATCATAAAAAGGAAGCTGAAAAATTCCTACAAACTTGTCCGTCAGAGTTCCCAAACTGCAGAAAACTGTCGTTAATCTATTAATACAGTGGTAATCGAAGTAATCTGTTAATTTGATATTATTGCGATATGAATTAATAATGGTCAACTTGTACCAATGATGTGATCTGATTTAAATTACTTTTTTTATTTTGTCACCTGTGAAAGCGATTGGCATTTTAAATAGTATTAAAGGTAAATAAGTTGCTTTCCCAAAAGTATTGTCAGGGGATACTATTTTGAACTAAAAATACCTTCAAAGGTACTACTATCAGAAAAAGGGTTGACGTACGATTTAATAGTGGTTTTGATGGTAAGCTAATTTTATTTCCGCATTATTTTAAAATCGAATATAATAATAGTGCCTGTGCTATCAGCTTTTTGATAGCTTTATTTGAATTAATAACACAATGTTAATCCGAAAAGTTAGCATGTTAATTCCCATATTAGCCATATTTAATTTAATTGTTTCGCCTATTGAAGGGTATATAAGCCAAGTGTTTCAAACCTAAGAATTAAACAAAATGAAATTTTCTCTTTTAATCATACTGGTCATACTTTTGGCAGCTCAGGCAGTAAGCAAATAAAAACAAAGAAGACAGCATTTTTTGCATATTATTTATTAATTTATGTTTATAAATTTTAATTCTCTTAGAGCTGTCGTAAACGTCGTGGACCCCGGAGAACCAAACTCGCAAAGATGGAAGAGCTAAAGGATTAAACACATTTTTCTCAAATGTCGAATTTAAATATATACAATTCTCTTACATAAAAGATTGATATAAATACCTCCAGAAAGTAATACTATCAGAAGAATGGTTGATTTACGAAAAACATTGTTGTTTTGATTGTAGCAAATTTTATTTCTGTATTATTTACAATTTTGCAGGGATTGTATAACATATTAGCCATACTTAATTTAATTGTTTCGACAATTGAAGGGTATATAAGCCAAGTGTCTTACAGTGAAACTTAAGAATTTAATCAAAATGAAATTGACTGTTTTAATCGTACTTGTCCTTGCGGTAGCTCAAGCAGTAAGTAAATTAAAAAATAAACCAGACACAGAGTTTTTGGCATTTTACATGAACTGAAGATATTTATTCATCTTGTAAAATATGCTAAAAGTCATAATTCAACTCTGTTAATCTTTAGAAAACCATAATATTCAATTATGATTATTTAATTTGAATTCTTTTAGAGCTCTGTCGAGATAAGGGTTAAAATCAATCCACTAGAAAAGTCAAAGAACTGAATCCATTAATTTTTCTCAAAATCCTACTAATGGCACCAGAAGGCCATGGATAGATGTGGAAATGCATTAAACCAATTTGTGTTAATATTCGAATCGGAAAATAAAGCGTAACACTTCTCAACCATAAAAATTGATTTGCATTATTGCATTATGCATTATTAATTAATATCTCAAATTGAAACTATTTAGTTAGGGTGTATGCGATATATGTCTTCTCCAAAAAGGAGCTATGCGAATGGTTACATATTACATAGATGAGATTCTATTCGAATTAGCAATGGGATAATAATATTGATATCGGACACTGATATTCATCAAAAATTGATGTGATCCCGATAGAAAACTTGTGGATAATCATAAAAGGGAAGCTGAAAAATTCCTACAAACTTTTCCGTCTGAGTTCCCAAACTGCAGAAAACTGTCGTTAATTTATTAACACAGTGCATACATATACAGCGCTTTGTCTGGTCGAGAATCGCTGAGCATACATACAAATATTTTATTGCTGGTTTTGGTAGTAAATTTGCATTTGTTAATGGCCGTGGCCAGACGTGCCCGGTTCTTAACACACAAAATATACACGTCTCTCTCAATGAAAAGCGATCATCAAGTGTTTTTCTATTGACTCTATTCCACATGTAAAAACAAAAAATATTTATATATACGTATATATATATAGATATATATTGAAACTAAACAGAAATGTATACTAAGTACGATATACACGATATCACATAAGACTGCCGTTATTGCCGCGCGTGTATCTGTATCTGTATCTGTATTTGTATCTCACTGACCAACTGTAACTGCAACAACTGCAAGCGCAATCTGCACACACCTCAACCTCAAGCTCATGTTAAACCAAAATAAACTATGTATAAAGAGAGCTATCGCTCGCTCGCCTCCATGTGCCAACTTACATATCTATATATATGAAGTGTTATTCCTCGTACTGCCATCCAAAATAATCTTACCAACAACAACCACAAGAACAACAAAAACTACTACTACAACTACAACAACCATCAACAACATTCAACTGCAACTTGGCAACAGTTCTCGGCTTTAGTTTGTAAGCTTTGTTTTTGTAAATCTTATAAACATGTTATTACTATTTTAAATATGTACTATTTGATATACATCGTAGGCTATGCGAAATGAAAAATTGAACAAATACTAAATTAAGATTTATCTTAGACAAACTAAACTTTGTTAAATATAAATCTGTTTACCTTTCACTTCGCACACCCTGTTAAGCTCACTTGTAATATTTTTATTGTGTTTGTCCTATGTTCTTTGGTTCCCATAACGCTTTAACCCCATACATATATCATCCAACAACAACAACACAACATTTATGTGCATTAATCAAACATACACTGTTCAAAATGAGACATTGATCATGTATGGGTAAAAGAAATGTACAGATGCAGTGGTGGTCGCTTGGAACTTAGAACTACTCAATTGAAGATGTGTTTGAATGATGAATATATTCATGATTTCAAATACAAAATAATATACATTTTTATTCATTTATTTTTCATATTCTATACTAATTTCTGTGCACCACAGTTATCATAAATTGGAAAGATTTAAATCTTTGTTGGTCAGAGCATAACTAAACTTAAATTAAGCTTATTCAATTATTTGGATGTTTGTACTAAACTAAAAATCAAAAAATGTAACGTGCTGTGATAGCTGAAAACCCATTGAAATAGCTTTATATGTATATTATCAAAGTTGTACTGTCGCTTTTAGATGCACACACAAATATATAATTACTATACATACATACATAAACGAAGTAATCTGTTAATTTGATATTATTGCGATATGAATTAATAAGGGTCAACTTGTACCAATGATGTGATCTGATTTAAAATACGTTTTTTATTTTGTCATCTGTGAAACCGATTGGCATTTTAAATAGAATTAAAGTTAATTAAGTTACTTTCACAAAAGTACTTTTAGGGGATACTATTTTGAACTAAAAATACCTTCAGAGGTACTACTATCAGAAAAAGGGTTGACGTACGATTTAATAGTGGTTTTGGTGGTAAGCTAATTTTATTTCCGCATTATTTACAATTTTGTAGGGATTGTATAACATATTAGCCATGCTTAATTTAATTGTTCCGCCTATTGAAGGGTATATAAGCCAAGTGTCTTACATTGAAATATAAGTTTAAAAAAATAAACAAAATGAATTTAAGTCTTTTAATCGTCCTGATTGTTATATCTGGTGCTCTTGGAGTAAGTAAAATAAGAAGAAATTAAACACATCGCTTTTGCATTTTACATGAGTCATGAATATTTATTCAGCTTGTGAAATATGTTATACATCATAATTTCACTCCGTTGAACTTCAGAAAAGCATCACATTAATTTATATTTATTTGATTTTAATTATCTTAGGATATCTCAAAGCGGAAAACTACTAAAAGAATGGGTTGAATGCATTAAACCAATATTTCTCAAAATAACGGTTGAAAAAATTGTGCTATTGGAAGTGCATTAAACGAATTTATCTTAATGTTCGAATCGGAAAATAAAGTGTAACACTTCTCAACCATAAAAAATCGATATGCGTACGTTTCTTAATTTGTGTTATTAATTAATATCTCAACTTGAAACAATTTAGTTAGAGTGTAGCCGATATACAGTGACTCACAGCTCAAACAGACCAGTGTTAGAGCAAAAAAGGAATTGCCTGCCATATGTGTTTGGGATTCAGCTCAGTATTGGATTGTAGCCACATATAATTCCGTCCGTCCGAGTCAAAAAAGTTGAATTTGGACTCATCTCCAAATATGACTGTGTTCCAAAACTCTAAATCCTTGTCCAAGTGGGTTTTGGCGACCGTCATCCTAGTCCCTTTATTTGATGCGCTTATAAAGGACTTTTTCAGTGGTACTCGGGCATTGAAGTCATGTTTGCGCAGGACCATGCGCACAGTTTCCACACAGCACTTTTTCCCAATTTCATCCTGCACCTGTTGAGTCATTTTTGGAGTCGATAGCTTGGGATTTGCTTTTATTTTCCTGAGGATCCTCCGCTCCTCCTCTTCGATGAAAATCGGGTTTGGTGCTATTCTGCCCTTGCCCTCAATTCGATTTGCGTCGACGAAGCGCCGAATGATGTTATACATGGTTGAGTTGCTCAGATTGACCATTTCAGCTATTTGGCGATGTGAATATCCGTTTTTGTGGTGTTCTACGATGAGTTTCCGTTGTTCAATGGTAGTCCGTTTGTCCATAGTCCTTGTTGGCTTATTGCACATGAGATGCAGGATATAACTAAACTGCCTACGAAGGACTGATCTATTTATTCCGAAAATACTCAAGTTTAGGTAAAAAAATCCGAGTTCTATGGCTCCCAGGTGTCCATAATGTACCTGTCCAAATAAGCTGTACACAAAAAATTGGGTACTTTTCTACATAATTCTACCAAGCACGTGGGGAAACCTCAGTTTATTATATATACGATACGATTGGCAAATAACATGGATGGAATTCTAGAAATACGCCCCCTATTCGCACTTATCGCTGTGGCAACAAAAAATTGGCATTAGAATAAAGATATTCATAGTGTACTGATAAAGTAGGTACTTTAAAGTATCTTTTTAATTTTATAATTTTGACATTTAAAATAGTATTAAAGGTAATGAAATTGAGTTTCCAAAAAGTATAGAATTGCTGGGGGTCGATATAAACAAAGCAAACCTCCAGACAGTACACCTGTATAAAGAATGGTTGACTTAAGAATATTTTGTTTTGGTTGTATGCATATTTTATTTCCGCATTATTTTAAATTTTGTAGGGATTGTATAACATATTAGCCATGCTTAATTTAATTGTTTCGCCTATTGAAGGGTATATAAGTCAAGTGCCTTACATTAAAACTTACGAATTGAAAAAAAAAAAAAAAATGAAAGCAACTGTATTAATCGTAGTGGTCCTGTTGGCAGCTCAAGGAGTAAGTAAAATAAAGTGCATTTCATATGAATTCAAGTTAATTATTCATATTGGGAAATATGTTTTAAGTGATAATTATAATTCCCTATTTGATTTGAAATCTTTCAGGCTTACGCAAGATGTTATGGTTGGTGCTTTAAAAATAAATAAAGTTCTCCTTTCTAGTAGGAGATATGATCCTACCAATGGCACTAGATGGCCATAGGTAGTTGTTGAAATGTATTTAATATAATTTTGTTAATTTTGTAATCATAAAATATAGCGCAGATAGACTTTGTTGATGTGCTTATGTTCATAAACATGTATTTATTAATATCTCAAAATCAAACAGTTAATTAAGGTCATACATTTATTTGAAAATTGCTATATATGCGATATATGCCGTTCTCCAAAAAAGAGCTATAGGATTAGCAAAATACATGGTATGTATACGGTATGTAGACGGTTTAAGTTTTTCTTTTTGTTTTGCACATTATTAAATATTTTTCTAGAATATGTATGTGTTCAGTTTATAGACATAATTGAGGTCAGCATACATTTACAAGAAACATCAAAGGTTACACACACGCTTGCATTTATAGATTTTTTTTGTATATGTATTGGTTTTAGTCTATTATTGTTCACCGCAAATTAATGGTAAACAATATTTATGCATATATATATTTATATATATATATATATATATTTATGAATACTGTGCTAGGAACTTGTGTACCTATTCAAAATTGAGCTTATAAAATGCTGCACGAGTTTTTCTCGCGAAACGGATTCACCTTCTGACTGGTAAATCCACTAAGTAGACAATCATCCGATTCGTGGTCTAACATATACTTCATCATTGCATTACATGCCTCCGACACCTGGACGCGTTGTATGCCACTCTCGCGACGCAGTTGCTCATTAATTGTGCGCTGCTGTTGCAAATTAGCAGCCATGATGTCCAAAACGGCAGTCTCGGCAAGACCTATGGTGAATGTCAACGAAAAATGCGATTGCTAGCGAATATGGGTGCAGCTGCAAAGAAATCACTCAAATTTAAAAACACTGCGTTTCTTCAACTTCTTCATCATACTTGATTTTACCTTTAGAAGCTTAATTTAGGCACAAGCTCGAGGATCTTGAAACACCGAAAAATCAATAGCGTTTGATTTGCTGCTGTTGAATGTACATATTATTAACGAGCTATCGATAACATTAATTTTCAGCAGCTGTTTTTCAAGAGCTGCCAACTTGGCGCAAATTTAAAGGCATTTTGAATTTTTTAACAGTTTTATTGAAGTTGCGATTTAACATTTGTTTTAATTGTACCAAAAATATATATTTATATATATATATATATATGTGGGCATAAATATATTTATTACGTAAGCATGCTACAAAAATGTAATTTATTATAATTATAATTAATGCAAATGTTTCGGAACTTACTCGGGCATTAAATCTGGTTGTGTTTCATTATTATTTTGAGCCTCTGTTGGATCTTTGGTGCTGGACTCCAACTGGGCCTGGGGCTTTTGAAACGCATTTGCCATTAGTAGAATATTCCTAGCGATACGCTGTTCATCTATACGCCTTTGAGCCGTATGCGTTCGCTTGTCCGCATTCTCCGACATACGCTGCTCGAGCGGTAAAATCGCTGCTGCCACGATGGGTTCCGGATTTGTCCAGATCTCGGTGCCGGGCGTTTCTTTGCCAGTTGTTGGCGAGAACGCGGGTCGTGCGGGTATTAAGGGTGAACGCACACAAACACTAAGAAACAAAACTTATTTATTTTTCGGCTTATTTAACAATTAGTCACACTCTAAATTCGTTTTAAAAACTTGATTTGTCAACGCAAATAGCAACAATTTTTTAATTTTGTAATTTCGGTATTTTTGCCGATTATGCGATCGGCGCGGCCCCAGGCTCGACACTTGCTGACTCATTGTCCTCGCTCGGTTTTAATCTAGAACGAGTTAAAAAGGAGACAGGAGACAGCAATGAGCCCAAGTGTCGCGCCCTCGATTTGGTTACCAGTGGATTGGTAGCTGCTACTCACTTGTTTACTTCCTCCAATTTTTTGAGCAAACGTTCGTTCTCCCGGCACACTATCTCCTGATCCCTGAGTATCGTTTCGCGTACCGTAAACAAATGATTATTCTCCTGCCGCAGAGATTCATTCTCGGCCATATAGAGTTTAACCAGCTCGGCCAGCTCGGTGCCATCGAGTTCGGGTAAACGCTGTAGATCCACTTTGGGCACGACTACGCTGCCATCGCCAGTGTTAACCCGCTCCAATTGCTGTTCGATTAGATTGCCAGCGTGATCATCAATCGGGGCTGCCTGATGATGCAGGTTCAGGGCCGCTTTCAGATGTTCATTCTCCATTTGCAACGCGTGTATGTCCCGCTTCAGGCTGAGTATGAGCGCCTCTCGCGGATCCATCATGATGACGGGCTTTGTCCGAATGCGCTTCGCACGGGATGCATAGCGCAGGGTATTCAAAGTCTCGGCATGATTATAATGTGCTGGCGAAACGCAGGCGATCATCAGCGTGACACCATTCCCGGCCAGACTATCGGCCAGCAACTTGGTCAACTGACTATCCCTGTAGGGAATGTGTCCCGATCTCCTCTTGTTATCACTCAGCGATGAGATGCAATAGCCCAGCACCATTAAGCTCTTGTTGATGTTGTTCGCCTCCTCCAGCGTTTTGCCCTCGCTCATCGTTTTCTTGGTCAACTCGCTGCCAGCCAAATCCACAAAGTTAATCTTGCCATGCTTGGAAAGAAAGACGCCGCCATCCGTTTGCTGATCCGATAATATGTGTACCGTTAGTATCGTATGCGAACGCGATGAATGATCATTCATCGCATGCGAGCCCACAGCACGATTTCGCATGCCTGCAAAATGTTAGGATTAAGTTGAAATTCGAAAAAAGAAATTTCTGCTGCAGTCTGAAGAAAATGTGTGTCGCCAGAGCGCCCATTAAAAAGCAACCCCATCACTTACCCTCCTCCAGGACAGCCAACAAATCGTCCAGTTCCTCACAGTCGACAGTGAATAGATTCTCCACAAAGAAACCGCCCGATTTCTTGGACCAACGTACGGCGAGTGGTTTGCGTGCACTTCCCGGATTGAGCAAATCGATTACCTGTTCATACAAAATGCATTTCAATTTCGTAAACCAATAATGGAATTAAGGCACCCCTTGGACTCCTTGGACTTGATCAAACAAATCATCTAAAATGCCATGCAAACTGCAGCTAAAGGGTTGGGAAGTGGCCACACTAAATAGAGGTCAATGCAATGCATGCCAGAGTTAATTGTGTGAGCAAATGCTATTTGTCAATTGTCGGAACCAATCAGTAATATTGCAAAACCATTTTAATTAAACATGCCATCAAATGGAACCGACTTACGTAGATATCAGATGATAAAAGAGCTATACGAGTCGAGGTTGCGATTTGCTTAAAACTTTACAGATATCGTAGAAAAGGTCAGTCTGTGGATATCTGTTGATAAGCCATGTGATATATGTATAACCTTTGACAATGAAAACATTTTAGATCACTGTAGCAGATATCATTCTTCAAATAAATTTGCTGACCTTAACTTAAATAGAGTTCTATCTGAATTTTAATCACAATTTTTCAATTTAAATAATTTAATTTACTTTTTACTTTTTGTGTCGACATTAAATAGAAAAATAAATCAATAATTTATATTACTATCATTTCCAAAAATGCTCAATTCAGTTATATTTTTGACCATTATTGTTGTAAAATAGTTGTTAATCACTCACCCGTTCATTGTAAATCTCCATAAAAGAAGCCTTGAGCACATAGTTGACATCCTTGCGATTCTTAATCAACTGGAAGAGATACAAAAACGAGCGGAAGATCAAACCATGACCAGGATCCTTTGGATTCGGCTTGCCCACAAACTGCAAATATAACCAAAGGTCAATCACATCAAATATCTTTTAACTGATATCAACTGAACCCAGCTCACCAAATCCGGTGGACCGGTCAATGTATGCGTCTTGCCGGAACCCGTTTGTCCATAGCAAAAGGCCGTGCAACTGAAGCCCTCGATGCCCATCTCAATGATGCGCTTTATGCCCGAATAGTCCAGTATATCCTCCTGAGTGGCGCCCGGCTCGAAGACCACATTATAGGTAAAAACTCGCACACTGTCTCGATTATGCGACCGCTTTGCACCCGTGTCATTACCCTCGATCTGACAGAAGGAGAGAGAAATATACTCAATATATATAAATATATGGAAAGTAAGGGATTTAGTTTTCGGGTCTTACAATGACTTGTCCATTGCCGGGAAACTGTAAAGTTGCTCCATGCCTGTCACGTTTCTCCTTGTCATTCAGAGGACGCACTCTGACCACTACATTGATATTATCCTCGGGCGTTGACGGCTCCTCGCTGCCCGTGCCCGTCGACTTGGAGGCCACAACTTCCAAGGTATCCGCACTGCCAATTCTGCGTAAGCCAAATGAATAACTCATTTATGTAAATATTAAGTGGAAATTAAGCAAAATGCGAAATTAACCCCTGCCAGCATTTAATATGTTAATTGAATCGATAAATGGATAAACAGCCTAGAAATTGGAAAGGAGACTATTAAGACTATAAGTTTGAACAGGTAATTCTGCTCTAGAGACTCCTTGACGTATCCTATGCACTGCTTCACATCCAACAGATGTGAGCCAACCAAATCCTCAAGTATTTCATCACAATATAGACGGAATGGGTTTAGTTCCTCACTGGACTCTTGAACTGCTCTAAGTCAGTTAGTACGTGGTATTTTGTGGTTGTTAATTCAATTTGATTTAACTATGAATGAATTTATATTTTTTTGATTTGTTATGGTCAACCATGCTAAAAGTGTTTGTTCCAATTCCCTTGAACTTGATGACGTTCCTCTGATTGAGGGGCCCTATAAATAGCCCAAGGTTAAGGGTGGACGCAGCCTAAACTATTGTTTTTGTTTTTGTTTTCTTTTTGAGTGGGTTTTTCTTCGTTTGCGTCGCACTTTTTGGCTTAATTGGTTTTTTGCTGGTGCTAGAAAAAAATTCCTGGCGTAGTTTCATATGATTAACAAGAAATATTTTCAATAGAATTTCGGAATTTTGGTTATTTCCATAATTTGTGTGAATGAAATTTGAATTGTAAGCAATTTAAATACTATGTGTGTGTGTGTGTGTGTGTGTGTGTGTGCTGTTCCAGCGAATTATTAAATCAATCGAAAATCAACAAATTGTTTATTTGACGAAGGCTGCGTATACGTAATATCGAAATTGTTTCAATCTTAATTAATTATCCATTAGCGCTGACATTTGACATATTCACGTAATTTGCTAAAAACTAATCCATTAATGATCAAAAATTGGACTCTCTTACCATACAACAAAAAAAAAATACAACAAGCACGAGGCATGTGTGTAAATATATTAATCGGGCACAGAACTTTGGATCTACGCCTCAGTTTGTGTGCACATCGTCAATATTTTACAAGGGGCAAACGTGGAAGCAGAAATTAGCACGAACACCTGGTAGACCTGGTATTCTTTCTACCCAAGCACTTTCTGGGCTAATAAGACAACCAAACGAAAGTTCAATCAACTTTCATCCACTTGAAATGGATGCTAAATACTTAATTAGCCAAGGTATTTCAGTCGAATACTTGTCTTCTAAGTAATTTCTTTACTCAACTAAAGGTAAAATATTTATTTATAAATATCGATTTCTTAATGGCCTACAATAATTGTTAGTTATACATTATACTTTTTAATAGGGGAAAAGTTTCCGCACAAAATATATAGTTTATTTTATTTTTTATATAAATCGATATAAATATATCACAGTTTATCACAATTTTCTACGGTTTAAAACTAGTTCTAAAGTTTAATAATTATGAATGAAAAAGTGTATAAATATATATAAATTCTAAAAGTTAATAATTAATAAATAATAAATGCGAAATATAGTAATTGTGCTCATTTAGCAAAAATATATCAATACTAGATCATTAAGATAGATTTGCTAAGTTGAAGTAATAATTATTTTATTACTCTAGTAGGCCATAATTCCCTCGATTTCTTGTTTAGTCACAAGCCACCAATTTGTTGAGCATTAGGGAAAATAGAGCAGTACTGACTAATTTATTGGGTGCTCCACATATGTGGTGTTTATAGGCACGTGCCTCGTACATGGACAAATTGACACCAGTAGCATTTGTTACTCTAATTGATCAGCAATATAGCATATATACATATAGTATATATATTCATGTAGTGTGCCCATTTGGTTATTATTGAGGGCGTCATAATTCTAAGATAATATACACGCTAATACGATTTAATTAATGACCGAGTCAATAGTTACTTGATTGACTTATATACATATATACATATATATAGATACACGTTTTATTATTCCCATGTGACAGAATAGGAAAAATTTAATTTTCCCCTTGATTAATATTCAGTGTAGACTTGTGCGCAGTTTGCATTTTTCAAAAATACTTCAGACCAGACATTAATATATCTACATATATCTATATCTACGTATGTCTATTATGGATTTTCTTTGGCATGCACAACACGATGGTTAGGTCATTGTTATAATTCTGTGGAGCGTGGAGCAACAGGGACATGTTCCGTTTCCAAATATAATCAAAGTTGACATTTCATTGCCTGGACTTCAGCATTACACGATATGGTTATTAGCAGACATGTAGCCATATAGATACTATAGGGAAACAAAAACGCGCCAATAAAAGTGAGAGTTGCACTTTATTGTTGATGTTTTCGTTTTTTTCTCTTTGTTCGTCCTGTCTCGTTGGCTCAATTGGTAGTCGTTATATTTTATTTGTTGTGCAAACAATGCAACAATAAAATCAACGATTTCAAGAAAATAAACATTAACCGACCATACAATATTTATATAGCGTGCAATCTCGACAAGACACACACTTACATCAGATGACAAATACCAATGTTAAGGTGCATGCTATCGACCAAGTCAATGTCCCTTTTGGGCATTCATTCATAATTCATTACTCGCTTTTTTTGTTGTCATAAAACACCTTTCACAGGTCAATGTTATAAAGATTTGAGAAAGGTGCGAAATCTAACCTAATAAGTAGCAATTCATTTTGGAGGTTGAGCTTGGAATTCATTTGTGCAAAACAATTTCTAGGAAAGAAAAAGATTTCAAGTCAATTTGAAAAAAATGCCTCATTTTGACAAACTAATGTTTAAGTAACAATCGACTAGTGATTAATAGACATTACGAAACTGGAAGTTAGAATTAATCATTTAAATTACCTCTTAGCACAAGTTCCATCAATTAACAAATTGTTCGACATGAGCTTAACTACAAACGAACTTAATCCGACAGGTCCTTAACCTTAAGTTCGACTGACTATATTACTTAGAAGACCATATAGTATATGGCTGTCTTTCAACTACTATCTGTATACAAACAGCAACAGCGCCTATCAAAACAGCTCTAGTGGCAAAGAAAAATATGTTACTTTCGCTCTCGATGCGGGTCAGGCAGGACTCAAAGGACTCGTCGGCTTCAATATGCTGGGTAATTACAAAATCGATTTATGTCGTGCTCGCTCAACCCCCATCAGAGAATTCCACAAATTGTTTAAATATAAAACTTGACCAATTGAGGGTACTACTATCTGTCCCACTATCCATCCGTCTTTCTGTCTCTCTGTCTGTCCGTCTATCTGTCCAGTTGATTGGCCGTCTTTTGGCTTATTGTGCGTGGTCATTATGCCTCGTGCCTTGTGGGTATTCCTATGATTCCAGGGTTCTCGTTTTTTCTTTTTTTAATGACACCTCATCAAGGGTTGGTAGCCCCTAGTCGCGTTATTAAGTAGTATTCTAGTTTTATTATTCAGCTCAGCAGGCAAATGGATTGCTGCATACATATATTTGTATACGTATGTATAAACAACAAATAACTTGCATAGTTGGTCACATTAATAATCTTATTAATATTTCCAACAGCATAGAACTGTTTCTCACAACTAATCAAAGTAAAAGTAATTTTGACCTTTAAAATATATCTGTTTTAACTAACAAAAATCTTAGCAGATGTTGCTTAAATATTCAATGGTGAAAATTAATAGTTTTTACAGTGAAATAAGGCTGATGGTGTTTAAATTACTTAAACGGCAATTCAAGGAGAATAAGTTAAAGACAACAATCGTGTATTATTTCAAAACAGGATCATAAGGAAAATAAATCTATATATGAGGTATGCCATAATTATATTTGATTTGTTTTGATTTGCAACACTAAGATATCCTTTGCTCAATAAGAGGAATAAACTTTCTTATAAAGAAATCGAAACAGAATCAGCTGAAAGGGAATTCGTAATGCAATTTTAGGTTTACGATTTAAATAAGTTATAGTTTAAGCAGTATTTCCAATATAATCCAAGAAAACGTATTGTTAAGAGTACAATTTTAAATCTGAGGAAATCAACATGTCTCCAAAAGGAAAATCGTTGTAGAACTTTAAAAAAGCATTAATTTTACTCATACTTGGGTTCTGCAGATTAAAATCTATTTAAGAATTTCTTCTTTAGGCAATCTTCACTGTTTTGGGGGTCAGCAAATATTATCGAGCTATTGATTACGGTGGGAAGCATCGCAGTGTTATAGTTTATTCTTACTCATTTTCACGGGAACGCAGAAAGTACGGCGTATTGCGTGAGCTGCCTCCTGTGCCACCGCCGCTGCTGCCACTGCCACCACCCTTTTGCGGACTAAAACGCCGCATGCCATTGGTCAAGCTGCGAGAACGTGGCATCCTCGATCCACTGCTGCTGCTGCCCGAGATCTGGTGACGCTCTTGCGTTGGCGTTGTTGCCTTGTTGCCGCCCGTTGTCCGTCTGCCACGTCCAGCTGCTGCACCTGCTGCAGCGGCTGCTCTGCCACGTGCCGTGACGCTATCGGCGCTACTGCCACCGCTGTTGTTTAGATGCGGCACGCTCGAGGCGCGTCGCACCATGTTGCCAAATAATTTCTAATCACAAGTCTCAATATTGTCACAGTATATTTTGTTGCCTCCTTCTGCCACATGGCAGACGCTCACACACGCACACGCACACACACACCCACACACACAGTCAGAGGGGCCAGGCAAATGCCGGGACGTTATAATAAATTCAAAAATAAATTTATCCGCAGGGAGCACAAGGATCGAACCGCGCGCAACGTCTACTCAACACGAACTGAGCAACTCAAGTTCACCAGCAGCGACATTATATATATTTATATATATATATATATATATGTAAATGGTGCCCAATCAGATTTATGGTAATTTTGTACTCACGCACACCTCGCCATGAAAATTGCCCACTGGCCGTCGCCTCGCTTTACCGTTACTCACCTGTAATTTGTGTGTGTGTTTGCATGTGTGTGTTGTGGTTGTTGCTTCGCTACTCGTCACTCGTTACTTTGCCACTCGCTACTTTTGTCGCCCGCCTTCGTCTGTGCAATTAAATCAACGCGCTGTTTTCGGTAAACAAAATTCAACACCTCCTCCCCAATGGCGGTTATGGTGGTTGTGTCCTTTTTCTACTCCTGCTGCCGTTTTTCCTGGTCTATGACGACCCCACACTGACCCTGGCCAGTGTGTGTGTGTGTGTGTATTGTGTTGCAGACGTTCGTGTTTCCATCAACATTTATAATATTGTCGTGCTTCACTTGCATTCGCTTTAGCATAATCATAATAAATGCAAAATATGCATTTTAGATATCGGATACATATTTTATAATACTTCCTTGAAGAGTATTAAACACAAGTGCAGTGAACGATTGCCAGTTTCATGTTATGACGGCATATATAGAAAAGAAAAGATCCAAATATGAATATTTGTTTAACTTTAACTGCATTTCACTTTAAGAGTAGTTCTGGAACTTCATCATTAGCAATGCATAGGTAGATATAGAGGCCTACATCTCAGCTCATACCTAATTCATAATATTTAAGAAAAACTCCCGCATCCAATTAAGAACAATTTAACTTGAATATGGTTCACTTACTGAATGTTTATTTCTCGCATCTCGACTGAAATTCGAATTTGATTTTTTTTTTTTATTACACATATATATAGCTAACGATAGTCAGTAATGTTTATCATAAGCATCATCAAAACTACTGATGCTGGGGTTGAGAATTAAATCTAAACGTTTAGATATAGATCTTGCATGAGCTAACTAATTACATATATATCTATATATAGAGTTTCATGCACATATTTACAAATTATATATATATAAATTGATATATATTCTATTAGATTACAAATATACGAATATACATTCATGTGTAATGGGTATTATGATAATAGACTACTATATTTAAAATTAACTTAGTTTACGCCTGGACTTTGAGCCTGGACTTCATATATATGTATATATATATAAATATATTTATTACTCCACACATATTCTAACTTTTCATTGTTTTTTTTTTATAGATTTCTTTTTTGGAATTCCGAAGTTGTGAAAACAACGAAAATTTTATTATTTTTTTTTTTAACATTTAATAAGCGTAATCCATTCTGTAGTGGGTGTTGTTGTTGTGTTTTTATGTTGTTTTTTATGTTACGGTTTAATATTTAGGATAAGTCGATAAGTAAATCTACAACTTTTCACTTGGCCTTCAGTTGGCCGGGATAGAGTCCCTCCGAGTATTTGGGCCGGCACTCGGCACAGAACCATTTGCCCTGCGGCGCAACCATAATTCCGACGCACTCGAAGTGAAACCACTCGATGAGACAGTTCTGTCCGTCGCAGGCAATCATTTCGGACACCTCGTCGTAGGGGCAGCGACAATAGCAGTATACCGATTCACCGTCACGCGCCAACCGAGCACCCGCCGGTGGCCTGATCGGATATCGAATATTGTTCGCCTTAAAGTATTGCAACGTTGCGAAATCCGGATTGGGCAGCAGCGCTGGCGGTATGGGTTGATTGAAAGCCGTCGTTGCTGGCGGTGGTGGTGGCGCTGGCAACGATAGGATTGGGGCTGTTTGCAATGCATGCGTCATGGATGATGATGATTGTGGTGCTCGCGTTGTTGTCGGCGTTGATTGCAAACTGGTTACATTTATTTCGGCATCATCATCGGAGCTGCTATCGCTGCTGTCGCTGTTTATGGCGCTCGCAGCGGGCAACAGAGCGGGTCGTATTTTCAGTGTGGGTATCGGTGGCAATGGTGGCGGCGTCGGCTGCTGCTTGGCCAGCATCATCGCTGGAGTCGCTTTTTGCTTGACACGTTTCGCTGCACGTCGACCACCACCAGATCCAGCGGTGAGCGGTGTGCGTTTGGGGCGCTTCCGTCCGCTGCCATTGCTGTGCTGATGCGAGGAGTTGTGATGAGGCGTCTGCTGATGCGGCATCTGCGGATGAAGTTGTGGCGTCTGCTGTAGCTGCTGTTGGTGATGATGATGATGATGATGATGGTCGGCGGCAGCAGCATTGTGATTATTGCTGCTACGATTGCGCTGCTGTTTCGGCGGCGTCGGCAGATCCTCCTTGGCCCAGGTGAGTTGTGGCGGCGGCTGTGGCTTGATCAACTGCATGCCCACCTGCAACGGTGGCGCCAGCACCGTACTCATATTTTCATCCTCGCTGGTATAGCCATAGAATTTGTTGGGGCGTCGTGTGCGCTTGGAGCGCTTCAGTTGACCATCGGCATCGGAGCAGCTGCTGCCTTCGCTCATTCGCGGCTGCCAGCTGGGTCTATGTGTGATCGGTATGATAGGCGAGGATTCGGGCAGCAGTTGATGATGCAGTGGTTGCTGGTGCTGCTGCAGTTGCGGCGTTGATGCAGCAGCCATTTCTATTTGCGGCAGTAACGATTCCGTCATCAACTTGGCCTGGTTCGTCGACGTGGATCTGCAAGTAGATTTGCGTTCACGTTTTTTCTTCTTGTTCTTGCTGACACGTTCACGACGATCCTTATCCGCATAGGCGGCTGCATCCTCGGGCAGAGATGGCGTCGACGGCCGACTATTCTCCACAATCTGATAATTGTTGCCGGCGCCCAGATACTGTAGTTGGCTTGAAATCTCCTCGGCCAGACGCTTGTCACTCAATTCCCTGGCCATTTTTTGGGGATGGGCATCGTAGAATTCCTCATCCGTATCGGAAACAGCCGTATCGAAATCGGATTCATTGTATAATGGCGCTTGTGGCGTGGGCGTTACGGGGCGTGGCTCTACTCGCTCACTGACAGAGGTCACATTTACATATTCCTCGCTGTTGTTGTTATTATTATTGTTGCTACTGCTGTTGTTGTTGTTGCTGTTGCTGTTAGACGCGGAGATGCGTTCGTTGCTCTTCTTTTGGGCGGGCGATTCATTGTCCGAGTCATCGTCGCTGGAGCTGCTACCGCTGGAACTGCAACTGCAATTCGAGCCACAGGAGCAACTGGAGCTATCGGAATCCGAATTTGAACTGGAGCTGCTGGAGCTATCGCTGTCGCTGGAGGCGGCAGTGCCTCGTTTGTTCGCCTTCGCTGCCTTACCATGCGACGACAGCTTGCGTGGCGAGGACGGTGACGGTGGCGTAGCCTGTGGCGTTGGCGGCGGCGTACGTTGCATTTTACAGTAATCATGATCGGAGATGATCACATGCAACTTAACCGGACGCAACTCCTCGTCAGTGGCCATGTTCTCTTGCTCTACCTTGGACTTGTACTCCTCCGTCTCGTTTTCTATTTTCGTCGGCGACTGCAGTTGCTCCAGCTCCACTTTGAGTTGCTCAGTATCTAGCAACTCCTGCTTTGGCTGCACCTTAGCCAGCTCCTCGCTATCACTCTCCGATGCTGGGGAGAGCATTACCCGCGGCATATCGAGATCATCGACAGAGGCGCGCATGGGCAGCGTCATTGCCTGCTGGGTGTCATGCTGTGTGCCCGTGCTGCGCGGTGCATCCGAATCGCTGTCATCGCTGCTATCCGATTCGGAGAGATTGGGCGCAATGAGATTTAGATCCTCCAGTGATGCCTTGTTACGATTGTTCTTCTTGCGTCGCTTGCGAGGCGTTGCCTGCTGCTGCTGTTCCGTTTGCTCCGCCAAATGTGGCTGTATTTTATCTTTTGCGGCATCCACTTGATGCTGCTCCTCTGCCTCCTGCTTGGGTGAGGACAACTCGGTTTTAAGCTGCGCCAGTTGCGCATTGGGCTGCAGTTCGGAAGATGTGCGTCGCGAGTTCTGCGTCTCCTGCTGCAGCTGCTGCTCCTCATCTTTGATCACTCGTTTCTGGTCATCGAACTCTTTGGCCGATGTCGTTGCTGCTTCTTCGATGGCATGCGTAGCGGCATGCTTGAGGAGCAGCTTGCGCGAAACAAACTTCTCGTCGCACTGCTCCTCATTGCAGGCATAACGAAAATCACCCAGATGTTGACGCTTGTGCACCTCCAGATAGATGGCTTTGCTGAACGTGAACTGGCAATGCTCGCAAACGAATTGCGAAGCCGGCACACAGAAATGGTAGACGTGACGCCAGCGTTTCTGCAGGCAACGCTTGCAGCTGGCACTCTCAGTGCCATGCTTCCAAAACAGATGCTTGGAGATGTCCTGTTTGTTGCGATACGAGATGCCGCAACGATAGCACAGATGAAATAACTTGTGCTTCCACACATGCGCCGACAACTTGGCCTGCGTATGGCAATCCTCCAGGCAGGTATCACACGCCTGATGCTTTTTCCGCAGGTGCACCATCAGACGGAAGGCGCTCGGCAAGGGTGCCCTTTCGCACAAACAGCAACGGAATTGCACCTCAAACGGGTATAAGGTGGCTACACCCGGACAAATGTGACACAGCAGTTCGCTGAAGCTAAGGAATTTCAAGTCGCACATCCCACAGGTAATGTCCGCTTTGATGTGCAGTCGTCGATTGTGAGTATAGAGCTCCTTGTGGGTGGCGGTCACATAGCGGCACGGAAAGCACTCGTATTGCCGCTCATTGAAGGGCTGAGCAAAGCGTCCGCCATCCACACTGCAACAGCTGACCGCATTCATGTAGTGGCCGCCATCCTCTAAAGCAGGCAAATAGCTCTTTAGACGCATCACAATGGTCTCCGCATGCAACTCCTCGGCGGTGATGCTATCGACGGTCGCCGTGAAACGATGCATGGCAATCAGATGCAGCACCAGTTGGCGGGCACTGACAGCGATGCGTCGCACATGATTGCAATACAAACAGTAAGGATAAACAGCTGTCAGGCAGAGGCGCACAAAGTCAACCATTTCGAATTTATCCAGCGGTCTATCGAGCTGCAGATCGAGCGTTAAAGTATCCACTCCGGCCACCTTAATGCCATCGGCTGGTGGCGTTGCAGGTGTTTCCATTTGAGGGGTTTGGGGTTGCTTTTCCTCCTTCTCCTCCTCCTCCTCGTCCTCCTGCTCCTCATCGAGTGTTTGCTGCTGTTGCTGCTGCTCCTTATTTAGACTGTCATCCAAGTCCATGCACTCGCTGCCCAGCGTATCGCGTCGCTGCAGCGCTGCAGTTGGGGATGCAGTTGGCTCATCCGACTGTTTCTGTTCCCGTTTCCTTGGCACATGCGTCTCATCCTCGTCGTCATTGATGTGGTGGTGATTGTTGTGTGGCGATGCGGGCGGCGTCAATGACCAGCGACGTCGCTGCTGCTTGACTTCAGCAGTGGGTAAGAGTTGCTGCTCCGCTGCCTGCTGCTGTTGTTGTTGCTGCTGCTGCAGCTGCTCCAGTTGTTGCTGCTGCTGATGCTCCAGTTGCTGTTGTTGCTGCAGCTGCTCCAGTTGCTGTTGTTGCTGAAGATGCCCCAGTTGGTGTTGTTGTTGCAGCTGCTCCAGTTGCTGTTGTTGTTGCTGCAGCTGCTGCAGCATCTCCAGATCCTGTTGTTGCTGCAGCTGTTCCAGCTGGTGTTGTTGCTGCAGCTGTTCCAGCTGTAGTTGTTGCTGCAGCTTCCTTTTGACCACCTTTATAGCCATGCTCTCAATGTCCAGTTTAGTGCGCTCAAATTCGGCATATACCTGCGGCAACTTTGACGCCGGTGAATCCTCATCGTCCGCATCCTCCGGTGAAATATGGGCGGGCATGTGCGTTGCCTCCAAAACTGTTGATGCCGTTTCGGTGGCCGTTTCCGTATCATCGGATTGTGATGAGAAGCGTTCTTGTTGCTGCTGTTGTTGCTGCTGCAATGCATCCACTGTAAGCAGTGTTGCAGTTTCTTCTACTCCTCCAGCTGCTGCCACTGCTGCTGTTGTCGTTGACAACTCATCGTTTTCATCGTCCTCGGTGTCCGTGCTACTGAGCGCTGCATCCACCGATTTTTGAAACTCTTTGGGCACACGCAACATTATCTTGGGCACGACTAGTCGTGGGGGCACCGCTTCCTCTCGTGGGGCATCTTCAATTGGCGCTGGAACTGTATTAAATTGATTAGTTGTTGCAATTTTTACCAGACGAGCCCACCACAAAATCGTACAAAATTCTTTAAATATATCTAAATTATAGCTATAAAGTCATCAAAAAAAAAGCATATATCATACATCCATCAATCAATCAATCAGTCAGTCGGTCCATCATTCAATAGTCATTCATTCAATCATTGCCTTGTAAGTCAATCTTTCACTGCTAATCTTGCACCATTTTCACTGACTGGCTGCCGAAATGATTAATCAGTTAATCGCTCAATCAATCATTCAATCAGTGAATCTAATAAAATGCGTCAGCTGAAACACTACACAGACGACTGCTAGGGCAAGTCACCTGTCTATATAAATAAATAAATAAATATATATATATATATATATGAAGATAACAATACCCTGATAACTAACGTCATTGTAGCAATAAATATACAATGAAATCGGTTATTATTTTTTCTTTTCTTTTTTTCGTACGCTTTTTTGTTGATTTTAGTATTTAAGTGGGATTCACTTACTGTTATTCTCAATCAATATCGCTAGCTGCTGATGGGTTAGCTCCTGCTCCATGGCAGAGTTGCCTGACTCCGGCAACTGTTGCTGTTGTTGTGGTGGCAACTTATCCAGAAGGTGCTTGCTTGTGGAGGGTCTTCGCTTCCGTTTCACTGGCGTTATCTTTTTGCGACTGGAGCTGCTGTTGCTGTTGGCAACGTTCTTGCTGTTGCTGCCATTTTTGCAACCATTGGCATGGCTACCCTTGAGGCCGCACAACGTGCACGGCTGCATTAGTTCGGCACAATCGTGCTCATCGAACTGGGCGCCAAGCCCGAAACTAGTCTGACAAGTACAGCAGACCAAATAACGGGCTCGATCCTCTTGCGCCTGCAGCGTACTCCACTCCTCCACTTTGGCAAAGTGCCGCTGATCCATGTCATGTTTGTTCTCCAGATGCAGCGATAGCTTCTCCACGCTGGTAAATGTATGCGAACAATAGAAGCAGATATAGCGCTGATGCACCTCGCGCATATGCACAAAAAATTGCCAACATGGATGGGTAGTTCGGCAGCGTAGGCAACGAAACATACGTTCCTTAGGTACAGCTGGAATTGGAGCAACTGCTGTTGCATCTGTTGTTGTTGTTGTTGTTGCTGCTGTTGTTGTTTTTGTTGTTGTTGCTGTTGTTGTTGCTGTTGTTGTTGCTGTTGTTGTTGCTGCTGCTGTTGCATCTGTTGTTGGTGCTGCTACATCTGTTGTTGTTGTTACTGCTGCTGCATCTGTTGCTGTTGTTTCTGTTACTACTGCTGCTGTTGCATCTGTTGCTGCAGCTGCTTTACACACTTCGTGATGCGCATTTAGCTGCTGGAAATTATCAAAGCTTTGCGCATTGCACTTGTAACAACTGAGAGACTGTGAAACGTCGCTGTTATTTGGCACTGGTCCTTGTAGTCGCTGCAACAGCAGCGATGATTGCTGATCCTGCTGATCATGTTGCTCCTGCTCCACGCACTGCTTTTTATTGTTGTTGCTGTTGCTATCGCTGTTGTTGCTATCGCTGTCATTGCAATCGCTGTTGTTGCTCCCGCTGCGCCTGCGCTTTGATGCAAGCAACAATTGCTGTTCCTCCAGCTGCTGCTGCTGCTGCTCCAGCTGCTGCTTGGTGTTCTGTTCGCTCTCTGGATGATCAATGACCAGCTGCTGTGATGTGGAGCTAACTGTGCTGCTGCTGGTGCTGCTAATGCGGCTACTTCGTCGACTCAAGTTTGTTGTTCGCTGCTGCTGCTGCTCCAGCTGCTGTTGCTCCTCCTCCTTTTCTATCACAGACAATTGCAATGCCTCCGGCTCCTGTTGCTCCGACTCCGACTCCGGCTCTTCCAATGCTGCATGTGCGCCATTTATTTTCACTGGTTGCGTTGTTGCCTTAATATCAACCAAATTATCACTTGGCTCAGTTGCTGCATCCATTTGGCAATCATCATCATTCTGTTCCCTTTCTTCTTCCACCTCCGAATCGGACTCAATCTTAATGGTCTCCACTGGTGTTCGATGCTCAATTTTAGGCATTTGATTATCGCTGCCCGGCGAGGAGGATTCATCAGATTGTATGCTGGCGGGCGAAAGATCATTGATCTTATAAGCTGGAGATGTTGTCGCTGATGTTGTTGCTTCTTCTTCTTCTTCTTCTACTGATGCATCTTCTACCGATGGTTCTTCTACTGATGCTTCTTCTTCCACTTCTGCTGTTTCTCCTTCTTCTTCTGCTCCTGCTGCAGTTGATGTTCGCTCAGTTTCCTTTGCAGCAACTTCATCGTCATTGAATTCGTAGACGGGCGTTGAAGCATTCTCCATGCCGGCTCCTCGCGATGTTTCTTCGATTTTAATATCTTGCGAGATGTTTAACGCAGGTGATGATGTTGACGATGCTGCTGCTCTTGCTGCTGATGCTGATGACAATGCTCGTTCTCGTCTGGGCAACACATTTATCGTGGGTGAAACATCTTCCTCATCTTGTGATAAACTCTCGTCATCGACTCGAAGCACAGGCGACGAAATATCTTCCATCACTTTTTCCTCATCAATTTTCATGGCAGGTGAACTGCTTGACGCCTCACCATTTTTGGCATCATCTAGTGAAGATGATTCCTTCCCAGGCGGAGTGGAGCATTCATCATCATCATCATCATCAATGTTAATCGTTGGAAACGGACTCTCCTCTTGAACTTTTATTCCGTCAGTTTCTTGTGACGAACTTTCCTCTTTTTTGATATCCATAGCAGATGGCGAACATATTCCTGAAGACGATTCTTTGCCAGAATCATCATCGTCCTTAGCATGATCTATTTTAATCGGGTGTAAAGTACACTTTTCCTTGATTTTAATGTGAATTGGTGATTTTTTGCCAATATGCGATGTGGTCGGCGCGGATTCATTTTCATCCACGCACTCTTCGTTCGCAGCACTTTCATCAGCTGGCAATAGTCTATTAGCTGCTGAAGCAGTTGCATCAGCAATGATCTCTTTATCCGCCAAGATTTTCTCTTTGCCATTTTCTAACGTCTGATTCTGATCCTTGTTCAACATCAGCAGATCTGCCGCAGATTTGCTGCTGCTACTATTGTTAGAGGAGGAATGCGACTGGAAGGAAGCAACATTGTTATATTCTTCAAAGTCATCCTCCTCGCTCGGTGTCGGCGTTGTTTCCGTATCGCCCGCATGGGGCTCAATTTGAGGGGTACTCTTTGTTTGTTGCTTTTGCTGATCCAGTGTTTTTATCATCTTTTTGCATTTATGCGCTGCCATGACAACAATAACAGAGAGGAAAACATAACAAGCGTTACAATTTATATTATCGATAAATGTTGTCAACCGATTAATTTTGATTACCTTTGCATGCCGTACACCGACTTTGTGTTTGTGTTGTTTATCGTTCTTCTCCTCTTTGAAGCTGCAACTGAAAAGAAAAAAAAAACGTAATATTTTATTTAAGTTGGTTATTCCGGCGCTGGGCGATAAAAACAGCAAACAGGAAATGACAACAGCAAAACCTAAGGGAAACAACAACAAATTCCAATTCTTTAATTTCATTTTCGCCAGCCCTGGAGCCGAACGAATTGCGCACGCAAGGCAAGCGCTGATAATTGAAAATACCAAAATAAATTGCGCAAAAAATGTGATGCGGAGGCGCAGGCGGAAGCGATGGGTAAACCAAAAAAGCAAAAGCAAAACTTTTGTCTATAAATAAATTAGCAAAACTTTAAATTGTATGGTGGAAAATTAATATACATGCAATCGCAATGAGATTTTGTTGTTCTTCATTTATTTTTTTTTTCTACGTATAATTATGCACGCGTCTCTCTTACCTGCTCGCAGGGGCGGACACGCAGCAAGATATTTACGCGCGCAAAACAGAGAGAGAGGAGTGAAACACAACCGACGGCACGGACGCTCGCTGCACAACTGAGCGAGACACTGGCAATGGAGCGCCCAGCGGAGCGGCGACCGCGCGTTTTATTTTCTATTTTTTTTTCGTTTTTCTTTTGTGAACAAGAACAACACCCCTCGTCTACGTCCCGAGGATGGATGGATTGGCCAGACGTCTGAGGCAGCAGCGCTTATACAATTTTTTGTTTTATTTTCTAATATATTTGCGCATTTTGCTGCGTCATAAGTCGGACCAAAATTTCACAATAATTCCTATTTTTACAAAGCGCACTTGATATATGTTTCACTGAATTGAGAAACAATATATTTTATTTTTTTTTTTTTTGCACGTCTCACTTTGCGCTGTGCGTTTTTTTTCGTTGCTTAGTTGGGGTTTGCGTATGCTTGATTGTTGCTCACTATTTCCTAAATCTAGGGTTTGAGCCATTGGCAATACTCGGCACGCACTTTCAGTATTGTATATGGCTGGTATATTTACTATTATTGTAGCTTAAATAACGCGTTTGAAAAATTTTTTAACAATTTTATCGACGTTCGCAGCCATTGAACACGCGCAGTAGCCTAGCGATGTACAATGCATCGATAACAGCATGCTGCAATGACTGTCTACAGAAATCAACCCTGTAAGCGTCTGCAAGCAACGCTGCTGCACGAGTTTTTACAGTTCAGTGGTAATAACAATTTGACAGCTCTTTCCGTTTCCTTTTTCGTGCGCCGTCATCATGAGAGCCAAGGGATTGGTTAGTATTCACTAAAAAAATAAACAAAAACTGATACAAATTGTGTTAAAAATGTGTGCAGCAAACAGTTACACAAAGTGGCCAACCAGTGCAATTGATAGAATACGAGGAAATGGCTAGCAATTGTGAGAAAATCGTCAAAACCCCAATCTGACAGTTGCCGAGTGGAAAAAAATGCGACTTTCATGAGTAGTTTAATTAAAGCAGCTTAAACTTTAATAAGAAGTCTCACTAATGACAGCTTGCTTAAAGAGTGACTAGCTTTAAATAAGCTTAAACTACACTTTTAGGCACTTAATGGGCAGCTATAAACCTAACCTATAAAAAACAACAACAAGCTGGAAATGGACAATTAATATATTTATATTTAAATTGCAGTTGAAGGAATACGAGGTCGTTGGCCGCAAGCTGCCAAGCGAGAAGGAGCCACAGACACCTCTGTACAAGATGCGCATCTTTGCACCCGATAATATTGTGGCCAAATCTCGCTTCTGGTACTTTTTGCGCCAACTGAAGAAGTTCAAGAAGACGACCGGCGAAATTGTGTCCCTGAAACAGGTGTACGAAACATCGCCAATTAAGATCAAGAATTTTGGCATCTGGTTGCGCTACGATTCGCGTTCGGGCACCCACAACATGTACAGGGAGTACAGGGATTTGACCGTTGGCGGTGCCGTTACACAGTGCTACCGGGACATGGGCGCACGTCATCGTGCCCGTGCCCATTCCATTCAGATCATCAAGGTGGAATCGATTGCCGCAGCAAAGACGCGCCGTGTGCACGTCAAGCAGTTCCACGATTCGACCATCAAGTTCCCGCTGGTGCAGCGCGTCCACCACAAGGGCAACAGGAAACTGTTCTCGTACAGAAAGCCAAGGACCTACTTCCAGTAAGGAGCAGGACGATCACAAAATAATCCTGTTCGTTGTGGAATTAACGCACTGGGTTTTGTGGTTTTCAAATTCTTTCTTAAGTGATTCTTTCAATAAAATGAGTACGTTGAAGAGTAAATGCATTCACTTTCAATTAATTAATACTTAATAGACAGTTGAATATTTATACATTTTATTCAAGAAAAATATTTGTGCTATTTATACCGGTCAAAAAGTCAGCAACATTTTATTGGAAATTAGTTTATAAAAACTTTTGCTAAATGTGGTTTAATAAGAATATAGGGAAACAATATTAAAAATCATCAAATAGATTTTATTTATTAATTGTAATTTATAGCTTGTATCTATCAGAGTTGCAAAACGCTTTGCGGAAAAAGGTTTATAAAAAGGGTTGGCAGTCAAATTTTGATGAAAATTAATTGTTTAAAGATTTGACGTATAAGTCGAAATACGGTATAACAATAATATAGGGTAACAGCATTAAAAATATCGAAATTTGCTTATTACTGCTGCTTTTAACTTTTTTCCAGCATTTGAACTTAAAATAGTTCAAATTGAACAAGAAACATATGGTCTTATGGGTGACCATTTACAGTATTGAAAATACCAAAACTGTTAGTTAACATTTACGGGCAGCAAGCTGATTGCATAGTAAATAATGTTGCTGTTGCAATAGACGGTCACACTTTGGTGCAATCAATAAACTTTTATTTTCGCAGCTGCGTTTTTGGTGTTTTGGTTTCTTTTGTTGAACTGCAGCTGAGCAAATTACATCATTGCATAGTTCAGGGTCCAGTGACAAAAGAACCAACACACATAACACAATGGCAACCGATCGTCGGCTAGAATATGAAACCGAACGGTATTCGACGTTCCTCGAGTGGCCCACAAATGCACCCGTCCAAGTCGGAGATCTGGTGAAGAATGGTTTCTTTGCAACGGGCAATTGGCTGGAGGCGGAATGCAATTGGTGTCACATACGCATCGATCATTGGGAGTATGGTGATCAGGTCGGCGAACGACATCGTCGCGCTTCACCCATCTGTTCCATGGTGCTGGCGCCGGGCCACTGTGGCAATGTGCCCGTGGAGCCAGCTACTGGTCAACAGCAGCAGCAGTCGAGCGACTGCGAGGGTAACTGCGTTGTCGATGGCGGCACAGCAGCAGCAACAACTCAGCAGGGACGGACAACAACACCGGATCTGCTCATCGAGGCAAATCGCCTGGAAACGTTCAAGGATTGGCCAGTTTGTATATGAAGCTTACAGCGGAGATGGAAGCGCTTCATGTTGCATTACGCATCCACCTCAAGTTTATATTTGGCAGAAAGTTTCCCTAAACTCATCCTTCTTGCAGAATCCGAATATAACGCCTCGGGATTTGGCAAAAGCTGGCTTCTACTATCTGAATCAGTCGGATCATGTGAGATGCGTGTGGTGCAACGGCGTCATTGCCAAATGGGAGAAGAACGACAATGCCTTCGACGAGCATCGACGCTTCTTTCCCAATTGTCCGCGCGTCCAAATGGGTCCACTCATCCAGTTCGCCGGCAGTGATCTCGAGGAGCTGGGCATACAGCCCACATCGTTGCCACATCGACCCAAATACTCGTGCATGGAGTCGCGATTGCGCACGTTTCGCGATTGGCCCATCGTAGACATACAGCCTGCGGAGCCGTTGGCCCAGGCAGGTCTCTACTACCAGAAGATCGATGATCAGGTGCGTTGCTTCCATTGCAACATCGGGCTACGCTCCTGGCAAAAGGAAGATGAGCCGTGGCACGAGCACGCGAAATGGTCGCCCAAATGTCAATTTGTGTTGCTCGCCAAGGGACCGAATTTTGTGCGACAAGTGCGTGAAACGGCCGCAGCAACGCCAACCACAGCGGCCACAGCGCCACAGCTTCCGACGAGCATTGGCAGTGCCATGTGCACGGAGCCCGTTCGCCAGGCCTTGGTCCTCGGCATTGATGTGGGCGTGGTGCGTCAGACTATGGTACGTAAGCTGTCCAATTCGGGTTGTGCCTACGACACGCTGGATGATCTGCTTCATGCAATATTCGATGATGCTGGTGGCTCCAGTGCAGCACTGGAGGTTACCGAACCAACAACAATGGAACCAACAGCACCCCTTGAGGATTGCTCGGCGACGACAAGCAAAGCGGCCGCCTTGGAGACGACACCATTGACACCAACAACAACACCATCAACAACACCATCAACACCCATTGTTGCCACAGCTCCGCCACTACCAACGGCTTTGGACAACAGCTCGCAGCCCAATGGCAATCTGTCGCTGGAGGAGGAGAATCGTCTGCTGAAGGATGCGCGCCTCTGCAAGGTCTGCCTCGACGAGGAAGTCGGCGTTGTTTTCCTGCCCTGCGGACACTTGGGTGAGTCTGTGGACACAACACCATATTCAGCGATCTTAATTATATTTTAATTCTTGGATGTAGCCACCTGCAATCAGTGCGCGCCCAGCGTCGCCAATTGTCCGATGTGCCGGGCGCCCATCAAAGGATTTGTGCGCACTTTTCTCTCTTGAAGCAACTGGGAGGCAACTGCTCCTCCTCCATATATCTATATCTATATCTATATCTATATATATATACTGCATGTTGATGGATCATAGCATAATTCCTATTATCTACTTTGTACTTGGAACGCCTGAGCCAAAGTTAAGCGCTGGGCGGTGGGCGTGACGTCTCCATCAGCTGTTTATCGTTTACTAACTGATGGCGTTCGCAATTCAAAATGTTACTAACTTTTCTCTCAGTGTGTCTAAGCTTATTATGCGAAGGTGTTTTTTTTTATACCTAAACCGAATCAACTGTTTACTGTTTAAATAGTGCAAAAACAACAAAAACCAAAAATACCCTTGCAGTTGGAGGCAGAATTGAAGAGTTAACTCGTAGATAATCTACAAATTGTTCAGTTTATTTTTGAAAATTTTAAGCATTTGAATTGAATGATTCATTTTAATGTCTTTTCTGGCAACCCAAATGTTTCAGTTAGTTTTAACATTTTTAAGCGAATAACAAATGCTTAAAATTGCATCATCAACTTGAATAACTTTTTGTTTTTTGGAAATTAAAATTATCAGCGGATTTGCAAAAATTTCATTTAATTGAGTATTAGTTCTTGTTATTCCTGGATCAATGAAAAAATATTTTAATCAAATCGACATTAAATAGTTTTTAGTCTCGATCGATATCCACCAGCAAGGGTATTTTTTTTGAATTCGGCTCTGGCCGAAGGCACAAAGCTGTCGATTTCTTGTTAATATTGTGTTATTAGTAATCGCTGACTCATTGCAGCACACAAAACAAATTTAATTACAAATACAAATACAAATACAAATAAATATATATATATATATAAATGTTGAAAATTGCCCGCATTATCAATTTGTAAACAGCTATCGCTGATAAACTAGGGGAAATAATCCCAGTGGGCCGCAATTCCGCTTGATTGTCTTCTGATAAGGGTTGTTGATGCACCTAAACAAATATTTGCTTCAACTTATTTCAAAAGGTACAAAAAAATGAAATTCATATTTTTTTTTTATCTTATTTGAATGTAAAAAAAGATTCTTATTTCATTACACTGCACGCTTCTTAAAGACTACAGAGGTGACCACGTTGCCCAGCTTGCCGCCGAACTTGAACGTGGGCGTGGGTATTGTGCAGTGTTTGTCAAAGAGATGCTCAAAGCTCTGGAGCAGCTCGTCCTCCGTCCAGTTGCAGGATGTGATGATGAACCAGCTGTGCTCGTTGTGCAGCAATCGCGCGACGGTGTCCAGATAATTGTTGCGCATCTCTTTGGGATTATCGGGACACAGGCTGACTGCATCGTAGGTGCCCTTGTCGTGTACAATGTCAAAGGTGCCCAAGGATTGTGGCTCCTTTTGCGTTAAGTCCGCCACTTTGTAATCGATGTTGTGGGAATGATCTTGAGCAATGCCCTCTGCCAGCTCAATGGCCTTGGGTGAGTAATCGACGCCTGTTAGCTGGGTGAATCCCTCGTTGGCCAAGGCAATCAGAAACATTCCATTGCCGCAACCCAAATCCAAAACACGTGCGGATTGTTTATGAAGTGTTTGCTGCTGCTTAAGCAGCCAGTCGACAATGCGCTGCTGGGAGTCCTCGTCAAACCAGATTTCACCCACATCGCCATGACTTTTGTAGTTTTTGATTTCGCGTTCGTAGCTGGTTTCCCAGTAATCCTTGGTGCCCAATTCAGAACCCTCCAATTCCATTTCGTTGATATTCCTATTCGATAAGTTTGCAGCACAAACAACAGCTGACTTAACATTTTGCTGTTATTTTATTAGTAGATCGATTGGGTAATCGAATACTTAATGAGACAGTCTCACTGGCTAATTCAAAACAGCATTTTCTATAAAATAGGATTAAATTTTACAATCTTTATGGCTTTTGTTGTGTAAAGTTACATTCCGATTTGCTACGCAAGAAACTAAACAAATTGGCTCTAGTCTGTTAACTAACATAGTCTGTCGATAGCTAATAACGTTTGCACTGCTTGCTTACAGTTTGAGGCGCATTGCTAGCGCTTCTAGTGTTATATTGGCTGTCATAATATGATTGTTATAGTTGTTTGTTGAACTCGTCAGTTGGCTGCTTCCAGACGTGGAGCGAACGTGTCTCGCGCGTCTCGATCTTGAAATGAATTTCAAAAATAAGAAAACCATACATCACGTTAATTATTTTGTTTAGTTAAGTTAACGTTTTTTCCGTACGTATAAGCGGGCAACAAGAATTGTGGCACAAGTAGCGTATAAATTTAGAAGAAACTAGCTACAAGATACCAAATAAGCGCGCTCGCGTGTGTGTGTGAGTATAACATATATACATATGTGTGCGTGTGTGTGGTTGTGTGCATTATGCTAACTGCTGCTACTAAGCATGCGAGTGAGTGAGCGAGCGAGAGCAAGATAGTGAGTGAGAGTTTGAGTGCAACATTTTGAGTGTGTGGCAAGAAGCAGCAGAAGAAGCAGAAGCAACGCCAACGCGCTCCCCTTTCCAATGCATTTGTATTTGTATTTGTAGTCGTTGGTGCCTGTTACTCTTTTTTTTTTGTTTTAATACGTTTCGTAAGTTGACTCCACGAACAAAAAAAATCTTCAAATTGTGGACTGGCCGCGTTTTCATTTCGAAATAAGCACAAAAGCACACACACACACACATACAAAGCACACTATCAGCATATGTGTAGATGTGTATGCGTTTACAACTCTTGCTCAATTTGAGGATCCATTTTATTGTGCTTGCTTTGGGTGTCAGACGTCAGGTGGCGCTAGAACTGCGCCATGACCAATCCCCAAGGTATTCCCCAAAAAACTGCAAGACTCGTGCCCAAAAAAAAAAAATGATGAGAATTGCAAAAAAAAATCAGCAAGTCAGCAGTTTTCTTTTTTTGTTGTGGTGCCTTTTCGGCGGTTGCCATAAGAACAGTTAAATTTCTTACAACTGGGACGCGCTTATGTATACATATATATATGTATTGTACATTGTGTCTTCTCTATGTGTGTGTGTCTTAAAAATAAAAGCATTTCAGCAACGCAGTAGAGCCGGCAGGTATCCAAGCAGTTCCCGTTATATCGTCGGCATACATACATTTTAATGTATGTAAATAAATAATAAAATTCGCGTTCTCATTTTTGATTTTTTTTCCATTCTTATTTATTTCTCGATTGTTTAGCAATTGGTAAGCACTGTTCACACACTCTTCTGTCTGCCTCTCTCTATCTCTGCTGTGACCCGGTGCATTACTTAAATATTGATCTTAATTGCAATTGCAGTAACATGAATAATGTGCTGACAGCGCCGTTTGTTTTTTCAGTGCTGTCAATTTTGCTTTTTTCTCGCCGACAAATTTAGCAGAATATTTTGATTATAATTGTCTATATAGTTAAAGTAGTTTAAAATTGATTGCTGAATAAGTGAATACTTGACTATATAGTTAAACAAGCAAAACCAACTTATTCGTTTCGAAATAAGAAAAAATAACTTGCATTTTCCCGTAAAAGCTAGCTTTACTTCGTGGGCAACACTGGCTGCTGCTATTACTCATGCATACAGTTGACGCCACTTCTCTCATCTTTCCCATGTCTATTTCGTCTCTCTCTGTCTGCGCTTACTCCTTCTTCTTCTTGTTTACTGTTGGTTTCTTCGGTGGTTGTTGCAGTTGTTTTATCCATAAGACAATGGCAAAAACAAAAGCATCTTGCGTTATTTTAAAACGGTATTCGTTTCACACTTAGTATCATTTGTAGTAATACAAAATCTGTTAAACAGTTAACTCTTGACATTTGTTGTTGTTGCTGCAGCATCATGATCAAATTAACGTGTCTCTCTCTGCCAATCTGTCTCTCGCTCTCTCTCTTTGGTGCGTGCGTGAATGTTGAATGTCTACATCTGTGTTTGTGTGTATGTATGTATCGCTACGTTACAACTCGTCGATTAACTAGTTTTATTTGATTTTGCTGAATGTCAATTTCATTGTAAATTGCAGGTAGCTGTAGCATTTTCGCAAAAAAAAAAAAAAAAAAAATGAAAAACAAGTTGCAGCTGGGGCTTGGTGTGTTTACCATTTTCGCTTGAAGGTCAGCTCCCCTCTAGTTCCTCCCAGCCGACGCTGTTAACATTTTTCGTGTGGCAGCACTAATTGCTTTGTTTACTCTTACTCGACAGTTCGGTATTCGGATTCACATTCGCATTTGGATTCGAATTCGAAACGGGAGTGAAATTTAACGATAGGTAGCATCCATCTTTGGCGGATTGCAACTCTTTGTGTGAATTTGCGATCAATGGAATTTTTTCGCTAAATAATTTGACCTCTTGAGTCATCAATTAATATACAGCCGCTGCCCCATTCTATTAGCTTAAATAGGGTGGGTTCACACAATAGGTTGCCACCACCCCACCACACCCCACTACATAGGTTGGTGTGTGTGTTAAAATCGTAGATCTGAGCTCTATGTTAACATTGTGTATTTAATTTTATGGCCACACTCACAACTACAAAAATAAAATAACTCTGAGAAGGTCACGGTTATATATGTATATATATATATATATATGTATATGTATAAAATAAAACTGAAACAAACCGAAAACCAGACTTGAAACTCTTTTTTCTGCTGTTGATGCTGCGACAGCTGCAAGAAAAAGATATTTGCTTTAATCGAGGTAACGTGCCAACGATCGCGATCTCGCTGCTCCAAACTACATCTGTATACACACGTATATATATGTGTGTTTTTATATTTACATGAATATATGTGCCACTCCCTTTCCAGCAACAGCAATCAGCATCGAAAAGCTTATTATATGTGTGCCTATATCGTGCAATAAAAGTTATTAACGGAAGTACATTCACCTGATCAGTTGAATGAACACGCGCGGTGCGCTGCTTTATTTTTTACTTCTACTTTTTATTTAATTTTTTTTCCCCCATTTTTGTACACTTTTGCTATTTACGGCGCTGTCGCCAAGCGCATGGACAGCTGTAGTTATTGTTGTTGTGTTGTTTTTATTTCCCCAGCAGCCAGGCACTCACGTGTGCATATCAAATCATAAAAAATCAGGGAGCACGCGCTTGTTTGCATTTGATTGCATATCGAGGGGAAGGTGGGGTGACTATCATGATATGATATGATATGAAGTCGAGCGTAACGAATTAGAGCTTAACGCTCTTTGTTTTTGTGCCTCTCACCACAACTCATGTCACAAGTGCTAAGTGCTTTTGGAATTCAGGGTTAATCTTGTTTTTTAATTGCACTCTTTGCATTTAATGGCATATTTAAGTTAACTTTATGCTGGCAATTTACCTTGCTTTACAGCTGTTTCACTGCTCATCTCTAAGAGAACAAACATGGCTGACCATGGTGCCTGACCTATGACAATTTGTCAACACTATAGCTTGTCTTGGACCTTATGTTTTACATACATGTCACAGTCACTGTGCTGCGCATCTCTAACAGCACATGCAAACCTGACCTACCGCAATGCGCCATTGACCAACACTTTTGTTGTTTGCTCACAGGATTTCAACTGTCGCTTCGCAGCACTGTCGCGGACAACAGCTGAGACGGCAATGCAAACAATATGAACGGTAAAGAGCAAACAGCTGGCAGGGAATTCAAGCGAAATTCAAACGCCTACGCAAGTTTGCCAGCAACAACAACAACAACGAAAGAGAAACAAAAACGTAAACAACAACAGCAGCAACAAGACTCATTACGTGAACCAGAACGTTATGGACTCTCCCACAGTTTGTCCAGCGAATCGATGAAACAGGCCTGCGACTATTACGACGACGAGCCAAGCGATGAGGATCTAATCGAAATCCAGCAAACGCCACAAAGTTTCTACCAACAGCAGCAGCAACATCCGCAGCACTTGCAGCATCCGTTTAGCTTTACAATGCCGCTAACGATGACCATCGACGATGATGAACGTGATGCGATTTGTGACGTAAGCCAAGTGGCGCCTCTAAGCACGCCCATCAAACAGACTGCTGCGGCTGGTGGAGTGCCCGATGAGGCGCTGAGTGTGCTCAATGAACTGGATGCCATACTCGATGTACATGGTGCATCGCAGTTCAACAATGGCAACAATAACTCCTCCTCTGCCACCTCCCCCAACTCCTGCCACTCCCCCTCCTCCTTCTCGTCGTCAGATGATGATAAAGTTGAGGATTATCTCATGGATCTGGACAACTATCTGGAGGAGTTGGATAAAGAAGATCCCCTGGCAATCGCTGGACACGCCAACAGTCTGAGCCGAGAGCCACGCACACGCACCTTGCCGCTGAGTCGCAAAAGGAAGCAGCACAAACTGGCCGAGGATGGGGATGCCCAGCCCGCACTGGATGACGAGTTCCAGCGTGGGCATCAGATGAGGAAAACATTTAGCTGTGGCCTGACGCCAGCAAGCACCTCAGGTAATTACTGCAGGCAGTCTGGTTTGTTATTTGTTGTTAACCACAAGTTGAATGAATTGTTTTATGAGCCAATACTCTTTTCTGTATAATAGATTTTATAATCTTGTCACAGATAGCCATGATCTCAGCTGTGACGCGCATGATTCAGCTCAGCAGGAACAGGCCTTAAAAGTTTTATTTAATGATTCATGTTTTCAGTTGGCGTTAGTTTTTTGCGTTTATAAATTATAATTTGTATTGCAAAATCTAATTTAAATCTCTTTTGTAGAGTTGATTTTATTTAATTCAGATTAAGCAGCTTTTCGAAATATATTTGAGAGGGCACAGGCTATCGCAATAACTTGTGTTTTTCTTTAATCAGCAAAAGTAGTTTCTTAGTTTTTCAAAAAATAATTATAAATAACAAACACATTTTGTAGATTAATTGTAGACCGCAGTCTAATTGCCTGAAAATTCAGCGAATTTAAAATATATTTAATCAAAACTGGCAGTTTGTTTCCACGAAAGCTATACTATACAGTAGTCCGATTTTGATAATTTTGTACCCCAATGGGGCACATACGAGCACGCATAACTTGAGTTGAGTTTTGGATGTGATATCTTAGTAAACAATAAAGTTGTTCACATCTTTAGAGAAGTTTTTCTTAATGCGTTATACTATAATGAATATCGCAATGGAGAATGCCAAAGCTTACAAAAAACCCGATTCAATTAAGACGGGTTAGCCCATCTTTTCAATATATATATATATATATATATGTATATATTTATATAACTGGTCAGATCGGAAAAAACCGCTACATTTGTCGAACTGTATTTTAGTATTATTCAGGGCTTTGAAAAGCAACAGTATATCTATAATTAGATTTGCTGAATAGACGAATTCAACTTGAATGGGTTTTAGCAAAAACAAGTCAAACGTGTTTTAATGAGCTACTTTTGCAGCCAATTATTCAGACTCTGTCGGAGAACTTTGAGAAGTTGGCCGGCAAATCTAGCATTAGTGAAAGTTTCTCAAAAAAGAAGATTAACTATCAGCGTGCTGTGATTCATTTGCATATATGTATATATGAGAAAGATCTTCAGATTAATGATAAGCTTAATAAGTTTCTCAAATAAATTTGCATTTGATTTAATTGCAGCCACTTCGAATACATCACTAGAAACTGGCGCCATTGGGGATGTGTGGCGCCGTCAATCGATGCGCCGCGCTATGTCCAATGCAGCTGACGAAACCAAAGCCGGGGAAGCACCTCAGCAGGAGCTGGAGTCACCATCGCTCTTGCACGCATCCGCATTGCTTGTGCAGCTGCCCAGTGAGGAGTTAGCTTCAATGCGTCGCAGTTTCTCCCAGGGCGACTGTCCAACGCAGTCCCAGTCCGCGTCCGATGTGGAATCGCGTGCCCAGCAAATGCTCACCGAGGCGCACATCTTTGACAATCTGCTGCAGAACGAACAGCGCACAGCGCGCGCCGTCAGCGAGCAGCTGGAGCAGCGTCCCCGCCAGTACGGCCGTCGCTCGGAGGGGCATCCGTCGATGAGTCCGGTCCACTGCTGCAGCAGTGTCGGCTTGAGTCGACCACAGAGCGCACCGGCGCAAACAGCACAGCCGCCGCATGCACTCATGTCCACGTTGAGCTCCGAGTTGAGCTCGGCGCGCTCCTCGCGCATACCCAGCCCCGTCTCGCTGGCCAGCAGCAGCAACACCAACAATAGCAACAGCAGCCGCAGCAGCAGCGGCAATAGTTCCACTGTCAGCACTGCCGCGGATCAGGATCAATTGGAGTTGGCGCAAACGACACAAACGACCATGTGCAGCGTGAGCAGTGGTGGCGGCAGCAGCAGCTCCACGCCACTGGAGCCGCAGCTGTTGCTGCGCGAGAAGTGCGGCTTCAATAGCTATTGGCCGCATGCCGGCAGTCGGACACTGGCGCTTTTGGGCTGCACCCTTGGCGTGTTTAATCTGTGCCGCTTTGCCGTGCTGACCATCAACTATGGTGGCAATTTTCTACTCCAATTCCTGATGCTGTCCATCATCTTTGGCATTCCGTTGTTTTGGCTGCAGATGTGCCTGGGCGCCAAGATTAAAGCTGGTCCCGTCTCCATGTGGAAAATTAGTCCAATTTGCTCGGGTGTTGGCATTGCTCTTGTCATGGTGCAATGCTTTCTGGCCCTCTATTCAACGGTATCGGTTGCCTGGATTCTTGTCTACTTGCGGGATGTGTTCCCAACGCCCACGCAAAATGTTTATCGCTGGCAGGAGTTGGCCTTTCCCTATCGCTACGATGCCGCCAATGGGACGGGCAATCTGACCCAAACAGTGGCCGAATATTTCAATGTTGTGGTGCTGCAGCGTCTGCATCTGGCCAAGCATCCGGATGCCAGTGGTATGCGTTTCCATGTCAATGATCGGGTAGGTAAACTTAAGCGTCTGGTGTCCGCTCACCACAGCTAACATTCTACGTTCTTTTCAGCAGCTGGCTTTCTATTTGGCCCTCATCTGGGCGGCCGTCTTCCTCATCCTCTGCAAGGGATTGCGATCCCTGGGCAAGCTGACCTATCTCATCAATACGTTGCCATTCCTAGCACTGATCGCAGTTGCCGGCAAGTTTGTCAGCGTTGTCGATCCAGCCAGTTTACAGGTACGGCAAATGCAGATATTAATTTCTATTAATTAATGTTTTAATTGCATTTAAATGTGGAATTCTTATTGCTAATATTTAAATTAATTACTTAGTTAAGTGTTCAGGCTCGTGCGTTCTTTTCAACTTAATTATTGTTAATATAGGTTAATTAAGCAATTATGAAGACATTATTTGAACACAAGCAATCAATTCTGAAGATAAGTAAACATTAAAAAGTGAAAGTGCCACAAAATGATTAGCAACAAAAAATTGAAAAATGAAGACTTTAAATTGATTTCAACTCAGCCGGTCAAAATGATAGTGAAGCTTTCTCAGCTTTCCTTGCGGCTAAATAATATATCTAAAATGTGATGCGTGGATTTACTATATATATACTAAGTATAGGCAGAGGTCTCGATTTGTAGCAATCCAAGTTTTGCCACGCTCCAATTTGTCACCTTAAAATTGAGTCACATATTTATTAAACTGTATATTTTATATATGTATTTGCTTAAAACTGTGATTTATGTAACTAATTGAATAACATGATATTTAAATGGAACAATTCTAGAGCCTCTCATTTAAGATTAGTTGGCTAAACCTTAATTGTTTCATTTCGTTGCCCTTAGAACGCTTTTGCTGCCAGCGACTTTGATGACTTTCTGGTGAACTCGAACGCGTGGACAGCGGCAACGCAGGAGACGTTTCTCACGTGGGGCCTGCTGGGCGCCTCAGTGATAGCCATAACTAGTCGCAGCCATGCCACGGCGACTAAGATCACGCTGCGACGTGATGCAATAATGCTGGTGCTGCTCACGCTGCTGGGTCTGGGTCTGGTGGCGTTGATAGCCTTGTGCTGTGCCCAGATCCTGCGACAACATGGCTACATCTATGTGCCGGGCTCATTTGGTGAGCAATTAAATCGAATTCAAATTGAGTTGCGACTAATTGTTTTTGTCATTTCTTGCAGAGACACCCGATTGTTATACGTCCGTTTATTCGCTGCAGGCGCACATGAATCCCCAGCTCTTGTCCTATCCACGATCGCTGGTGCCGCATTATTCATCGTTTCTGGGCGAGACCTATCGTCGCAATAAGACCATATTGCACATTGAGAGCGGTTTTCAGGCGCTGCGCTTCATCACGGAACTACTTCCGGCTGTTCTGTCGCTGGCCAGTGATTCCATTTCATGGATTTGGGGTGCTGTCGCGTTTGCCATGTTTGCGGTCTTTGGCCTTGCCCAGCTGTGCGTCATGTGGAAACCCATTTCGAGTGCATTGGGCAACTCCACCAGCTCTGTGCTGCTCAGCTGCGTCACTGGACTCCTGCTGAGCATTCCGTTTGCCACAGAAATGGGTATTGCCATTTTGTATTATGTGGATTTTTTGCTTGGCGGTTCCTGGTTTATACCCATCATTTGGGCAGCGCAAATCTTTGGCGTATTCCTCATCCGTGGTCGTCCCTATAACGGCGATGATCTGGTCAATGACCTGCGCATGTGTGGCTCCATGTCGGCCTTCCTGGCCCTCTCCTGGAACGTGTTGCTGCCCATTGGCCTCATTACGCTCTCAGTGATTGATTATAAGGCTTCGCTATCGAATCAGTTTTATTATTGGCGCGGCAAATCGTACTTTAGCTATTGGAGTCGCAAAATGGGCAGTCTCATTCAAATTGGCATTGTGCTCATCATTCCGGTCACGGCTATTATACAGATCTATCGCTATTTGACCAACGGTCCATCGGATATACTCGAGGTAAGTAGATATTCTTTAGATTTGAATTGATTATTTATTACTCATCAAATTTTGCCTTGCTGCAGCGCATTCAACTCTTGTATCGTCCGCCGGAGGAGGGTGACGAGCCGCGTCGTCCATCAGCACGTCAAAGGTCCGCCCAGGAGCGTCGCAATGCCACCGCCCTACAGCAGGATAGTGCCCAGCACGATTTACAGAATGATGCACCGCCCAAATACACGCCTCCGCCCTCGTATACAACGGCGACGGGTGCCAGGCTGGCCAAACTGTTGCGCCAGAGCATCAGGCGCAGTGTGCGCAGGTAAAAACTAGTTATAAACCGGATATAAACAAGATATGAATCAGTTATCAGATATCCGACTGGATTTTGCAGCATAGAATTCTGAAATGAATTTCGACCTTAGGACTCATTTCCTACCTTCAACATTTACTACCTTAAAGCAGTATTAATCTAGAGCTGGCTTATGTAGATCTGATCAGATGAAGTTATGGCATTGGAAAATTTGCATTTGCATTTCCAGATTTGAATGAAGTATTACTCCAGATTAGGAAGTACTGGCTTTTGAAAACGAGATCACTTTTGAAGAATTTATGATTATGGAAAATGTTTACCAGTCCTTAATCCAACAATAAATAAAGCCAGAATTACGTTGACTTTAAATGGTGTATTAATCTAGAGTTCAAACCATGGCTTAAAAGTCTTGGCTTTTACAAATCGATCACTTTTTTAAAAGTTAAGTTAAGGGAAATTTTGACCTTGTCTTTTTTGGATGTAGAATCTAAGTACTTGTGGCTTGTGGCTCATCCGCTCTTTAGTTGTTGAGTCTACCTTGAAACAGCCAATCTACTCAGATTAGATCTGGCTTCCTCTCTTCGTCTCGACTATAGACAGCTTGCAATCTTAATCTAGAAAATAATTACAACTCATTTTCATTCACTTGCCACTTTCAGAGTGCTCGGCGATTCGTCGAGTCGCACTCGGCCCATTTTATCACTGGATGCTGAGTCACAGTCGTCGCCAGTTGCCGCACCGCCCGATTACCTGACCATACTCACTAATCCCTCGGGCTCTGGCTCTGGCTCAACTCCAGGAGCAGCAGCAGCAGCCGCATCCAGTTCCAGCAGCGGCAGCAGTCCCGAATCCATTGAGATTGGTCAACGGCCAGCTGGCTATGCGCAACGTTCCCAGTCGTTGGGCCGCAAGCTGCAGCGAGGCGCAACCACGAGTGCCACACCTCATCCGTACACTGCCGAGGATGTGGTGACCATATTGCGATCATCGGTGCGTCATCGACCGCCGCCACATGGCCGACAGAGTGTTGGACTTGCCACAACGTTGCCGCGTCCGCCTGGCCCAATGTCCACGCATCTGGAGGACGCCTCCTTCCGTTCCATTGAGAATCTGGTGCTCAATGCCGAGCCGCCGGATCAGACGCCAGGCGTCGGCGATGCCCAAAACAGCAGCAACAACAATAATAATAATACATCTGTGATTTAATTGACTAATATCTCGTATCGTATCGTACATATACAAATATATATATATATATATATATATGTATATACATATATATATGTACTATATACATAGCTCTGTATTGAGGATCACATATCCCTGCTTGCTTTCCTAGACTTGATTAGCGCTAGTTAAATACGAATATTATTTTGTAGCTATATCGAATAATGCATACTTTGTAATAGTAATAAAAAACTAATTAGTATTTGACGACGACAAAAACACGGCAAAATTAGTTTTAATAAGCATCGCTGATCTTTAACAATCAGTGTTGCCCTTTTCCCGTCGAGTTTGGCTTGATTTATGCCAACATTTTGGCTTGTTTTACAGTTTTTAATTTCTCTTTTCAGTATTTTGTTCTTCGATAAATTATATAAAGATCAACTTCAAAATGTATTTCTGATTGGAATTGTTGAACTACGCTGCGGCTTAACAGTGATGCCCTCTCTCCAGTCGAATTTGGCTTGATTTTGCGTTTGGCTTGTTTTAAGAATTTTTAATTCGATTTTCAGAATTATTGAATATTACATAAATTATGCTCTTAAGTAAAAAGAATAAAGTTAGCTTTATTTGCTACATATCCAGCTAGCTGTTTTTGTACCCGGCTAAAGTTGGCATCACTGATAATCGTAATTTATGTTTAGAGGCCGCAGATGCCAGAGATGACAATGGGTGCAGAGACTGGCTACGTGCCACTTATTTGAGTGCGTCGCATTTGCGCAGCCGAAGCGTAATTTTTAAGCCGATTAATAAACGTGACCAGTAAAATTCTCAAAGTGAAACGGAAGCGCCCCAAACTACAAACAAAGATTTGACACAGGAAGCAGCATATACATATACATATGTAGTTCTACTCTTATGTATAAAGTTTAACATACATTTTTTTTGCAGGCATTTTTTTTTTTTGACTTGCACATTGCATTTTTATCTGGTGCAGACGTTTAATCCGCAGCATTTTCAAATTGGCACGCGCGCGCCAATTGCCAGACAATGGTCGTTGCCAGCCTATGCAAGGGCAATAGCTGTTAACTTGACATTGTCCAAATGCGAATCTAAGTATTTTTTCCTATTGTACAAACACTTAAAATAATATATTTAACTATCACACATATGCTACAGCAAGGTTTTTAGTGCGAATACTTCGTATTGGTTTTTAAATTAGTCCCTGGCGGCAATCTGGCAGCTCTTTGACTTATTGTGAACAGTTGTTAACAGTCGCATTTGAGTCGTTAACATATTCTTGAGCATAACAGCAATTATACATTTGCAGGCTCTGCAAGTTACATGTTGCTAGCGCTCCGACAGGGTGAGCACATGTTGCCATGTTAAGAACACAGCAACACGTAGCGCTTTGAGTGCGACTTTCCGTCCGCGCACGCGTTTTGCTGGCGTTTTTACGCTCTCAACATCGCGCTGCTCTCTCAAACATTAACAGACCCTGTTAAGCATAAATAAAATGCCAATAGCATCTGTTAAGTTTTTGTTATTGTGAAATTTGTAGTTGAAGCGTTCGGTCGACGGTTCACCGGTTGTTCGCGAACCAAAATCACACACGAGAAATCGAAGTGCAGAAAATCGAAACGAATGAATTATAATTAAAACGCTGCTTAAGCGCGCTAAGCACAAAGAGAACTTTGTGAATGGAAAACTTGCATTATAATTGCAAAATAAACAACTAAGCATTTTGGCTGCAAATCAAATAAGCTTTTCTCAGCTTCTTTGCCGCTAACAACAACAACAGCGACGCCGACGCCGCCGTCGCAGTTGCCGTCAAAAAAGTGCTCAAACAAGATTTCCACTTGAAATTCCTGAATTTCGTTCGCGACGCGCAGCTAAAAAAAAAAGAAAAAAGGAATATAAATCGTAATTCAAAATAATACAAAAAATTTCTGCAAGTGCAGACTGCATTTTCAATGTGTGTTCTGTTTTCAGTGTGTGTGTGTGTGTTTCTTAATTCTGTGCACCAATTGGCAATACTTTTGGATTAACGGTGCATTTATTTACAATTGCCTCCAACTAAAACGGTAAGTGTGGCCATTTTCTGCTTCTTCTCATTCGCTTAGCCAGACTCAATTTGGTGCTTGGTGTTAAGGACGAGGAAGGGCAGGAAGAGGAAGAGCAAAAAAAAAACAGTCGCACGCACAATTTGTTGTATTTTTTGTATTAGCATTTTTATGTCGACGTTTGGCTAGTTGACAAACAAAACGAACACACTTACGCACACTTACGCACACACGCACACATACTCATCCACTCATATACACAATACACAAAGGATTTCATGACGCTTTTGGGTGGAACGGCTGAAGTTACCCTCTGCCACTGCCTCTGTCGCTGCTTTCTCTCTTTCTCATGCTTGCTGGCTCACTCGCCCGCAGGCTCCGCGCCGAATGCTGTGCTACTGAAATTCGCAGCTTTTGCGTCGCTCTGTCGCCGTATGTGTGTGCGTCTGTGTGTCTATGTGTGTGTGAGTGTTGTTTTTATTTATTTTGATGGCGTATTTCGGCATTTCGCTTTGTCAGAGAGCGCCCTTACCGTGCTTGTATGTGTGTGTGTGTGCGTGTGTGTATAGGCTTGTCTGCGTTTAGTTTTCTTCTTCTGCATTAAAATGAATTCGCAATAAATATTGCCTATGTCAAATAAAAGGGCGATGAGCCAGCCTTTTTCTCTCTTCTCTCAGCCTCACCCCACTTCCTCTATCGATGCCGTTCTAATCTCGGGGGACACTAATGTTTTACGACAATTTGTATGGCCAGGCAGGCGGGCAGTACGCATAGAGAACTTAATGCACACATCAATGGCAAATTAGATGTACATACTCCAAAAAAGGCAAATGTACTAATAACAATCATTGAGTGCCGCTTCTCTTCCCCTCTCTCTCTCTCTCTCTATATCGTTCACTCCTTGTTATTTCTTCCAATACATTGACATTTCACTCATGTCTCATTTGTCGTTCGTTCGGCCAAATGGAAATCATTTTGTTTTGTTTTTGTTTTTGTCAACTGACAAATTTTGATTGTCTCTCTCCCACTCCCAATTCCACTGCCATTCTGCTACTTACTAATCGCTTACTTGGATGAAAGAAAAAACACTCGAACAGAAGAGACGGACATAAGCGTAAATAAACAATACTACTTACCCACCCACACACACACACATTATCTGCATGTGCACTTGTTAGAGATGTGCATTTAGCTGCAGCTAAATCGATTGTATTTGATCAATGCTTAAATGTGAATTATATTTATTATTTTCATATTTGCTTTAATATATTATTAACTGTTCTCTTTAAGCATTTTCAACTTCCTTCTTGTCAGCATTAATAGCCTTTGCTTTTGCTTATATTTCACTCATCTCTAATCGCTATTCGTGCATTTTTATGGCCCGTCGGCCACTTTGGATCTTTACTACACTTAAGATAAAAGATTGCTTCGTTTTTTTTTCTTCTCTCATTTTTGGTTAGAGTTTAATCATTCGATTTACGTCTCTATTTGGAGTGTAGTGCAATTGATTTAGTGTTTGGATTTTGTTTAGTAGAACCAAACGCTTACAAGTAAAATAAAAAACAACAATAAACCAATCGATTCTTTAGCTCCATTTTCGATAATATAGTACACACACACACACATATGTCTTTATATTTGTGTATATATGTAACTAAATAAACAATCGCAATCGGCTCATTTGCTTTTTCAACGCCATCGTTTTAATGCCTGCTTCGATGCTTGTAATTAGTTGTGAATTGGATTTGGATCACATAAAAGTGTTGATTACAAACACACTGCATAGATATTGATGGACTGATTGACGGACTGGCTGCCCGTCTGGGTGTAAAGTGTTTTTCTTTGCTGGGTATTAAGGTTAGCCCCCTGCTGCAGTGAAAGTCTTGGCCAGTCTCAGCTCAGGTGGCCAAAAGCAAATGGCAAAAAGCCCTTCTGCTAGTTCAGGGCAAAGAAAATCCGCTTATTATGCTCATCAATTGCTCAACAAATTTTTTGAATGAAACGAAAATAAACCAATAATTTTTAAGTTGTAATATTTCAACAGATAATAATTCATTCAGCTAAGAATCAGCTCGAAAACATGCTTAAGTTGGTTTTCTATCACTGATAAGTTAAGACCCAGATTCCTCTATAGGTAAAACGGTATTCTTAATGATTTCCTAATTTTCTTAGCTGTTGCTTAATTGTTGGCTAATGAAGCAGTGAAAACGATGCGATCAATTCAAGAGAAACAACTTTGCAGCCAGTTGGTAAACCTGAAATCGACTAGAAAAATTAATGCCATATAATTACAGCTGAAGTCTAACAAATTATCATATAAATATATATGTATATGTGTATGGTATCTTAAACTATGCCAATGCAAATTTTCAGTTTACTGAACATCGAAAATATTTATCTCTGGAATTTACAATTCTTAGAAGATAAAATTAGATGTAATTGATTAATGTATTTTAATAAATTATGCTTTTAAACGCAATTATTTAACATTTTTTTCACATTTTTTTTCTTGAAAAATATAAGTTTTTGAATTCGGAAGAAGATATACGCTTGAAACGTTTAAATATATTATTGTTTATGTATTTTTTTCTTCAAGCAAACAGTTTGCTGCAATTATGGACAAGTCTGAGATGAAGTGACTGCTCTTAACTTGAATGAAGAAAGATTCCTATCAACTTAAAGCACTGCGTCATCGGCGCAATAAATTCTTGTTACCTGCCTACCTAAAACAAAGAGAGTGGGAGAGAGGGAGGGAGAGTGAAAGAGAGAGGCAGACAATTATAAAGTTATCTACAATTCAATCGTTTCCGTGTCGTTGCCATTCTGTTTACCTTTTGGCCAAGACACGACCCCAAAAAGAAAAAGAAAACCGTTTGTCAATTACAAATTGCAAAATTTTTTTTTATTTTTTGTAAAGTTAAACTTAAGTTAACGCTGCTTTTGCCAAGTCATGAGGTGGCTCTAAAACCGTCGGAGGGAGAGGAGCAGAGAAAAAGAGTGGGGGAGGAGTATTAGGATTGTGTTGAAGAGGTTCTCTATAAAGCATTTGGCATCGCTGGTGCAGCAGCTAAACATCAAAGTCATTTCATGTCTTCATAAATTGTTGCGCTACTTTAACTACGTCCGTCTCTCACCCCGACTCCTACTCCATCTGCTATTCCGACTCTGGGGGCATGCCTCGTGGCTCGACTGGGCCTTTCTTTTTCTTTTGGCCATGGGCCCTCACTTTTTGACTAAGTGAAATGACCTGCCATTTTGTAGAGGAAGGCAAATAAAAAACAAGCGCACCTCTAGACGAATGAGCTCGACTGGGAGATACCCCATAGCCGTAAGAGTTTTGGTCTGCATTTGGTAGGTGTGGACTAAAATTTATTCAGGGTGTCAAACGCTAACCGTAATCGTAACTTTACCAATTAAAATTCAGAATCGGAATTTAAATTTCACATTTTTTAATGCAACAGTTACAGGAACCGGGAACTGTTAGGTACCGGAACAGGAAACGTCTATAGTTAACAATTGCACTATGAGAATAGTTCCTAAGATTGATGCTGATCAAGAATTTATTTATCTAATCGAATTGAACATGCTTTGTTGTGTTCTACATAGATTAGCCTGCCTTTTTTTACAGGGTATACACAAAATCTTGCAAACCCAATTAGGCCTGGCCGAAAGCAGCGCAAATTTGAGCCGTGGGGAAGGTTAATGCCTTATCGACATGCCGCAATCTATGTATTTAATTGACTCAACTGCAATTATAGTGTATACACTATATATACATATATATTATATATATATATATATATATATATATATATAATGGTGTTGTTGTTGTTGCTGTTGTGTCTTCTTCCTTTCTGCAAGATAAAAGTCGCGTCGTAAATACTAAAAACTCGCCTATAATGATTTCGCATAAATCGTGACTACTCGCCAAAATGAAAGGCGAGAATTTATACTAACAACACAGCGCGTTGTTGTTGTTGTTGCTGTTGTTGTGTTACAGCAACTTACATTGTTGTTGTTATTGTTGCAGTTGCTGTTGTTGTTGTTGTTCGCGTCCATTCCGCATCTTCGGGGTGTCGGTGTCAGAGGCTAGTCCCGAGACTCCCGTCGAATCCATCGCTTTGGTCAGCCAAAGTTAAAGCCAAAAAAAAAAAAGCTTAAAAAAAATAAAAGAAGCGAAATGAAAACCTGTAGCCACATTTCGCTGCATGGTCAGCCTAGAGATGGCACTAATCCTTAACTTCTTGGCCTGTCCGCACGAAAATCTCGTTTAAAATAATTGATATTTATTATAACACACATTTGATTGTGTGTGCGCGTTTGTGTTGCTGTGTCTCAACTAGATTGTTATTTATAATAGACATAGACATACATATACGATGTACTATGTACTGTAGTTATGACCATTATTATACGTAACTGATGTTTAATAATAGCGAACAATTTGTCGAGTTATTAGAGTATTAGAATTAAGGCCTATGTTTATCATGTTTGTTACCATTATAGAGTATTAGCCTACGTTTTCCATAGTTGCTTAATTAAGAATAATATTCAATAATCAGAGAGAAAGAGAGAGAGAGAGATACGTATATAAGGAGAGAAAAAGAGAGATAGAGAAAGAGAGAGAGAGACCGTTTAGTTGCAAACTAATATTTAATGCATTTTTGTGCATTTAAAATGGAGAAAAATGTATAAAGAAGTATATGTAAACCATATTCTCGATCAACATCTACAACCAAGTCGAGTTAGCTTTGTCCACCTATCCGTCTAGATTGTAAAGATATACCCTTCCAATTAATATATATTACAGCCAGACATTTTATTAAGCAACTGTGCAAATTTCATGAAGTTCGGATAAGAAACTCCAATTTTGTTAACCAAACCATATTTTCATATTGAAAAATATGAAAACTTTAACTTTTTTGCTTATGAAAAAAATGTATCAAAATGTGTTTACTTCCGATGCCGTCGAAATATATGTCTTTATGCAATAACTTTTATTAAACAATGGAAAACTTGCAATGGAAAAATTCGATGGTATACTTTTTCTCATATATATTTATTTTAATATTCATTCAAATGTCAACAATTTTCACATATATCCAAACAATTGAACACGCTTTTTCTCTCTCTTTTTTCCGTCTCTTTCTGTCTGAAACTCGCACGCTATGCTCACGCTTGCGATCAGACGCCCATCCCCAATTAGTGCAACTGTTGCAAGGCAACAGAAATACATATATATATAAAGAAAAAGAATGAAAAAAAAAAACATTTAGCGTTGCTTCGTTGGCATAGGGATTTTTCTGTTGTTGTTGTTGTGTGTTGCTGTTGTATGTGCTGGCCATGGACATCATCGTGTGGCCATTGCCAAATCGTTAGCACTTGGCACTTGGCCGCAGACACGAGACTCCAAGAGGCAAGACTCAAGCCGCGAGACTCGCGAGACTGAGCTTCACTCTGAAAGTCGCTGTCACTGTCGCTCTGTCTCCGTCTTTGTCTCTGTCTCAGTCTCAGCCTCAGAGTCAGTCTCCATCTCCATCTCTGTCTCTGTCTCAGTCACATCATCCTGCTCATCTTTATCATTATCATCATGGCTCTCAAGACAGTTGGCAACAATGGCGCAAAGCTTGCGTCGCACGTCTCTTGAGCTTCTCGCGCCTTTTAGTTCAAGTGTGTAATGAAATAAAAATATGTATTTAAACTTTATTTGATTGTCGTTGATTTGATGGCAACGTCGACAGCGACAGCGACGAGAGCGTCACGCTCTTCCGCACCCGCGCCCACTTCCAACCGCCTCGCTTTCCCATGCTGATGCCTCATTATGCGCTATACCCATTATAATTTGTTAGAAATGGGCATAGTGATGCTAAGCATGCGAATGTGACTGACAGTAATAAATATTTAAATTTGCTTAGTAGATTTAATGAATATGAAAACTGCATTTTTTTCTAAATTATGAAAATTAACTTGATTTTAAGTTGCAACAAGAAAGCCTTCTCTTTTCTGCTTTGATAGGTATGCTCAATTAAAATTCAATTACACAGTATCTGCCAGTCTAACATTCTTCTACAAATCACACTTGACTTGTTTCTTCTCAAGCTTTGCGGCCTAATGAAAAAATGTAATAAACCAATTTACGTTTACGTTTTTTTTTTGTCGACTTCTTTCTCTTTGTTGTTATTGTTGCTGGAGTTTATGCATCCTCCCTGCCACCATTTGCATTCTTCCGCTTGCCTCGCCCCTCCTACTCACTCATGAAAAGCTAGTCTACTATAAATTTGGTAGCTAACCAAGCATTGCAGAAGACCATTGAGGCGCTGCCCATCATTAGGCTGACAAAAAGTGCCTCCTCAACTCATTTGTACGTTAAAATCTTCCCATAATTAACGGCGACAGTAGACGTTGAATGTTTAGAGAGAGAGAGAGACAGATAGAGGGAGAGGAGCGAGGGGAGAGTGGGCAGTACGTAAATTCTATGCTTCGCTGCACACAAATGACACAAACTCTGAGTGGCAGAGACAGGCCAACGGACAGACAGACAGACAGACCTACAGAGAGACAGAGACGCTGACCAGACAAAGTGTCCAGCGATTGCAATTGCCTGAAGAGTCTAAAGAGAGAGAGAGAGAGACAGAGAGGCAGGGGGGCGCAGCCTATTGTTATTGTTGTCATTTGTTATGTGTAGGTGATTGTCTCGTCCGTTCGACTGTGCTTTGGGCATTGGCGGAATTATTAAAAGTAAGACAGTCTGACAGACCAACAGCCGGGCAGTTTGAGAGGAGACAGGCAACAGAACAAACCCGACATACTCCCCCCTCCCCTCTCTCAGAGTTCCAGTTTCAGCCTGGAATTCAAACTCGGACTCTCTCTCTATGTTTTTTTTTTTTTGATATATTGCAGGCATCCGGTAGACGTGATGCTGCAATAAAATGTCCGACTATTTTCTCAGCCGACTTATTTGTTGTTGTTGTTGTTGTCGCTGTTGTCATTGTTGTTGTTGTCACATTGTCGCCGTTTATTGTTGTTGTCTCCGGCTGTCTCATCATTGGTTGCCTACACAAAAACTCCAATCAGAATGAAAGCAAATGAATATATGACATATAAGCACAGCTTGAATACCCTTACTTAAGCTATGCATAAATTACTCATGACAATTTTTCAATATTCCATGAAAACGGTTTCGTTCAAGATATTTGATTTATTATGTATTTTCATCAAAGAGATAAGGTTTTAATATGTAAACATGCATTTTCTAAATTGAATTGGAGTAGGTTGCCAAACCGGAACTGGAAAAGGAAATGCAACTTTTCCCGATTAAAACTAAGAACAGCAGCATAAGTACGACTTATTTTTAAAAACCAAAGAAACCATTTTAATTGGTACATAATGTAACCGAATACTGATAAAATATTTGAAATCCATTCACAACTTTACCGGAACCGTAACCAAAATACGATTTGCTTTGACAACCTGGCTTAAAGATTAACAAAAAAAAAAAAAAAATGAAAATATGGCTAAAGCCAAAATCGAAGATCTTCAGCTGACAATAAGCTGAGAAGTAAATCCCAACATCATTAAGCCATACAAATTGCAGAGTATTCATTCAAATTGGTGCAGTCAGTGTAAAGATTTCTTAAGATGGGGCAAACTTCGCGGCCAAATATTTTGGGCCTTAAGCAGTTAGCTTAAGAAACACACAACAAACCACAACAGCTACAGCAACAAATACAAATGGAGCAACAAAAGCAACAATGACAAAACAACAATCAGCGGCCCACGTCTCTTGATGAAAGCGTGGAAAGTCCAAAGACTTTTTTTTTTTTTTTTGAGAACTTGTGCGCCTTATTTTCCAAAATATGTCGCATCGTTTTAATTAAATATTTTCAATTTTACGGCCTTGTTTGATTTGCATTTTAATACATTGGCCCACAAAATGTTTCTATTTATACGTTGTGCGATGCAGAAGTGGGGGGGGGGGGAGTAGGAGTAGCAGTCGGAGTCGGAGTCAAAGTCGGAGGCGAGTGTAAAGTTGTTGAAGCTTGAGAGCAGAACCGTGAGACACTCGACACCTGGTGGTCTCTGTCCGCATTTTGAAGCTCAGCTCTTCGCATTTGCATTTTTCAATCGATGAAGATTTTTCGTGGTATTTTGTATTTTGTTGGTTCATTAGTTAGGATTACAGCACAATTATGTCGCATTTCGCTGCCGCTAATAGTTGTTTATTTATACAATTAAAAATTGAAAGCTCTCATTAATTCAGCTATTTTTTTTTTTTTCTCAATGCCACACAAATTGTAAACAGCTTACAAAATTCAATCGATGTTTGGCATTCGTTGCTTGCGCTGGTGCAGTGAAAGTTCCCAAAAAAGTTTTCAGAACTTTATGAATGCCATAATTTATAATGCATTAAGCTGCTCAAATCGAGAATCTACAACATGTAAACTTCTAAATCTATTTTAAGTATCATGTTAGTTTCCTTGCTCGTGAGTCGTAAATATTTGTGGTTATTAGATTTTCATTTTTGATATGATGATGGCATCAAGTGTTATTCTTCTCTCGATTTTTTTATTATCTTTGATTATTTTATGATTATTTTTATAATCACACAATTAACACCCACTTGAAAGATGCTTAACTTAGATGATTGTAACCAGATAAATTAGTGAATTCAATTTTAAATCTTTTATAGCCTGAATAAATGGGAACAAATTTGCATAAGGATGTAAGGAAAAGTCTGCAGCTGCCAGAAGGAAGCATATCGGAGGCCATCACTTATATGTATTCTTGAGTCGATCTAGTCCGTTTAGGATATCTCTTAGTCGAGCTCTTCCGACTTTAGCTAACTCCTAACTTTATATTTAAATGATGGATTTCCCTTCTCCAGCATTTTAACTTTCTAGTTTTACTCTTCAAACATTCTCACGACTACTTTTACCATTTCACATAATATATATATATATATATGCCCATTTGTAGGCATTATCTCTGGGAATTTTGGCATTAATCCAAACTGTTTGCCCAGCTCTCTGCACTTTTCCCAGTGTACTTACTCATATAAATACACACATTTCTATTTACCCAGATGGGCTGGTCTAATCATAGACGGCGAGCTTATCACAAAAAAAAAAATAAATAAAGTAGAAAAAAGAATAACGAAACTTTTCACAGGCAAATGACGAAACAAACTCTCGAGCACTACAAATGTTGCCCCTCAAACTATAAAAAATACAAAGGCCGGAAACAACGTGAGCAATATTTCCATTGGGTATCATTGCAATGCACTTTATCGAAATCAATAATAATAATTTATGTATGTGTGTGTGCGAGTGTGTGCGAGTGTGTGCGAGTGTGAGTTAGTAGAACAAACAACGAAAGCTTACAGCTTATCTTTAACACGGTCTTTTGGGGTCTCTGATAAGGTCGAAAAAACTCCCAAAACACAAAACCAAAGTTGCTTTCAACAAATCAACCTTAAAACGAAGCATGAGTGCTAAGCGCGAAGATGCGCGACTAGATGATGCCCTGTTTTTTGGGGCTTTCATATGTGGTTGTGCCGGCAAGGCAATTGATTAGTTTTAAGGTTGAAGCAGAGCTATAACTACGCTTTAGAATCTACTTCTCAATTTGACTGGTGTTGCTAATAACTCTTTCCTAATATTATGCACTTCATTATACCCCTTTTAGCCAGGTTACAGGGTGTAACTTGTACGGAGGGGCAAATGCATGAACAGTTGAAGTTAAAGGGCGCATTGCCCTCCAAAATACACCGGATCTCAGTGTCACACGGTGGTTGTTTATATTTGGGTCTAGGGTTCTACACACTAATACACACACACACACACACACACACACACACACACATGTATACATACACATATGTATATGTTTCAATTCAATGCTCGCTGTCCAATGCTCGTTGCAATAAAAGCCAAAAGCAAATAGGTCGAGACACAACAAATGTTGTATACCCACATATGTGTGTGTGTGTGTGTGTGTGTGCCCCTTGGGTGTATGCATGACCCTGCCTGTCTGCCTGCCTGCTGCTGATGTTTCCGGTTCACTTTGCAAAAGTTATTAAAAACGTCGGATGCGCTTCTCTCCGTTTAAACTATCCGCAAATGCATCGTTAAATCGTGTCTCATTAGAACTTTTCTCCACGGCGCAATTGTCACTTAATCAGTCGACTGTTTTGTATAGGGTAGCTTCGCAGGGGAGGAGGAGGATTGCCTATTGTCGGGCGTTTTTGGGTTGTTTTCAAATGTGAAACTGAAAATTGCAAGTGAAGTGTCGTTTAAATTAAATTACAGCCGCCACGCTCTACGCCCAAAATGAAATTCAGCGCAATTATTGCGGCCGCACGCACTGCAGCTCACTGCCTCTCCCCTCAGTCACTCTCTCTCTCTCTCAGTCTCGGCCTTCTTTTGCCACCACCAGGACTCACAACCTGGACTTGAGCATACTACATGTATGCATATATATATATATTGTGTATGAGCTGATCGGATGCAACACACACACACACACATACAAACACACAATATACCCCCCACCCTCCCTCAAACACAATCTGTTTGCTGCCTGTCAGAAGACAAACATTGCCAGGGGAAAGGGGCACATGGAATTTACAGCAGGGAGCAGGGGGGATGCGTGGAGGAAACTCGTAAAAATCCACAACGATTTGTTGTCGCTACGGTGTGAGAAGCAGTCCGGGAGCAGAGAGAGAGAAGGGTAGGGGAGAAACCGTTATGTGGTGGTATAACTGGGATAGTCTTTTGGGTTTTTTTTTGTTGGTGCATACCCCTTAAGCTGGCAACGGTGTGTGGCAGGGTATGTTGCATGCGGGCACAAGAAGTTTTATCCAAGCAAAGAACTGAGAAAGGACAGCGACGTGATAAACAAAATGTATTCAATGTTTGCTCATAAATGTATTGGCACATTCACACTCCAAATATCTACTTCAAAACTCAATTAAATATTGCATAAATTTCACTTGAAACTTGTTTTCCAAAATGGATAGTAATTAGAAAATCCAATCAAAAACGGAAAAACAACTTGAATGTTTTGAAGTAGCTGCATGCTCTTGCCCATAGAAACAATATTTGTTGCCCAAGAATATTATGCAACTTTCTAAATGTAAATTGTTAATAATTGGAAAATTCTTGTTTATTCAACTTGAACATGTATTGAAATTGAATATATATTTACGATATCGGACTCCAAGTCAATGCAAGAGATCAATCCAATCTAACTGAAAATACTTGGAATATTATATCCACAAATGGTTAACTAATTGACTATGCCCGAAATATTATCTGTATAAATCCAAAGTTAACCAACTGAAAATTGAATTTTAACTATTTCAAAATATTATCTTAAGTTAACTAATCGCAAATACCTGCAATAATATTCTCAATTAGTATAGATATAAATAATTGACATTATTATGAATCAATCTAAAGTTAACAAAGTAAAGTCAAGATAATTGGAATAATTTTGTCGATTATTTAATTTTTGATTGATATCATTGATTCACTTATTGCCAGGTATCTTTTAGTTGATCACCCAAAAATGTCGACTTTTTATATGTTTTTATTTTCGGGCAAGGTTATTGCAGCGGCAACACCTTAGCTCAGACCAATCGTAACCACCCATCCCCTTCCTTGCTACACCCCTCGCCGCTGTCAGTTTCGATAGCATCGTCCACACTTGCTCAACTTTTACCTTTTGTGCCGCCTTGGGCATTTTTAATGCTTTTAATTTTTGCTGCGCCGTCGAGCGCCGAGCGTATTAAGATGCGTTAGGGGTTGAAATGTTGTACACAGTATACGATGTATACTGTGTATGTGTATGTGTGTGTGTGTGTGTGTTTGTTTGTGTGTGTTTGAGTGACTGTGAGGGTGTGCATTGAGCCTTTCAATACATCAAGGCAACCAAAAAATGTGCAAAAAATGGGCGTTGCTCGGCGCGATATATCTAATGGCATTGTTTCCGACTTGCTGCTGCTGCTGCTGCTGTTGCTGTTTAATGCATGTTGGCAAATGTCGAAATGATGTACATCAGCCGACAAACACACAAACCCCCCACACCCCAGCCCCCACTCCACCCCTGTTTTATGGCATATGTCAGTCAGTCCCCGCTAAATATGCAGCTGTTAATGGCTCGAAATTAAAACATTAAGCACAACGCGACAGAACTCCCATATCCCATATCCCATACACCATCATGACTCTGATTGGAAATGTGTTGAGTCTAGCAATCCACTCCACATAACCCCCCCACCCAACCACCCCCCTCTGCTGGAAAAGCGCCGAGTAATATAGAAAAGTGCTACACCTTGCACTTAGTTGGAGTTAGAGATGTTGTGGCTCTGATTACGATTCGGGGTTCCCAAATGCATGCATAATTACATGATTTACCTCTTTGCGGGTTAAAGGGGTTCGCTATGCTTTTAGGCATTTGAAGTGGGTCCACGAGTTCAGTTCTAATTATAGTTATGAATGCGACGTGGCCAATTCGCTTACTTTGCGTGGTGAAAGTTTAGTTAGCTTTCATATCAGATAACGCTCAGTGTGATTGATCTACAGACAGCTATAAAGCGGGTTATTAACAAAGTGGAAAAGTTCTACACGTACGTTTTAATCACTTTGGATGGCCATTACAGTTCCATAGATTTAAATTTGACAACACTATGTTTGATATAGAAAAGATTTGGAAGAAAAATTCATTTAAAACTAACTCAAAAAATGTTTGCACCTAAAAATATATTTCAATTATTTATTTATTTGAAAATCAATTTATGTTAAGTATTCATGCAATGAAAAATATATTAAAAAGACGCAAATCAAATGCTTATTAAATTATTAAAATATTTATACATAATTAAGGAAAGGACAAACCTAAAAGTCCTTTCAATTGTTAAATTGTTATTCGAATTGGTTTACATTCACTATTCAAGCAATGAAAAATATATAAAATGATTACAAATATAACTACAACTATAGTAACACAATGCCTATTAGCCTACAGCCATATCTATTGGTAAATCAAGAAATGTTTAATCCTATATCTGAAATCCGTTTTCAATTATTTCTATTCTTAAAGTCGCTTTACATTCACTATTCATGCAAAATTCCACTTCTATTTTTATCCATTTCTTCTCACTTTTTTTTTTCGTATTCCTTGCACAATCATGCCACATCTTTCTGTGTCCTGTTTTCTCTGTTTCACCCTTTACTATTCTCCACCCCCCTTCCATGGCCATGTTCAGTTAACTGACAAAAAAAGAAAAACGCAGCGTAGTCACCAAGTCAAAGTCAACACAATTCCATAATTCTTTTTACAATTCCCTGAGCAAACATTTTCCAAGAAGCAACAGCAACACACCCCCAGCCAGTGCAATACCCCCCTCACCATTGGACATAACAACAACAACAACAACAACAACAACAACAACATTAACATTAGCAGCAGTAACAACAGCAGACAAAGGCAAGCTACTTACAAGCCGCATGCCACCGCAGATTGGAGACACCCAAAAGCCAAAAGCCGACGACGACGACGACAAGAACGTTCAACATTGATGATGACGCTACCCCTGCCCTGCCCTCTCCACCTACTTGCTACTTGTGGCACATCTTATCTTATCGCGCAGGTGCACGTTGCACGCTGACGTGGAAAGAAAAAACTAGCTAGAGAGTGCTCAACGTGCAGCATACCCTGTGCACAAGTTTTGAAGTATTTGAAGAAATATAATTTTTCATAGTTGTTCCGATTTGTAATCGAACCCTTTTTATAAGTTGTTAAAGATACGATTTGTGTAATAAATTGAATCTCTTAATTTATCCGATTTTCATGAAATTTCAATAGTCTATCGAAATCATTTCTTTGCGTAGCTTGCTTGGCACCCTTATTGTCCATTTTGAACATTTACAGGGTATGCAAAAACACAAAACAGTCGACAGTTGACAGCAGTAACTGAAGCGAACATTTGAAGCCCAATGAAGCCGCCACAAAAGTCAAAGTCTGCGACGGCGACTGCGCAACTAGCGAACATGTGGCTGTGGGGCAAGTTGATTGCGAGTCGAGCTCAAGAATTTATGACACTGACACACACACACACACACAGCAGCCGCACACACACACACACACACAGAGAGAGAGAGAGCCGAAACCTGGCCCATAACTTGTTTACAACACCTTTTTATCAAAGAGCTGGATTCGGTGGGGTTTGGCGCTGGGGTTGCTGTTGATGTTGGTGTTGGTTTTATGCAAATCAGTTGAACTGAAAAGGAATACCGAGCGCATAATCAATCGAGGGACACGCAACACCAACAACAACAGCAACATCAACAGCACCATCAACAGCAACAAGAACAACAGCAACAACAACAAATCAGCTACAACAACAAACATCAAAGCGCGCCCAGCTCTAATAGGAATTATGCATTTTTGACCCCGCTTGCTGCGGTCTGTATATTTTAAATTAGGGCAGCGAACACATGTCCAACCCCTGGCGACCCCCGTGGCAGATGGGAAATGGGAAATGGCTTTCAGCAAGTCAAAAGTAGACTATATATTTATTTCAGCATATATTTCAACATCAGTTGAAATGTGCTTTTGATGGCCCAGACAGACGGCCGGGGGCGCACGGACGGACAGGCAGACAGTCAGCCAGTCAGTCAGTCGGGGCCAAAAGGCAGCTAATTAAATGGCTTATAATTTCATGATTTACACTTGGCTCTAAACATGCTCATAAAAAATAGAAAAACTGCGGCCGCTGTTGGCCCTAAACACATTGCGCATACGACGCGTCGTCAGCAAAAGGCACAAACTGATGATTTTTTTTTTGGGGTATATATTTTAGAGTTTTTCTTTTCTTCTTCCATTTTTTTTTTTTAATGATGAGCGCGTGATGCGAGTGATGAACGACAAGTGTCTAAGATAGGGATTGCAAGTGTAAGTGAAAAAGTTTTCAAATTAAAAAAAAGTTTTTAAGTTTTCTGCTGCAGGTAAATTAAAACTTGGAAAAATACATTAAATATATTGTTGAAAGGAATGCTAGCATTATTTTTGCTAGTATTAGCTTCATAAAATACTCAAAGTAAATGAATATCTTGACTTACTATTCAAACACTTCATTTACTTACTTACTTATCCCTATCCTTAAGCACAATCCAAACTTATCGTTACTTAGCTTGCCTCAACTTTGCTACAAAAAATCCACTTTGCAGAAATTTGTATAATTTAATGCATCGCCTGGCGGCGGGCAAGTTTTTGTTTGTTTTGCTTGGTACTTTATTGTTGCTGCTGTTGCAAGCATGGGGCACGTGCTGCAAACTTTTGCGACGTCATCTACGTGATTAACGTGGCATGATTAATTTGTCACGTGCCCATCGCTAAGCCAAAAGTTTTTTTTTTTTGTCGATGGTGTAAAGCCAAAGAAACAGGAAGGCAACGAAGAACCTGACGCGACCAGAGCGGCCAAGAGGAAATTGCGGCGTTCACATTTGATTTTTATGCTATACGCTGCACAAAAAATATAATTCAATCAACGCCAACTGCCACGCCCAGCTCCGCGCCTGCCCCTGCCCGGCGAGTGGCAAGTAAAAATTTCATTTCACTTTTTTGTTCGTTGTGTTTTTAGTTATTTTTGACTTTGCATGCGGCACGTCAAGTGCGAGCACTGAGCAGGGAGCAGTGAGCAGTGAGTATGGTGAGTAGTGAGTATAGTGAATATAGTGAATGTAGTGAATATTGTGAGTAGTGGGTATAATGAATTGTGGGTATATTTCTATATGAATATCTTCTATGTGAAATATGGCATATCAAAGACCCGCAGTTCCCTAGCCCCCTAGCCTGATGGATGTTCTTCTACTGCTGCTGCTGCTGCTGCTCCTCATTCTTCTACTTCTTCTTTTGCTGCTCTTCTCTTCGCTGCTCCGTTTCGGTTTCTGCTCCGTTCCTTTATGCTGGTTGGCTTAGCTGGCTGTCAGCTCACGGCGTGCGCAACAGCATAAATCAACTTATTTCATTGGAATTTATGTTTTGTTGTGGCGTCGCCCTGCGCTGACGCCACAGCTCCGCTATATAGCACCCCCCCCACCGCACCACCAACCACAATCCTCTGCCACATGCTGCCTCCTTTCCCGCCCAGGCACACAGTCACCGCCAGCAATGAAGTAGTTTTCTGTTGCGCACTCGCTTTTTTCCTTCCTCATTTTTCGTTTGCCCTTGTGAAAAGGGTATTCTAGTTTGGTGAGGAAAACTTATTTATGAAGTTTATTATTTTATTAAGTAAGCAAAAACTTGATTAATATTGTAATTATTTTTAAACAATTGTAATCGACTAAAGCACCTCAGAGTTTTTCCACAAAATTCGTTTGTCAACTTTGCAACTACCTTCGCTGCAGATAGATATATATATCATCCACCAGTCAGTCACCAGATCATTTTAAAAATCAAAGTATTTACAATTCATTTAAAATTTTAAAATGTTTAATTTTATCTCTACGTTAATTTTATATAATTGATCTTGCAACATTTACTTTATATTTGTGTATATTAAAACCTTTTGGAAACTGTGGACAGTTTTCAGTTGTTTCTTTCAAGCATTCACATTGCACCATTCGATATCCGATTTTTCCTTTTGCCACCCATTTTTTGTTTGCTAGGGTATTTAAACGTCGACTACATAATCAAAATTGTTCATTCTAGTTTTTTTTTGCTGCGCATATTACTTCATTTTTATAGTTTTTGCTGTTGCTCTTGCCGCGCCTTGTTGCTTCTGCTGCTGCGGCTGCAATTGCTTCATTTGCGGCAATGTCTTGGTCATGTGACAGCAGAAGCAGGTGGGGGCAGGGACAGAGGTTCTGAGGGGTGGGATGGGGTGGGGTGTTTGTCATTGGCAGCCAGCCGCGTGTTAAAATGTACACTTTGCATCTAAATCATTCCGGAAAGTTGCCGCCGCTGCCGTTGCAGCTTCGTTATATTTATCTGTTGCCATTTTACCTGCTGCAACAGCGACACAAGTGGGAGAATAAAAAGCAGAAGAGCGCAGAAGAAGAAGCAGAAGCCATTACCAAGCTCAAAAAAAAAAAATTTAAAACGCTAAGCAACACGGGTTTGGCTTGCCTTTGCCTTTACAGTCTTTTGCACTTGTAGCCACATGAGGTGCATTATTGAAAGTGCCACAAATTGCGGCAGCAAACGAAGTGAGCGGCTTGTCTAACTACATTTTCGGTTTAATTTTGTTTCAGCTTCAAATATAAAAGATTGCCTGTGGTTTGTCGAGAAACTAGACAAGTTTATGACGCATTTTCGTGTTGTTTTTTATCTGTTAATTTTTGTAAGTCTGCAAGTGATTTCCTACAATATGTGGTGAGTGTCTGTGTGCCTCTAATTGTTTGGACGAACACTAAAAATTCACGTCATAAAATCTGTTTACAAAGCGCTCCACGCATGTTTCAAGTTTTTTGAAAATATTTGTAAAGATTTGTAAGCCATTAAAGCAAGTTCATAAACTCATTTCAGATAAATGCACATGTAAGTTAATGCTTTGGCTTTAAACTATTATCATGAGATTTTGATATAAAGGAAGTTCCATATAAGAAGTAAGTTTTTCTGAATGGGAAACGATTAAGATTAATACATAGATGAAAAGTTGCTAAAGTATTTAAAAACGAAATTTGAGAGCCAAAGAACATTTAAAAAGCTTTTCTGAGAAATAAATATATGGCCAAATAAAAAATTTGAACAAAGGCTATAATAAAAACTAAAACTAAATTTGAGTACCAAAGAACACATTTTTGTTTTGCAAAAATTGCAACAACCGCAGCAACTAAATGTTGCAAACTTTCATTTGTTCAACATGACGATTGTGTCGTGTTGTGTTTTGTGTGCTTGCGAGTGTGCGCGAATGTTGTAAATGTTAATTTCTCATGGGCATTTTGGACACCGCCTACACAAAACGACAACTACAACAACAACAGCATAAACAGTAAATTTAGTCAGTTTAGTTGCTGAGTTCGCAATTAGACAACATTTCCAGTTAAGCAACAACAACAATTTTCACAAGAGTTTTCTTGTCAACCCACACCTGACCACAACTTTAGTAAATGTGCTTGTTTTGGTTGAGTTTTTGTTGCATTTAAAGAAATTGCAAAATGAAAACCTTGTCACTTGCTGCTAATTAACAACAATTGCCCCGAGCAGACATTGAGAAGCGTCGCATAAATGAGAGATGAGGACGTGACACGCTCATTAATTGGCATAATATCTATGCACGGAAATCTTTTCAGCTGTGTCCACGCCTTAAGGCGATCAGCTTTTAGTGGCAACTGCTAATCATAAAATGCACATCAATTTAAGCATTACCCAGCAAATGGCAAATTTTATAACAAATTCCGCTGCGCAACGCAAAAGCCATAAAAATACAATAAAATGCTTAATTTTAAGTGGTTAATTGGTAGTAAAATCGGAAACAGACATGACTTCATGTAGCCTAAGCTTTCCATCTAAAGCTAGCGTTTTTCTCGTGATAGCTGTGGGTGGGAAAACTAAAAAATTAATAGGAAAAGTTGGTTCAAATGTTTAATATTGTCCATTGCCTAAAGACAATTAAGTTTGTTCAACTTTTGAATCATATGTCCGGCTGTATCCATACAATCATTTATTGCTATCGGAAATCGACTTCTATCGATATTGCTCATGGGGTCGGAGATGTTTATTGCTATCTGTTATTTAGCTTTGCACAGCTTCATTATACCACTTTCCCCATTTTATATGAGTATCGCAAATCTTTTAATGTAAATATTGAAACATATTGACAACCGACAGACTGCTAAACCAATGTTAATCTGCATGTGAATCGATAAGCGTTTATTAACACACATCTTAGCATAACTACGAACAGCTGAGATAACCATAGAAACTGAGCGAGTGAGAGAGAGAGAGTGCGAAACCGAGACACATATCAAGCAGCCTCTGTCAGTCAGTAGCGCTGTCGACGGCAACGGTCAACAGCCGCAGCAGTCAGCTCCGATTGCAATTGTTGCTCTCCATCTTCGTCGTCGCCTACGTCGCCGTCGATGTCGCCGTCGCCGTCGCTGTTGGCATCTCTGTCAGCGTCGTAATTTCTTTTTTACATTTTTTTTTTTTAGCTTGCAGTCGCGTCAATTAGCGCCGCGTTTGTTGAAGTCTGTTTATTTGCATGCAGCAGCAATTGCAGATCTTCCTTTTTATAATACACTTACCCGAACCAGGCATTTGCATTTTTGCTGACCAAATGAGACAGCTGAGTGCATATTGGAAGACCAACTGTCGGCTATATAAGATAGATAATCTGTGATTAATTACATCGTAATAGCTTTGCATAATTTATGTTAATGTCAATGGTTAATGATAATTAAGCATCGGCGTAGAGTATTTAATCTTCGATAGCTTAATGATAAACTCTTGCTGCTTGTCCTGAACTTGTACGCCTCTGCGCCTTTTGGCGCGTTTGCGGCGCACATGTGAAGCTGTTGGGTTGTGATATAAAGCAGAGATGAATCCGATTCGGTTAGCCAAACAAAAAATCATTTTCTCAACTCACTTTAATTGCGTTTGGACTGCTGCTGCTGCTGCTGCTGGTCCTTGTTGTTGTTTTTCTTGTTGTTGACTGCTTGGCTTTTGCGTTTAATTACTTTGTTTATGGCCAGTAGTAGCAACAGCAACAATAAAACTTCAATTTATGTGCATGCAGTCGAGGAGACGGACAGACGCACAGACGGACAGCCGGGCAGACGGGCACTGAATGTTGTTAAATTCCAATGCACAAATTGACAGGCCACCCAACCGCACCCGATTCCAACGCAACCCCCCGCCACCCGCCTGCCAACACCACCTCCCATAGGTCACCTGCTCCGCACCCACGCCCATCCCCCACCTACTTCTGGTTGCCTTTGTTATGTAAACAACGCGAAAACTTTTTATTTTGTCGACGCTGCAACGCCTTTGCTGGCCTTGCCTCCCCCCTTCTTTCCGCTCAGAACTCAGCTCCTACAATTCCAAATCTGTATGCCGAACTCTAGCGGTAGCAAAAAAGTTTTTCTTTTTCTGGCTCACCCGCTCCACCCTCGTTGCTGCTGCTGCTGCTGCTGCCGCACGCAGTCGTACAAATAACTCAACTCAACTCAACTCAACTCGCTGAATGCTTTGCAATTTCCGCTCTTCTAAATTTGTTGAAAATTTGCGAGGCGAACGCACTAAAAAAAAGAAGCAAAAGAAAAATAAATAAAAAGAAGAAGCAAATAAGAATGTTTATTGAATTTAGTCGACTTTCTGATACCTCAGTTTGTACTATCCTCTGCATGTCCCAATCTCTTAAGAGCTGCTCGATTTTTGTATCAAATTTGTTGATTTTAGTTTGAGAACTGTGGAAGTTATCGATTTCTGTGATTTCCGGTGCCGGAAATGAGTGTTTTTTATTTATCCTATCAGCAAAGTTGGTTTTACATTCAACATTTTCAATAAAAAAAACGCAGAAAAATTGTCACAAAAGTCTTATCAGTACTTATTATTATTATTTTTCTTAGTGCTTGCCAATTTAAGTTACCAATATTATTTAAAAAGGCAACTTTCTTACGCGTGTAGCTTACCCACTTGCCACATCGTTGGCAGCAGGGTATTTCGAAAAAAGGATCTCGGTTTGACGGAGGGAAAAAGCTAAGTTTTGTTTGGCAAAAAGTTTTATGCAAACACAACACAAGTTGCCGCCCCACCGCCTGGCCCGCACCTCCCCCGCTCACCAAAGACTGGCTGCCCAACCTTGCGTAATATTTTAATAAATTTTTGTCGCCCAGTCGCCAGTTAGACGAGCATTTTGGGGGGAGGCAAAAACCCGTAAACCTTTGTTCAATCGGCCAGATTCCTCTTGCACTTCCATTTCCCCCAACTTGGTCAAAACTGAACAGAATTTTTAAAATAGAGGCCAGTAAAATGCATTTAATATGTGTCAATTATTAGTAATATTTAGTTTTTGGTTGTTTGTTTTCTAAATTACAAGGAAAATGTGAAAATTCCTCGACAAGTGAATCGATTTTCCATTTCCAGTTAATTTTGAACATGTTTTGTGCCCTAGATTAAATCTGCATTTGATATTCGAAATTTACTATATATTTGTAGAGGGCAATATACTGAAGGAGACGACTCCGACAAGGTGTATATCTTCTTGATCAGCATCACTAATATAGATACTTGAGAGTTGAGATAGATACAGTACTGTGCTTCTGTCTAGTAACTTGGCATATATTCGTTTTTTTTTGTTTGCTGCAGGTAGTACTCAAATCGGAGCCAGTCGTACTATATACTATATCATACAGCTGCCATGACAACAATTGGGCGAGATGTGAGTTCTTCTAAGAAAAACTGATTAGATTTATAAATTTATATTGAAATTTAGAAGTTGGCAACTCGATTCCAGTCCATAGGCGTATATAATTTATGATATGCCTAAGATAGAAACGTAGTTTTCATTTTAATGCCACACAGGAAAAATATTCAATGCGCACTTTCAATGATTTTTTTCACTTGACGCTTTACCGCTGGCCAGCAATTTCCATGTCTAAGCTGATTTTCTAACTGATTTCATGTCCATACACACACACACACTCATACACACAAAAGCGCGCACACACCTCGTAGCAAGCAACAATTTTCTAGTTTCCATCATGCAGCTGGCCACCTCTCATAGCGTGTTTGTGTGTGTCCTGGTCCTGGTGACGGCGGCAACGTCGGCGTTGGTGGCGGCGCCACTGATGTGGTAATAAACACCCCTTGTGCAGTCTAATGGACCGTAATTAACTTGTGCGCCAACAGAGGCAGCGCTGTCGCGGTCGCTGTCGCCGTCGCAGTCGACTGCAGCGTCGCTTTTACAAGCGATGAATAATAATTTCAGCAGGACATCGCCATCGCCATCGCACAGTGGACAATAATGGCAGTTAAATGGCCAAAACAATTCGTTAGCCAATTTCATTTGCATATTATATACATATACAAATACATATATAAATTTACCATGTGGTCTATATAAAATACTTCCCAGTAATGGTCTCTCGGCGGGTTCATATCTTGTCCAGATTGCGTCACAAGTAATTGCGCATTTTGATGTGTTTGTTGTGTTTGTCGCCCCAGATTAACATTCAGCATATAAAAGAGCAATTTATTGTTGCGCACCCAACAGCATTTATGTTAATTTTATTGGATAGTTATCGATAATCTATGCAGGCCATATAAATTGTGTTGATCTGTCCACTGATTCGTAATAGTCACTAAAAATCTGTATAGATAAAGTAGAACCGCTTGAAAGATGCTTCAAATTGGTGAATAAATATTTTTTGTAGTCACTTTTAAATAGACACACAGGTTGCCAATTCAAGCGGCGACTCTTTGATCTATTCTCCCATAGATTTGAAGTCATCTTTCCCCTCATCAACATAAAACAAAGAAACTTGGCACACCAAAAATTCCAGCCACGCCCACCAACAGATTTTTGTACTTGCATAGATTTGGCACAAATTCCTGGGAACTAATACAATAGAATATTTGTAGCAAGATTTATGTGGGCGTTATTTTCAATTCTTGGATATTTGTACGTTAAATTTAAAGCATTTATATATATATATATATATATATGATAATAATAATACTATTTTTTAAATATATATTTTACAGATACCTGTTCTCTCACAGCAAGCTTGATTTACAAAAGGTAAGTTTGTTAATATATGCATAAATATGTATTTAATAATTTGTGCTATGCATATTCAGATAATCAAGTTCTATACAAAAATATGTCATCTGATATTCCACGCGTCGACTACTTCGAAACAATTAGCTATTCGAGCAATTAATAATTTATTAAGTTTGTTTTTATTAACATTTATTTAGATTTGTTAAATTATTTATAAAGCATTGAAAATGTAGTTAGTCTAAAATATGTCATCACATATTCCACAAGTCGACTCGAATTGTCAGGCAACACAAGTAATTAACTATTCGATAAATCGATAAGTTTAGCTTTAGCTGATTTGACTCATTGTGATTTCTTGCCATTGTGCTTGGACAGCTGCGCTGCTGTTGCTGTTTGTTGTAATTGTTGTCGCTGCTGCTGGTGTTGCTGTTGCTGTTGCTTTAGTTGCTGCTGCTGTCGCTGTTGCTTTAGTTGCCGTTGTTTGCGTGACGGATATTGCCTTGTCACTTGCATGTACGAGAAATGTTCAAGCGCGGAGCGGGTTGGCTTACCAACGGACTGTGGTTTTGGCCTGCTGCCTGCCTTCGCTTAAATTATTCCGTTTTTTATGATGTTTTTTTTTTTTTTTTGTCGCGCGCGTTGTTCAAACCGGGGCTAACCGAGCAACCGATGAAACGACCGAACGAACCACCGACAACCACTAAACCACAGTGCGCCAATCAACGCACTCAGCGAGTTGTCCAACAAAAGCAGCAGCAGCAACAGCAGCAGCAGCGACAACAACAAAAATAATGAATCAGTTTTGTTGTACCGTTCGAAAAGTTGTGCTGAAATTTAATTAATTTTGTAATTTGCCTAGTCAAGCAACAACACCAACACCAACAACAACAACAACAACAACAACAACAACAACAACAACAACAACAACAATAAAAACAACAGACATTGTTAAACGACAATTTCTATGCGATATCGAAAAGTTATGATGATTACCATTACTGCCACTAAGCACGGGCGTAGCCAAATTTAAGGCGATTTAGCTGACTGCCGGACTATTGTAAATACAAATTTAATGAGCGCAACATATGCAACAGCAGCAACAGCAGCATCATGCAACAACAACAACATGCAACAGCAGCAGCGACTGGACTTTAATGCGATTACATGGCAGCGGCACATTTGTCATTTAGTAGGGGTCCATTCGGCACAGTATGTATTACGACTGTGCGAGTGTATGTGTGTGTGTGTGTGGCAGCTTAAACAAATCAAGTCAAATTACTGCAATGCTAAGGTTGAAGAAGAAGAATCTGTAGCAGTCAGCCAACTGGCAACGGGGCAACTGGCAACCGGCGACTTTTGTACCAGCCACAATGAACGTTTGTGCGCATCCGTAAGATACATTTTGCTGCAGGCAGACAGATGGACAGACAGCGCGGACAGACGTGCGGCAATTGCATGGCCATCGTGCATAACTTCAACTTTATTTGTTGCCCTCTCGCTCGCACACTGTGGCATGCGGGCCACTGCAGCAAACAGCAGCAGCAGCAGCAGCAAAAGCAACAGCAACAGCAGCAGCAGCCGTTGCTCATTAAGTGCCACTCTACGACAGTTGTCGCTAATGCCGCTGGCATGCCTGCCTCTCACACACCACCTACCCCCCTACACCCCTCTCTTTCTCTCTTTCTCTGTGCCCCTCTCTTTTTGTAGAGTTAGCAGCCAGCGGGGTCGTCGTCACGGGCCAAGCTGGGGTTACACACAGTCAACGTAAATTTGCAAATATTTGCTGAAATCAGACGACGACGGCGAATGCAGCAGCAACACCAGTAGTTGCATGTGCAGCAGCTACACTGAAAGATGTAAATTTAGGCGATAAACCCACTGAAAAGGGGTAAAAACGAGACAGGATTAAGTAGGTATAATAAACTTGTGCCAAAGGCTGAAGAAAACAGCTGCGAATCCATAAAGTGTATATTTTCTTGATCAGCATTAACAGCTGATTCGATATATTCTGAAAGACCAGTAAATATAGAGGTCTTCAAATTTCAAATGTAAATGCTCGCAAACCAAACGCATAACAAATTTATTTAATCTGATCAATAGCTGTGTTCCTTACTCAATATCGATAACAATCGACTACCGATAGCAATAAACGCAGTAACTTTCAGAATCTATTAGTTAGGTGCGGTTAGGTAAGACGTTTGTCAACGGGATCGACACACATTGTCCATATTTGGATCGCTGTGATGCCGTGATTTGGATTCTTCCCAATTTATTAAGAGAGACAGTCAGTTGAGCCTATGAATTACCCAATCCCAGTTGGCCTTAAGTCTTTTTTACGAAGTGGCTTGTCAGGAAGTTCAATCTCTTCCAGGCCATTGCCACTCAGCAGCACAATAAGTGTTTAACTGGAGAGTTCCCCTGTTCATCTTCTTTGTAGTCGGAGTCTAGGACTAAGGCTGCACAGCTCTCTGCTACTAGTTAGTAGCAAGAAAGATTATTCAAATCTATCTCAATTACTATTCGCCACAACTGCAGCAGAGATTTGTGCATTTATTTCAGTGTAGCACACGGAGAGAGAGGGTTGCAGTTGGGGGGCAGTGACTGCCACATTGGCACGCCTGGAATGGCAGTTGAGTTTGTTTTTCGGACTACGGACGCAGAACGCTGGCCTAGGCGCTTTACAGCAGTGCCCCGAGCTGCACCCAAGTTGTGCCCCCAAGTTGTTGCTGCGGCTTAAATGAGTGTTAGATGTACGATGTACTACACTCAAGCGGCATACAAGTGCCAGCTGAAGGGCTTCCAAAAAAGGGGAGCGGCCAAGGGGTTAAGGGTCACATACTCACACACCAGACAGCAGTTAACAACCAGCAGCCAGCAGCAAGGAACTGCAAATAGATTTAACACTTGAGCGCCAAGAAGGAGAAAGCCTCAACAAGCCAGAAAAGGTTTTCCACACACCGACTGAGTGAATTAAAGTAAGACTTTAGTTCTTCGAGGTGTCCGCTTAACGAACTTAAGCATGGAACTAACAAATACTACAACTTATATCCCTGCGAAATAGAGAAAGAGTGAGACAGAGAGGGACTGAGAGAGAGAGAGAGAGAGAGCGCGAGCGAGCGAGAGCGAGAGCGTTAACTCAGCTGCGAAATGAGTAGAAAGAGTTTCAGCTCAACTAAGCATGAATATTAAAATGGCATAAGGGGCGAGGAGCCAGAGAAGCGCACAAGAAATGCCAGAAGAGATTTTTTTTTTTTTTTTTTTACCTATTTCTGAACCACTTTGTAGCTCACATAAAGATTTGCGAGTAAAGTGAAATAGAAATGGAAATGAAATGCTTCTGTAAGCAATTGAATTCAAATGTTGAAGCACAGTTTTCAATTCACATCTAAAATGTAAAAAATATTGAGTGCCATCAGCACTAGAGACTAAACGTCTAGATTTGAGCTATCATTTTATAAATAATATGCTTATGTGGCACAGTTCATAATAAAGATAGTCTCTGCTTATTTTGAATACCATTTTGAACTGCAAATGCCACTTAATTGGTAGGTTGGAATCAAAGGGGTTGGCTATGACATTTATCTTATGCACAACGCATTTGTTAAATGAATTATTAAGTGGTTAAACAGATGTTACGTTTTCTGTCAGACTAAAGGTGGATGTTTGACATAAAGTGGCAACATTCATATTCACCAGGAGAGCAGTTTAATAATGCCTACTATTTAAATGTTTGGTTTTCAAAACCATAAATCAGAAAGAAACATTTATTGTTCGCTTACTTTATTCAAGACTCATTACCTTTACTCAGCTCAAATCCTTTCAGCTGTAGCATAAATAGCCAAGCCCAAAAGATAAATATTGATCTTAAAGCCGGAAATACTTGTCAACTCTACTGGTTTTACTGATGATGTCTGAAGCATTGCGTTATGGGTATTCCCAACATTTTGTTCTATTGTCAGTGAAAGACTATAATTAACTGATTTCAAGAAAAGCCCCCAACTCCACACTGTCTGGCCGGGCTAAGTTGGTTGCGTGTGTGTTTGTTTTTTTTTTTCTGAAGTAAAAAGAACTCCCGAATTGTGGAACATATCTTTAGAAATACTTGAACAGAAGTAAGAAGCAGAATGGGAAGCGTTTAATAAGCACGCATTGTGTCTTACCTGTGCTGACCCACTTGCCATATGGGAATGAGTCAGACCTCATCGTGTAATTTGTATTTTAAACGCAACAGACCATAATTTAAAAAATGCGACGGCAAAACTCAAACTCAAACTGTGAGGAGCTGGGCGCCCCCCCATCTCCCTCTCTCTATGTGCGTGCAGTTCATCAAAGGAGCAATGGGAATGAATTACATGACGACGACGACGGCGACGACGATGACGATGCCGACGGTGGCAGCAACCTGCCGAGTTGTGCGGCAGTTGTTAAAAATTATTATTAAGTATTTGCAGGGGCGGGCCATGTCTGAAACAAAGGCCAAGCTCTTAAATATTTAATAAGTACACAAACGGAGCCCCAAAGGAGAAGAGAGTGGAAGTTGCACAAACACACACAAACACACACAGATATATATATGTAATTATATATATATATATATATATATATATATTGAGGCATGACTGTTGTTGAGTCATGTCAATTGGGCTTTGGGCTAACTGACTGGCTGACGGCTGGACGGACTCGATGTCACGCTGTGCTGCTGGAAGTGGAATCAATACCCAGGCTCTCACACTGACTGTGACTCTGACTCTTCGACTGCCCGCCCGTTGTGTATGTACTTGTAAGGATACACACTCACACACACTCTCACACACACACGCACACTTGTGCGCCCACTAACGTTGACAATAAATGAGTAAAAATGACTTTCAACGAAACGAAAATCGACGCCGCGGCGGACAGAAAATCTGTCATCAACACGCACTCGTCGACTGTGGGCCCATTTTGAAAGCCATGAAATTTGATACCAATGCATGGAGGACCATCGAACAACAATAACAACAAAGCAATAACAGACACACAAGCACAGACCAGACACAGCCACTAGTAGACTACAAAATATCCTGCAAAAAAAAAAATATAATTATTAATTTGATTACTTTTGCATATTGCTATTCGAGTAGCCAAAATTGAAGAAACCTTAACCAACTTCAAGAAACACTCAGTCAAAAGTCTTGAAGAACAAATTGCGAATTGTGCTCTGCAAACATATTGAGAATACAAATTAAATATGAAATGTATTTTTAATAAAATGCGAATCGTTTTTCGGTGCCGTTTTCACTGCTGAATTTCAATCATTTAATCATCAGTTTCCGATTGCGTTTTGACAACCTGATTTTTATTGATTTGAGCTGTGGGCTTCAAATGTCTGAACTAAATCAGAGTATGGATCCGGGTAATCTACATAAGAGATAAATATTTATTTTGTGGCCTCTTGCATAGCTATGCACAGATGTGTGCTACCCCACCTACCCGTTTGTAATGGTTACAGGGTATACAAAAACAGACAACAGTCGCAGTCGCAGTCGCAGTCCGATAGCACGACAATCGCATGGCAGGCAATTTGAAAATTTCAATACTTTAAGCACTCATCATTTTTTTAGTGGCCATTATTATTTGAGGTTTGAAAGTATTTACAAAATTTTCCACTTTCAACGCATCATGCTGAATTATTAAAGTTTGTGTCTGTTAATGTCTTGCTCTGAGCATCGATCGATATTTACGCATTTTGCACAACATTGCACTTGTCACGGGGGTGGTTTCATCGGTTTATTGCAAGGGGGGTGTGTGGGGGTATGTTGATGTTTGTGCTTGTGTGCTCAAAGTTATGGAGATGTCGTAAAATTAATATAGACCAGAGAAGGGGCAGCGATATTTTTATTATTTGTTTTCAAACACGTCAAATGGCTGTATGTATTTTTATTATTGGACCACAAATGCTTAACAGCGTTGCTGTTGGCAGCCGCAGCCATCGAGTGGGGCCAACATAAACTTTGCCACTTACCAACATGTTTTTCGCAAATGACAAAACAATAAACTAGGCGTGGGGAGTGTTTGTTTAATACGATCTGAAATTATGGTCATAATCAAACTTGGTTTTAGTGCGACTTGCGCAGCAATATCAATGTTATTAGCTAAAAGTTTCCCATTAAATATTTCTGCTCTTCAATTACTTAAATTTTGGTACAAAAATAGGAAACATTTTGTTTGTTGATCTAATTTTGCATTAACAATTTTCCCATTTCATTTTCACATTAGGAAATTTGATTTATGAGTTTTTGTTTGTTTTTGAACACCATAAAATGATGTTTTTACTGCACCGCTTCAAAGTAAACATCGCATTGTGTTTTTAGATTAGGAGTGAAAATATTGAGTTGCGCTTTTGATATTCAGAAATGTGTTTTGAATTATGAAAACGTGTGCCTGCCTGCAATTGATTGCTGCTCCAATTTTCAAAACAGCGAAATGTTGTGTTTGTTTTTTTTTGTCTTTCCAAATTTATAGTTGTAGTCTGTAAGAATTTTGACTTTAAAGCTTAAACATTTCACTTTGAAAGTAATGCCATAAAATGCTTCCTATATCTAATCATTATTTCATTCCCATTGCCTCTCTATTTCCTACTCTTCCTCTCTATCTCTCTCTTTCTTTCTACCTCTCTTTCAATTCCTTCTGAAGAAAAGTTAATTCTTGAAATTGTGAATTTTGAGTTGAACAACTTTCGAGCATAGCCCTTGCCCTTATTTATGATAGATTGCACTCTGCACTCACTTTTTCCGCCGACTTTTTCTAACTTGTGTGGCGACTCTCGTGGTACGCTAAGATTTACTACCTGCTCTAATCCCTGTGTCGCATGCAGCACTGAGAACCAAGAGACTGAGAGAGAGACCAGAGAGAGAGAGAGAGCGTATGTAATTTGTTGTATTTGTAGCTAAATTCCCTGTGGCGGGCTAGGGTAACAATGCTCGGGCATTCATTCGGGCGAAACTACTACCTGACCCCCCGTAAACCCTGGGCAGAGACAAAAGAAAACAAAAGCGGCTCTCAACTGCTGCAATGCATTGCACCTGGTGCTGCGCCTTGGATGCGATTCAGTAATGGGTTTCGAGACTCTCTCTTTATGCCTAGTCTTAGTTGGATTCAGTTGCTGCTGCTGCTGCTTCTTCTCCTGGTTTATGCATTTGTGAAATAGCACGAAAACATTTTATAACCGAACATGGAAATTTGGTTTTATGCTTATTTGGTTTATTTTTTCAACCTCGAAACAAGTTGGGGGCCCCAGCTGAGGCTATAACCCCAAAAGCAAACAACAGGCAAATGAGAGAGAGAAGCAGAAGAAGCAAACTTAAATAATGTTAAGCTCTTCTTTCTTTTTTTTTATGAACCCACACAAAAAGATAAGCACAGCGTTGCGGCACTTGAGGCGCCATTGTAATAATAAATCCAAATCAAGTCTAAATCAAATAGAGCAACATAATCTGCCATAATAATCCCCCGCCGCCAACTGTTGTCCCCGCCCCCAGCCCTTCCCCAGTCAGCCCCCGCAGCAACTACTAATTTTTGGAGGTGCGAGCGACACTTGATCGTCATCGTCATCGTCATCGTCACTTGTGTTGATCAAGAAACGAAAACTGAATATGAAAGCATACATAACATTAATGAAAATGAAAATGAATGTGTGGCTGTTGGCATAAATTGAATTTGATTGTTCAAGTAGTCAGTCAACTTGTCTCGCTCACTGTCTGTCTGCCACAGTGCCTCTGCCTCTGCCTCTGACTCTGCCTCCCGTTCAGCCTCTGGGTGTATCTAATGTAAATCGTAACGAGATGCACAGTGCAACGACGGAAATAAATATTGTGATTTGTCAACAGAATTTTATTTATTTAAATCTTGTTTTAATTTGCCGAACAACTTTTTAAATTATTTAAATCATGATTTATGTGGCTTACAATTTTGATGGACATTTCTGGGTTCATTCTGTACTACTATCAACCTGTGCCTTATTTATAAGAAACTAAAATGTATTTTTATGTTTAACAAACTGATATCAGTAATCCTTCCACGTACTTAAGAGCTAGGCTCAGGACATCTCCTAATCATATCTGGAACTTGACTTACTACGCTATATATAGTTAAATCAATTTTATTTTCAAAATTAGCAGTCGAAATATTTTCTCCTAGAGGGAATATATAATACTGACCTCAATAAAATTGATTGAAAGTTAACAATAATTTCTATTGCTATAAAATACGAGAGTCATCATCAAATCTCTTCTAGTTTCTTAATCACCTTTGTCACACTGTGCTCTCTGCCTGGTATTCAAATTCAGTTCTCAAAAACAGCTGCTACACTTCATTACCATAAGGTTTGCAACCGAAGGGCAGACCTTGGGGCATATACATCGTATAGTACAATATGTAAAGCACTCATATCCTCAGCTCATTCCCCATCCCCAGATGCAATTTGATGTGTTATTATGCTTTTTGTTGCTTATCAAACTGAAAATTCAAATTCAACTAGCAGCAGCAGCAGCAGCAGCAGCACATTGTTTACAACGCCCCCACCTAAAGCGACAACAGCAACAGCAACAGCAACACACAAACACTTGAGGAGCTGCAAAAGTGACACTTCTAAGAGATTAAAGTGACATGTAGTGTCTGGACCTGGAACCCGGAGAGTTTTGCCAGTGCGAGATGTAGAAAGTTGAGGCGGCATGAAAATGGAATTATATTTGTTGTTATTGCTGTGCGAGTGTGTGTGTGCTTGTGTGTGTGTGTCTGTGCTATGCATAGATTAATAAATTATAAGCCTGGTTGGCTGCTTTGAGACCTTTTGCGCTTTCTTTCTTACATTTCACCTAGTCTCCTGGGGGACACCAAGCCCAAACCCAAACCCAAGCCAACCTCGACTTCAACTCAGACTCAGACTCCGACTGTGTGTGAATGTGGAGCAATTAATGTTCGTGTTTTGTCATTTCATGCCACGACTGTGTCTGGGGAATGTACAACAAATACACAAACATATATATATATATATATATATATGTATGTATATAATGTGTACATCCATGTACTTTATGCACATAATTAAGCCGGTGTATCCGTAAAAGTATGCGACACTTCCGGCTCTACTGAAGATGGGCTTACAATATAATAAAAAAAAAAAACCAAACCCTGAGACACTCGTTCTCCATCAGAGTCTCATTCATCTCACTCACACTCGCACTCCAACTCCCGGTTCAGCTCCAACTCCATCTCTTTCATTGGCTTAATACAATTCATTGAGCGCTGACCACGCTTCTGGACTAAAAAAAGGGGTTATATTTTCTTTTCTTTTCCTTCCTTTTATGCGGCATTTGTAATGTAATGTAGGTGGAACAGGGGAGTTGGGGGGCAGCGTGTGGCGAGTGCATTCACAGTGTCACATTGATGAAAGAGTCTGCGGAAATGCCAGAGCACGAGTAATGGAGTAAAGGAATGCAGCTGGACATGGACGTGGAACGTGTACTAGATGAATAGCTGATATAATGTTACACGCAAAAGGGGGAATGCAGTTAATTAGGCTTAAGCTGCAAAGATATGCGGGCCAAGTGTTATTAGCAGCTAAACAATGTTTGATAAGAATTTTTAAATTTATCCTCATATGAATTACCGCTTCGAGTTTACATCTAGATCAACAGAGTTGTATCAAAGCTGACTTTTTACCTTAATATTTAATCGTTGAAAAAGTAATTTCCGTGTTTACGATTGAGTTGGCAACTTTACTAGTCCGATTTTAGGACGTATTAACAAAAGATTAAAAAGAATAACATTCCCAATTATTATCAGAATATCCATTCAATTTTGAATTATTGTTTTGGTAGTTGAGGGCACAATAGTCGTATATATAGAATATTACAGATTAATTTCATATTTTAGACAATTATTAATTACATTTTTGTTAGGTATCGCATTCACTTGACGTTTTGAAAGTTCTCCCTGTCTGTCCCTCTTCACAGCACAACTGACAGTTCTTGGCTGGGGTATTGTTTCTGCTCCCAATCAACTTGGAATGGATGCATTATGATGGTGCTCTTGAAACGCCCAAAGAGCTGCTGTTTCGTATCATGTTGTTAAAGTGTTTCGTATTTCACAGAATTGAATCGTGAATGGTTTTCTCTACATATTTACTTTGTTATGAGCTAATAAATTGTCAGCTTGATGGATATTTCTATTTGTACTATATATAGGCAGACAGCTTTCTAAATTGGTTTTATCTTATTGGTCTTGCCAATATTGAACTAACATTGCTTTTTTGTCTTATATGCTGCTGTTTGCGGTGCTAATAAATCTAGCCTTGATTGATATGCACATGTGAAGATAACAACCCGTAGGTGCTTTAGTTCCGCCTTTGGCCTGCTGACGGCAGCTCTTTGCCATCTCCTGCTAATGCCCTGGTGCCATTTTACTCTTTGCTGACTTCAGCTTAATCCCTATTGCTTGGGTGCTTACAAGAAAAAAGTGAGAAAAAATCAACACAACCACCCCCCCCCAATCCCCTTACTATAGCTTATCTGGAAAAGTTGAACAGCAGTGAGTAGGAGAATTTGACACATGTCATAAGCAGTAGCAGCCAAACACACAGACAATAAATACTCTTCATTGCGGATGCTCCCAACTTGCATAAGCCACAAAAAAACAAATCACTTGGGGACTGTCAACGGGGATGGGCACGAGCCAGAAGTAGTTGTAGGGAAGGGCACGCAACTTGGCATTATTTGAATTAAGTGCATACTTAAGCGTAATTTATTGGAAAATCCACAAGAGCCCGCAGGCGGCCCAAAGGGGCAGCCATTTAGTCAGCCAGATTGTGTGTGGCACACTATATATATATCTCTATATGTGTGTGTGTGTGTAAGCGCCAGTGGCTTTTCATAAATCGCATTGTTTCAAGGCAATACTTAGTGGTGGCTCATTAATCTGGAGACCAGCTACTACAGCCACAGCTACAGCTTCATTCCATCTATGTCTATCTAGCGACAACTATTTGAATAGTGCGCTTCACTTGTTTGCCCAAATGTCACTCGCTTTTTCACGCCTTATCTTAACAAAACCCAAAGGCAATGGCAAAGGCTGGCTGTGTGTTTGTGTATTGGTTGGTTGTGCCTTGCTGATTGTGGTCTGCTAATGCTGTTGCTCTTTCTTTTCATTAGACTTGTATACAAGTAGTAGTCGGTCCCAGGGCGTCTCTCTTTGGTTTGGAGTAACGAGTTATTGGCATGCATTGAATTTTGCTTTTTGGAATATTTGTGTGCTGCCGTTTGTGGTTGTTGCTGTTGTTTGAGCACAAGCCAGAAGAGAACACAATCATTGGCATGTATAGAATTTCACTGATTTATGTTTCATATGAGACAACGCCAGAGATTGCCGCCTTGCGCCAACCACCCACTCAATCTCAATCTAGGGACTGTGAATGTGGAGCCCGTCTCCGGCCGGGTGACAATGCAGTGATTACATCTTTTGAGTATTTTACCCCACACACTTCCGTTTTGGCATCTTCATCGTCCTCGTCCTCGTCCTCGTCATCGTCATCCTCATCGTCATCGTCATCGTCATCTTGTGAAGAAAGGCATGCCTTTGCAGCAACAAATATTTCTCGTGCGCCTTTCCTTCTGCTCTGCAAGCTAGAGAAATGATAAATTTTTGATTAAAGGCCCATCGTATGGATGGGTTTGCTGCCGACTGCCTGTGTTTGGCATGCCTTTGATAGGCAACTCCAAGCAACACACACACTCGCTCACTCGATGCTCTAACTGTAGGTGTGCTTATATGGTAGCTTACCTGCAATTTATCCAGTAATTCATTTTTGATATAATGTTTGCGAACATGCTGAAAATATCAGCGTAAAACGTCGTTGAAGTTCGTTGTTTATAGATGTAATTAAAGTTCTTTAGCCAAAAAGAACAAATGCTTCAGATTGACCTCTAGCAGTCTATATAAATTGGATAAGTATCCATCTCTCCCAAGAGATCCCATTCAATACATTAATATTATTATATTGTTCACTCTTTAATAATTCAGTGGCCCCTTGAAGACAGTCTCACCCATTGCATATAGTATTCAGGGTATATACATAAATACTTTCCCAAGCTTGTTAAGTTATATTCGCTGGCCAATGTTCGTTGAGTTTTCATTGATTGCCAGTTAAGTATATTTGACAGGCGCATCTCTCTATTCCCCCAGACTCTCTTCATCTCTGTTTGGCTTGCTGTTATTACTACAGTTAGAGCAATCGCTCGCCATCATTTATATCAAACCAATCAAATATCAAGGCAATCGCTCCTGTCAGCTATCCAAATTCTAATTTAAACAATTAATTTCAATAAATGAAGGAGACAGGGTAAGAGAGAGAGAGAGAGAGAGAGAGAGAGCTGAAGAGTGAATGGGAGAATGTGAGTGTATCTTTAACATGTCAATTTGCAAATTAAAGACAAAACATGACAGACGATAAAGAGCCAGCGGGAAGTGTGCCGCAAGCAGCGATGGTAATGGAAATGGAAGTGGGAAAATAATGTAGATGGAAAGGGAGAGGGAGAGGGAGAAGGAGATGGAGAGGTGGGGGGGTAGGAAAGACCACACAGTGCACAAGTGCACTAAATATAGAGCAGATTTTGGGCAGCCGTAGAGAGTTGAGTTTGTGACGGATTTCAAGTGGGGAAGAGCTGAGAGCGAAGAAGCAGAGGAAGAACTGGAAGATTGAGAACCGGTACTTAGAAGACAGGCACGCACACACACACACACACACACACACACAGAGACACACTCCAATTTGTACAAACATTTAATTAAGCCAAAGTGCTCTCTTAAGCTCTTAAATTTAATTGTTTTGTTGTCCAGCTAGCTTTAAATGGGTTCTAAACTAGTTAAACAACAGAAATAGGTTAAATCACAACATGCGTAGGATTGTTAAGCAGTTTCAATCCAATCAACCAATTAACGAGTTAAACGAAAGCAAAATTATTTCTTAATCAGCATACATTAGAATTCTCAGAAAATTAACTTGTGAAATAGTTAAAAAAAAAACACACATGTTCTTTTTACTCAAGCAACTATGCGCAGCACATATGTACGTAAGTTGAGTCATTAGCTCAGCCTACAGGTTGTTATTTCTTTTTGTTTCTTATCTCCCACCAACTTTAACTTAAGGAAACATATGTTGCCCAGTGCAAGTAGTAGCTATAATGATAGTTGTTCGACTGTGGTGATTAGTCTTCTTTCTGTTGACGCTGTCAGCTACTGCTGCTGACAGGTGGTTTCGAAACTAACCCCAAGCATTGTCGGCAGACCTTAAAGAGGTACATGTTTAAGGGGGGACCCTCAAAATTTGGTTGTTTAAGAATGGAAAGTAGAAATGTGGTCTTCCTTTGGTCAGTTTGGTGTTTTTTTTTTCGGTTATGCATAAAGTTACAGTTGCTAAAATTGTTGCTGCGTTACATGCTTCTGGTAAGAAGACTAATGCTTTGCAAATATATAACTATCACAAGTGTACAACTAGACTAAAGATTTTAACCTCAAATATATTTTATCTAATTTATTGTCGCTTATTTTGGTTTTAAAGAGTATATTACAACAACTGCGGCGCATATCCCATAAAATATTGTTGCCATATTTCTCACACTTCTCATACCATTTCTATTGAATTGGAAACTTTGAATAACAACTGTCACTTTATTCTCATTTCCATTTCATTTATATAAATATATAAAAATACATATCGAAAACTTGTCAAAGTGTACGTGTGTGTGTGTGTCTATATATTTATATCGCAGTCGGTAACAATTTCCTGTCGTTGCACTGACATAGACACGCTTGCCGAATTTATAGACAATTTTTCATGATTTTCCTTGACATGGCGTTTCATTCATTCTATCTCTTTCTATATCTATCTATCTATTTTTTTGTTCGTTGCAGATGCGCACAGCAGGTCACATAGATGGACGCACGGACCTCTTGTTGACGATGATGATGATGTTGATGAAGTTGCCGGTGCTGGCGAGGCGACTCTGAAACAACAACTGCTGACAGCCAAGTGGCAGCGTCGTCAGTGCGTGCATATCTCAAAGATACAAAAACGAAGCGCATTTCCGGGCACCTCTACCTAAGCTAATGCAGAAAGTGAATCGGGCTACCTACGCACTCGTTTCTTTCGCCGCCACTCGCCTCTTCGGCCACTCGTTACATTTGTAGCTCTCTAATTCGCTGGCATTGCCGCAACTGTCCAGCTGCTATCAGTTCTGCCGTGGCGCGCGGTCGCGTCGGGCTGCAAAAAGAAAATAAAATACGCGCCGGCACAATAACTCAAACAACAACAACAACGATAACAAATAACAATAACGAATATCGACGACTACAACGAAATACAATAAAATCCGCTCGCAGTCGTGAACAATCTATATATATCTATATATACAAATACGTTGTGCCTCCGCCGTTGCTGGTTGGGGTTGGAGTGAAAACACGTAAAAATCCCCAAACAACAATCCTTTTTGAGTTGTGCAAATATTTGTGGAAACGTGATTGCTGTTGACAAAGTGGCGTCCGCACACGCACTCGATACTTTCAATTAGGCACGTTGCTTATAAATGTGCCACAATGGCGCCGCCGTCCAGGACGACGCAACCACCTTCAACGCTGCAACCACCGACGCGTTGTAAAGCCATAGCCACGGCATTAATCCGGCAAACGCAAAAGCAGCCGCTCCTGCTTTTGCTTCTGCTTCTGCTCCTCCCACTGCTGAGCGTTACGACGGTCCATGCGGAACCGTATTCGGGCGGCTACGGCAGCTCGGCCATTGCCAGCGGCGGCCTGGGTTCCGTTGGCATTCACATACCCGGTGGCGGTGTGGGTGTCATCACGGAGGCACGCTGCCCAAGGGTCTGCTCCTGCAGCGGCTTAACCGTCGACTGTTCGCATCGTGGATTAACGCAGGTGCCACGCAAAATATCAGCGGATGTCGAACGACTGTAAGTACATAGGATATATACATATATACATATATATTAATATTTATTTTGCCAGCGAGCAAACACAAACACAACAACAAAAAACTACAAATATAACTAGTCTACTTTCAACTATCATAGCTTTGTCAAAACTAAACCGATTAAAAGCAATGCAATGGGTATGGATTGAGCTCTAGTTTAAAACTGCATTTAAATTTGGAAACGATATTTCCCGTCGAAGACAATGTACAAATTCTATCTTAATAAATTCGCTTAGTTTGGAACTGTCCCAAACTTTCCATAACTTCGTCAAACCTAGCCGATTTTCATAGTTTAACCCGTAAATTAAAACTGCATTTAAATCTGGAAACTCGATTCTTGATCGACAGTCCTGCAATAACTGCACGCTTAAAAATGATATGTTGGGATGAACCAAAGCTTTATATATATATATATATATATATTTACTGCATGTCAATATTGAAAACGCAATTCTTGGTCGCAATTCAACAGATTTTCCAAAGCATACTTCATTTAAATTTCAAAAACCGGATTTTCGCTCAAAATTCATTTTCAAAATAGTTCGAAGTCAAAGCTAAACAGATTTGTAAAAGCAATACCTTTTTAGTCATGGTTTGACATCTAGATAAATGCTGCATTTCAATTAAGAATCACGATTTTTGATTGGAATTTATGTAAAAATTCATAAATGCATGACAGACAGTCTAGACAAAATGCATAAAATCTTTTTAGTATACCTAGTTTCGTTTAGTGGCCTCTTTTTATAATTTTTATAATTAATAAACATTTATTTATGATTTGAACTTATAGAGTATCTATAGACCAGAAAATTGAGTAAAATAATACTAACATTGCCAAATATGTTGCTTCAAAAGCTCTAGATGTTTTTCCTTTTCAAATACAAGGTGAAAACAGTTAGCAAGTAAATTGTAAAATTATGAAGTGGATGTCGTTTTTATTTTGTGTAACAAAAGACAACTACATAAATATATAAATACATATAAAATTAAATATGTAAATGGAAAACACAACATTTTGCAGCTGTTTTTAGGCGTTGGGCGTTTGGTTGGGAATGTTTGGCAGATGGGTCTGATGCGATATGAAGTGACCAGATGCTACTGCATTAAACGCTTATCTCTGCTATCTGTGTGGATTGCAAACCACAAGAGCTACTTCGCAGCCTTGACAATGATCTATGAGCTATTTTATGTGTGTATCGAGCAAATGCCTGTGTTATATAAGCACTTATGGCATACATAACGCCATGCGCATGCAGCTGACCATTGCTGGTATTTACTTAACAACCATAACACTAAAATCAGCAAAGGCAAACAACAAACGGGAAACAACAACAACTACAACAACAGCAACAACAACAACAACAACAGCTAAAGGCAAATAAAGACCATGGTGACCATGTTGACAGTGTCGATAACAACGAAATAAATGGGCAAATGGACAAATGTTGGGATCGGCGTATGGAAATCTCATCGACGTCGTCGTCTCCGTCGTCGTCGTCGTCTTGGAGTCGTACATTAAATCGCCATTAAGTTTATTAATTGTCGTCGAAGCAGGCATCAGACAGCGTCAACTGTGCGCGAGCCCACTTTGGCAATTGTTGCATGCAACAACGTGCGCAAAATGGTCAAATGCATTAAGCCGACGCCACATAAATTAACGCGTCGGCAATTAGCAAGTGTATGCAAAATGGCACAGAGCCCCAAACCCCACCCCAACTCCAACCCCAATCCTCCAATTACCCATTGGCCCCAACAGACCTGTAGACCGCTTCGCTTCACAACGACCTCAAAAGCGGCAGTTGTCGCTGTTGGTTGCTGTTGCTTTATTCTCTACATAAATTAATAACAGATATCCACGTTGGGGCAACAACAATAACAACAACAACAACATAGCCCAGTTATAAGCAGTCAGAGCCGCCCCGAACAGTCAAATAGCGCTCAGGGACACATTTGTTTTATGCAAAAAGCAAAATGCAAAATGCAAAAAAACAAGAAATGAAAAATTATGCGATAAAAAAAAGAACGAAGGAAAAATGAAAAGCAGAAACAGAAAACATATCAGCATGCACGGCATATTTGCATTTTAAAATACCGGGCGCCTGTCGGACACAGGGTGTTTCATGCCACGCTGTGGAAAATTCGTTCCTGGGGAAACCCCCGTTTCGACTGACTGACAGATTTTCAAAAAGAACGAGGGGGGGAGGGGGGGTATAAAAAATATATTAAATGTGTGCCAAAGTTAAAGTTTTGTTTTTTTGTTTCAGGAAATGGGAAAATGAGTTGCATAAAATAACAGCCAATTGAAAAAATATGGAAAATGTGGCAACAATAAAACGCAGCACAAAACAAACTTATAAAAAATTGAATCGAAACAAGAAAGGCAACAAATCGGAATCAGAGGATGTAAAAGTGGTTGAAATTCGAGTACTACTTACATAGTAAGAAACAATTAATTGAAAGATGAAACTTGAGATGGGGTTGGGCAGAGGTATACTTGACAAAAAATGATTGACAGTTTCATTTAAAACCCACAAATGAAAATCTATAATGCATACTTATGACTCTTGAGCATTAAATGATGGAGTTCTTAAAATCCAATCAATAATTGAAAAATAAAATTCGGAATTTAAGCGGTTTTTAACTAGCTGCTGGGATATTAAATTGCTTTTAAATTAACAATCAAATCGTCTTTATTTGTATTTTAAGCTCATGGAAATTGATTCTTTATTTATTTCATGGCTGGCTTAAGAGCTTAAGACAATTGTTGTTATTTTCCCCTTAGTATTGAAATTACACTAAAACATTCAGTTTGCCAACTGAGAAGAATAGTGTAAGATTAGGAAAGTATCCCGTCAATTTTAGAGTATTTAACAAACGTAAATAAGTCAAGAAAGAAAGAATTTTATTTGAGTAGCATTTGCGAATGTCAATTTTGTTGACTTCAATATAATTACAGTAAAGCTATAAACTATGCATCGGAATATTTCGCATTTGCAGTAACCCTTTATTTCAAATATAATAAAAGGCAAACTATCCTTAATTAAAGGATTCTTTATAGCAGTTTAATTGAAGTCACCTTAATTACAGCATATATGTGTATACATAAAAAGTGGCTAATATAAGCCATGATAATCAGCAGTTGAGTTGAGTCACCCTAATGCCAACATTGGCATACACACATATGTAGCTATTTGTGTGTGTGTGTTTGCACATCAAATATTGAACATGCCCACAACTATTGGTAGACACTGGCACTAGAATGGCAGAAACAATGCTCCAATGCAAAAACTGGGGCCAGGGCAAATGTTGGCCCAGCCCTATACCATGGAACACAGAACATCGAACAGAGCGCCGAGCACAGAGCACAGAGAGAAGCAGGCCCGAGCCAAACGAAACTTGCCATTTAATTACACAGCCGAGGCTATGGCTATGGAAATGAGCATTGTGACAGTGCCAGAGGGAGGTGCGAGCCAGGTTAAAGGAGGATTAGAATGGTCGCTTAGCTAACTGTCTGTCAGCCAGCCAGCCAGCCAGCCAGTCAGTCACTCAGTCAAGCAGCCGCCCACACATTTCCTACAATTGACACGACAACAGTTTTGCATATCATTTTGGAGCTTGGAACAAAGCCAAGAACTTCATATAACCCCAGCGAACTTAACCCCAATTTGTGCCCAAAAGCCCTTTCACACCTCAAAATGAAAACAAAGACAACAAACAGCAAAAAATCATCCAAAAAGGTGAGCCTAATTTATAGCTGTTAAAATCTTCAAAGGCAGCAGCCAAAAAAAATGAAACGAGCAACTCAAGCTGAAATCTAATTGGAGCCCAAACAAAACCCAAAAAAAAAAAAATAAACCAAAAATAGCTTTTTTGGCCAATTTGTGAATGCTTCAAAAAATCTAATGAAGATAAATGCTATTTGTTAAATGTTTAATTAAAACAGCAGAAAACCAAACATGGCAAAAACAAAAGCAATATGGAAACTTAAGAAAGAAAAAAAATAACTTACGATTAGTATAATTATTTTTTGAAAATCTTTTGAAAAATGTCTAGCAATTAGAAGCGACTTTAGTTTTGTGTCTTTGCTGTTAGTTTTTTTTGTATCACTTTTATTTTTTGTTTTGTCTGTTGTGTATCGCATCTCTCGCGGAGTTGTACGTCTTTGTAATCAGTTGGATCTAAGCCAGAGATGCCCACATCTTGCCAAGATATTAAGCTCATTAAAAACTCTGCTTGTGCTCTCTGTGTGTGTGTGTGTGTGTGTGTGTGGCTTAGTGTGTTGTGTTGCTCTGTGTGTGTCGTGTGAAGCAGCTTGGGTCTGGGCATGATTGTACACTGGGAAAAGGATTAAAAAGTTGTTTAAACAAATTTAAAAAACAAATAGCAGAAAGATTTGTTTGATATTTGTTTATAAAGTTTATTTTCTTAGCGCTTTTCCAGCTCTAATCTTCAAACGCTTACCGTTGACAAAAGAGCATTTTCAAATATAAAAAAAATATTATTTTAAATGCATAAATGCAAGAGAAAATTTGCATAGCTTTAAATATTTAATTTTAAGCAAAGGAAATATTATTTGAAAATGTTATTTTAAATATATTTAGACTGCTTTAGGCTTTCAAAGAATAATTCAATCAAATGAAACACGCTTAAGCTGCCATTTATATCATATTTTTTGTCAGTGTACTTGCGCTCAACGGCAACCTGATGCGAGTTTCATTAAGGCTTAAGCTGAACAATATTTCTCGTTTGGGCCTGGGACTGTGGCTCTGGACCCAGACTGAAGGTCTTGCTACCTGTTGTTTCTCGGCTCTTGGCCGCTCTTGGCTCTTGGCTCTTTTAACTGCCAACCTTACTCAAAAAAAAAAAGCAGCTGAGGCACAACGAGTTGTTGTTGTTGTTGTTGCTGTTGTTGTTGTTGTGGATGTTGTTGCTTATGGCTGCGCATGCGCACATGGGTCTCTGGCTCTTGTTCAGGTATTTTGTATCTCTTAGGTTGCATTTCATTGTTATGACATCTACAGGTAACAAATTTTCTGTATCTCTGTCCGTCTGTCTGTCTGCGCCACCATAAAGAGAAGAAGAAACAAGTTTTCATCTACTCGCAGCGCATGTTAAATGATTAAATATCATATTTTCGTTATCAGACAAAAGGCTGTGTTTTCAACAGCCACAGCATCCACCCCTCTCTCTCTCTCTCTCTCTCTCTCTCTCTGTCTCTTGCTCTCGTACGCTGTCGTCTCGCTCTTTCTGCATCTGCATCTTCCCAGCTGCATGTATTCCATATCTCAGATGTTGTAGTTGTTGTTGTTGTTGTTGTTATTGATGTTGTTGTTGTTTCTCATGTGCCTTGTCTTACAAGCAATTAAAAATTATTATCGCCTCTCACATGTGCAGAGCATTTGTTTCAGCTGATTCCGATTAGCGTGCTACAAGCACTCAGGTTGCAAGTTGCAACATAATTAAAGACAATGCCTAATCGAAATATATAATCTCCTAATTGTATTTTCTCTCTGTCTCTCTCTCTCTCTCTCTCTCTCTCTCTCTCTCTCTCTATCTCTATGTCTTTTTGCAGCGATTTGCAGGGCAACAATTTGACCGTGATTTATGAGACGGATTTTCAGCGTTTGACCAAGCTACGAATGCTGTAAGTATTTAACAATACCATTTTGAAATGAATAAATTTTATTTTTGTCTTATGTATGGTGATTAATTTTTCAATTTGTTGCGTACTTTCGACAAACTTTTAATGTTTTTTTTTATTTATTCAGCAATTAATCTTAATTTATCCAAACTAAAATTGCTTCATCAAGAAACGTAAACGTATTTAATATTTATTAGTTTTTTTTTTATTATGAATTTCATTTATTCATTCATTCATTTACTTATTCTGTGTATATTAAATTGCATTTTCTGTCAAGTATTTATTATTGCGAAAGGCAAAATGTGGCATGCAAATTAACACCAAATGTCATGAAAACGTTCCCATAAATTCAAGCAGCAAATTGCAATTGAAAGTCACTGCGTAAAACAGGTCTCACAACATGTGTTTTTACTGTACGCTGATAGCTTAACATTTACTTGAATTTTGCAATACAAATTTTGCTGTTTACATTTTGTTGAAAGCAATAAATCTGTTGAATAAGTATTTATAATTATTATTACTATTATTCATTTAGAAGTTAGATAAGCGCGGAACATTGAGTAAACAAGTGTTATCAGAACCAGAACTCTTTGTAATACTTATCTAAACCATCTTTTATTGTATCCACAGTCAATTGACGGACAATCAGATCCACTCCGTTGAGAAGAATGCTCTGCAAGATTTGGTTTCGCTGGAGCGACTGTAAGTAGAGATCTAAACTGTAGTCCAATTGGTAAATCGAATCGAACTTGCTAATTTGATGCTAGTGCATGAGATTTTTACAACTAATTCACTTTTGAACTAACCAAAATTTGCTGCTCTTTATAGACATAGATTCACATAGCTCCTAGCTATACTAATAAAAAATAAAAAAATCTTTTACTTATCGTGCAAAAATTCGATTTAGTTGTTGCGATATTCTTGAGTTTTGAGTTTAACTTTTTGTATCTTTTTTCTCGTTTCGTTTTATGCATATCTCTCTACTTTCGTTGCGTTTCGTTTTGCGTATCTAATATGCTCGTACACATGAAAAAAAAAACAAAAAACAAAAAACAAATACAAAAAACCAATCAAAAAACACCAAATCAAAAAACCAAACACTTCACTCTATAAAACAGACGCCTAAACAACAATCGACTTAAGGCAATACCTGAAAACTTTGTGACAAGTTCAGCGAGTCTTTTGCGATTGTAAGTAATCAATGTAGCCATGTAGCAACTATATATACATACATATATACATATATATCTATATATATATATACACGATATCTACTTACCTACATATACTATATATAGTATGTAGCAGTAGCGCCCCATGTAGATTACAAATGCTAACTGACTCTCTCAAATCCTTCCTCTTCCTGCCTGACTGACTGAATGCTTCCTGCCCACCTGTCCACCTGTCCACCTGCCTGCCTGCCTGCAACATCCTCAACCTCAACAACCTTCCAGAGATATCTCGCACAATGTCATCACCACTGTGGGGCGTCGGGTCTTCAAGGGCGCCCAGTCGCTGCGGAGCCTACAGCTGGACAACAATCAAATCACATGTATGGATGAGCATGCCTTTAAGGGACTGTTGGAGCTGGAAATACTGTGAGTACTACTTACTCTAATCTAATTAGGGATGGACGCCGAGCAACTTTGATCATTCAAAGGTGGTCAATTATATATGCTGTGAAATCAAATGAGAATCAATCAGTTCATTAATCATCTTCAGTGAACTGTGTTGGTAAATCGACAAAAACAAAAGAAATAAATTCAGATGGAAACAAGGCAATAAAATGTTCTCAGTGTTTAAATATTTAATTGTGCTGCAAATTAAAAAAAAAAAAAAAAATTAAGATAAATCATTGAAGCAATTGTAAATAATTATGCTAAAATATTAAATAAATCACACTCAAGCAAAAAAAAAAAAAAAGAATCGTTAAAGTAAAATGATAAATAGATCTTAAACAGACAAATAAATCGCATAAAACGCTTAAAATATAATAATAAAACTATTTAAACAATAAACAATGTTATAAATTGACTAATAAATCACACGCTAATGCATCAAATGAATCAATAATGCAATTTATTCAAAGAAATTGTTCTAACTGTGATTCTGCCAATTTCACTGAATGAATGAATGAATGAATGCTCAGCTCAATTGCGTTTTTGGGCCCATCCCTAATATTTTGGAGTTGGATGCATTCACAAGATGCATTCACTTGATAATGCATTAATGCAATCACCTCTTTCTATCTGTCTCCCTTGCTCCCTATCTCTCTTTTCTCCTGCTTAAATTCGTTTATTCCTTCTTTTTTTGTTGTATAGCACACTGAATAACAATAACTTGACCGCTCTGCCGCACAATGCCTTTGGGGGATTGGGAAAATTGCGAGCGCTGCGCCTCTCTGACAACCCGTTCGCCTGCGATTGCCATTTGTCCTGGCTGTCGCGCTACCTACGCAGCGCCCCCCGTCTCGCCCCCTACACACGCTGCCAGTCGCCGTCGCAGCTGAAGGGCCAAAACGTGGCGGACCTGCACGATCAGGAGTTCAAATGCTCAGGTATGGAATGGAACACCATCGGACAGTTTTACCAGTTCCTACCAAAAATGGACAAATGTCGTGGGGGCCTTTTGAAATGCTATGCCAAATTAATTAGTTTTATATGCCCAAGCACAACACATACACACACACACACACTTGCACACAGATATAGAAAACAAAGCATTGTAAATCATAAGCAGTCATATGGGCACGCCCCCGCTGTGCCGCCCACTCAAACCAATAACAACAACAAGAACGAGCAGCAACAGCAACAGCAGCAGCAGCTGGTATAGATGAAGGGGTTAGGGTGGTTGAGGGGGGGTTAGGCGCGCTGAGCATCATCAACGTTGTGTTTGCCAAAACGTTTAACGCCGTCATCGCTTTGCTTGATTGGGATGCAGATGCTCAAACGCTGCTGCGGGCAACAGAGCAGCAACAGCAACAGCAGCATCGACAGCATCAGCAACAGCAGCACCAGCACCAGCATTCGGAAAGCCTCCCAATGGAGTCTTCGGCCCCAACGAAAACTCAACTCCAAAAAAAAAAAAAAAAAATAAGTCTTTGGCTGCTCTGCTCAATGAAGCGGAAAATGTGCGCCAAACGATGCCATGAAACGAGTTTTTCCTCCATCGTTTATTGTATTTTGCTGTTATGCTCTACGGCATTAAGAGTTGCACACTTTTATCAGGCACTTTACCAGTTCAGCTAGCTGAAGCTGCGATTACCGATTGTTAAATGAGGCGTGCATTTGATTTGATTTGATTCGATGTTTGCCTGTTTAATGGCATGGTTTATTTTTGTTTGAATGCATCACTAGTAAAAGATTTTATTCCTTTTTAATGGTTAATATTTTAAGGGAAGTGGAAATAACTTCGCAAGAAGGAAATGAGTTAACAAAGGGAACATCTATGGCATCACATGCGTGAACACTTCAAAGAGTTGGCAATTTGAATAGATTGAAAAATGTTTAATGTAATTTTTAGCTATTAACTATTTAGATTGCAAAAGAGAAATTGTGCAGTTTTCGTTCACATGAAAAATTTATAAAGAATTGATAGATCAGTTTAAATTATAAGATAGTGTGAACATTTTTGAAACCGCTGAAGTGCTTTCCATTCTCTATATAGAGCATTTTTACGGGTGCTGGGCGTGTCTCAACTGCCAGAGCATCTAAGATTCGGCATTAGTTGGTTCAACGTTAGTTTGCCTTAGTTTGTGCCGTGTTTGACTTTCGTTTTGTGGATACGAAAATGCTATGGAATTATGTGGGTAAACATTTATGACCAGCGGCAGCTGTGGCAGCTCACAAGTTGTTGTTGTTTGTGTTGTTGCTGTTGTAGTTGCATCTTGGCGCGCAACAGTAGCATTCATAATTATGTAGTTGCTGCTGCTGCTGCTGTTGTTGTGGATCAAATCAAATGCAAGTGGCTCGCTGAATGAATCGCTGCTGTGAGCAGCCAAATATGTAGTTTGCTTTACACTTGCCACTTGCCACACTTGCTGCACTTGCAGGCCTCACCGAGCATGCGCCAATGGAATGCGGCGTGGAGAACAGCTGCCCCCATCCCTGTCGCTGTGCCGATGGCATCGTCGATTGCCGTGAGAAGAGTCTGACGAGTGTGCCCGTTACGCTGCCGGATGATACCACCGAACTGTGAGTCTTAACCACATGCACCAATGCAGCAATTTAACATTTCAAAGTATTAACCGCGGTTTTTTTCTTCCTCGTATTTTTTCGCGTTATTTTTGCAGTCGCCTGGAGCAGAATTTCATCACGGAGCTGCCAGCCAAGTCCTTTTCCAGTTTTCGACGCTTGCGACGCATCGATCTGTCCAACAACAATATATCGCGCATAGCACACGATGCTCTAAGTGGCCTAAAGCAACTAACCACGCTGTAAGTAGACCTGCCACAAGTGGCAACAAGTAGCATATGCCAACCAAATGTGCACTCGCTTCGTTAAATACGAGTGTGTGCGTGTATGAGTGTATGTGGAGTGGTGTCAGGTCCGTCACACACTCCTGACAGCGCCAGCCTGACTGGGCCGAAGGGCTCGGAGCTCAGGCTTGAGGAGCTAATCGGCCTATGCTAAGCGTTGCCAACACCGCAAGGCATCAGATTACCTGTGTTGGCAACAATGTAGTCTCCTCTGCCCCCCAAACAAGTCTGTCCGGCTGTCTGTTTGTCTGTCTGTGTGCCAAACCAGTTGCCGCCCGCAATGACAACAACAGGAATCCACCACAAGTACAACCAGCTGCCTACCTTCTTCTTGTTTTTTTTTGGCTCTCTACCCTGTACTCATTAGAATTGGGTTAAGTGGGTATCTTGAGATTGGTCACATTTATGTAATAGGCAGAGGAAGAGGACATACAGTATATGTGCATACTGTGGATATGAATCAACAGCAGAGTATCCAAAGTCAATGCTCTCATCTGAGCTAACAGACTAAATAGTTTTTAATTTGTTGCTTTATCGATAATTGCCTTCGATTAATGTATATATCGATAGCCGATTGCCACTCTCCGTTTGGGTATGTCCTTAAAGATGAGCATGAGGACAATTGAAGACACATCATACTGCGTTTGTTTGTGTGTTTGTAACACCTGTCTACAGGGTATCTGCAAAGTCGGGCTCGGTCTCGACTCGAGCACTCTTGTATTGTGTATTTATATGTGTGCTTTATTCATTTCCTTTGTTTTTTTGTGCTTCTCTCTCTTGTTTCGCTTACAGCGTGTTGTATGGCAATAAAATAAAGGATTTACCCTCGGGCGTATTCAAAGGACTTGGCTCACTGCAGCTGCTGCTGTTGAATGCCAACGAGATCTCCTGCATACGCAAGGATGCCTTCCGCGACCTGCACAGCCTCAGTTTGCTGTCGCTGTACGACAACAACATACAGTCGCTGGCTAATGGCACATTCGACGCCATGAAGAGCATCAAAACGGTGTAAGTACTGCCACGCCCATGCCCCCCCTACCACTGACACTGTGCCACCATTTAGTCATGTTGCATGATGTTGCAAGTAAGCTAGCTGACGCCCCATTTTGGAGCTAGCAAGACTTGAATGGAGGAGTACCCAGTCAAACAGGCACCATGGCACCCAGGCACTTTGGTGTTAAACCTCTGAAGTGCATTTAGTAGTTGCTTTGACTTTGCCAGCTTTTTTGCCCTCAGCAGCGCCTTCGCGTTGACATTTGTTTAGCAGCCAAACAACATCGCAACGCCTTTTCAGTAATATCGCCTGTGAACCGTAAAGATGTTCGACGAACAAAAGATGGGGCGGTTGGTTTCTTTAGGCCAACCAACCAACCAACCAAAAAGAGGGTGGCAGGGAGACAAAAGCCTGAGCATCGATAAATGCGCTGTCTTTAAGTGCTGTGCGGTTCTTAAGTTGCTATACGATGTGCTCGAGTGGGTTAAGTATTTGTCAGGGTTGTCAACATAAAAGCAAATAACTGCGAAAAATATCACAGTAGCTTCAAGAAAATACAAAGTATTTGGCAAATGCAAAAGTTGCTTCAACAAAAAAAGCACAACGTATGCGAATTAAAAACAAAACTTAAAAGATTGAATAAGTTTCCAATAATGGATTGATACTTTTCGTAAGTCAAATCGGCAACTGTAGTTATGTGCAACAAGAATGTCTGTTGCTCGAAGAATGAATTCTTAGATGCCGAAACTTGCAACTTATAAAAGAGAAAACTAAAACTGAATTCAATTAGTGAGGCAGAACCCGCACTTTAGTAACAAGATGAGTTAAGATGACTTTAGTAGTTGCCAGCTTCTGTTTAATGGGCACTCTGTCACAAGGCATTAACAGGGACAGCTCACTGCTCAGGGCAGGGCTGGACGGGACTGGGCTGGGCTGGGCTGGGCGAGGATTGCCTTTGAAAATAGTTTTCAAAAACGTTGCCGACAATGACAACAACAACAAACAACAACAATAACAACGGAAACGTTGCAGCCACAGGGCTCCTGCACTTTTAAGACGTCTCGAGTTTCTCCTCCAACCGACTGTTTTGCTTTTCTTGACTCCCACTCCCTTCCTGCCACTTGCACCCGCTCTGTGGCTGCCACTCGCAATTCCCTACGCTCCATTCAGTACAAATGCTCAATGCTACTTTCTTGCTTTCTTTCCATTTGCAACACACAACGAATGTATATATATATATATATACTTATATATATATATACGTATTATGTATAGACATTTGGCCAAGAATCCTTTCATTTGTGACTGCAATCTGCGCTGGCTGGCCGACTATTTGCACAAAAATCCCATAGAGACAAGTGGAGCACGCTGTGAGTCACCGAAGCGGATGCATCGCCGGCGCATTGAATCGTTGCGCGAGGAAAAATTCAAATGTAAGTGCGTCTACCTCACTCTCACCCGCTCCCCTCTTTGCCAAGAGATGAGAAAGAAAAGTAGAAGAATATGTCTTAACTTGCCACCCGCCCACTCTTCGTCGGCCATTTGTTTCAGGTTCCTGGGATGAATTGCGCATGAAGCTATCCGGCGAGTGTCGCATGGATTCGGACTGCCCGTCGATGTGCCAGTGCGAGGGCACCACCGTCGACTGTGCGGGACGTAGCCTGAAGGAAATACCACGCGACATTCCGTTGCATACCACTGAACTGTAAGTTGCACCGACAAAACACTCGTAATACACTTGGCAAATTTTATTTCACTATAAATTATTATACAACAAACGAACCATAATAGCTTTGAAGCTGCTGTTAGTTTAACGCTGTTATTCGCTAAATGCCGCTTTATTTATTACTTAACGCTTCGTGAATTTCAAAGGTGGCACACTTTTTATACTTTATGCGAGGCAACAAAGTTTTAACGTTGCGGAGGATGCGGCGAAATCGATAACAAGTCGACGCGACGCACCTCGAATTGCAAATAGTTGAAGTCCATATATCAGAGCCATCGAATTTGGAAAGTAGTTTGTCGTTAATCTTCTTAAAAGATTACATTTGCTTAGCTTAGCTTATGTTAGCTTAAAATGTTTGCCACATATTTATTATGCATTTTTATAGTTCATACAAACAACAACACTCTTTTACAACACTATTTTAACATTATTTGAAAAGATTTTCAAATTAGATTTTATTTAAATCAAATTTCCAACTATATAACCAAGTTTTGGCTAGAGTTAACTCTCATAATAAATGTGCTCAACAACTATTTAAATTCTTGACTTGCATCCACGCGCCACAACAAAAATTAATTAAAAACGTACAATCCTGTGAACCACTTTCGACTTGTTTACCAAAGTTTTAAATAAGCAGTTTAAATATTTACCATTGAGTTGAAACTGTGTCTGTGTATTGTGTGTTTATTGTGTTTATTGTATTTTGTGCCCGTAGTTTGCTCAACGACAACGAATTGGGTCGCATCAATTCGGATGGACTCTTTGGACGACTGCCGCATCTGGTGAAGCTGGAGCTGAAGCGCAATCAGCTGACTGGCATTGAGCCGAATGCCTTTGAGGGCGCATCCCGCATTCAGGACCTGCAGCTGGGCGAGAATAAGATTAAGGAAATCTCCAATAAAATGTTTCTCGGCTTGCATCAACTCAAAACGCTGTAAGTCCAAAACTTTCAACACTTCACATTTATTCAAACGTAAAACTATTTGATTTTTTTCTCTCTTTGCAGCAATCTTTACGACAATCAAATTTCATGCGTTATGCCTGGCTCATTTGAGCATTTGAACTCGCTGACGTCTTTGTAAGTACACCCCCTGAAATACTTTTCCCCCCCTCTAGTTTTCTAGGCTGGCCTGATGCGTCTGCTCGTGGATACGCATAGCAATTAAAACTGTGCCAAGTGGTGCATAAGCGGTGGTGCTGCTTCTGCTTCTGCTGGATGCACTTCAATAGATAAATGATTTAGCTTTGGCATTAATTGCCTCGTTCTTCTCTGCTGCTGCTCTGCCTGCCTCCCACTCCCCTAATGATCTATCACACACAGGGCACATAAAATGAGGTTAATGGTTTTGATTGTTCTCTAGTTGAACTTCAATCTGATTTCGTTTCACATCAAAACAGAAGCTGCTGCTGAGGCTAATGCTGCTGTTGATGCTGATGCTGAGGCTACTTGCTACGTGCGGCTGCTTCTGCTGCTGTTGCTGCTGCTGCTGCTACTGCTGCTTTACCAAATCCGTTTTTCTTCGTTGCATGCCACCAACTATTGTATATAATTCAATTGAACTTCAATTTATAGCAGGGCTGCCAACGATAAGAGCCCAACACATGAACATACACTACACGTATATAAAACTCAACCGCTGTCTTCTTGTATCTCAGCTGCATGTGTAAGCGAGTGGTTGTGTGTGTGCATATGTGTGTGTGTGTGGTTGTGTGTGTGTCTGTCTGTCTGTCTGTTGCTCCATATTGTTGTAAATCAACCCTCAAAGCACATACACACACACACAATTGCGAGTGTGCGCTGCCTTCGATGATTTAATTAATTAAAATTGAGTTCAATAAAAAGCGCAAAGCCATACAGTACAACCTGCCTAAGCTAAACGTATCTGAAAACTTTGCCCAATACCTAGTAATTTATCAATTAAGATTTATTGCAAATGTTGTGTAAACAAAATAATTAGAATTCTCCTCAAGCACAAAGTAAGATTTATTATGCAATAAATATATAGAAAATGAAAAATTAATCCAACTTCACAAAAAATGGAGAAATCAGCTGAAATGTGCTATAAAAAATGAGAGAAATTAGCTGGCAATATGCAAGAGAAAATTGATAAATATTTTGTATAATTTTGCGCACAGCAAGACTTACAAATAGTTCAGTTTAATTAGGTTAGACTGTACGTTGGGTGTGTGTGTGTGTGTGTGTGTTGATTGTGCTGGTAGCTGCTGTGAGGTGTTGTGGTCCATCTAAAATTATTGTAAAATTCATTTAACTAGCTAATAAATAGCATCAATGAAAGTCATTAAGTGCTGTGCACCACACGACACCCACATGCTCAATCATTCAGGTGGATGGATGGATGGGAGGTTGAAAGGTTGCGAGTCAGCCAGCAAAAGTGTTAGTTAGTTGCCTGCGGCGGCCTCTCTTCCACACCCAACATACACACGCACACCCAGCACGCAACACACACATTGCTAGCATGACAAAGCAGCATTGCTTATTAAATTAGTCTGGACTTGGTATAACGTTTGGAATTGCCAACGTAATTTGCGATCCATTGTTTCGCCAGCCTTGCAGTCTTTCAACTGGGCGCATAATTAAAGGCCTTATAGCACTTATGTATAAATAAACGTATGAGTGTGTGTGTGTGTGCGTGTGTGTGTGTATGTGTCTCTGCCCCAAGTTGCAAAATTGTGCAAAGTGAAACATATGCTGGAAACCATTTGCATGCCCAAAGTGCAAATTGCTATTAATTAATGAAACCATTCAAAATTATGCATGTGTCAGTGTGTGTGTGTGTGTGTGTGTGTGTGTGTGTAGCCAAGCTGATATTAAATATCAATAACGCAATTACCACTAGTGACGCTCCGAAATTGAATTAAGTTTTATCAAAAGCTATATGCAACGACAATAAATGCTTAATGAAGGAATCAACTGGAGACTGAAATAGTTGCATGATTGAAAGTGCCAGATAGTTGAAAGAGCTTTGAGCTCTGAGCTCTGAGCTTTAAGTGAGTGGATTTTACTAATTAGTGCTTTAATAGCAATAAGCTTAGAAAATGCAGCAATTTAGAAGAGAGATGATAAGTTTTCAAGTATGGCTATCGTTTTTGGCTTACAATTTGAAGCTCTTTTATACATAGCTCTCTTAGTAAGCCCTTTTTCAGCCCTGTTTAACAAAGTTTATAATGACTTAATTCCACTTGCAACTTTCATGTGCTTCGTCAGCATTGAGCTAACGATTTTCAGTCATTGCATACTTCAGCTTACTTAAAGTCTCTCAATTGATTTAATCCCACTTGAAGCCACTTGTGTTCGATTAATTAAGTTCAAACTATGATTAATAGTTTCTGCCACGAGCTTTCATGCAGCTTAGCATGCACTCAAATAAACTGAACAGCACTTGAAGTTTGTAAATTAGCTCGAATGAAAGAAGAAACAATTTGAAACGCGAATCGCGTACTTGCAACTAATTGAAATAAAAATAATCGTAATAAAAAAACATTTGCATTTCAATCAATCAATATTATTTTATTATTTTGTTGTTTTGCTGCAGGAATCTCGCATCGAATCCATTCAATTGCAATTGTCATTTGGCCTGGTTCGCCGAATGGTTGCGTAAAAAATCATTGAACGGTGGAGCGGCACGTTGTGCAGCCCCACTTAAGGTACGTGATGTGCAAATTAAGGATCTGCCCCACAACGAATTCAAATGCAGCAGCGACAACAACGAGGGCTGCCTCGGCGACGGCTATTGTCCGCCAGCGTGCACCTGCACCGGCACCGTGGTGCGCTGTTCGCGCAACCAACTGAAGGAGATACCCCGTGGCATACCCGCGGAGACATCCGAACTGTATCTGGAGTCCAATGAGATCGAGCTGATACATTATGAGCGCATAAGGCATTTGCGAGCCCTGACACGACTGTAAGTTAGATTGCCGCTAGCCGCTAGCCGCTTGCCGCTTAACGCTTGCCACATTGCTGTTGTTGCAACATTACATAAAATTGACGATTTTTTTTGGTTTTGTTTTTTCTTTGCAGCGATCTTAGCAACAACCAAATCACCATACTATCCAATTACACCTTTGCCAATCTGACCAAACTATCCACGCTGTAAGTAACGACGCCTGCACATTTCTAATGACTTTTTAATTGCCACAATGCATAGGCATTAAGGCAACACGAATCGAAACGTTTTCAACCTCAAGAGGGCTTGACACAATTTTTTTACCTTTTTTTTTTTTTGCGGCAATTGCATTTTGCGGTTTAATGCGACTGGGGGTATTGGTGGCGGTGGCGATGCCTGTAACTGGCCACCCTTGGCCTGGGCTCGTCTCAACCGGCCACGAAATTCATTCGAGACGTTAAGTCGTGACTCGTGCTTAAGCATTAGTTGTCGTCCTCCTCTTACTCCATCAGCCCCGTCTCTCTCGTTATCTCTCTCTCTCCCTCTGTGTGTTTCCTTCTCCCTGCCTGTTGTGTGCGCTATCCGCAATCAAAGCTGTGCCGTTTCGAATACCCTGCACACATTGAGAGCAAGGCTATATTAGTTTTCTTATTTAATAGAGTGCAGAAAATATCTGCAATTGATTCTAAAGAAATTTGAAAGAGTATTTTAATAGTCAAATTACTGTAAAATATATTAAATTAATTATTTTTGTCTGATTTTTAAAAGTATGAAAAATTCTTGCACATATTAAATAATTGACAAAAATGTACGAAAATTATATTCAATCTAAAAGTTCTCTTGTCAAACGGAGTATTTCGGTAGTAAAGCACTTGTGAGCTTTTAATTCAAAATCTTACTGTAAATACTGACAAAACTTGTAGTTAATTAATTTTTTTGTAATTAGTGTGAAAAATATTTACACATATTAGATAATATACAAAAATTGAATATTCCATTAAATGTACAAATTCTCCTATCTGTCCCCTAAGCTTGCCTTGCCTAGTTTATAGTTTCCAACTGCGCTTACAGGGTATCTCGGTAGTCAGGCACTCTTGAGTATTGGCACGATTGGTGCATTTCTTTACAATGTGCTGTGGCTGGTTAAAACGTTTTGCAATTACTTTCATTTCTTCATCATTGCTGAGAATGTGGAAATGCCGCATGTGTCTGCAATTTAGTAAACGTTTCATTTGCTTCTCTTTTGGCCTCTTTTTTTGTTCTGTTGTTCGTGTAGCATCATCTCGTACAATAAGTTGCAATGCTTGCAACGTCATGCGTTGTCTGGTCTAAATAATCTGCGCGTGCTCTCGCTGCACGGCAATCGGATATCCATGCTGCCGGAGGGCTCCTTCGAGGATCTCAAGTCGTTGACACACATGTGAGTCGCAATTGTGGTTTCTTGTTAACCTTTATTGACCCCTTCACCCACTTTCCATTCATTCATTCATTGTCGTACAGTGCACTGGGCAGCAATCCGTTGTATTGTGATTGCTCTCTGAAATGGTTCTCGGACTGGATAAAGCTGGACTATGTGGAGCCGGGCATTGCACGTTGTGCCGAACCGGAGCACATGAAGGATAAACTAATTCTGTCGACGCCCTCCTCGAATTTCGCCTGTCGCGGCAAGGTGCGCAACGACATCCTGGCCAAGTGCAACGCCTGCTACGAGCAGCCATGCCAGAACAAGGCTCAGTGCCTCGCACTGCCGCAGCGGGATTATCAATGTCTCTGCCAGCCGGGCTATCATGGCAGGCACTGCGAATTTATGATCGATGCCTGCTATGGCAATCCGTGTCGCAATAATGCCACCTGCACGGTGCTGGAGGAGGGACGCTTCAGTTGCCAGTGTGCGCCGGGCTATACGGGTGCCCGTTGCGAGACGAACATCGATGATTGCCTGGGTGAGGAGATCCGTTGCCAGAACAATGCCACCTGCATCGATGGCGTACAGTCGTATCGCTGTGAATGCCAACCGGGCTTCTCCGGCGAATGGTGCGACACAAAGATCCAGTTCTGCAGCCAGGAGTTCAATCCCTGTGCGAATGGCGCCAAGTGCATGGATCATTTCACCCACTACAGTTGCGAGTGCTCGGCGGGTTTCCACGGCATCAATTGCACGGATAACATTGATGATTGCCAGAATCATATGTGCCAGAATGGAGGCACCTGCATCGATGGCATCAATGATTATGTGTGCATGTGTCCCGATGACTTTACGGGCAAATATTGCGAGGGTCACAACATGATCTCCATGATGTATCCACAAACGTCGCCCTGTCAGAATCACGAGTGCAAACATGGTGTTTGCTTTCAGCCCAATGCTGCCGGCTCGGATTACCTGTGCAAGTGCCATCCTGGCTACACGGGCAAATGGTGCGAATATTTGACGAGTATCAGTTTTGTCCACAACAATTCCTTTGTGGAGCTGGAACCGTTGCGCACGAGACCCGAGGCGAATGTCACCATTGTCTTTAGCAGTGCCGAACAGAATGGTATTTTAATGTACGACGGACAGGATGCACACTTGGCCGTGGAGCTGTTCAATGGACGCATTCGGGTTAGCTATGATGTTGGCAATTATCCGGTTTCGACGATGTACAGCTTCGAAATGGTTGCTGACGGCAAATATCATGCCGTGGAACTGTTGGCCATCAAAAAGAATTTTACACTACGCGTTGATCGCGGCTTGGCGCGTTCGATTATCAACGAAGGCTCTAATGATTATTTGAAGCTTACCACGCCCATGTTCCTTGGTGGTCTGCCCGTGGAACCTGCTCAGCAGGCGTACAAAAATTGGCAAATACGCAATTTGACCAGCTTCAAGGGCTGCATGAAGGAGGTGTGGATCAATCACAAGCTGGTCGACTTTGGCAATGCGCAGCGTCAGCAGAAAATCACGCCCGGCTGTGCTTTGCTCGAGGGTGAGCCCAATGAGGGCGACGAGGATGATGAGCAGGATTTCATGGACGAAACTCCGCACATCAAGGAGGTGAGTCCTCATCACACAGCAGCCACAACGAAACTTTTCACTAAATTGGTTTGCTTGTTTCTTGTTAGGAGCCCGTGGATCCGTGCTTGGAGCACAAGTGCCGTCGCGGCAGTCGCTGTGTGCCCAATGCGAACTCCAGGGATGGCTACCAGTGCAAGTGCAAGCATGGGCAGCGTGGACGCTACTGCGATCAAGGTGAGGGCAGCACCGAGCCCCCCACAATCACCGGTACATATTGCGAACTCCCCCACTCCTAACACTCATTACCAACACACACACACAACTGCCAAGCGGACTACGTGGGTGTATCTCAAATTCAGATTAGATCTGACGAGGGCAGTTAACCTTATCAGCAGGAGCCATAAGTCGCGGGTGGCCTAAAGCATTTGCGCAATCAATTTTCATGTAAAGCTTTAAATATTTCATTATGGAAGAGTTATGAGTGGAAGTTGCCAATTTAAGCATTGTATTAGCCAATGTTAAACAAAGTCAGCTATTTAATTGACTGTTGACTCTGCCCATAAGCGCTTAGAATATGCAACTTTACAGCACATTATTTGCAGACGTAGTTATCACGAAAACTTCTTCAGAAATAACACTACTCCATACCGGAAATAATACTCAGGAATATCTATTAACGATTGCTATAATAAGTTAAGTCGGTTTATTATTTGGGAATTATAAGCAAATTATCTGTTTTTCAATCAACTAATTGTCCTGAGGCAAAGTTGCTTCAGGAGTTGAGTTAAAGGCTTCACAAGACTTTTTTTTACAGGCAGCAAATTGAGTGTAGGCAAAAAAGTTAGCTGAATTAAAACCGAGTTTTTTACAAGTTGGGACTACAGTAAGTAAAGAAAGAGACCGAGTGGTGGGAGAGGGAGGAGGGAAGAGAGATTGTTGTAATTTGCCTACACAATTTGCGTACAAACTTGCGCTCAGATTGCAGGCCTCAGAAGAACTTGTGCAACTTTCGTGCACCTTAGCTCACCTTAGCTATAAGGACACACCCTACCGTAGTCAACCCGCTTGGCTATGCTGCATAACTTAATTTGCTTACACACACACACACACACACCTACACACAATCACACAATCACACACGCACAATGTATTCATACATACGCACTCATTACACACATTTCAAATCACACATCAAGGGGAAGGTGTTGTTGCTGGGGAGTGTGTGTGTGTGTGTGTGTGTGCGTGTGTAATCTCATTTGCCGGCCGTTGCCGTGTCAAAAGCAGCACACTAATTGCATTTCTACGTTTTGTTTCATCGTTTGTTTCACATTTTTGTTGCAGCCGCAGCGACGTGCCGCAAGGAGCAGGTGCGTGAGTATTACACGGAGAACGACTGCCGCTCAAGGCAGCCGCTGAAATACGCCAAATGTGTTGGCGGCTGCGGCAATCAATGCTGTGCGGCCAAAATAGTGCGAAGGCGCAAGGTAAGTGCAAATATATATACATACCTTATATATATATATATAATTAATTTAAATTTCAATCGGAAATTCCCCTCTGTGTGTGCCCTGAAAGTGACTTTGCTAAAAATTGCATTTTTATTATTAAATAATTACGCAGGCATTAAATTTTCATTAGTGGAAACTGAGCGTTTCTTACATACATTTCCAACTTGTAGAAACAGTGCTGATTGAGAAACGCATTTCGCTTGGTTTTTTAATCTAAGTATTCACAGAAATTTGTAAAATGTTCTATTTAATGGGTCAAACTTTTAGAAACTGCGAAAATTGGCTTGCACTTTCAGCAAATCAGAAAACTTGCTCTGCTTGAAATATATTTAGGTATCTTTTCAATAGCTAAACGTAAGCAATACTATATATTTTTATGTTGATAGATCTTCATGGTTGCCCAGCTAACCCGCCTCTATTTATCTTTATTCGCAGGTGCGCATGGTGTGCAGCAATAATCGCAAATATATCAAGAATTTAGATATTGTGCGCAAATGTGGATGCACCAAGAAATGCTACTGACTGAAAGATGCGACTACCCAATTGCTTAGACCAAGCAATAGCAGCTTAGATGTTAGCCTAGGAACACATTTAAACTTAACTCATAATACCAATAATAATAACAATAATAATAATCATAACTATAATAATAATAATAGTAATAGTAGCAGTAGCAGTAGCAGTAGCAGTAGCAATAACTTTAGTCTTAAGCCGCATAGCAGTAGTTTTAATAGCACGGGGCAGCTAGACGACAAGAAGGGGCAGGCGGATGCTGTGGAGGAGGATGTTGATGATGATGATTATGCCATGGAGGACATGGAAACAGATACAGAGCGCATGCAAGCGGATCTCTATGATGATGACGATGATGATGATGGTGATGATGATGATGATGATGGTTTGGATGAGGAGACGAGCTTATTTGCAGATGATAAAGATGTAGATGATGATGACGATGATGATGAGGAGCCCGAGCAGCTGCCCGATCCCAAGAGTCTCATTTCATTAGCAGCACAACAACAGTCAAAGGTTGAGGTGGAGGAGGAGGAGGACATGGGCTATGATGAGGATGATGAGCGTATTGCTTTGGAGCGACCGCGCACCTCACGTCCCCGTGCCGATGAGGAGCACTTTGTGAATGAGGAGGGCAGCGGCGCCGGCGCCGGCAGCTACAAGTCACGCTTCAAGCCCAGCTCGAGCTACCGACAAACGCATCTGGAGACCATACGCAAGAAGCTGCTGACGGAGAGTGAGAAGGCGGCGTCGGCAGCGGCGGCGGCGGCGGCTCCGGAGGTTGCAGTGGCCGTACCGAGCACTGCGATTGATCTGCGCGAGAGCAGCGGCCATTTTGCTAACGATGATGAGGATGGCGAGGATAACGATGACGGCGTCGATGATGAATACGCTGACAATGGCGACAACACTGGCTTCTTTCGTTCGAAGAGCGCCCAAGGCTCAAATCACTATTTCCGCAAGAACAGCAACGATGCAATTAAGATAATATCAACGCCTCTGGGCAAAGTGGGCATTGTGTATCAACAGACACCCCAAGACCCCGACGGCGATAAGCAGCATCAGAAGCAACAGCTGGAACGGGAACAGCTGGCGGCACAACAGAAGCCAGCGACACAATTTACAGATTTCGATGCCTTGTCACCGGATCCGGAGAGCAGTCATCGTTTTCCATCGCCACATCCGAAAATAACGCCCGTACTAACACCCGATGGCAAGGTGGCGCTGCTTTATCGCGGTGATTCGGAGAGCTCCAAATACGAACCCATACGCAATCTAACGCACAAGTTTACCACCAACTCCAAAACAGCCGAAACCTCGAAGTCCAACAATGAGGACACCTCCGATGACTCATCGGACGATTCGGTCTACACTGACAGCGAGCAGGATGAAAGTGCTGGCGATAAGCCATCACCCGCTGCAGGTGCTGCAGTTACTCCTAAACCACTACAGCCCGAAATATTGGAGCCGCCTGCAAACGGGGGCAGCTTTATAATACGACCCACGTCGGATTCGCTGCTGCCAATGATTAATCGTCCGTTGTCCGAGGTGCTAGGCATTAAAAAGAATCAATTCCAAGAGACGCGAGTCCGGGATAACTTACCCATGTTGGGGGGCATAACGGAAGCAACGCCTCGCTCGCTGCTAGGCCAACCAGCTCAGGAGGCGTCGGAGCAGAAGCCGGGCAGCAGCACCCTGCACTTCCTCACCAAGGTGAATCTCGCCGAGTATCCCACATCCAAGCAGCAGCAGCAGTCGTCCTTGCAGCTGCCCACGGGACGCGACTTTGATTTCAGTCGCGACAACACCATGCTGGATGAGAGATCGCGGGTCCGTGAGCTGGAGCAGCAGCGGGAACGCGAACGCGAGCACAATGAGGCGACAAGCAAGGGTGGCGGCGGCACCGAGGCGCATACAATTGCCAACGAGCAGCTGCTGTCCAAGACGGAGGTCATCAATCTGGCTATCATACCCCAGTTCGATGAGGATATGGAACGCTTGCAGCGTCTCCATGAAAATGGTGGCATTGGCAGTCGACGGCATCATCGTGCCCGGCATCGCCACAAGCAAACGGAGGAGGAGTTGTCGGGTATCCATTGCGTCATGCAGGTCATGATGGGCATTGCGGCCGTGTCGACCGTCTTTGGAATGCTGGGTACCTTCTTCAAGCAGCGCATCCTGGATCAGTTGCGTCTGATGCACTGGTAGTACAATAATGGGTATTCGATACGCATCGAATACCTCATCCCGATTCCGATCCCAATCCCAATCCGAAACCTGCTCGTCAACAACGACATCGACATCATCATCGACATAGTCATTATTATGATCTACTAGTAAACTCTGACTACTCTCTACTAGCAAGGGAGGCGAATACTCTTCCCCATTAACTACTCTACTACTACTACTGCTCATTATATATGGCCTCCACATACATATATATACACATAAATACTCATTTGCCATATGCCATATTTATATATACATATATATAATCACTATTAAGTAGAGCTGGTAAAATCTCAGCTTCAAATCGCTTAAATTCAATTGCTCTGCTAAAGTCAAATTAACAGTTAACCGTTAATTTCAATTACTTTAAATTCTGTTAACATTCACTGCGTTCAAGCACCCTGTTAGCGTCACATTAACAGCAGCGTTAAGTATTATATGCGTTCCATTAGCGTCACTCTGTTAAATTCATATTAATAGTTTAAGCAGCACCTAAAATTTGCAAAAATTTACGTAAATTCAAATTGAAATATTAACATTAAATTCACGTTTCCAGCTCTACGCTCTATATACACACACAAACATATATAAACCGACGCATATACATATATTGTCAACTAATATTTATATAAACTATATATTTTATGTAACTAGGAGCGGCCCTGCTTTTGCTTTCCCTAACTTTCTCGTATACTTCCGCTTCTTTTTATATATATATACTATATACATACGATATATATGCATACTTACTAGCAAGCTACCCAGGCGATGTACATATATAAACAGCAAACTATAAACTGAACCATACGTATATATGTAACTGAACGCAACTGTAGCCCCTGCCGTAAATAACAAAAAGTAATTGAAAATTCTTCCTTTCTCCCCCACGATTTCCAACTTGTTTCCAAATGTATTCGATTTTTAAATCTTTCCTTTTTTTTCGTAAACTTTTCACACTCGTTCATATACACAAACATACACACAATCAAATACACTGACAAAACTCACACGGTTAAGTGTATAAGCTTTAAGCAAGTCATTGCATGTGCCACGCCCACACCGCTACCGCACGCTCACAAACATAGGCCCTCCCCTCAACAAAATAAAAAAAGAAAGAAAGAAACGACGATATAGAAGAAGAACATTCCCCCCGCCTGCGCCCCGTCAAAGAGAATTGAACGTAGTAACAGTTTCCTTTTGTAGATAGAAAACAGTTGTTTAAAGATTTAAAAAACGATAAAGATAACGATTAACGATAACCGATAACACAACAGCTGCACACCACAACTTGTAACGGTCGTTTTAAACGCGCCGTGCTCTCAAAGAAACGAGTAAAAAAGATAATAATAATAAGCGTGCTTAATTTAAGTAAGTTGCTCAACAACACGAAAAACACGAAGGAACAACAAAACACCAACCAACACAACAACAATGAGCAAGCAAAACATTAGAAAAACAAAAACAACAACTTCAAAAAGCTTAACGAATTTTCAACAAATTGTTGCAAAGTGTTTTCTCTAGCATTAATTTACAAATAATATAAACATAATAATAATAACGGTAACTAAACTAAAACAAATAAGAAAATGTGTGCTAAAACGTAACTAACATTGAAAAACGAAGAGCAAACAAACTAAATTAAATCCTAAATATAAATCGGATAACAAACATCTAAGCTGGGTAGTCGCATGTAAATCTCTAACAATTAACAATTACCAACCTAAGTTAGTCCTAATTAAAATATTATAAACACAAAAAACAAAACAAATTGCATTTAAAAACCTAAACCTATAAATATATATATAAAAATTATTTATACTAATCTATATATATATGTATGCTGTATGTATGTATAACTCTATATGTATATGTAAAATGTTTTTGACTATTTTTCACTATTTATATGCTATATATAGTATATACTATATGTGTAATCGTACGTGTACGTATTTTTTCTGCATTTTTTAGTTGTGTCTTTATATATACATACTATATATATATATATATATATATATATATATATCTATATTATATATATTTTTATTAATGTATAACTATGCGCACTAATTATATGCATATTATTGTATATGTATAACCAATTGAAAATATAATGTGTAATAGCTGTTGCTAAACGTTAACCATCCGTTTTTATTTCAATACCTTGATCGAGGACGGACTTAGGGAAGGGTGGTTGGAATTTTGTTTTGACTACCAACTGGCCAAGGGACATCCTAATCGGCCTTGTACTTTACGAGAAGACAATGATTTTCTGATGGCAGCCGGGCTCTCAGATGATCCCTTAATCCTTGGATGGAGTTCCATAGAGTTCGTCATTGCGATTCTAACGCACTATGCCTTTTAAAAATCTGTAAGGATTTGGCTGACCTAAAGCTACACTCCTGAAAAACAATTTATCCAACTAGCCTTTTTACTCATCCTAAAAGTATGCTTTAAACTTTTGAATGTTGTAAGTCGGCATCGTAGATTTTACTGTCCAGCACATAAGTAGGCTTCAAAATTTAAGTTTTTGTTTAATAAGATTTAACTAGTGATTTTGGTTATACATAAAATCAATTTTATTCAACTTATCAACTTAGTTTACATAAATTCACTTAACGAAGACAAACAAGGATTCTTAGCGATACGTCATGAAGGATGAGCTATAAATAGAAGATTAAATTAGATGAATATTAGATACATTTTAATAGCTTCTCGTTACTCACCCGCCAAAGGAGGACTTTGGGGCATTGGTGTTGCCGGTCTGAGCCAAGTTGCCAAAGGAGAGGCCCGAGTCGTTGTTGCCGAGCGTTTCAAAGATGTTACCCTCTGCCGGCTTGGCTGGTGCACCAAAAGCAGGCGGTGCAACGACACCACCTGGACTGGTGTTGAACGAGCCAAAGCCCTTGGGACTGCCGAATGTGGGTGCACCGCCAAAGGTGGGACTTGTGCCAAAGGCAGGATTGCCCCCAAACACGGGCTTGCCACCAAAACCACCAGCGGGTGATTGGGATTGCTGTTGTTGCTGCTGCGACGATCCAAAACCGGACTGAGCCACCGAACCGGCGCCCTGTGAAAATCCACTGCCAAAAGCGCCCGGAGCTGGCGAAGATTGCGAAAAACTGCCAAAGCCACCAGAGCTGCTGCTACCGCCAAAAATCGAGCCGCCTGAGGCAGCTGGTGAGGTTGGATTCGCGGCAGCTGTGGCAAAAATGGAACCACCGAATGCAGATGCCTGCGGCTGTGCGGGGCTTGAATTGCCAAATAAATTTGTAGCAGCAGCAGGTGCTGGTGTTTGGCCGAAAACGTTCTGTCCAAAAAATGAAGACGTGGGCACAGCTGCAGCTGGCGTGCTCTGAGCGCTGTTGACACCGCCAAATATCGAGCTGCCGCTGAAGGGTGAAGCTGAAGCGCTGCCAGCGCCACCGAATATCGAACCACCAGCTGGAGCAGCTGACGGCGTACCAAAGCCGCTGGGTTTGACAGGGGCTGCTGTTGCAGCTGCTGCCGCTTGGCCAAAGATGTTGCCGCCAAAGCTGGCTGTATCTGGTGGCGACAAAGCGCCAAAGGGTGAGGGGTTGGCATCAGCAGCAGCTGCTGCTGCAAACAGGCCACTGGGTGGTGCAGCTGGTGAAACAGCGCCAAAAACACTCGCCTGCGGCTTGGTCAGATTCCCGAAAACGTTACCACCCAGCGGGTTGGCTGCGGCAACAGGCGGAGCAGCAGCAGCTGTTGCTGCCTGGAACGGACTGCTGATTGTGGCAGCTGGTGCAAAGGCATTCGTGGCGCCACCAAACATGGATCCTGATGTTACGGTTGGGGCAGCGTTGGTGGCTGTCAGTACGCTAGTGGCCGTGGTGGTGCCGGCCGTGCTCAAACTGCTAAACGCATTCGAGAACGAGAAACTGCTGCCAGGCGCCGCAGCTGCACTTGCAGCGATTGATGCTGTGCTCGCGGCAGCAACTGTTGCTATTATTGGTGCAGCTGTTGCTGCTGCAACTGAAGTAATTGCTGCTGCTGGTGTCGTTGTTGCTGGTGTCGTTGTTGCTGGTGTCGTTGTTGCTGTTGTCGTTGTTGCTGGTGTCGTTGTTGCTGGTGTTATAGTTGCTGGTGTTGTTGCTATTGTTGCTGTGCTGCTGCTGCTGTCAGCAATGCCAAACACTTTGCTGCTAGCATCGGCACCGGCAGCGGCACCTGGACCAAAGCCGCTAAAGATGTTTGCGGGTTCAGCATCTGCTGATATTTTAAATATTTAATTATTATTTGAAATAAACTGAAACTGAATCCTAAAAAGCCTACCTGCAACATTGTCCTTTGTTTGCGGCTTGCATATGTTAATCGAGCCAAAGAGATTGTCGACGGCTGGCGCACTTCCGCTGGTTACAGTTGAAGCAGCTGGAGCTGCACTTAAAGTGGAGTTGGTGCTGCTTGGCTGGCTGACTGCTGGTAAGGAAGCAGTAGGAGCAGCGGCAGTAACAGTAGCAGCAGCAGCAGCTGTAAATGTTGGTGCTGCAGTAGGCGCGGTGGTGCTGGTGACAATAGTCTCAGCGCCGCTGGTGACTGTTGCTGCAGTGACAGTTGCCGCAGCTGGAACTGGAACTGGAGCTGGAGCGAAGGCTGGCGCTACTGTGTTGCCCAGCGAGGAGCCATAGCTGCCAAAACTGAAAGGTGAGCTACCGCTACCAATGGAACCGCCTGCACTGCTGCCAAAGCCCGAAAAGGTGAAGGGTTTGGGAGCTGGTTCCGCTTTGATGGCAGCTGGTGCAGTCTTGAAGGGCTCTACCATTGGCTCCTCTTTCTTCAGATCCAATGGCTTAGCAGGCGCTTCCTTGGCCGGCTCTGGTATTGCCTTGGGCTTGGTGGCATCAATGCCTGAACTGCCAAAGCCAGCAAAGAGATTTGTTGCAGCGGCTGCTGCTGTTGCTTGAGGCTTGGTCGAAGCACTCATTCCAGCCATGGGCATTATGGGCGCCATGGGCATCATGGGCGTCATGGGCATCATGGGCTTGTTTGTGGTGCCGAAACTAAATGGTGTGGTACCGCCAAAGAAAGATGTGGTCGGCTTTGTGGCCTCGCCTGCGCTTAGCGTTGTTGTCGTCACTGTGGACGCAGTGGTCTTCACAAAGGGACTGCTCTGGCTGAAACTAAATGGTGCTGCAACTGGCGCCGGTGCCGGCAGACTGTGCTGCGTCTTCTCCACTGTTACGCCTGCTGCTGGCTTGGAGGCAGTAGGTTTGGCCAGTGGTGCAGGCACCGCAACAGCTGCAGCTTGAGCTTGAGTTGCCTTATGCGCCACCATTGGCTTGGCAAGAGTTGCTACAGCCACCGCTGCTGCTGCTGTGGCTGTCTTCTTTTTGAGCTCCGCTTTTCGTTTGGTCTCCAAGATGACCTCGGATTTCAGACCGACGCGATCTGGTCGCTGCGGACTAATGATGTGAATCCTGTGATGCTGCAGCTGCTCGCGAATGCTCTTCAATTTCTGCTCCGACAACTTGGCACGATTGGTGTCTACCACCTGGTGCAGGCTCATGGACAGTATGGAGTCGGCGAGCGTTTCCACGCTGTGCGAGAAGTTAGATGTAAATGAATTATAATCCACGAGAAATACAAAAAATTAATACTCACGCCTCGTTGTTGCGAGCACGACTGTTCTCCTGGTTGAGCAGCGCTGACTGCAGCAGTCCGCGCTCCTTGAGCCTCAGCTTAATCCTGTTCTGCGTGATGCGCTGATCGTTGGCGAAATTTTGGATTCGCGTCAAACGCTGATAAATTCCCTCCAAGCAGGGCATATGCATTTTCGACTTGGAGTTGCGACGCATCACGTCCTGATACTGCTCCCACTGTGTATCGATCTGCGCCTGAGCCTTCTGCAGCTGCGCCTCATTGGCGGCCACATAGCTCTGCAGGCGCGAGAGCAGACGACGACCAGACGCATCGAAATTAGTGGCACACATCAGGCGAGTAATGCTGCAGATTAGAAGCATATAAAGTATTTTCTTAAGCGTTTAGTTCTTATCATTTGGCTTACTCTGGTTTGTGATAAACTTCCAGTTTGGCACGACATTCGGCCATCATGGCATACGCCTCGCTCAGGGCATGCCGCAATCCCTGCATATCTTGCTCAAAGTCCACATCGTTGGCCTGTTCGTTCAGCTCCTGTAGATCCTCCAGTCGCTTCGCATAGTACTTAATCGAAGAGGGCGATTCAATCTGAAGGGGGATCAAGTGGTTAAACGAGTTTCATATGGATAAGGAATACGATGCAGTTTTACTTGAGAGAGCAGCGCTTTGGTCTGTTGCTTCTGCTGTTCGATTTGATCGTTGAATGCGCTGATCTGCACATTCATGATCTCCGCAATGACATCGTCCACATCACGCCCACTGAACTCTGAACTCTTTGCAGTGGGTGGTGGTGCCGTTGCAACGGGAGTGAAAGTGGGTGGAACTGTATACAGTGGTTTGTTGTTGTTGCTATTGTTGTTGTTCTTAATGGGAGCAGCTGTTGCTGTTGCTACTGTTGTTACTGCCTGCTGTGATTGGATTGGATTGGAGACCATAACACTCGCCGGCTGGTTGGTAAAGCTGTTGGGCGCATTGGTGGAATACATTGAAGCAGGCGGCGCAGTTAATGAAGCAACACCAAATCCACCAAAGCTGGGTGGAGGCTGTGGCTTGACAACAGCAGCTGCGGAGGCAAAGTTGAGAGGCGCTGCAGTCGGAGTTCCAAAAGCTGGCAGCGCTTGCTTGTTGCCCACATTGCCAAAGCCGGCAAACAAGGAGGGCGGCTTATCCCTCACCGGAGCTGGAGTTGAGGTGACCGTATTGGGCGAAAAGGCAAACGAAATGTCGGACAGAGCAGGCGTGCTGGCTTCCACGGGAGTTAACTGAGCTACAGGCGCAGGTGGTACTGATACTGGAACTGGTACTGCTGCTGCTGCTGCTCCTCCAGCTGTGGGCAGCTCCTCCTCTGCAGCGAGTGTCGCATTCAGCGGCACAAACTGTCCCGAAGTGTCCGCCAGAGGGGGTGGCGGTGAGCAAATGGATGTCGCGCCCGGCTGCAGATTGAGAAAATTGAAGGCGAGCAAGGTGCCATCTGTGCCCAGGACATGCACCATGGGCATGTTGGGCAACTGCTGTTCATTCAGACTCAGATGATGCGTGCTCGAGGTGTCAAGGACAAATCCCATCGGAAATGTTTCATCCTGCGTTGCCTGGCTCAGCGGCATCTCAACGCGTGCCTCATCCAGCAGCGTCAACTGTTGCCAAGTAGGCGTGTCACCCGCCTCTGAAGTGCCCAGGACACCCACCTCAATACCATTGGCAGAGCTGAGGAGCAATAGATTCCACTGCGGCACATGCGTAAAATGGAATTGATGAATGCGGGGCCCATTCAAACTGTAGCATATATCATAATAATTGATGTAGGTGGGTGTGCCTGCCTTGGGTGCATTTATAATATACAGAGCAGGACTGCAATCCTTGCCATGCTGCAGATAGATAACGGCAAATTGGTAGGTCGACAGCCAGTGTATGGCAATTGTATCAAATGGCGCCTGATGCACATTGGGCGGACAGGCAAGCGTCTTGGCCGGTGTCAGATCCGGTTTGAACTGCTGCAATCGCCCACTGGGAAATCCAAGCACTACTTGCTTTCCCTTCGGTGACCAACAGCCGCACATCACTTGCTGACTCTTGTCCAGAGAGTGCAGTTCAAAATTGCCGCCGTCCCTCAAGCCATACATGCTCAGCCCGCCATTGCTGAGCACCACAGCTAAACTGTTGGGCAACACGGGATTCCACAGCAACTGCACAGCATACACATAATCCTCGGCAGCCAATCGGATGTTGTACACCGTGCGCAGCTCAGACGTCATAAACGATTGCACCGCATATACGAGCAACAGGCTATTGCCATTTAGCTGTGTATAGTTAATGGCCAGCAGGTTGCCATCGCAACTGCAGGACATATAATGGGGAACGCTGGGCAGCGGCACCAGACGAGCGTGCGGCTGCTTGCAGGACGTCTTTGCAGAAGCGATATCTTTGATGATTATAACTAGCAAAACATTCAACAAAAACAAATACATATAAGATACATTTTATGGGCTGATTTATTGACCATTATATGGGCTTCCAGTATAATCCCAAGAAGGAGAAGGATAAATACACATAAATACCTTTTAGTTCCGGCGCTGTTGGATGGCCGGCAAAGAGCAAGCCGCGACTGCTGGAAACAGCCAATAATTTCACATTGCTGCGTAGCTCCCCGCAATTCCGAAAGGCCACAAATTTGTCATGCAATTTGAATTGCACTTCCTGCAAAATCATTCACACATAACGATACAAATCCAGGAAATTCCAGTCAGATCATCAACACTTACCTGCGTATCTTTACAATTGGGTGCATTTTGCGCCATTTTTGTCTGCGTTTTGCATTCGCTGCTCACGAGCGTTGTGGTCTTAAAACGTGCTACACGACTTTCGTTTGCACGCTGCAATTATTAGCCAATATATACAGATAGTCTTTTACCTAAACATAACAATACTATTTAATAATTCATATTTCACAATGTTTTAAATTGAAATTATAAACGCACTTAAATTGTGCAGAACTCGCCGTGTTGCTGAATAGCAAAACAATTAATCGCACATGCGATAGTATCGCGTAAGCCACGCTCCATAATTAAACGAGCTTATCGATTTATATATTGAACTTTTATTTACGTGTGCATCTTAAGAACAGCAACTTTACAGTTGTTTTTGTAGTAAGCACAATGATAGTAATTTTATGTATGAGAGAATGTTAATAGCATATTAGAGGCAATTAAATATTTTGTGTTGGCAATGTCGCGACAACAGCTGAAGCGCAGTGCATATCGAAAATCGATAGCACATAGCTATACATTTTCGAGACACATATACACATCCCCAGCTGTGTTGTTGTTCGTCTGTCTCTGTCTACGTTTTTGTTTAACAAAAGCATTGCTCGCGCGCGCAATGCTGCAAAAAATGCACTAAATACTCGGATCGAAAGTTAAGAAAAAAAATGTAGTTAAATCAATTGACGAATGATATTTCGAGGAGTGCTGCGCAACACGGTGCTACTGCGTTGTTGTCGTTGTAGTTATCGTTGTCATTAAGCGAACAAACGGTGAATCAAAGCAACCAACGAAAAACAAAAGTCAGTTTTGTTTGCTTGTTTAACAATTTTCAAATAAAAAGAAAAACAGTTTTCAATAGAACGTGTGCGAATTGTGATAGGAAATATAAGTATTGTGTATGGAAATATTACAGCAACAAGGTGAGCTGCAATTATAGAACATGGGTAATTGCAAATGCACGCAACATTAGTTGTAATTGAATTGAATTTCCATTTACACAATTTGACAGCCCCAGCAACGAAGCAAAGGCAGTAGCCTATAAGGAAGAAGAACAAGGAGAAGCAACAACAGCCAATCGTAACAAAGGACAAAAAGCTTTCAATATGATCAGCAGCTTGTTTTCACGGCTTATTATGTGAGTTACAAACAAAAAATAGCTTTGTCTTTGGCATGCCCGAAGTCTATATACCCTTGCAGACAATGCAACAGTTATGATTGCTATTATTGGTGTATGTTTAGCGCAATATTTGAAAAAGAAAAGAATTAGTTGATTAAAGCAAAATAGTTTTAAACAATTTAATTTCTAAATTTTTCAATTAATTGTTAACACATATCATAATCTAATCATCATATCCGTTGCTACAAGGGTATTTTTAAGAGGCCAGCAACTACGCCAACTCACAGACGCACGAATGCGCTGTCACCGTTGCTACTCTTGTTGTTGCTGCTAACCCTCAAAAAACAAAAACGAAAAATGGTGAGCGAGCAAACTCTATTTCTTTTTGGCCTTGCATCATGGTTTGTTAATTTTGTTTGTATCTTTTGTTCATTCTACTTCCTAATTGTGTGGGCGTTATGCTGTGATTTCTCGAGCGTTACTTCTGCGGTTGCCAGTCAATTGTTTGTTTATTAATTAACGCCAAAAAAAAAAGTTACCGTTGGTCGAGTACTGTGCACCGCGTCAAAGTCAATTGAGCAGCGGCCACCTTATAAGGCAGTGTGTTTTTTTTCGCGAGGTTGACGCACTCGCCTTGCCGGCACATACCATATATATATATATGTACATATGGCTTCAACGGAGGCCAGTCTAATGCTCCACGCTGTAAGCACTTGCCACAGATCGCCAGAGCAACAACTCCATGCAAATTGTTGTGCTTTTGTTTTTTTTTTTTTTGCTCATATTTATAGCGACTCCAAGCAGTCACAGTGCCAAATAGCGAAACACAGCTGCTTGCTGATCAGCTACAGTGATGCATCCCCAACTAGAACACTTCGAATGCAAGTACAAAATAATATGAAAATGTATTAAAATAATAGAAGTTGCAAGGCATATTAAACATAATAATTATTTAAGTATTAGTATTTTTGCTGCTAGTCAGTATTTCATTTAGCGAGCGTCTACTGTATTAGATTCAGAATATTTTGTTGTTTTTTTTCTGCGCTCGCTCAGTTTTGGGGCAATGTGCCTGCAAGCAGCGTCTCTTGGTCTGCTATTAATAGATGAGCATACTATGCCATCCCGATGAGCATTAGACGCTCGCGGGCAGCTGCTAGCCAAATAGTCTTTGTGCGTCGCTTTAGCAGCTAGGATCGACGGAGTCGCTTTTGGGCAATGCGTCGTCATGAGCAGCCGGCCTAGCTATCTGCGGCAGGAGCAGTTGCTCTATCAGCATCAACGGCCAGCTAATATTAAACGCCTACGTCAACAGGCGTTGCCTATTTACGGACGAAGCTATTCGCTCGAGGAGCAGGCAGCAGCAGCAGCCGCCTCTGGCCATTTTGTGCCAGTCTACTCCAAGTTTATCTATCCAACAGAACAACAGCATCAGCAGCTGGAGCAACAGTTGGAGTTGCAACAACAGCTTGGCTTTCATGAGTCTCTCAACTCGCTGGGCAGCGATTTCACCGACTACGATGACTATGAGGGACCCTATATTGTAGAGCAGCCAGCTGTGCTGGCTGAGCCACCAGCTGCATCCAAAGTGGTGCAGAATTTGAATGCTTTGGGTCGTTTGTTTGAGCTGTTACAGCGTTTGCCACTGCCCCTTTTATCCTTCAATACGACCTGCATTTGCTCGCTCATCATTATATTTATAGCGCCACGCACTTGTGCACAGACTCTATTGTTTCCCGCTTTCAGATTATTCTTGGGCACTCTATATCCGGCCTATGCCTCATACAAGGCCGTCCGCACAAAGAATGTCAAGGAATATGTAAGTATATTAAATTGAAATTATAAAGAAATTTATAAATTATTTCACAAAACTTTTTTATGACTGCTGAGATAATTACAACTGATTAGTAAATCACAATAATAATAAATAATAAAAAATCTCAGAATTTGGTTAGTTATTAGCCATAAATCAAATTAATTCACAAGCTTACTCAAAAATTATATCATTTTGAAAAGTTTTGGTTTCATTTCTTTTAAATTTACCAAATTACTAAATAGCAACGTCATCATTATTAACAAAACAACATCTGATTCTCTGCGTATTATTTTCGCAGGTCAAATGGATGATGTACTGGATTGTCTTTGCATTTTTCACATGCATTGAAACATTTACAGACATATTCCTATCCTGGTTCCCATTTTACTATGAGGTCAAAGTGGTAATTGTCTTCTGGCTGCTATCGCCAGCCACGAAGGGTAGTTCCACATTGTATCGCAAGTTCGTGCACCCGATGTTGACACGCCGTGAACAGGTGGGACAATTTATTTAACTTTATAATATATATTTCTCTTTGTATATTCATAATTGCTCTCTTTTCATTTACTCTTCTTAGGATATCGATGAGTATTTAAATCAGGCCCGCGAACGCGGCTATTCAGCGGTGCTGCAATTGGGCTCAAAGGGCGTTAATTATGCCACAAATGTCATCATGCAGACGGCCATAAAGGTAATTCAAAGACAAGCAGCTACAAGCACAACAACAACAACAACAACAACAACAGCACACACATAACACACACATTCTCTCACACACACACACGCACAACCAATTCATCTCTGGCACATTTTTCAATTGCTTCTACAACAATTTGCCAGCAGCGCCGTTGCATAAAATGAAATGAGCAGCAATAAATAAACAAGCAACAACAATAAAAACAACAGCCGCCGTAGACAGTCTCAACAACAAGCGCCTCAGCAAAAAGCAGCAGCATCAGAGTCACTCACAATTTCTATATAGAAATTGTTTGCGCAATGTTTATTTCTTTTCGCTCAGTTGCCCCCGTTTTTCTTGGTGTTCATCTCTCATCATTAACAACTACAACAGATCAAGAGATCTTCATCATCAGCCAGCCAGCCAGCCAGCCAGCCAACCAGCATCATCATCAGCACACATCTCTCTTCGACGACGTCGTCATTGTTTCATTAACTTTAAATATCATTTAAACAAATTGAAAGAAATACTATTGAATGCCACTCTCTCTCTGTGTGCCCCGTGTGTTTGTTTCGTTTTAGTTTGTAGTTTCCCTTTTAATTTTCCTCATTCTAAGTGTATGCCAGCGCTTTATAGAATTACGTTAAAAGTTAGCCAAGACTAAAAGCCATGTAGAAATACGAAATTGTAATAAAAATGAACCAGATACAAGCAGACCAACTGCATACTTACGCCATACGTCTAGAGTCTCTATTTATCACAACAACAAAACGCGCAAACAAATTATTGAGTTAGTCCAAATCTCGAGTATGTAAACAAGAACACACCACATTACATACACATACGGTGATTTACGATAGCAAACATAATCATGGAGGAATATGCCCTTCAGCCATGTCCATACCATATCGTGGATGATTGCGGATTTAGAAACGCTCCCACAGGATTTAGCAGACGTATAATCTGAGGGTACAAACAAGAAAAAGATTGCAAAACATTATTTTGTTTCGATAATCTCGGTTGCATGAAGTGGATGCAGTCAATTTTGTATTTCATTCAGCAGCTACAATTTGTTGTTCATTTTTACAAAGAAACTGATTCAACTTCAGATGCCATTAAGCAACACACAAAGAGCATTAATCATCATTGCTAGCCCACTCTGTTCCGGTTTTTGTGGTCAAATACAAAGAACTGAAATACACATGAATATTAAATGTATTATTTACGCTGACTGTGTCTATTCATGGCAGAAAAGTCTTTGTTACGCTTTATGTTAGCTCAAGTGGCAACCAATTTGCGCTTACCTAAAGCTTTCAGTTTATTATGTATATATATATATATATATAGATGTATATAATTATGTCTTTCATTTCACTTTGAGCTACAAATCATAAATTTATTTATTTTTCTCTTTATCAAGAAATTCATGACTAATGACTCATCTGTATTATTGTGTCAAACTATGTTTAGCTTCACTCTGCAATCATTTGATCGTCTTGCAATCATTATTATAAACTCCTCGCCAATAGTTTATTATTAAATCTTAAACAATATACTATTAATCATTTTAAAGATCAAATTACATTAATTGCATTTTAAGCATGGCTGCGCAAAGTAAATGAAAACCCATTCAAATCAGTTAATTTAGTTGAATCTGTGCTTGTAGTAATCAGCGTTCGTTCGGAAACCAGTAATTAATGTATAATAAGATCAGTAACATCTAAAAACATATATCAGCCATATAATGTGTAAATCGAGCCGCAATGCATATTTTCATTTGCCGTTAGGGTAGGGCATATAAATAGACGAGGGATTGGCATGCGCCCCAACTAAATTAGACTGCGACAATTCTGAACATGTATACCATATACCTATATCTATATATATATATATAAATTGATATGTGTGTGTATTCGTTTGTGTGTGTGTTGCCCGGTTTTTTCAATTGCACTTTATTTCCATACATATCACAATTGACAATTAAACAACAAAAAAAAAAACACTTTTTCGTTGCCTATTTTTTATTAACCTTTTAATTTTCTCACTTACGTTTCTTTGCATTTGACTTACCAAAAACAAAACCAAAATGTAAAAAATGAAACCAACAACACCTGCACCCGCCTGTTAAATACTAATATCTGCTACACGCTCCACGTTCAACGCTCCAGACCATAAATATGGTAGCATCGCCAGAGACACGCGGCATCCAAAACTCGCAGTCGGCCAATGAATTGTCGCGGGATCACGATATGCTGGATGCCAATGATATAATATTTCCACGTTCCAACTCACTGAACTTTGCCGAGAGCTACTCAGCGGAGCGGCGTATGATCATCACCGAGATGATGGAGGAGGAGCCGCAGCTCCAGGCCGATGATGCTGGTGCAGCGCGTCTACGTGATATGCCCGCTAGGAAGACCAGAACGACTCGGGCCACAACTCAGTTGGCAAACGGCGCAGCGGCTGGCAAACGTGGCGCACGTGGCACACGTGGCGCCTCCAAAAGCAAACCAAATGAATTGCAGGGTGACGAAAATGCTGGTGGCATACGTTCGCGTCGCAATTTGCGCGAGTGGACTCCCTATGTGGATGTCGTTGGTGATTAATTGGCGTTCGCTCTCGCTAACCTCTAAGCAAATTCATGATACTCAGCATTCAAGCAACGAATTCTAAACACACTCACACACAAAACTACTCGCACAACACCATCATCAACACTAAATATGTACACCTATAGTTATATTTTATGTATTTTGAGATAAACACTTTAATTAATGTTTAGCCATAAATTAAAAAGCAAAACAAATTCAATGTTGCTCAAAAATGTATAAAAAAAAGTCACAAGATTTTCGATTTTCAATCCAAAAAAAAAGGGCGGCGGCAATTTGGTGCAGACCATAAAGCGCAGCTATAGCCTCAGTGATCTCAGCGAGCCCGACATGCATCGCACTCAGGATGAACTGGACGAGGTGATGATGTCGTCGTCGGCATCCTCGTCGCTGATGATGCGACCCCAAGCCACACGTCTACTCCGGCAACGGCATCACACTCCGGTCGGTCGTTCCGCCAGCGGCACACGTCACTCAACTGGCATGTATTTCACCGAAGTGGATGTCACCGCCTCCTCCTCCTCCTCACCAGCGGCGGGCAAGCAAGCCGGCGATTTCAAGTGAGTGTTGTTCTGCTTCAGTTATCAAGTCTATCAATTCTAACACACACACACACACACAACTGCCACTCCATTGCACACAGCTACAATATACGCAGCACGGATGACATCAGTTCGGGTTACTCCAGCGCTGAGCCGATTAGTGTTCAAGTCGGTGGCAGCGGCCTCAGTCGCACCTCATCCATGACAAACGCTTCCAAGGCGCGTGCGAAGTCCAAACGCAGTGAGGTAAGCATTACGGCTGCTTTGTTTATCCGAGGTGTTTCGGCAGGTGGTTTATTTTGTTAATAATTTAGCTTTGATCGTTAATTTATATTGCAAATTTGCAAATAATTTTGCTCAAGATATTTGGGGTGGTTTGTGTAGTAAAATCGTTCAAGACACCTATATACCCAATTATTATTATTCTATACACAAATATTGCTTTGTTTGGTATTCCAATTCCTTTGGGTCAATAAACTATGATAATGATAATTTAACAGATAGTGATTCAGTATCAGAGAAATATATATATCGAAACTTAAAATATTTGTTTTGGAAACTAAAATCAATGCTACATTTGTATTTGAAATAATTTCAATACAATTAAAAAGAAAAAGATGTTTTTAGATTTGATTGAGGATTACTAATAACACCTCGGACTAAATGTAATGCTGTTCCACAGAGTTTGACCAATTATGATTTTGATATTGATGATAATGATAATGATTCGATTAGCAAATGCTGGAAGATCTGCGCGCTCAGGTTTATTTGGAGAATGAGCGCTACTTTCAAGTGCACAAAGAGCAGCCAGAGAGTGAAGAAAGGCAAAGGCAGTTAAAGGTTGTGGAGAGCAGCAAGGAAGAGAATGAGAAAAATAATGCGGATGAAGAGGACAATGAAGATGAGGACAGTTTCTATGAGGCAATGCCCATGTTGGAAGAAGAAACCACGGCAACAACGGCAACAGTCAATGAACCTCCAAAAGAAATGGTAGATGAGGAAAAGAAAGAATCCCCTAAGGAAACTGAAGATGAAATCAATTCAGGTGCCAAAAGCGACGACTTCCCTGTGGATCCCTTTTTGGTAGTACTCACCCAGTCCCGATCGGAAATGGAAGCCGCACAGCAGCAAGCAGTGAGCAACACAGAAGATGCTTTTGTCCAGTCGAATGCAGTGTCGCCACGAGAACTGCTCGCCACGCTAGAGGAGATCAAGCACAGTTTCCGGGCGCAACTCGAACCAGAGCAGGCGGCATTGCGCCCAAAGGCGCAGCATGCTAAGGGACGTGCACCGGCGCCGCCATTGCCACCTTTGCCACCGCGAAAGGACTCGCGTGTGGCAGCTGCAGCAGACAGTGTTAGCATAACATCGACGACGTCGCAACCGGAGAGGGGCAAGTCAGGTATCGGCCATCTGTTCAAAAGTATCAAAGATAACGTGCGGCGCAAATCAGCTAATCTGCCTGAGCCTGAGGAGATCAAGAAAGAAACCTCGATTTGATGTAAGCCCAGGAAACACACAAAAACGAAAATGAAATCCCAGCTCATTCAAAAAAGTGTTTTTTTTTTTGTATTCGCATCGCATTCGCTCGTCTGCTCTTAACTGCCATGACTCCCCCTCGCTGACCCCGCCTTGTACAGAGCCTTTGTGTTTGTGCCTACTAACGAAATGTGTTTTGCAATTTCAGCATGTTTTTTATGACTAGAAGCAACTCTTGGCAGACGACTACTAATTATTTCTATTATTTGTTATAACTTTTTGCAGGACAAATCGATGTCAGCCAGCTGCACCACTTTGCCACGCAGCAGCAGGAGCAAGGCGGACAAATCTCAGGCAACGACTGCTTTTGGCCAGGCCAAACCACGCACCAAGTAACCAAATAGTGCATCGTCTACCAAATGCTTTCTGTTCACAGTCGAAATTCTTGAAATTAAATTTTATGTAAACCATGGCAAATTTGGACTCTAAAAATTGAATACTCGAATTAATAACTCAAACCTGGTCCTTTTAAAATTGTAATGCATCATACCATCTTGATAAGCTCTTAAGCGATTTTAAAAGATTTCGATTTCGAAAAGTTCGACTGTATATGTATAACTTATATATTCCTATCGAGAATTGTGTTTTTAAATTAGTTGCTCGGTGCTCAAATTTGGCCAATGTGTAAAAGCGTACAGCACAAAAGTAAATAGTGGAAAAAATAAAAAACAAATATAAACCTCATGTTTTTAGTTTAAATTGTAATTAAATACTGATATTATATAGTGATCGAACATTATCATAATGATAATATATAATATTCTACTTTGTTTGTGATTGTGTTAAGAGTTTTCGTATTGATATTTTGAAAATCATTTCGTAGCTCTTTTAGCGTTAAGTGATTGTCCTATGCTACCAACCTGGTTCTCCAAACTATGTACTAACCAAAAAGAAACAAAATGAAAATGATCTATCTGAATTTTTGTAGTTTAAATTCAAAATGCATTATATTATTGATAATCCAATAAAAGATAAAATACGTATGTAAATTTAAATGAGATTTGAGTTGTTTGCATATTTAATTTACAATACTTTTTGACTAATCTGTTATTTAAAAATATCGCAACGTTAGATTAGTCCGACAGCTTATACGCTGGCATTATCCAACACTATTCAACACGCACGCACTTATTGCCGCTTACTTAATATTTGCTTATCAGCCGAACAAAAATGTCGGACATTTTCAAAAAACGTGCTCGAATTCCGACACACGTAATGCTCGACTATCAGATGCCCTGTTACTACTAAAATATTGAATATGCAAATTCTTAATAAAAAAAACATTTCCATAGCATTTGTCTTCCTGATTTCTCTTTCGATAATAAATTCTACCACTTCAAATACAAAACTAATAATAACAATGAGCGTCATTTGCATTAATTTAGCATTCGTTGCAAATCGAGAACAAAAAGTAGCTTACTCAGTTCCAGTTTCAGTCTCTTCCAGTCGTGACTTCAGTTTATTCTCTACCTTCTGCATTTGCACAAACTCCATATGCATTTACACACACAAGCCACATAAGTACAGTGCATGGAAAGCCAGTATGCAATATAAGTACCACAAGCAGTAGATTTTTTTTTTAACTTCAGCACGAAACTTGGCGTCTCGAGTCGCACATGCGCAGCAGCTGATGCGAATGCTCGCTGACCTTGACCCTCAATCAGAGCGAGAGAGCGCAGCAGACGACGGCTGAACGCGATGCGCAGGCGAACAAAAAAAACTTGTTGCCAAGTGCAGCCAAAGAAGACAGAAGACAGCGACGCAGTCAAGTTGAAGTTTTGCAAGTCCCCCAACTCCCCTCTCACTCATGCACACATAAAGAGTGCAGTCGTCGCCAGCTCACACACACACACAGACATGCTGGCAAGTTTTCACCATTAGCAGCGCACGGCGACGACTGTACTTTGGTTAAAGAAACAGCACACACACACAAATGCTCACTCAAGTATGTATATGCCTTATGTCCACGTGTATGTGTGTGCTTGTATGTGTCTTGTAGGTATCGTTGCACAAGGAAGCAAGGCAAAGAAAGCGGCGCACTAATACAAATACACAGCACACGCACACACGTTAGAAACAATGGCTGAATTTTGCTTTATGTGGCTGACTCAGTAACAAGAGCAAGCGAGAGAGAGGTGGGGAGAGAGGGAGTGTGAGTGCGATAACGAGAGCCGGCTGGGCCATCAGCTGCCTCGCCATGTGTTCGCGCAAAAATCAGAGGGGGGCAGGCAGGCAGCTGGTGCCTCCTGCTGCAAGAACTGGATGTCTAAAACTGGTTAGCGATCGGCTGCAAAAAAAAACTAAAAGCAAACTGAAATTTCAAGTAAAACACGCTGCATGTATTGTGGGGTTATTATTATTATTATTTCTTTTGTCTCAAATCAGCAGCTCCAGCATTTTAATTTACAATTAAAAAACAATCACAGTGATATTTGAATTTTTTCATCATCTTCATAATCATCATCGTCATCATCTTCGTAGTTCGCCTTGTGAAAAAGTTATTACAATTGTTGAGTTTCATCTGTTCTGCTCATCCTCATCCCACCACTTCTCATGTGCAGCTTTTTGCTTCTCTTTTTTTGTTTTCGATTTTCGTGTGTGTCTGTCTGGTGTCGTCTGCTACTATCTGCCATTGTTGAGTTGTTCTTGCTGCTGCTCTTGTTGTTGTTGTCGGTGCTGCTGCTTCTGCTTCTGTTAGCTAGTAAAGCTAACCCGCTAGAGATCTTGCTTGTTTGGATGATGGGTGTGAAGTGCAAAAGCTCGCCGGCCGCAGCTTTCTGGAGTAATCGACTGCTCCTCCCTCCTTCGCAATCGCCGCTTGCTTCTACATCATCATATTGTTTTCTGCTGCGTGTTGGAACTCCTAATAGGATACTTTTGTAGTACATACATACTTATATTTTTTTTTTTCGTTTTTTCTTGCTTTTTTTGTTTAAGGTAAATTATATATTCTTATATAGTTTTTTTTTTTCTTCTTTTCTTTCCATTCGTTATAATTGTAATTAGTAAATTCAAACACGTTTGTAGCATTATAATAATAATATAGTTGTTGTTGTTGCTATTGTGGTAGTAGCTACTAAAATACACAACGACGTCTCGTCTCTTATTCTTCTTCTTCAAGTGCTACCAGCAGCTGCACAGCGCTGCCAGCGCCGTCGTCGTTGTCTTCTTTCTTCGTGCTTTCTCCTTGTTGTTATACACTGCTCTTCCTCTTCATTCTTCTTCTGTTTCGACTGCAGGCTCAGAGCTTTGGAATTAGAGATGTGCTGCTTAGATGATGGTTATAGATATATGTATGCTGGTATGGGTGTAGTATATATGTGGATGTGTTTTGGGGTTGTTTTGAGTGTTGGTGTGTGTTCGTGTGTGTGTCTGTGTTGATCTTGACTTGGTTTTACTGATTGGTCGCTTCTGCTTCTTCTTGTTTGCTTTTTTCTTTGCTGTTGTTGTAGTTGTTGGCTGGCAATTGATTTTTTTTCATTAATTTTTTCTTTTAATTTTTCTTTTTTTTTTTTGACAAAACTTTTTCTCTTTCTTTCTTTCGTTGATTTCTCTTCACACTCGAGAGAGAAAGAGAGAGAGGGGGTGTTGGTGTTGTTTGCTTGTTCTCGCTCTCTCTGCTCTAGTTTCGTCCGCCTTTCTCGTCGCATTCACGTCTCAGATGTCCGCTCTTGCCGCAGCCATAGCAAGTCTTTGACGTCTCCGGGCAATTCTTGGAGATGTGTCCGGTGCGATTGCACTTGTAGCACGAGACATTTGCTGGTCCACCGCCACCACCACCACCGCCGCCGCCGCCTCCACCACCACCACCACCACCACCACTACCGCCGCCGGTGCCACGCTCGTTGACCGCCTCCGGGCAGTTGCGCACCCAATGGCCGGGCTTGTTGCACCTGTAGCAGGACGGATTATCGGCCTGGGTGCAGTCCTTGGAGATGTGGCCAACGCCGTTGCAGCGATAGCACCGCTCCGCCTCCTCGGGGCAGGCGCGTGCAAAGTGCCCAAATTGGTTGCATTTATAGCACTTTTCGCGATTGCGACGCATGCCGCCGCCGCCGCCATCGCCACGCATGCCGCCGCCGCCGCCACCGGGTCCACCGCCGCCCGGCCCACCGCCGAGACTGCAGTCGCGGGCAAAGTGGCCCGGCCGGTTGCACTTGTAGCACGTGGCAGACATCGACATTTTACTGTACTTTTTTCTTCTTCTCTTTTCTTTTTTTTTTGGATCGAGTCAATTTAGTTGTTTTGCGGTAGCTGCTGGCTTTGATTTGCGTTCGTTGCCTCGATTTTGCGGACACACACACAGCGCAGAGCGCTAACTGACTCTGCCGTTAAATGCGTTAATTACAGCACAAAACCCAACAGGATATGCGAATTTCGCTCACCGTACTTTTTTCGACGCCAAAAATTAAAATGGCTACCGCACGAAACTAGTACAATGAGGTATCGAGACAGAGAAATTCTGAGTATCGAGTAATTATTGGTGTTAAATGCCGCTGAAACAGTCACAATGCAACGCACACACAGAGTTGCTTTGATTACATAAATGCAACACTGGACCTCCACGCGGTGTACAGTGGTACCAAACACCGGCAATATGCTGCCAAACTTTTAATTTGTGCGCTGTTTGTTTTAAATCTGCTCATAACAAAAAGCAACTATGTTGTTGTTTTGAAAAATAAAATGAATGAATGTCAATGTATAGTTGATAATAATACTTGACATTTACAGGATTGCAATGCAGCGCTGATAAACCAAATTTGTACTGAACTCACAAACATTGCACTGCTGCTCGCTCGGCAGTTGTTCGGCTCGTCTTATCTATAAATAAATAATGGTCATGAGTTTACTTGCAATACGTACACCACTGTTCCGTCGCTAAGAGTGCTGCCAGACTTTCGCACCGACAGCACTGCCACCTGCGTATGGCAATCACAACAACAAGTTGGCAGCCCTACCAAATACTCCAGCCAAATATTCATTTTTGCTGGCCACCAAGAGATGTAGTTTTTGACCAACAATTAATATTTGCTAGTTATGCGTGCAAAATGTTAGTTCTGTTTCTGGTTGCCATTGCCACACTAAACCAATGCCTTGCCACGTCCGCCACCAGCGCCAGCACCAGCACCACGACGAACACGATACACATGCCAGTGACGACACAGGACATTATCGCCGGTGACGTGTTCTTCGAAATCATCTCGCCCCAAGATCTGGAATACACCTATCGACTGCGACCCGCTAAGGATTTTGGTGTCGCCTTCTCGCAGAAGCACGAGGCGGTGCCCATGGTGCTCACCGATCCGCCCGAAGCATGCCACAAACTAAACAATGTGCGCGAACTTCAAGGCAGTATTGCGCTCATGGACAGGGGGTAAGCATAGGGATGGAATTCGTATTAGGGGGAACACCTAATCACAATTTGTGTCTGATATAAAATGCATACGCACTCAGAAGATCTTATACGTATACCGCCGTTTTTCAAAGAGAGACACTTTAGTTAATTAGTTGTATTATTTCACTGACATTTCTGTTTATCCCTCCTGAAGGCAATGCTCGTTTGTGACGAAAACGCTGAATGCAGAGGCGGCTGGTGCTATTGCCGCCATCATCACTGAATACAATTCAAATTCACCCGAATTCGAGCATTATATTGAAATGGTGCACGATAAAACCGATCGGGATGCGAAAATTCCAGCCGGCTTTTTGCTTGGCAAGAATGGAATAATAATACGCAGCCGGTTGATGCGGATGAAGCGTGTCTATGCCCTCGTCAATATACCCGTGAATTTGACCTTTACCCCGCCAGCGAAAATCAATCATCCGCCATGGCTGGGCTGGTGAGGACAGGTGACTGCAGCAGGAGGCAGCAGTGAGGAGCAGCATGTGAAATCTTAAACCAAAGTGCATATTTAGTCAGCGCGCTTTAATCGAACTGGAGGCGTAGTTCCGTATTATATACTATATATATTTATAAATATATATATATATATATATATCTTGTACATGTACATTTATCGAGGCAGCAAACCAGTTTGAATTTATTGTTATTCTTGAACCAAGCCCAACTTTTTTTGGGATGTGTCACAAAATTAGTTTGTTATTAAAAATGCCTATTGTTTTTTTTATACACTTTTAGAAAGATTTTCTTTATATGCTGTATTTATATTACTAATCTTGAAAATGCATTTAAAATGTCGCTGAATTTCTAACAAATTTGACGAAGCTCAAAAGTATTGCTAGCTAAATTGGCTTTGATATATAAAGTGTTATTTTAAAACTCTTCTCTTTGATATATATGCAAATTAAAATTTTTTTATTTTTGTATATTTTGGAAAATAATAGAAAACCCGCTCACTTGCAGCATTAAATATTAACATATTAATTCAAGCGTTTCTTTTTGCATCCACGTCGAAATTGGCTTGCTGCCTTTAATATTATTTACACTTGACTAAACAAAAACTGAACTGAATTTAAGTAGTTAATTTGTAAACAAAAAGCAATTTCCTATAGAAAAGGCAAAAAAAAAAACACCAAGCAAGAATTGTAAATAACATTGCTAAGCAAAAGACAGGTCTAAAATTGTAAGCTTAAAACTAATGCATAAATCTTTATTAAAGCTAAGTACATGTTCATTGTTAAGAGTGTTCACTGTAGAAATCAGAAATTGCCCAAGGCGCTCAAATTGAGGCACATGCCCAGCGTAAGCACCACAACGATCACCACGAGGATGGCAAAGCACAGATAATTTGATTGGATGGGCATACGAAACAGTTTGGCGGACATGTCCAGCGAGGAGGCGAACAGGAGCGTTGAATTGAGATCCTCGGCTGATGTATTGTGATAGACAAAAGGACGCACCCGGATCTGATGACCAGTCGCCTGGGCATTCTGGCAGACACGCGTCACAGAGCCGGCCACAAAGAAGGGCAACAGACCCAGAAATAACCACAACATCACATTAACTATATTTAACAGGACCAGCTGCAGGGCACAATAGTGGAAATCAAAGTCCTTGAACAGATAGGTAAGACCGGCAAAAGCATAGGCCAAATTCATGACAATCAGGAAGCAAACCGGTATGGAGACATGTTGATTAACCCGCTCCAGCAGCTTGCGGAACTCGAGAATCTCTCGCATCCAGTCGAGCGAGTCTATCGAATGCATTAGCAGCTTGTGCGACAACGTCTCCAGATGCACGCGCAGCAAATAGCATTCAATGTAGTAGCTACTCAGCACAATTATCTCCACTAGATCCTGCACCAGAATGGTGCACAGCAGTACAATCCGCAGGCACAACTCCCAGTCACTAAGCTCCTCCGCCAGCCAGGCGACCTTGATTATCTGTGCTGGCTGCATGATGACCACACAGCAGGCATAGCCGAAGAGCAGCAGGAGCAGAGCCAGTGCCAAACCCAAATACAACCACAACATGCGGCACAAACGCTTTGGTTTGGCGGAGAGCAGGAAGACACGCTCAATGAGATTCTGGAGCTGCTCGTGCTCGATCACCTTGCAGACGAGCACCGCCGACCCGAAGCTCAGCAGATTCAGCACACTGGGCACCACATAGCCGAAGAGCAATTCCCCAATGGTATTCGTTGTGGTTGTGGCAGCAGAGGCGCCACAAACATCGCTGCCATTGCCCGGTCGTATATCCCGTATGCTGCTAAAGCCTCGATCTCCACTGCAGCAATAATTGGAGGCAATAATTAGTTGCATAGTTTTAATAATAGTTTATGCCACTCACCGGTAGCCACATAGATAGCGCAGCACATATCCTGTGAGCAGGACACAGAGCACCAACAGGGCCTGAACATAGCTGCAGCAGGCGCGCACATTGCTCATGTCCGTAGAGATGGGATTGAGGCCAACCAGCGTCAATATGGCCACATATGGACGCAGGAACTGCAATTGTAATAATATTTTAATATATTATTATAATTATTTACAACTTGCAGTTGTTAAAAGATGGAAATTAACAAAAGACCTTGCTTCAACTTTTTATTCGCGTTTTTATTTTTAGTTTTATCAGCTTAATTGTTGCTTACATTTAGTTCCCTACTCTGATTCACATTTTATTGTTATTATTCTTTATTGTTCTTGTTTCCTTGTTTTCTGTTTTCCTCGAAATTTTAATTTAGCTGAGAATTATTACCAGCTTCAAACGATATTACTGATTGGCGTACACTTGAAAAAAAAATAAGAACACAGCTCACACTCAAAAAATATTGGAAATTACTGATTGACACAGCTTACACAGCAAAAAATTGTACATTACTCATTAGCAGAGCTTACACTTAAAAAAAATTGGTAACTGCTATAACTTTTCTATCATCAAATATACTCCTGTTAAGCTAAGTGAAAATTTAGAAAAGGTTTGTTTAATTTTTTCTCAATGTGTCTCAGTAAAGTAGCGATAATGAAACCAAGCACTATTTACTCACATTTATATATGCAATTATCTGAATATTCACTACACGATTTTATCTTAAGTTTAATAAGAATATATTCAGTGTTTGTTCAATGTAATAGGTGAGCACTGTAAATGCAAAGGTTTTGCTTTTTTTTTGTTTTATTATACGCACCTTTCGTTTGCAGTAGTTGAGTAAGGCCGATGTCGGCTCATGTTCAGAGGGCTGATGCAGTCCATCGTGGAGGGCGCCATTTAAGCGATTGATAAAACAAAAAGAACTGTCCGCATTATTACGATACATGACAAGAAGCTGTATGCGCATGCATACATAGAGAGAGAAACAAAGAGCAATGCAAAGCGAGCAACAAGAACAGTTAGTTATTGTTGTTGCTGCTGCTGTTGATGACAGTTGACAATGACTGGAAGTGGAAACGAGTGGAAGACGACGACAATCGCTGTCGCTGGCGGCCCAGCAACAACTGAAATGTTCAGCGAGATCAGCGACAGCAGTGCGTCGAACGAGAGAGATTGAGAGAGAACAAGAAAATTAATGGGGGGAAAACTTACGATGAGCTCGTGCAACCAGGATGAGGCGGCGGATGTGGCGCAGCTGCTTCGTAGCAGCGATGGCGACTCACTGAGCTGGGCTGCTGCTGTCGTAGTAGACGCCTCTGCCTCTGTCGCTGTCGCCTTCGTCGCTTTCATCAATTGCGGCTAAATAACGGTAAATTGAATAAATTGAAACGGCAAAGCCGAATGAGCCCGAAGCTTTCCTGTTCACCACATTGAAGCTCTCTTCGAGCTTTGTTTTGCGTGCTGCGCTCACCGTATGTTCTCCGCACTCGGATCTCCCCCTCTCTGTCGCACTCCCGCCGGGGGCGCCTTATCAATGAAATTTATCTCGGCAAAGCGACACGACACGACGCGGCTCGCGACTCGCTCTCAGTGCTGCTGTGCACCTGTTACAGTTTAGATAGGAATCAGCTTGTTATCGTGCCCGCTATCTATCCCAAAATAAACACACACATATGCATATTATGCACACAACTACAAAGCACACGTAATTTTTTATACTTTTTCCCTGTTACGTTCTTATATTTATTCTTTTTTATTCGTGTGAATCAACACAATGTTTGCCTTATGTTATCTATATGACGGCTGTCGGGCGGCGAGTATTGTAATGCGACCCAACCAACCAATTGACGGGCTTGCAGCCGTTCTCAGCAGCCTCAGCAGCTGCAGCTGCAGCGCAGCTCTCTGATAACCCAGAGGATCAACTTGACAATTTCGTTTCTGCGATGCGCTACACATCAAATGATGGGACTTATTAGCTGCTTGTCTAAGTACAAGTTGCAAAATAAATCAAGCGATAAGATCGAACCTATATGTATCAAACATAATTTGATATTTTCAGACATTTTACACTCTTTCTTTGGAGCGCCACATTAGTTCGCTGTAGCCAAAATACTTTAAATTGGAATTTGAGTAATTCTCTGATAGTAGCTGCATTTATTTTAATTGACATTGTATACTCATTTTTTGTAGCGGCTATAGCCGAAATAGTTTAAATTCAATTTTGGAGTCTTTCTCTGATCGTATCTTTATTTTCTTTTAAATATAATTTGATATATTCACACATCTCCCCTTCTTTGTAGCGCTACATTAGTTCGCTATAGCCGAAACATTTCGAATCGGCATTTGAGTCTTTCTTTCTGTTGCTATCTTAAATGAATTGCGAAAAACAATAATAAGCTAGTCAAATAAAACCAAAAACAAAAAGCACAAAACCAATACGCAAATGTGACACTCAAATTTGCTTTTCTCGCTTCCCCATTCAGCTGAGATTCGCTGCGATCTGTTCATATATGATTTTTGTTTTTGTAGTTGTTGTAGCTGTTGTTGTTATTGTAGTTGTTGTTGTTGTTTGTTGTGTGCGTTACAGTTGTTCCGGCTGTGGTTACGAGTGCGATGCTCGTAATACATGCACGTAAGGCAATAAAGTATCGAAATTTACGTTGAAAAGTAATTAAATTAAATTAAAGACAAGTCACAAGTTATTTTCAACTTTTTTGTTTTTTTTGTTCGCTCAACTTGAATTGTTACTCAATGTCGATTTGCATGATGGGTCGGAGCCGCAGTTGACGTTGACATTTTATGTGGCCCCCCCGCACACTATCCACACGCAAGCAGCCAGGGGCAGCAGGGGTGGATTTGTTGGTCAATGTTGTCATTGCCTGAACTCTGGTCACTCATGTAAATTAGCTGCGTTGTCAAATAATGCTGATTTGTTGTTGGTTCGTTGGCAGACTAATAAAAGCATTGCCAGGCATACTCCATTCGCATGTCATATGCCACATGCCACATGCCCGATACCGCATCCCTAAAATACTATCACACTCCGCCCTGCTAAACTTGACAGACCAAAAACTGTCCGGTGGCCATCACTTGACGCATATCTCGAACCATGCCACAACTCGGCTCTGCTGCTTTTTGTTTAAAAATCAAATCAAATATTACGACAAAATTTCAATGCGGTTAAATGCATAGGAAATTTTATGCAACCACCCCCCCTTGAATTATCTGTGGGGCGAGGAAGTTGTGATGCAGCCACAACCGCAAAAACGTAAATGTTGACTCGACGCCTGAACATGCATAGACAAGGGCAAATTTAAAGCGGAACCATTACTCATTTTGGGGCAAAAAAAAACTGTGTCAAAACTGAACTGAGTTTTAATCCTTTGTCCTAGATTAAAAGCTGTGAATTATTGAATACACATTGAAGACATATTTTGGTTTTAGTTATTAGGGGTAGCATTATTTGAAAAAAGAAAAGAACATGCTGAAAAAATACATTATTTTATTATTATTATAAAAGTTTTCTAAATATCTTTTAGTTTCGTGTTTGATCACCTCACTTAATAAATTTAATATGTTTATCGTCTTTTGTTTTGCTGACTTCAAAAATATATTTAAATATATTTTATTGAAAAATAAAAGCGGCAGCACTTAATCTTATTTAATATTCATGAAGTTTTGCCAATGTATTTGTAGCTGCCTCTCGTGTGTGGCACGCCACATATGGACTTGATGCTTAAGAGTTTGAAGTTGTGCCACACAATGCACATTGTGCCCCTGCAAAAAAGATCAGATAGTGCGACGTGTCAAGTGTCCGAAATTCAATTAGACTTCATTAGCATTAGCAGCCGGTGGCGCATTGTTGTTGTTGTTGTTGTTCTTGTTGTTGTTCTTCTTCTTGTTTTTGTTGCCCGTGTTGTCTGATGGGCACCTTGTGGCTGTGGCGTGCACAGATTTAACCGTTTGCAGATTAGCATAAATGAGATCATTAAAATGCGCTTACGGTTGTGTGGGTGGCGGAGTGTCTCACTTGAGTGGTTGGGTGGAAGGGGGAGGATTGTTTAAGTGGGTTCCATATGCAAGATGCGACTTCCTTTCGCACGTAGCCAGACACAGCCTGCAAATTGCCTGTCTGTCTGCCCGTCTGTCCGTCCGTCTGCCTGTCTTTGTTGCTGTCACTCGCTGCCATTGGCATTTTGGACTTTTGGGGTTCGTGTCTTGGCTACACACTTCTAATATAGTTGATATTTGAAATTTGCATAATTATTATTATTGGCAACGTTAATGTTTCTTTATTAAAGCAACTAGTTTTCATGCTGCTTATTGCAATTTGCTGCTGCTTCCATGTGTTTTTTTTTTTGTCTTGTCTTGGCCAAATGGCTCGACTCATTTTGTCTAACGAGTGTGTAAACAAGCAGACTCACTGTTTACAATGTCGCACAAGTTTCGGGGTGGACAGCAGGAGTGTTGCCTCTTATTAAAGCAGGACTCGAAGTTTATATACGTGCACTGAATCCATATAAATAATATGCTGTTTCTTTTTTCTTTGGATCGATTTCAGTGATTAGAATCGATTTTTTAGATTAAGTTTTGAACAGAATAATAATGAATTGACTTGTAAAGACAATAACTATGCTATGTTACATCATTTTAGAAATGCATTTCTTAAAAATATATTTCGGACTAATTTAATTGAAATAATGTTACATTTAAATTTTTTATTATAATTAAAATATGTAATCAGTTTTGGAAATTTAAATATATATATTACGCATTTCAAATATTTACTTTTACATAAAGGAAAAATGATTAATTGATACATTTTTGTAAGCGTTTATTTTCGTAGTGCTTATTTTTATGCAGATGCTTGTAATGGCAATTTCAAGTAGAATTTAATTTATTTTTAAACTAATTAACAATAGTTTACTTTGCAATAAACTTGCACTCCAACGTAATGATAGCAGTATATAAAGGTGTGTAGAAAACAAAATGATAGCGTGTTCAATTTGATTGATGAGTTAAAGATTAATAAATTATATTCAATGTTGTTAAGTGCAACAATTTGTGCAAACACACTACGGGTATACTATACACAATATGTATGTCAATATTGAGACTAGTTAATTGGCCTGTCACAAACCTGTTGCTATTTGTAAAAGTTCTCTTTATTTTTTTGCTGGCTTTTGGAGTAGCAATTTTGTTTGTTGTTGGTAGTTTTACACAGAGCCCTTATGTGTGGGTGTGTGTGGGTGCAATGCGCTTTTTAAAGTGTAAAGAGAGCAGTAAGGGATGCAGCCTTTCAACCGACTCCGCCCTCCGCCAAACGAGCTAATTTTGATGATATCCACAGGCGAGCCGACAGTCAGTGGGCTTTGGTCAATTTTGACAGTGATGCGGGATGTTGTGGGGATTCTGTTTGGGGAGTCCTGGCTGCATGCTTGCTTGTAGCCTGCTGGCTCTGTATGCTGAGCTGCACTAAAAGCCTGTCGTCAGCCTGCAAATTGAATCAGTCCGTTAACCCCTCGCCTCGCTCCCGCTCTCTGTGTGTGTGTGCCCAGAGGGCGACGTGTGCGCTCTCATGAAATGTGACCGCAATTGCGGTTCGTTAGCTGCATTTCAGCTAGTCCACATGCTCCACATGGCAATGGAGTACTTCATGATGCACACAACTCGTCCCAGTTTTCTAAGTTCCCACTCCCGTTAGCTGCCCAGTTTTTGGTCAGGTGGTAACCGTGCACACGAGTCTGTGCGTCCCGTCCACCAAAATAAACCCGGGGACAATACAAAAGCATTGTGCCTAAGTGGTCAGTTGACCAAAAGCACTTTGACCATGCGGTAGCTCTTGTGGCTCGTCGCTGGTCGCTCCGCTCAGTTAGCCCCTTAAGCAGTGCCCCCCAAAGCCACGTTCCACCATGCCACGCCACGTCACGCCATGCCACGCCACGCCATGCCGCGCGCCCCGCCTTTATTATTTATGACAAAATGCATGTGTCAATATGAAAACAAAGTTGTATTCAACACGCCGAAGTTTACATACACTTGCGTTATCAAATCCAACTAATCGCAACTAAAATTTACTATTATTTGGAATAGGAAAGAACAGCCGATTGTTCCCATGAAAGCAATATGATATAGTAGTCCGATGTTGATGAGTTTCTGCTCGAATATGTGAAACTTAATAAGAATCTTTACTGGTGAGTTTGGCAACGTACTCAAGCAAGTTTTATAGATATGTTGTTAGCTGGCTTCAGTTGAAGTCTTCTCTTCACTGTTATTATCTAGAAAATATAAAAGAAAAAACCATAAATAATATTTGAAAAAAAAATGAGGTCAATAAACAAATAAGTTCTGCTCATCTTTCGACCAATAGTACCTATTGAAGCTGCACTCATGGATAATAAAATAGGTATAAAGACAACGATTTGTGAATTTTTTAAATAAAATATAAATATAATGTCAAAAATACAATGAAGTACTAAGTGTTTTTCAATAACTCCAACACATACCAACAATTTTAAAAAAAATCAATCGATGCTTATCAAATTTTATAATTATATAGTTTAATAAATTTTATTTTCAAAAAGAGACAGACTTTTTTGAGTGTTTTCTTAACACTTTCGAATCGTTGATGATTACTTGGTACACATATTTTTATAACGTAAATTATATTATAAATATAAACATAAATATAAATAAGTTATAAATAAGTTGCTTCATAGAGTAAGCTATAGTCAAATATGGAAACCATGAATTACAGAAAGAACAAAATATTCGCACCTATTTAAATGCCCAAGAGTGTATACGATATAGAAGTCTCATCTGGAACATTTCTAGCTTTCTTTCTTAAGTTACACAATTAATTATAAGTCTAAAATACTCCCTATGCAAAAGGGCATACAAAAATTGGCCAATGTCAAGGATTTGGATGGCACTTAGCGGCAATTAGAAGCAGCAGAGAAAAGTAAACACAAACACACACACAACACACACACACACACACACACCTGTAGCTAGCAGCAATCACAGTCGGATCAAGGGGGTTGAACAGTTGGTTGGGGAATCGTCTGGGATTTGCGCGCTAGTGAGCGCCGCATCAAATGTGGCAACGTGGCAGCAACTTGAAGGTAATTACGACAAAGACGCACATCCTAGTCACATCCGGCATCCAGGCACGCACAAAAGCACAAAAACTTGTAGCTCACAGCGTCCAACGGCAGCAGCGGCACCAACCAGAAGGCCATGCCTCCTTTGACTTTTCAACGCTCGACAAAACGTGACAAGCATTTTGGATTTACAGCCGGCCAGCTGCAAGATAAAAATTTAAAAGGATATGTCGCCCCGAAAGTGTGCGAGAGCCTGGCCTTAACGGCCTGACCTACTCATGAGTGCCAAATGAGTTGTTAGACAACATTAGAAAACATGAAAAAAAAATATGTAAGAATAAAACTGCAGACGGCTCTCCGGAGAACTTTTCCAAGGCAACCCGCAGACTGTTGTGTGTGTGTGTGTGTGGGGGAGGGTGTGTGTGTGTGTGTGTGTGTGTGTGTGTGTGGGCGTGTGCCTGGCTTTATTGTTAGGCAAAGTAAACGACTGTGTTGACATTCGCTCAACTAGTGTAGAGGGTCCAATATGTGGTCCAGTGGCGTAGTTGGAGTTGGAGTTTGGCTGAGCAGCGGGTGTTGCCCGAGTGGCGGACAAACTTCTGAAAAACTCTTGATATGATCCTTGAATTAAGGCCAACATGACAATAAATTGTCCTTGGAATGTGTTTGAGAGCTGAAATCATTATAGTATAGGTCAAATAATTGTAGACACAACATATTTTACGACCCAGCCACGGTTTTAGTTTTATTTGTTATGGATAGAGGTTATCGATTATCAACCTAACTTAAATATGTAAATATTCTTCCTTCTTAAGAGTAGTGTATTTAATAAGGCAATACAATTAATTAGTGGTAATTGCTAAGGTATTGTGACATAGATTTTTATTTTAAGTCGACGAAATATAATTTTCAATATTTTCCTACATTACAAATCTCTTTCTAATAAACAATATTTTGTTTAAATTAACTATTTCCTTTGACATTATTTTTAGCATTTAATTATTATTTTATTTTTTATTATTATAGTTTAAAAATATATTTGGCAATCTTTACACAAATGATTGGCAGACCCCCTTCGAGATGCTCGTTTCTTGTGACGCCCCTGCGCTGCGCTTAGGTTCATTCATACAGAGCCTATTACGGTGGCTGTAACACAATGCCGGTCTCCATTGAAGTCGTCATCCTGCCAGGGGTGCTGCTGCTTAGCTGCCGTTTTATTACAAATTTCCTTTTTCGCTTTTCTATTTACCTCAGCCAGGACACGGGAGCCTTCGCGACTGCAGCGCGACAGCAGTGCAGCTGCCAGGAAATCCCCAAGTGGCATGGGGAATGCTGTTATTTCGAGGTGCATGAATATATTGGGCAAAGATTTGTGAGCTTGTCACGGGCTGCTTGTTGACTCACACAGCCAGCATGCTCATTAATTTTTTACGCATAATGTGTTTTTCTAATGATTTTTAAATTGCTTCTCAGATTTCAAATTTTTCGGCTTTCCCAGAAATATTTTGCAATATATATTTTTCTCCTGTGGCCTCGTTTATTATCTCCCCCTCTCCCTCTCCCTCTCCCTCTCTCGCTCTCTCTTTGTCCTTGATGCCTTGATTCCGTGCAGCACAAAATAAATTCTGAGCTGAGTGGACTCCAAAGTTAAAAAGCGACTCATTAGCGACTCATGTGTATCTGTTTCTGTCCGCCTGTCTACCTGTCTGTGTGTGTTTTTGGCCGCTTGTTTGTATCCGTATTAATTTACAGTTGACACAACAAACCTAGCGAAAGGCAAGGACGCAAAAGTTCTCGAATGCAATAATTAAAATGCAATAACAAGAGCAACAGTAACAAGTAGGCGGCTTAACAAGCGGCAACAGCAATCTGTTAGCCAGCAGTCAAAAAGTGTTCTTACCGCTCCGCTCACTGACTACGAAGCACCCTGTGGCACCCTGTCTCATAGGGTGTATAAACTTGAAGGAAAATAGTGCTCCTACTTCTTGCATGTGCCACTTGAAGGAATAAACTATTCCTACTGCCTTATCTACTAACTGTTCCTACTGCCTACTCTACTAACTATGAAACACCCTGTGTCAAACTCTGGCGCTGGAATCAAAAATTAAGTTGCTAAAATAAACTGGAACATAAGTAACAAGAAAATAAAATGTAAATTCTTTTTTTAACTAAGTTTTTTATTGCAATAACACAATAGTATTAATATAACAGATGACAGTTTGATTTAAGACAGTCTGTTATACTGTTTCCCGACTAAATATAAAAATAAATATTATTTGAAATGCGTAAATTTCTGATATATTTGAAACTTTTTATTTTTATTTATCTTTTGACTAAAAATATTTTAATTTAGCTTAGTTGCAGAAACAATCTAGAGAGACAAGAGAACAAATGTTTTGAGTTTTGGAAAGGTGTAAATGATTTTTAGATTAATGGGTTTTAATAATACTTTACTAAAAGAAAAAAAACTTTTAGTTTTTGGCAATTATACTTTAGGTTTTAATAATTCTATTCTTAAATGTATATACTTGAATTTGTATTTCGAGGGATAGATGCTCATACTTTGGCTATACTTGCCGAAGAACTATGTTGCCAGTTGTTATACTCTACTCATAGAGATTTACGCTGTATATATTTGTAATAAATAATGGTAATAATAACGTACCACAATGAAATAAATGCGAGATATGTGAAAGTTCGAGAAGTCTTTGACTTGCACTCATAAGCCGCTTGCTTATCCACGTCCGCTCCATCATGCAACAATTGTTTGCCACACACACACACATATGCATGCCCGGCACAAAATCGCAACACGCAGACGATGCGTTGTGCACTTTGCCAGCTTGCCACTTCTTCAGCAGTGTTGCTGCTGTTGCGGCAACGTTTTGTCTGAATGACAAATTTAATTACTGCTGGCTCAATGTCTGCCCTCTGTGTGTATGTGTGTGTGTGTGTGTGTGTGTGCGTGGGTGTGTGGAGTAAGGGCTGTTGTTTGCGCCGTTACTGATATGGCAACAGGAGCAGAGCAGTCGCCGGCTCAGGCAGCAGATTGAGGACCCCGGCACTAAAGACACTTCATTTGATGCGTCAATCAGCACAATCAAAAACTGCAGCCCATGAAAATCAATTAAAATGCCGTTGACATACTGCCTGTATGTATACATATATATTTGGTACCATGGCCAATATATCGATGTGTGTGTGTGTGGGTGTGTCGGTGTGTGTGTTTGTCCAAGGGATGTGCTGTCAACAGCGCTGAACGTTTTGCAATTGACGCTGCCTGGATTAACATTTATATTTCAGCCGGGGACGGCAGGTCCTGTTTTTCGGCTCAATGCTGCCCATGGCGTTGTAATTCATTTGAAATGCAAATTCCTTTGGTAGCGGATATAACAACAGGAGCAACAACAAGAAGAACGGCAGCAATAACATCACTTGCAAAACAAATCAAAGGCGTCAATTCAGCAGCAGCAGCAGCAGCAGCAGCAACATGATGCGGCATTTTCGACAAGGAACAAAAACAGTGATCGACGTTGAAGTTGTAACTGTAGCCGATGACGTCGGCGTATTGCATAGTTAATTGCTGTGCCACACCTCCCCACACTCACACACACACACACACCTCACTGAGTTGCAGAAACAAATCGAAAAATAACAAGAAACGGAGGCAGCGCCACTTAATAAATGAAATGTCATTGAGGCGTGCGGCAATCAACAAAACAAAAATCCGAACGGATTTAACACCAACAAGCGGCGCCAAATGACGTATGTGGATAGCTAAGAGGATGGGTAACGTGTGTGCGTGTGTGCAGGGGGGGGAGGGTTGCTCGAATAGCAACTGTAACTGAACGGACCTCATTTCACCCACTGACTAACTGACTGACTGCTTGAAGGGCTGCTTGATGTACTGCTTGACTGACCAGGCCTGACTAGCTGACAGCTACCAAAAGAGCGCTGAGCGTCGCTTTATCTGCTTGTGATGTACACACACACACACACACACACACACACACAGGCACACACACACACAAACACAAGCTCACACACACTCCACTTGTCATGGACACCCGCTGAGCAGTTAAAATCGTCAGTTGGCAACTTTCATTTACCCTCAATTGCCGCATATGTTTCGAACTTTTCAATCGGTTTGTAAAACGGGTTTTTTATTTGCCACCAATGTTAAAGGATTTATTTAAATTGATTCATTTAAATTTTTTATTTTTTTTTTTATATTTGAACAACATTTAACATTTCAAACGCTCAACTTAAAGACGATTGCCGACGGGATTTTGAATATTCCACAAATTTATTATCACTTAAATCATATTTACATTTAAAAAATATTTTTAATTTAAGATATTTTATGAAAAATTATTGATACATTGGACACTTTTTTGTATAAGCTCAAGCATTAATCAAAGCTATGTATTTCATTCAAATTTTCTTATTAAATATATTAACATATTTACACTTGTTATAGGATTACCTTGATTTATGTAAGGGTTGTTGTAAAAAAGAAAAATTATCGTATAAATAAGGTTTTAAGTTGTTCATTAAACAATGAATACAGATTTATTGATTGTTGGGAAGAACACATACATATAGTTTACAAATTAAGTTATTTTCGAGGATATAAGACAACAAAGAAAAAATGTTGAAGACAATTTTAGAATATGGAAAAAGAAAAACCAATAAAGTATAAATTATAATTCATTTAGTCTTAGGTATACCCTAGTATGCTCTGCATTTGAAAAGCATTCGTAACGCACAGAAAAAAAAACGATATGAGGCAAACTGCAGCTGCAACTGCTACTCCTCCAGTGACTGCGACAAGTGCGGCCTCTGGGCAATGCTGGTGGCAAAGAGTCATGGACAGCAGCATGGTGGGTTGGAGGCGAGCTCCATTGCTGCTGCTTCTGCTGCTGCTGCTGCGTCAGCTGCAACTGATGACATTGTCAGACAGCAAGGCACAGCCCCTTTGGCCATAAAAGGACTAACAAGCCTGACAGTCACTCAGAGCTCTGTCAGTCAGGCTCTGCAGCGCCCCGTCCGAGACTGGGATGGTTGTACAAATTAAAAGTTTGGCCCACACTTGACACGTGCTTAGGAACGCTGCAAACGCATCCAGTGTCCGGCAGCAACCACTAACCACCACTAAAAGCAACGCACCAAACGGTTGCTATTTTATTTTTTTTTTTTTGTTTCTTTCATTTTCGCCCCAACATGTTTGTGGGAACGTTTTCGTTGGGGCTTAGGGCGGGTCAGGGGTTTGCCACATGAAATTTATGAGACTTCGCCTAAACGTCAAGTTGCGTGCAGCTGCATAAACTTGTTGCATACTTTGTGCCAACACTGCCTGACTGCAACAGTCAAAAAGGTGCAGAAGAATGCTGACTAAGCGACGCTTCCTAAAATGTATGCACATGCCGCTAGGTGGCGCCACCCCGAGCACAACGGTTGTAAGTTGCAGTTTTTTCTTTTCTTTACTTTATGACCATTGTTTAGTGTGTGAAATTCCTGTAATTGTATTTAGGTTTAAATTGGAAATTAAAGTCAACATGGACTGAATATTGAATATATATATATATATATATATATATATATATAAGACAAACAGGTGAAATGAAATAAAGTCTATAGAGAAGCTGATCTGTCTTTATGTTCATTTAGTTGTTTTTATGCAGCAAATACATTTTTTTATATTTGAATAAGAAATGAATTAAATGTTGAAGCAGCACAAACAACTAACTGCAGGTGAGGGTATTTGGCTTGAATCGATTTCACTAAAATTGTGTATTTCAAAATTAAGAATGATTAGCTTTTTGGAGACTTCCCACTTTTTTCCATATATTAACATGTTCGTTTTTTTTGTTTCTTTTCTAAGAATCAGTTTTAAATACCATTCCGAGTACAGAGTATATCCTAGTTGGGCATACGCAGCCAGAGCGCTTTTCTAATTTTTTGTTCGCTCTAGAACTGCAATAGTTGCACATAATTTTTAGCAACTATTTTGCATTTTAAAAAATTGAATAAATTATTATTTATGGCCGTTTGCATTTTTGCAAGCGTGGCAAAACAAATTTTTGGTTTGGCGGAAGTTGCACACATGGAATTGCATAATTTCGAGGTGTAATTTGGAAAACCAACTGGCGGCATTTTAAGCCAGCCTCCCTTTTTGAAGTTGGTGGGGCTTAGATGTGGGCTTAGGCAAACCTACGCTGGGCGGAGTGCGGCGGAGGTGGGCGTGGTGGGGATGTTGAAGTTTTTGTTGGCACTTAACCCGCTCAGAGGCGCATTTGTTTTTGTTGTCTTCGCATCGTGTTGCGTTTTTTCAGTGAATGTTGAGCGTAAATATGTGTACCCTGTTTATTAGCTTAGATGGGTATATCGAATGTTTGGTTTGATACAATGTTTGGTTTGGTGCAATACATATGTATATGGTGTATATAGGGTAAATTCTAGTCGAATATAGGTTGATTGCCACAGACTTAACTTGTTGTTTAGCTGGCTCTGTTGGGGTTTTTAGTTGTCAACAAAAATATCACTTGTTTGCATGGAAATCTCAGCCGGCTGTTTTTTAGGTTGAGTACTGTCTTTTTTTCCTTTTTTTTTTTTTGAGTGGTGAGTGGGGTATACGTACATGTATGCACAGGGTGAATGGATGTGGCACCCACATTTGTTTGGTGTCATTCACGATGTTGCTGTGGCAGTGGATGATAAAGAGTAACAAAGTAACGGTCGCGTTTTGCTTGCAGCAAAAATAGCAAACGCGTGCGGAATTGAGCAATTTTTATGAATAGCAATCGTCACAAATGGAGTCGGAGGCAAGTTAACCAACCATACACCCTCCCCCTCCAACGTGCCGCATAGGCAAAGTTAGTGGACCCGTGGACCCCCTAGACCGTTAGTTCATCTGTCAAGCGAATGGGGGTTCGGATACTGGGAGCATGCTTGACAGTTTGACGCCCCGTAATTCATGGCATGATGAACAACGCCAACTGTAAAAACCCTTTTTTTTCATTTCTTTTGGCCATATTTTGCTGTTTTTTTTTTATGTCTTTTTGCTGACTTTTTCACTAGTGACAAAGCGAGCCTACAGCTACATATGTTAACATTTAAAATCGTTTTTTTTTCTGTGAATTATTTGCAGCACATTAAATTGAACATATTAAAAATGTTGCTAATTTCATTTTAGCTGGCGCAACAAATTCAATTTTATCAAAAAGAAAAGCGGAAAAATCATTGGCAAAGTGTTATTGTAATGCTGGCAAAAGGGTTCTGCTGCTCATAATTTATTACCTGCAGTCGGCCAACTTAATTATGCGCTTAACGTAATTATACCAAGCGAAAAATCGAAGCACAAATTGGCGCAAATGCCAAATGCAGTCGAAACAGAAGCAAATTTTCGTGCATGTCTAAGGAATACCCTTTATATTCCATAGTCTCATTACTTGTTATGGGCTTAATCTTTAATGGAGTATGGAAAATGTATATTTGATGAAGTTTTCTTGTTTTATTTAATTTGTGGCATATGATAAAAGAGAAATAGATTTTCGCCTATCTTTGAAGTAGTCTAATTGAAGTCAAGTTTATTTCATCTTACAGATAGCTTTCCATAGTTCTCGATTTTGTTAACCAAAACCTAATTTCATATTGAATACATTTCATATTTAACAACTGTCAATCTATTGATTTTTTTCAAATGTTACAAATACGATGAGTAAACTACTATACCCGCCTGAAACTTAGTTTACAAAATGTGCACTCAGAGCAGACGTCGCGTCGCCGTCGCTGGCGCTGTGCAAAATTTGCTGCCCATTCATAAAAGCTGATAATTGAGTCGACAGCGACGCCGACAGCGCCGCACACCGCTGACCGCAGCAGCAGCAGCGAAATTTTTATTCAGCTGCGTAATGGCCGCGTCGACAACTGTTCCCAGCTCGAGTTCCCTTAAGCGCCGACCACCCTGTGTCTCTGGCTGGCGGCTGCAGCTGCGAGTTGAACTAATTTAATTAATTGAATTCATTTGGTGACGATGCCGGCGACCGAAACTTACCAATGTACGCGAGAGTGTGCGCGTGTGTGCGTGTGTAACACCAAATTAACGGTGCAATTGGCGCCTACCGCACTAACCCAGCCATTCTCCCTACAACAGCCCAATCGATTGTGCTGCGCGCGAATGAGTGCATTTTTGGTTTCGGCTTTTGTGGTTGCAATTGCTGTTTTTTCTTTTTGCCCTCCGTCATTACCAACTAACGGATATTATCAGGTAACATCAGTTAGCATCAGGTAAAATCAGCCACAGCAATTGGCTGAGGTGCAAATGTGTTTGAAAGTAGAACTGGGCACTGTGTAAATCTTCGTCAATTCATTTGATCCGCTCTGTTTAACAAATTAAAATGACATGTTTGAATTCTTTTTTTTACATTTATTATTTATAATTATTTATTATTTATATATGTATTGCATTGCATTGCAGAAGACATCTTTGAACCCTACAAAGTATATATATTCTTGATCAACATCACTAGTCGAGTCGATAAGTCATGTTTCGTCTGTCTATCCGTCTGTCTGTCTACTTCTATGATATCAACTCCATCAGTTGTGAAGCCAACATGATGAATCTTTGAATATGTCCTTTGTATTGCTTTGAGCAGATCAGAAGACTTTATCACATAGCTGAAATAGGAATGATCGATCGAAAGATGAGTTCTTCTTAGGAAAAGTATTTTGTTTACAAAGCTAAGCAAGCTAAACTTACTCAATATGCGTAATATTATGTTCATCATCCATCTATATAACTATATCAAATAGCTGTTATAGCAACAATCAATATAAAAGTCTTGGCATCGAGATATCCATAGAAATAAAGGGGACTCTTTCTGAGACAATATAAGTTAAATTTAGCTTCCAGCAACTTGACTCCGTTCTGCAAGGGTATGTCCACGTCGATGTGGCTCTTTTGGAACGTATTAACACTTAATTCTCTGTATATATTGCCTATCGTGTCGCCTAAAGCGTTAATTGATTTGCATAATTAATTTCATTTTGATTTCAATTAATTTACGACTTTCAATGAAGCTTTAATTAGACCTGTCCGTTGTCTGCTTTGCCATTGTGGTTGCTGTTCCACATGAATGCCACTTATTCGAATGCTATTGGCCAAGTGGCTCGAATTCCTTTTGAGGGCATCTGACATTAGGGCTTCCAAAACTAATCACAGTATTTACAGATTTTTCACTTTTCAACAGTTCATCAGTTTTCCATTGTGCAGGAAGGGAGGCATTTTTTGTGGTTGGGCTTTCATTGAACCGATCAACCCTCAATAAGGCGAACTTATTTGGGCTGTTTGTTATGCCAAAAACCCTGCTAAATACCCGGTAAATTGGAGAGATGGATAGAGGTTGATCTATTGCAATTGAATTCTTAAAGGCTGTTGGAATGTTGGCTTAATTTGTCTTGATTGTTTCAACCATCGTATAAAGATAAAACACACAAAAAATAATCAATTCGAAGTCCAAGCGCCATAAAATGTCCAGGTAACTATAGGATAACTCACAGTGAAGCCTCATTATAGTTGACTTGTTTGGCTGAGTGTCATTTTGTTGCAGTTAGCAGCATCTGGAACCGTTTTAATTATCATATTCCCCTGACGCCAACTTGATTAAAATTCAATGCGAAAATTGATGGCATTGTTCTAAACATTGATGAGGCAAACTCCAACGATGGCTGTGGCAGCAAGAAGGAAGGTAGAAACGATGGCTGCCATGCAGCTGCCGGCAATCAGCGCACTGCTAGCAATGATGACGACACCCACTCGACGATGCCTGCCACATTGATGCCCGCATCCGATTGCTCGACTGGCAGCGAGTCTCGATTTCAGTTGCTGCTGAAAATGGTTTCAATGGCCAAGCCAACAACAAAAGCTGCTTCGGAAATGCTGTCAATTATGCGTGTGCGTTTGCCAATTCTTTCAATTTCAATTCCAACTCCCAGCTTCGATTTCCCGATGCCTGTTAGACATGTGCCGGATGCACTTGCTCGCGATTGACTCAGTCAGTCAGCCAGTCAGTCCGTCAACTGTAGGCTGGCAAAACAAAAGTCTCACAAATGCTGCAATATCAGTCAATTTCGGTCTACTTAACTGTTGTCAGCATGTTGTTCAACTTGAGGGTTGCATTTCAGTTAAGATTGCAGCCTTTTGTTTAACTGCTGGAGTCGACTCACAATCAACGACTTTTGTGCATAGTCAATTGCATAATATATTCTGATTTATACACTTGCAGATTTTATTATTGATTTGTCGAAAATGTTGATTGAATGCAACATTTTCACCCTTTTAAAGTATATATTTTCCGCTAAGAATCACAAGCTGATTCAATAGAGTCATATCCATCTGTCTGTCTGTCTGTCTGTTTCGACCTGTCTGTCCCTCAGTTTTGACCTTTTACCTTAAGTAAACTATATCTGTCTGTTCTCTGTTTTGTAGATATTCTGTAGAAGCTTGACACATATCTCTCTTTGTGCTGCAGGCAGCAAGCTGCGTCATAGATTTATTTGTAATAAAAATAATACTTTTACTTATGTCTGCTTATAGTAAATAGTTCCAACTCTGACAAATGCGCTCATTTTGATTTCTAAACGATTTCCAGTTAAGCTTCAAATGCCAAAAAATGATGACATCCTTTCATTGCGGCCGCTTTGTGCTTTTAAGTCGTTCTAATGAACTTTGTGGCATTTGGGTGCTTTGTGGCAAGCAGTCTGCATGCAGCTTGTCATTTACTTGCACTTTTCATCCTTTGACATGTGGCGCAAGTTGCATTTGCTGTTTGTAAGCTAAAAATTTGCATTGCTGCTTAAATCGCAATTGCAATGGAAATGCGAATTTCAAAATCGATTTGCCAAATCAATGGGCAAGGGGAAGGGCAGGGAAGGGGTTATGTATATGTATGGGATTGCTTAAGCAAGTGCTTGGCATGTAAACATTGTAGCCGCTGCTTTTGCGGCTGTTGCCTGCTTGCTTGCCGCTTGCTGCACGGCGTCCGCAATTTATGAAGTTGCAGCCGAAATGCGCTTTTAACCTGCAGCAAACCGAAAATGCAAGCTAGACGCAACGGCAGCTGAGCAGCGGGGGGTGCGTGCAAAGCTTATTATGCTGGGCACGTGGAACGAAAACCGAACAGAGAGCAACCAGGGGCATAAATAGCCCACTAAGTGGGTGATGGGTTGGGTGTACATAAAATGTTACACGAGCGCTGCATGTGCCGAGCACAATAAATATGCAATGTCAATGAGGAGGCAACGGAGTGGAGGCAAGTAAGGGTTAAGGGCACTGTCAAATAGTATGGTCAAATGGCGAATTCGGAATTCGCTCACACACACACACACACACACACACACACACACACACACACACACACACACACACACACACACACACATACAGTTGCACATGCATAACAAACACAAGTCTTGGCTTGTTTGATTTTCTGCCTAAGGCGCTGCTGCTGCGCAAAGAATAAAACCCTTTTCACTTGTTTGCCACAGAGTTCAAATCCAATTCGTCTTTCATTGGCACGGCACAATTAAAACAAAACACAAAATGAAAAAAATCCAAAAACAAAACCGAATAAAATGAGTAAATGTATAAATTGAGACGTTAAAGTGCTGCGCTCGAAAGTATGCACAAATATTTTGACACAAGCAAATATTTATCAACTCAGTGCTCTTTGGCCTTTGCATGCGATTAAGTACGACACACACACACACACACACACTCACACACGTGCATACTGAGCTGCAGGGTGTAAAATTGGGGCGTCTAAAGTGCAGGTTGAAGGCAGAGTTAGAAAGTCAAAGTCAAAGTTATTTGTTTGCTTGTTTGCAGCCTTTTTTTTGCACTGCGCTCTCGCTCTCACAAATATGCGAGCATATCGATTTGCTCAAGCAGTTGGACATTCTGCGCACAGATACAAAATTAACTTGTGCCATGGTCAACTGAACAACTAAACTGATTTTCAGTAGTAATGGACTTTTGTGACCAATACTGCATTTAAATTTGAAAATTGTTTTTCAACTCAAAAATTGTGTTAAAAGTCTACACTTAAAAATCAACTTGGCGACGATTAAAATCTTTGCACGCCGATAACTGTGTTGAAGCTGATCCGATTTTCAAAAGCAATATATTTATTTATGTATTTGGCTTAGCATCTAAATTAATCCTTCAGTTAAAGTTAAACCTGCAAATGTACTTGAACTGATGTTCAGATCAGATGAATTAATTATATTTTTGTAAACTTAATTTTATAAAAATCAATGTCAATTAAATACATAAACACATATTATAATTTATTTGCATATTAAGCCCAATTAAAATCAAATGTACTTTAAGCAATTTAACTAAAGTTTTTGCGAAAGAATTTGAAAAAGTTCGTAATTCGAGTAATTCGCTTAGCCACAGCAATTTGTCAACACCGCACGCCTTGTGTAGAATATTTAGAATGCCTTGTGGCCTAACTGCAGGATGACTGAGCTGCTGCTGCTGGTGCTGATGCTGCTGGTGTTTTTCACACACTGGGATCGAGTGAAGTGCAAGGCATACGCTTGGACGGATAACTGTGCAAAGAACCCAATAACCCAAAGCTCAAGGTGACAATGATGAAGACGACGACGACGACGACGACGTGGAGCAGGTTAAGAATGAGCAGAGGATGCAAGGGACAGTCACTCACTCACTCACTCACTCAGTCACAGAAGCGTAGAAGGGTCTAGTCTTTGACATATATATATAGATATATATATATATACATATGTGTGTGTGTGTGTGCTATGCTTGTTTGTTTGCCCTTGTTGCTGTTGGCTTGCCTTATTATATTTCTGAGGCAGTCGCATCAGGCACAAAGGCGCGCTCTGTGGCAGCCTTTTCATTGTTGGACAATGAGACAGTCAGTGGCGGGAAGGGTGTGGGGGGAGGGGGGAGGAGTGGGCATGGGTTGAGGGGACATGCTTGCAGGCATAGTAAGGCTATTCATTTTTGATATAGTTACTTGTTTGCCAAGCCCTTTGGCGGCACAAGTGCATAAGTTCAGTTTGTTCTTGTTGTTCTCTGTTGCTTCACCTTTTTTATGGAGGTGTTTTCCTTTTCCTCTTCTTTTTGTTTTCCAGTTTCTTTTTCTTTTTCATTTTATTTTTTTTGTGTTATTTTCGAGGTCACCCTGAGCGCTCACATGGCGCCCGCATGCAGTTGAATAAATTTGTACAATGTCACGGCAATTATGTAAAACAGCGCCATTAGTGCAAAGATTTTCACCTCGAGCGATTTTACCTGTGCTGGACACGAAGGAGACTCATAACTGACTGACTGACTGACTGACTGACTGACTAACTGACTGACTGAGTGACTGGCTGGGCGACTGGATGACTGAGTGACTGACATGGCTGCATTTGTTGAAATTTATGAGGCATGATGTTGTCGCTTGCCGACTTGCCACCGACAGCAAGGACAATGCAAAATGTTTTCCTCTCTCTCTCTGTGTGTGTGTGTGCGTGTGTTATGTGTGTTTGTACATGTTGATGATGTTGCCACAGCGCAGTGTGTGTGCTTGTGTGTGTGTGTGTTCAAGCTGTGATGCTGGTGAATTATTTATGCCAAGCTTGACATTTACTTAGGCGACGTTGTTGCACTTGCAACGCAATTTACTGTTGCATATTTTTTAGGGCACACTCTTGAAACGCATCTACTATTTATTAATTGCTTCAGTGTCGCAAATTATTGCGACATATGCATATATATCTATATGTATAAGTTTGTATCTGTTTTGGATGCTCTGCAGCAGTTAAGCAGTTGCTTGCTATGCTTAAATTTCATTTTAAATATTCATAACTCAATTTTGACTTGCGAAGTTTTGTGGCCAGTCATTGCTGAAAATCTCTTCTTCTTGTGCATCTTCTTATTGTTGATATTGTTGTACTTGCTGCTGTTTGTTGTTGTTATTAGTTTGCCGCTGTTGCAAGTTCTGTTGTGTTGTATTTCTCTCGGTTTACTTTATTAATGAGCTAAAGTAGAACAGCCGAACAGAGCCACAAGAAACTAAAAAAAAAAGGAACAAAAGGATGAGACAGGAAGTAGAACAGCAGTTTATCCCCGTCTCAGAATCAGTTTAACAAATATATATACATATATATATATATATATATATATATATATAGTCAGATAGATATAGCTGAGTCGAGCATTCAGACAGCCGTATGAGCTACACAAAAAACAGCATAAATTATATTCGTGATTATCTTAATATTTTTATGTTTACAAAAACTGCTTTGAAAATATAATAAACTAATTGGTAATTGTTCATTAGAAAATAATACTTTGGAATGTCAAATTTTCACTCAATTTACTAGTCAATCGAAATGCAAAACATATTTATTAATGCCAATTAAAAAATAATGAAATTGAGCATGCAAATTATATGTGTACAAATAAATCCATTAAAATTCAAAATACCAATAAATCAAATAGTAAATTATTTGAGTTTACTCCAAATTTTAATAGCTTGATTAATTGCCGCAAACCGGAAACAGAACAAAAAAGCTAATAACAAAAACATTTAAAATTGTAAAAAAAATCATGATTCGGTCAATTTAGATCATTTAAAGCATAATAAATATTTTCAAACTTCATAAATAAAAACAAAACAATTTAAAATAATGCTGGTAAATGATGTACAAGTTTATTAATTTGTTTAATTTTAATAAATTTCTAAGCACCTGTGGAACAAAAGACACTTCAGATGAGCATCTCTTTGAGTATGACAATTTCACAGACTGCACTTGGGTTTCGTGAGATTTGTTGTACTTCAGATTGTCAGGATTGATGGCCGGCAGAAGAGTTTCTTTGAATTTGAAAGTATCCATAAGAAATAAAGGAATTGCAAACCGCAAACTGCAATCATGATTTTGTGTAGGTGCTTCAGGATTTAACCACAACTAGCCTGCAGCCACAGTTGTTTGGATTCTCTTCGGTTCTCTGGCGCAGGCCGCGCAGCCTGGCAGCATCAGCAACATCGTCGGCAGCAGAAGAAGAAGAATATGAAGCAGCCGCAGCATCAGTCGCGTTTGTTAAATGCAACGAAAAACAAAGCAAAGTCATAATTTCCAAAGTTCTGACGTTGCTTTGCACTATCTACAAAACATGCTACGCCCCAATCCCTGCCCCCTTTCCCCTCTACCTGTCTCGTCTGCGCACTGTTGCACTTTTGCATTGGTCGCCGCTGATGCACTTAAATATGTCTACTCTGTCTTTAAATACCCTGAATACCAAATGCTTGAGAAAGGTATAATGAATTTATGCAGAGGTGGGCAACAGGCAGAAGGCAGCATCTTCCAGCTCATACAGTATATATATGCTTGATCAGGGTCAACAAATGTCTGCATGAACGATATCAGCTAACTTGGAATGCATGTTCCATTTTATCAATAACTCGCACCGTTTTGCGAGTATCGATATAAATCGATTACCCATAGGCAAGGCCAATAAAGGCCTACATTTTTGAGGATATTGCCTGAAACATACCTAAACATACCTTGGTTATAAAGATTGAAGAATAAACGCAAATGCTTGCACATAGGGTATCTGCTAATCGAGCGCTCTCGACTCGAACAGACTTGCTTGGTTTAATGTAGCTGCGTGGCCATTACTTAAAAAACAGCAAACAGAATATGGTAAATTGAAAGGCCGACAGCACCAGCAGCAAAAAAAATTAAATAATACTTTGCCAAACGAAGAAAGCCAAAAAAAAAACAATGATAAAATAAAGAAAATTAAAGAGCTGGGGCGAAACTTGATACTGGATAATGATTTTGTCGTTGGGCCAAGCGAACTTTGACTGTAGATTTATATGTGAGCACGGCAGGAGCTGAGGCCCTTAAGCCTTTACCTTCTTCTTACCTGTCAGGTTGTGGGATTGGGAAGGGGGAAGGTGGCAGGGGCAGGGCAAGCAAATAATAATAATAATAAGTGAGCATAATGCATGGCTCAGGTTCCTTTACAGTTTTAGCTGGAAAAACGTCGCACAAAGCCAAAGCCTCGGCAAACGTGGCGAAGGGGGGGATGCGGTGTATCTAAATAAATAGCTCAGCGTTTTACAAAACGGCTCACAGAAGTTTGACTAAGTTGCTGCTAAGTAAGCAGCTATAGCTGTGTATCTTTGTATCTGTATCTGTTTCTGCGTATCTGTTTGCCGCTAGCATAGCTGGCAGGTTAGCTTTGGCTTGAGCTTGAGCTGCGTCTGCGGCTACGACTACTTGGGGGATTTATGTTGTGAAAAGTGAAACATAAGCACACTGGATTGCAGCGACTTTACCAACGAAATAAAAAGAACAACTTGGAATGCTCTAGTCGAGTCAGCTCGACGAGGGGATACCCTGCTGTTATTTGCTTAAAATAAGTTGTGCTTAAAAGTCTGTATTTCTTATCCGATCTTAATGAAAATTCTACAGTTGAGCAATAATGTGTCATCATTACAAATATTTAATTGTTGCTATGGGAAATCGATTTATATCGATAAAATTAAATAAACCGCTTTATATGTCTATGATAAGCGACAATTCATATTTTAAACTTAAAATCTCTATCTCCTTGTTCAGAGAGATGAACAGACGGACATGATTGAGTCATGATATAGAAGATGCTTCCTTGCATACTTTTGCACAACTGCATTACAGACTTTTAGCCATTTTGAATGCGTACAGGGTATAAATATAGATAGAAAGAATAAATATGTAGCTCGTATGTGCTGTATGGATAGAGGTACTCGCAGCAGCAGCGACACGTGCCATTTCATGAGGCAGCAGCATAAGCGCTAAGCAGCTCTCCCCCTTCCCACATCGTGTGGCAGTTAGATAGGTAGCTGAGAGGATATGTGAAGTTGAAATGAGTTCAAAAATATTTATATCCGTTGCAATTGCCGGCAGGTAGCGCGCACGGATCATAAATCGCAAAAAATGCGCTGGCAAATATTGCGGAAAGTGCGCAAAAATAAGTAAGAAATCGACAATAAGCGCAGGAAATAAGCTAAGAACTAGCACATAAATAAAATCACATACATATCTATATATCCTAGGTATACTGTCAGAAAGACACACTCACACACACACATACACACACAGCAAGATTTTTATGTATTATGGGTTTTTGCTGCCAGGCATTTATGTGCAACATTTGGATCATCTGCTTAGTCGCAAAGCAACTACATTTTTAATTGACTTCCAAATTAGTTTTGCCTCAAATGAAACACACTAAAATTTGTAAAAGAATCTAAAGCAACCTTTTGGGAACAACAATCAAAAGGTAAAACGTGTTGCGCGGGTTGCATGATAAGTTGCCGAGAATCCATTGAAAAGCTGAGAAAGTATTTAAATATCTAATATAAAAATATAAAAATAATATAAAAAACTGAGAAATATTATATATCGCAGTGTTTTGCAGCTAGAGTAACAAAATTTGGCAAATGCCCCAACCACGAGTGTAGTTTTTGAATAGGTGTTGCACTGGTAACAGAGTATTCCAGAGTCGATTATTATTTTTGTTAATCTCATTCAGCTCTCTACCTATTAATCATTTATGCATTGAATGTAGAGTTCTTACTAAATACTTGATTGCTGAATGAAAACCAATTGAAAATACACTAAATCGAAGTAGTTCAGGCTTTTGTCAGAAACTGCTCGATTCACTCACTGGCCACAGCATTTTGCACACTCAAATGCACAACAAATGTAATAAAAGAATATAAAACACAACGGTAAATATCATTTAAAGTTCTGGCTTTTGTGTGCCATGGATGGAGCATGGGCTCGGGGCAAGCGGATACTAATCGGGGCATGGTTACGGGCTGCCTGCCACAAATGCAGCGAATTGGAAAAAGTATGCGGCCTTTTGTCTGCTTAGTTGGAACCACCGTTTGTTCCCGCCCCATTCTACCCCCATGTGCGGATAGTGCATGGTTATGTAAAATGTTCCATTTGATATTTGATGTGCCACACGAGCGGGTTGCTCATAATTATGAACTTGAGGTGGTGACTCAGAATTAGCCGTTGTTTGTTGTTTGTTGCTTTGAAATCCAAAACAAGCTAATTGTGAAACTCATGTGGCCAGATTCAGATTTCAAATGTGACTAACACAAATGCCACAAGTTGCCACTGATGGTCAATTTAATTTATGGTCCTGTGTTCTGTGTTCTGTGAATCTATGTGTGTGCATATTTTTGGCCATCAGAAATATATTCTGGACTTTTAATTGCTTTCGCCTCATATAATTTATGCAGCTAGTTATTGCTGTTCAAAACAGGATTTTAAATTGGGCTTTATACGTCTAGTTTGCTGTGCACAATTAAATAATTATTATTTAGAAGCCATAATGCATATGCATATGTGTTTATTTAAGGTATACATATATTCTTGATCATCATCAATGCCCTGAAACTAACTGAAACGGCTCTCCATAGTTATACCTTTGATAAATGTGATTCGTGATGTGAAAACCAGAAAATTTGACCTGTAGACTTAACGTTGGAAACTTGATTCTGTCTCAAAAATTATGTTAAAATGCTGGCCTAAAAAAGCCAACTGGGAACTGTTCCACACTTTCCACATAACAGAGAGAGAGAGAGAGAGAGAGAGGTAGAGAGAGAGAGAGACAGATGCTCACTAACAGCAGTAAATGCTTGAGCAGTGAGCGAGCGAGCAGTTTATTTTCCAAGCAGAGTCTGTAATGGAAATGCTAAAATGTCTAAGCGGCGCTTCATTAATATAACACAATTAAATGCATTCGATTACTGGGTATCTATGCATATCTGTACACATGTATCGACTATATCGACACTTCATTTAAACACAGATGTTCACGAACATTGCCAATTAAGTAAGACAACTGCTGAGAACAGCTGAGGCATGCTCGAGAGTGATACTGGGACAGATCATTTCACTGATTTGACTGGTTGCAACAAACTGCAGACAGTAGCTGATTACCAACTGAATAATGCAATTAATATGGCTACGTATCACAATAAAATCATAATTCTTATAAGACCATTTTTATGGTCTTATGGCCGTGTAATTATTTTATTTTTTTAGATTGTAAGTCAAAGCTGTAGCTGAAGCTGTGCTCTGAAAAGTGTTGTGCAAAGTGAAACTAAATGAACATTTTGTTATTTAAGTCTGAAGAGAGGATTAGCTCTCTGCTTTTGCAGTTGTTGTCCTGTTTCTGAGTCGATAGCAAAGAGACAAAATCAAAAGAAAAGATGAGCTTTCTCTTATATCTTTTGCTGTTGTTGATTATAATCTTGCTAATGAGTTTTTCCTATTTTTTGCTTGTAAGTGTGTTGGGTGTAAAGTGTCTGAAATTGAAGAACTAAACTGATTTCAATTAAAATTACACTCAACTCATAATCTGCTTAAATAGTTAACTTCCATATGGGACTTATCACAGTGTGTATATTGTTTATCTGACAGCTTTAATATCAATTTTCCTTTGCACTCAGACTTGTGATAAACTCTCATAGAGCCACAAAATTCAACCCACACCTAAAAGAGAAGAAAAAGGAAAAACTTAGCTCCATTTTCGTTAATTTTTTGCCAAGCGCATTTTTTTAATTTTGCAACATCGTAGATGGCAAAGCATTTTCGGCCAACCCTTTTGGCCCATTTTGTTGCCGGCTGTGTGTGTGTGTGTGTTGCAACACCAGTTTCAGTTGCAGCTAGCTCTAAACAGGGCAACGGTCCAAGTGGCAAACGGTAGTAGCAGCAGCAGCAGCAACAGCAACAACGGAGGCAGTGGTAGCAAGAAATGCGGTTTCAGTGTCCAAAGGCCGTTCTGGAATGCCATAAATAACGTTGTCGGCAAAGCGAGTCCAAAAGTCCGAGGCGGCCACCAGAGATCGCTTTGGGGTGCGCTGCCTGCCAGGGATGCCCCGCACGGTTTCCCATTCCACTGCCAGTTTGTTGCTACTGCTGCAATGTGCAACGGATAGCGGCACGATGCGTTACGTTTTTGCCTCTAAATTAAATTTTTGCCAACGCCAAAGAAGCTGCAAAATTTTTGTGCTGCGCATTGCACTGATGCGGCGGAAGCGAAGGGCCATTAGCACCAGCTCCTCCTCCCTGTTTCAGTTACTATTCCAGTAGCAGCAGCAGCAACAGCAGCAGCAGCAGTGGCTTGCTGCTCCTACACTCAGAATATGGCTTAAGGATTCTGACCAAAATCCGCTGTAGAGCCATATAGTTTAGCCTGAGCACAATGTTCTTTCTTCAAATATTTCTCAAAATCAATTGCTGTTTTGGTGCTTTATGTCTATAAATAATATTTGAAGAGCTGAAACAATTTCTTTAAATATTTATTTATTTAATTCCATTTTTTGGTGAATTTTATTATGTTTATTTAAGCATCTGATCGATTTAATTTATAAAATTTAATTATTTAAAGATTCATTTAAATTCAAAATATTTTTTTTCCAGTTTATTTAACATTATTGGTCGACTTTAATACTTCGTAAATGCACACTTCAGTTAACAATATTTAAAAAGGATTTTGGCTTAAAATGCAAACAACACAAGGCGAATTTAATTAAAGCTAGTCACGTATTTAAAGCAGCTTATTTTGTTCTCAGTGTACAGCTGCTTCTGTAACTATTTTTGGAGCTGGCTTTGCTTTGTGGCCACGGCTCATTATGGTCCTCTGCGTGTGTCTATATGTGAGTTTGTGTGTGTGTGTTGCAATTAGTAGCGCTTGTTAGTGTCCTTTTGGTTGGCAGATGGCCAAAGGCCAAGTGATATGAGCTATCATATAACCCATTGAAATTTACTTAGTATCTATGGTGCACAGACATTGATGCCAACTACTTCTTGATGTGCCACATTATTGTTACAGACAATGCCCTCCAGACAGCCAGACAGCCGGACAGTCAGCTTGACATGGCCATAAACTGTTGGACATGACAAGTTGGTGTGATATTTGCGACAACCTGTGGTTGCCACAAGCACCCTCCTCCCCTCATCTGGCATGCTGTCGTCTCTGCCTTGTGCTTTGACAAAAAGCTGCACGTTATCCCTGTTAAGTGCAAAAGTGGATTGCAGTCAGGCTGCAAGCTACTGTTGCTACTCCGGCTGTGCCTCCTCCTGGGTGACAGAAGAAAAAAAAAGGCTGTCTTTTGCTTGCTGAAGATTATATACTCTTGTAGATCCTGCTGCAACATTGTCAAAACTAAAACGACTTGTAAGAAGGCATTGCTCTTTTTAAGCATGCTTTGACCTGCGTTTCGATTAAAGTACATGCTAAAAATCCATCATTTAGTTGTCTCCTTTTTTGTGACAACATTAAAGTATCCTCAAGGATAGAGCATGAGCGAGCAATATAAATAAATGCAAGTCGAGCCGACAAGGACACTTGCAAATGAACAGAGCCGCCAGGTAAAGTTACGTGGCTGGTGGGCAACCTAAAAGCGTGTCTGGGCGGGGCGGGGCGGGGCAGTGCGGTGTGGGGCAGGCATACAAATAATGCGCGCGGCGATGCCGTGAAGTACATAAAGAAGTAGCCAGCATTATTAAATAGTTGAGCAGCAGCTACAAACAACTCGAGAGAGCGGCAAGCTGCTAGTTGAAGCTGTGCATAAGCACCATAAAAATGTTGAAAATCCGCATAATGCTTGCAGCAGGTGAGATGGGAGGTGGGATGGGTTAATGTGCAACTTGACTGAGTTATGTTGTGTCAAGGCAGTCATAATGCGACCGCTAAGAAAGTGCCAAGTGTCACAAGTTGCGTTTAAAATATGATTAAGTTGAGCACACGGCAAATTTGAGTTGCATGCTCGCAGATGAAAAGGCAGCCACTATGCAGATAATATGGATGCAAAGATGTCTTCGTTAAATGAAGACAAAAACAGTTGACTGTTAGGAGGAGTACATATGTACATATAGATAACCAAATGAGCAAGGGCGAATTTAGCTCATAGATTCTCTAAATGTTCATCAGTTTACAAATGTGTTTCACAATTTATGCTAAAATTGGAGTATATAAATTCAAGACAAATATTCGTAATCAAGACAGGATGGATTACAAACATAATTGTTTGTTTGCCTTGCTTTACTTGGCATTAAGCTACTCATAATTTTAGTGCTAATTGTTGGCAAATTGCTGAAGTTCAGCACACAAAGTGAGGCTTTGAGTAAAGCGTCTTAGACTGCATTTGCTGGACCAAGTCAAATGCTCTTACCTTAAGTAGATCATTTGCTCTGAAAGTAGAATGAACGCATAGGCATGGGAATTGTGACTTATCGGGCTCACGTAACCAGGCGACGGTGCAAGTTCTCCCTAATCCCCCACTCTACCTCTCGCTCCACATCCAAGTATAACAATGAAATTGAATTTAGAGTAAGGAAACCGGCACGTACTCCCAGATATGGCCGGCAAACTTTTTTTTTCACAAATTATTTTTGAGGAAAACTTTTGGCTGCTGCAAAACTTTACTGCATAATAAAGAACGAACGAATGGAAGCGAACAAAAATAAATAATAGAAATAAATGCTGAGGCAAAGGCGGCAGCCAGCGTCAAACACACAAAAGAAATGACCTCCCTTCCCCCTTCCCCTTCCACTCTGCATTCGGCTTGAAAATAGCAGCGCAAATCAAAATTCTGCGTGTGATACACGCGCGAGTAGAATGAGCCAGTGGCAGGAGGCAAGGGACACAGGGCCGTCTTGTTATCAAACTTTAAAGGAATAGGAAATTTAAGCCGCCAGTGTCCCGGCACTAATTGGCTGCAATTTGCGGGGGGGGGGGGGGAGAGGCAGCGGCCATGGCTAGCGTATGCGTAATGTATGACAAATCAAGTATACGCCACGTAAAACGACTTTGCATTTTTTTGATACCGGGCTTGATTTTGTTTGGATTGCTTGGATCGTCAGCCAAAACAAACAAATAAATACAGACACAGAGCGCGATAGGCATGCAAAGTATTTCGAAAATGAAAGCAGGCAAACCCCAACCCCATAACATCCCCTCCCCCTCCCCCAACCACAGACAAAAAATGAGAACCACGAAACAATAACAAACAAAGGTACTAAAAAAAAGTGAAGAAAAAAGAAACACCACAAAAAAATTAAGCATACATTTTTCACTTATTTTGACTGGCATTGAATTTTTATTTCGTTTCATAGACTCTGCATTATTGTTCTTACTTATATACATAAGTACATATATATATATGTATGCATATGTTTCGCATATATATGTATACAACAAGTGCCACGCTTATGAGTACAACATCTCATATGAATTTTAACATTTGCCGCACAAATGAATGAGTTTTAATTTAAGCATAATTGCTTTTTGTGGCCATTTTTTTTAAATATTTTTTATTGGTCTCGTGAACTCTTTTACTCACTGCACACACACACACACACACACACACACACACACACAGTTAAGAGTATGCACTTTAATTTTAACGTCTTTTTAAAATTTCCATGACAGTGTAGAATTGGTTTCCTTTTAAACTTTTGACATAAAGTGGCATGATATGAATAAATATACAGCTCATTTCTGGGTTTCTCAACAACTTTTTGCTGTCAAGGTAATAAGAATATGGCTTGATTCAATAATTTAATTTGCAAACTATTTAATTTACTCTTCATCTGTGACATTAGTTCTTTTAGTATTCACTGAATGTGTAAGGAGGGTTATACAAAGCTGTGCAAAGGTAGGCAGAAGGAATCGTGTCTAAACCCCGAATAAAAAACACAATTTTGAACATTTAAGTTTCTAATCGGGTTATGTATATTTGAATTGAGTAATGATCGGCAATATTTTTTGATTTTCCACTAAACTAAGTTTAGTTACAAGCAAATCATAATTTTAATTATTTTTTTTTGTGAATGTTTTCATATTTTTAATACGCCAAAAGTCTCTGCTGGCATAAACAACATAATATGCAATTAAAAAAGCAATATTTAATCTGAGCTGAACTGGGTGCGAGTATTTTTATGGTCGAGTAACTTTGAAGGCAGTTGATAGATGAACCTGCAGCTGCATGTTGCTTCATGTTGCTGCATGCGGCTGCTGGTGCTGATGGTGCATGCTTAACCAGGCTCTACGGCGATTAACTTTGAATGCTGGCTTTAAAATCAATAAACGCATAATTACAGTGCATGCGAAAAGCATCAAGTTGTTGGCTTAAATGGCCAGTCAGTGTAAACTTGTTTTGATGGAAATAAATCCAGCTGACAGAAATCGTCGCTGGCCAAGAAGTCGTTGCAGACAGGACACATTTGTCTTGCCCACTGCTGATGATGCTGTCAACTAAGAACTCACAGGACGCTTGCCAAAGACCACACGACCCTAGACGCAATTCCCAGAGAGAGAGAGAGATAGAGAGAGAGAGAGAGAGCGTGTGTGTGTGAGAGAGTGATAGAGAGAGAGAGTGTATGTGTGTGTGTGTGTGTGCGAGAGAGAGAGAGAGATAGACTGGATAAGCGCGTCGAGCGCTCGCAGTGCCATAACCAAAACAATCATCGTTTGGACACTTTTAATACTTTGGCTGGAAGCTGTCCAATGCCGAAGCCTTTTGCCAATCCCGTGGCAACAGCGGTAACAAGTGGCATCAACAGTGACGATGCCAGCATGCGGCAGCAAACAGCAGTTGCCGCCATCTGTGCTGCTGCCTAATTTCGTGCCACATAAAGTGTCGTCCGAGTCGGAGGAGTCAAAAGTTTGCAACTGAAACTCGATGCGATCTCTCGCGGGATTGCAATTTATGCGCCAGGGGGAAGTTTTAAAGGCAACATTCCACCCCTAACCCCTCCCCCAGACACAGACACAACACACACCACACACACACACACACACAAAGCAGTAACCAAAAAAAATAACTGCTTTTGCTGATTAGTTATGTGGTTGCTTGTTGTCTGTGCGTGTTGCAGCAACATGTTGCCAGCAACAATGTTTACAAGCGGTTTTTAGGGATAATTGACAAATTGGAGCTGTTGTTTGTAATTACTGTAAGTTTTATGCAATTTTGTTTAATATTTCAATTAAATTATTCAATTCACAAATTGAGCCAAGTCGATCTGTAAATACACTGCAATTAATATGCATTAATTACTGACAGCAGCTTAAGGGATATCTGAATATTTGTTGCTTGATGATTTCTTTTATATAATTTCAAATGTTTCTTATATTTTCCGATGAACATTTTTTTAATATTTGTTATATATAAATATTATTTCTTAAGCTTACTTTTGAACAGCACTTAAAAACTTAAATTGCGAAGCTTTACCAAGCAGAGAAAGCCTTAATCATGGCTTGTTCACTCGATAAAATCAGCGCTTAAAATTAAAACGATATTAAAAATCTGCAAAAACAAAATATATTTTTTCTTAAATTTTTTTTTTTGGCTCTTAAAGTTAATGCCTCTAGGCTGGCTGTTTGTTAAATGGACCTTGGCTGGCATTACAGTTGCACTTGCAGCCATTTGCTGGCGTACCCATTTGGCCATTTGCCTTGTGGCACACACATACACACTCGCACACATGCTTGCCCACAACGCATTACAACGTAGCCTGCTTTATTTTCAGAGAATTTAGACGAGAGTGTTGCTTTGGGCTTTGCATTCGGAGCACAACTATTTCTCTAGTCCAGGCAATAAGTGCAACAAAAAGTTGTTAATTTTCACGTAATGGGAAAAGTTTTTAATCTGCTGTGTTTTTTTGCTGCATTTTTTTGTTGCCATTTCACGCACACACAAACACATCGAGTGAAAGGGGGAGATCGAGGAGAGAGAGAGAGCGAGAGAGTGAGCCACATGCAACAGAGAAAACACAATAAAATCAGGCTTTATGGCAGCTTTGGCAAAAAACCTCAAAAATCGAGAACCAGATACAGCTGGCGTTGCGACCGTAACTGCAACACAATTACAACAAAATCAGCAACATCAACTGCGCATAGTGAAAATAACCTCAACGATTTTCAACAAAACCCACAATACAAAAATAAAATACAGATGTCAGAAGTCAATAAACGAGAGAGCTCGACTAAGCGATTACCTCTTGCTAATAAACTTGCTTTGAATACGAAAGAATCAAAATTTAATATGCCAAGAATAAAGAGAGAGATTTGAAATATTCATAAAGTTTAAGTATTCCACTTAAACTGTTGAGTGTAGTTAGATCAAGTTCTTAATACTTGATACTAAACCATTCTATATTACATACTCTTTATGATCGATAACATCTCGAGAGTGTATATTCTTTCACAAATTTCGGAATACCCTTGTTTAACGCTTTATTTAAGCGAAGGGTATATACTCGGATAAAGCCATTAAATGTGTTGCGGCATTGCCATTTAGTATTAACTAAATAGTACCCAAAACTAAATTAGTTTCAAACCTCATAATTAGTTATGCGCCGAAATTCGATTGGCAGCCCATAAATAGTGCAGTTTACCGCTAAACTGAGGCTGCGACGTGAACGTCAGCGTCGACGTCGACGTCGACATAGACATCTATGTCATTAACATCAGTAAGTGGTAAGCTTTAGATATATTTGTCAAAATTAACTGTCACTGGTTGCAAATTTTGCGGTTGTGGCTGCTGCTCCTCATGTGTTAATCCTTGCCGTCGAGTGTCAATTGCAATGTTGTGCCACAAACTGCTTGGCAACATGTGGCAACGACATGTTGAGCCCTATCGGCATTTGCCAAGCAAAACGTTTGTATTATAAATGGTTTTACGTTCAGATCAACTGAAGTTCCTATTAATTTTGCTTTAAAAAAGAAACGAGTATTTAAATGTCTATAAGTGAATAGGTTATTAGTATATCTATAGACTATGCATACATACATATATATATATATATATATATATATATATATATATATATCTGTTGTCTACGTGTAAGATTGCAATGATTGTATCTGTTCTCAGAGTTGCCTAGCTGAGCAAGAATCAATCTGCTTTTCACTGGACAATTTTCCGAATATGTTCCCGATTCTTGTCACTTTGTAAGATTTTTATACATTGCCATACCATTAAACATCCTGGCTGTCCTTGTGGATGTACCCTTCGTCAAGATTGATAGACATGCAGCTCTCAATAGTATATATAGTGTCGCTTGAAACTTTTGGCATTCATTTCAGCTTTAACAAAGTTATTGCTGTTGACATTTTTCACTTAATGTTTCATTTAATATTTATTTCAACGATAATTGCCAAAGTTAGTTCCAAGTTATAAGTGGCATTCAGTTAATATTAAATAGATTTAGCAAATCTAAAACCTTTTATAATCACAAAAAGCGGGCCTATTAGGGTACTTAACAGTCAAAGCACACCTTGTGCAATTTGAAATTGTTGTTGTAACCTTTTCTAGGTGAAAGCTAGTTGAAGTGTGCCGCGGGACACGGAAGGGAGGGAGGGAGGTATGGAGGAGAGCAAGGACAAAACATGCCACTTGGACTCGGCGAGTCGACGGCAGTCCCTTGACATTGTCTAGTGTCCGGCCAGCTGGCTGGCTGTCCAAGTCCAAGTAGTGGCTGCTGCTGCTGCAGCTGTTGTTGCTATGGGCGCTGGTTGCACTTGACATTGCCTCCAGTTGCAGCTCGAAGGCTTTTGCCCAATTTGGTGCATGTGACTGCCACTTGGGGCAGCGAGAAAGCGGCAATGTGTCGCCAATTTGCAAGGATTCGCAAGTGGTGCTGTGAAATTGTTTTACTAGTGGCAATAAAATGGCAGACGAGGCTGACGGACTGACAGACGGAAAGATAGAAGGACAGAAGGACAGACCGACTGACTAACAAGAGTCGTTGTAGCAATGTGAAGGCTATAAATGGCTTTTGTTTTTGCTTATGCTACAAACTCTGCTTAGCTGGCTGGGGGGTGTGGGCGTGGCAAAGGGGTAAGGGCGCATATGGGCGGCAAGGGGGTGTGGGGGTAAGTTAGCACTGGCATGTGAGCACACGCTGACTTAAACAAATGACTTTGGGTAACGTCCTTTTGCTTGTTTATGCATAAATTCTAAATAATCCTGTGAAAAGTGAAATGCGCCAAAATGCGCGATGCTGCTGCTGCTGCTGCTGCCGCTTATTCTTCTTCTTCTCAGGGAGCGGGAATTGCGCTTCACTCTAATGTTTGACTGTCGGATTTGAAAGCATTAGCTAAGCCCCTCCCCCTCCCACCTCCCCGCCCCACACCATAAGTCCCATTAAAGTGGGCTGGACTATAGTCGCTCAAATCTACATACTACACATGTGCATACAGTGAAGCTTCTACACCAACGGACATCCTCGTTGAACAAGTGATCTGATAGTGCCAAGTTTTTTTTTTAGCTTGACTGAATATGTAATTTACGTGTGCGGTGATTTATCTGTATGCTTTTTATAGTCTTGCAGTGGGATTTCTAATTTTATAGTTAAATGAAGAAGACGTCTCCGACCTCATAAATTATAAAGTGTATATACCCCAGATCAGAATCAGTAGTTGAGTCTATATAGCCATGTCCGTCCAGTTTCTATGCGAACTAGTGCCTCAGTTTTAAAGCTATCTATCTGCAGATAGCATATTTATCGGTTCTACCCTTATCGAACTGCTTTATGATAGAAATCAAAAATTAGTCCTTGTACAATAAAATTAATTGTATACCAACTATAGGAGCAATCGGTCATAGGAACAATCGGTCGAAAGATGAGTTTTTGTATAAAAAACTTCATTACTCGTGCTGTTCTGCCTTCAATATATGAATAAAGGAGATCAACAACATCGGATTACTAGATCATATAGGTTTCATATGAACAATCGGATGGGTTTTTATAGTCAAACTAAGTTGTCGGCAAGGGTATTTAATCTTCGGCGATCCTTCTGGTTGACGCTTTATTTTTCCTGTTTTTATTATTTACCTAATTTCTAAGAAATCTCTAGGAAGCCAAAAGTTTTCTAAGGCAAACAAAAGAGCACAAGCCAAGTGCATTGCAGGTGGCTTTCACTGTATATACACTCATGTCTATTGGTATGTGTGTGTGTGTGTGTGTGTTACATATGCGTAATAATGCTGCGTTATCAGTTTACATTGGGGCGGCGGCCTTACCGCTGAAATTCACTTGCAAATTCGAATTACGTCAAAAAATATCATGTGAACCACAATTTCCATCTTTATTTTCCGTCTGCTATCCTTTTGTTGTTGTTGTTGTTGTTATTGTTGTTGCTTTCGTCGTTGTTGTGGTTGTTGCTGTTGGTTTTGTAGTTGCTGGATTTTGATGGCAGCTCTCGGTAAAATTTCAATCAATTGCTACTCTTCCAATTTCATGCATGAGAGCTGCTTAAAAGGTAAAATGCCTGTTGACCGGCAGCTGTTGCTGCTTTTGCTGGCTTTGCTGCCTTTGCTGCTCTTGCCTCATGTTGCATGCAACGCACACAAGCACTCATTTCCATGTGTGTGATTGAGGTATTCAAAAGTTTCTCACTGCCATCACGTCACTTACTCCTACGAGCATGTTGCGTGTGCCGTTTGCAGCCTTTGTCAGGCCGTTTATTGTTTTAATTTCACACACAGTGGAAAGCATTGGACATTGTTTACCACTTTGGCATTTGGCTTAGCTGCAACAGCAACATCTGCAGCAGCATCAACTGCAGCAGCAACTATAGCAACTATAGCAACAGCAACAACAATAACAACAAAAGTAATTGATGTATGCCCAAAGTGAAATTTCGGGGGTTGACGCCTCTGAATATGCAACACACAATTTGTGTGTGAAGACAAGTGCCTAAACTGAAAAGCAGTTTTGTGGCAAGGGGGAGGTCTTGGGACCGAGGTTTGTGGCTCGTGTGGCAGCAACATATTGTTGCAGTGCGAAAATTTCACCACTGCTGCTCATGATGGAAATAGTAAAAGTAAAAAGAAAACAAAAGGAAATCTCTCGTTATGGTTTATTGAAATATTAGAGCATAAATATAATTAAATTATTGCCTTAGATCAACCATGTGTCAATGCTCTAGTCGAGAAAGCTCGACTGGAAGATGCCCTTAACTGAGCTCGTATATATGCATATGTATTTATGTAGAAATAAGGTTTTGCTCATGCTTTTGTTTCATTATGAAAATACGTTTTGGTTAACAAAATCTGCGTTTGTTGCTATGGGAAGTCGAAGTGTTTCGATATTCGCGAAATAGAGAAATGTATTGATAAAATAAAATAAAATTTAATATACGAGAATTTACTCTACAAATTTGAAGTCTCTTTTGGATACATTGTTTTGGCTATTGATCAAGAATATATATTCATTATGGGATCGGAGATGCTTACTTCTGTCTGTTACATAATTTACTCGACTTCATTGTCCATTTCAAATTGGTTCTGTGCATCAAAATTTAACTTTGATTTTAAATATTTTTTATTCGGGCCTTAAGGCGCATCAAATATTGCCAGGTACACAAATAATTTCGACCTTAGCACTTTGATTTCAGCAATTATACAAACAAAACAATAAAAATATATATTAACAACAAAGTGTACAAAATCTCAACTTAATTACAATTTCTTAGTGTTCTTGATAGTTAGTCGATTTATTTGACTCTCAATCTCTATTTACATTTAAGGAGCGCAGTAATTGATGGCTTTAAGGGTGTCGTTAGTGAAGGAAATTCATTATTTTGGGGCATGTTGCGATACGTTTCGTATTCGTCATATGTCGCTGATGCATGTAATAACTCTTTGTGCCGCCCAGCGCGGCAGGCAGCGGGGCAGACAGCGTGGTAGACAGGAACTATAAGTGCAATTGAAGTTCCTTGGCAGAGCCTCAAGATTGCGCCACTCGATGTCCTTTGCGCTTTCTCTATCTCTCTGGGTGTGTGTTGGTGTGTGTGTGTGTGTGTGTGTGCCGTACTCGTTGACTCACAAAAACTTGCTGCAATTTTCGACTTGACTGCCAAGGAGTTGAACTCATCCTTGTCGCTGTCGTCGTCTTCGTCGACAAGTTATTTTATTGATAAACTTTTTCCGTGGAGTGGCTCGCGAATGCAAGCGACAAAGGGTGGGTTTGGGTGGTGCCTGGGTGGTTGGTTGTTTTGCGGCGTCCGACGACTCTTTGACTCTGTTGGTTGGCTCTGTCGTAGCGCTGTCTTCACATTGTTTGGCTTAAATGGCATTAAATCCTTTTAATGCTGGGCGCCTGCAGGCGTGGAGGGGGAGCCAAAGACGACTTGGGGCAGGCACTTTGGGGAAATCAATTGTGCTGATTGTCCTGCAATTGAGCTGCCTCAACTCAACAGTTCCAGATGGGAGGGGGGAGGAGGCAAATCATCTAACGGCCCGGCTAGTTGTATCTTTTTCTGCAGCTTGATTTTGTCCATGGTTCAGTATTTATTTTTGCTGGCACTTGCCACTTTTTTTTCTATTTTTTTTCTGCTGAGCTGTTTGTACTTCTTCTTTCCATTTTTTGCGATTCAGGCAAATTGAAAGATTTGCGCTGTTGTTTAAAGGGAATTTAGAAAACTGTTGCCCGGCATTTCAACACGCAGGCGATTGTCAATTGTGAATGCGATTCCGAGTTGCTTTATTGTTTTGCTGTACCACCACCCGCCCCCCTTTAGCCACCCACTCTTCCTGCAGCTGCACCTGCAGCTATGCGACCTCGTGCTGGCATCTCTGTCTCTCTTTCTCTCTCCCTCTCTCTCTCTCGCTCTCTTCCTGCCTGTCACATACCATTGCCACGTTTATTGCGACTTTTGAGTTGCATGAAATTAAACCCGCTTTTACGAGCAGCTATGTGAGGCTTTCGAGTCTCCCCATGCTCTCGACTACAACTTCAGATCGTTGCAGTCTTTAATCTTTAAGACGCGCTGCCGCTGCCACTGCCGCTGCCTCTGTTGGCCTTTTAATTATGCAAATGCATTGAGGGTTATTAATTGGGAAATGCAGCCACAGCGGCTGCAACGCTCAAGGATTTCAACTTTAGAAGTCAGCTTGGTGGTTGGGCTGCCAGTCGTGCCATTAGGCGACCTCAGTTCTTGCTCGAATGCTAAAGGCGACAACAAAAGGCTACATAAAGCAAGAAAAAAACTAGTTAGCAACTTGTAGTTGGGTGTAATCGACTGAGTAATACTCTGTTATCAGTTGAATAACGAATGAAATGAGATGGCATAGTGCAGTTGGTCAGTTTTCAACTGTAGTTTGAGGCACTGGCCCTGAAATATTAACTTATATGTTTTCTTTGTGGCTTGTTTTTGTTTCAACTGCTGAATTTCTTTCATCAGATGCAACACCAATATATTCCATAGATACGAGAAAACTGCTTTGATTAAGTTTAAGTCTCTGATGTCGTGTTGTTTGCAAGAAAAGACGCAGTTTACCGAGCTTAAAAAAAAATATTGCCTGACTGGAAATTATAAGTCTTCCTAATTAATTATTACTTGAGACTTCCTGATCATTGCCGTGCTGTTCAAGCCTAATAAACATAAACTAGATTTTGGGGACTCTAGCGACAAGAAATATATGTATAAAGTGGAATATATATACAGTTTCTATCATTCATATCGTATTTGATATTGTATCTAAAATTTAACAAAACCAATATGCTCTTTCACTTTTAAAATCTAAGTATTCAAAAAAGAGTAAAAGAAAAATCGAGCCGCAGCTTGCTGAGTAACAAAAGCCAAAGTGGCCAAAACCAACTGCCAGCAAATCTTTTAGTGCAATCTGAAAAGCGGCTTTCTCTCTCCTTCTCTCTTTCTATTGGCGTGGCTGCCTTTTGCAGCAAAGTTACCAAGAAAAACGCAACGCTTAGAAAAGCGTGACCACAGCCAGAGCCACATTGCTTGCAGCTAAAGTCAAGGTAGGACTCTGTATCCAGGTGCAGCCTGCCACAACATAAACTCCGCAATAAGAGAAACAAGACGAAGAGGATGGCGCAAAGAAAACGCAACTTTAGCAAATTTTTGTTTGTGCTGCAAAAGTTTAACTTGATTTTTCACTTCTTCTTTTTCATTTCATTTTTTTTTTTGTCCCATTCGCGCTGAATAAATCATTTTTTAAACTGCGCTTTTCTATTCTCTTTGTTTTGTGTTTTTGTTTCGCATTTTATTTTTTTGCCACAGTCATAAAACAATTGCAGTTAAGTGTTGTTAAGCGAACGTGCAGTAAGCTTGCAATCTGCACGTTGAAAATTGCACTTTGAACAGATTTTTGTTTCACTATACAATAACTCAAATAAACTGTTGCATGCTTTTAGGCTGGAGATTTTGACCTTATGCCGTATTTATTACGCCAGAGTTGTATTTGTTTATGGCTTAATAACCAACTTTCCATCTGCAATAAAAAAGTGAGGCATTCAGTGAGTGTCTTTCTACATATATTTAAAAAATTAATACACAAATTTCCAATTCAAATCAAACCAACAATTTCAAAACTTACCTTAAAGCAGTTTTAAAAGAATATATTCACATATAGCTTTGTTTATCAATCAGTGCGAGTCTTGGTAAATATGCTTCAAAAGTGCAAATAATTTTGGAAAAATAAATAATTCAAATCATATATAGTTGTGCTGAGCATTATGATATCTAACATTCATTATAATTTCAAAATTAAGTTGATGATGAATATATATTTTTTAGGGGAACTTTCCGTCTAGGCAAGTTTTCGGAATGCTTTCACTGCTTTTCACATATGGCCTTTAAAGTTTGTATTTTTCTACATTAACCTCAGCAATGGTGTTTTCAACATAATTATTCTTAGACTTGTCGGAAGCACTTTAAGCTATTCGCTCGTTGGCTTTTGATTTACAGGCCGCAATGTGTTGCATGGCATTTTTGGCTTTTTGCCGTTGCTAATAAGCCACACACACCCACTCACACGTACACACACACACACACTCTGGCATTTTTAATTGCCTTCAATTTTCAACACCAACGGCCAGAGCACGTAGCCAAAGTAAAGATGACTCGACTTGGCCATTGTTTTGGCGCTTAAGGCCTTCTCGGCTAACTGGCTGGCTGGTACGCTTAAGTCAACATACGGCTGCCACAAACACACACTCACACATACACATTTATATACAGTAGTTGGCAGAGGCAGAAGCAGCAGCCAAGCCAAGCCAAGAAGAAGAAGAAGTCAACGTTGTCTTCAACCTTAACGCGCTCCTTGGCGCCTCCTCAAATATTTACATTCCATTTAGGCGCTGTCTGGGCCTGAGCTCAGCGGCTGCTGTTGCTGCTGTTGTTGCTGCTGCTGTTGACTAAAGCACTTCATCTTCATTTCACAGTTATTTTCAACTTCATTTGCGTGGTAAATAGGTGAACAAATACGCTCAGTCAGCCATGTGTACTCAGTGACTCCGAGTCTCGAAACCTCGAGACTCTATCTCCGTGTCTGATACTTGGCTTGTGGATGGAGTTAACTCGGTCTGCTTTCAGTTTGTGTCTTGTTGGGCAGCACGCCGCCTTGGCATTAATATTTGCCAGTGCCCCCTTCCATCTGCTCCTTACTATGTAACGGTGTCGTTTAACTTATTAGCCTGGCCAGCTCTGTGGTCTATTTGCATTAGCCTTAAACATTTTCGTCGCTTGCTTAATAGGGTAAGGAAAGATGTGCTTAACTTTGTGACTGCCTTTGAGTCAAATGTTAATATCATGTTGATATATAAAGTGCCCATATAAGTTTATATTTATATCATTTGATCAGTTGTGATTAATGTGTACTCATTTTACCTGAAGTAATTATAATATTATAATAATTATAATAATAATATTATATTAAATATAATTTTTTTTTAACATACTTAAATTCGCATTAATATCAACTATTTCACAACGCAATTTAATTATTAATTTTTGCACTTAACAAACAATTGTAGAGAGTATCGAAAAGTCGGGGTGCTGCTCTGGCGTGCATACAATTTTCGTTTAGGGTTGACAAGTAGAGTGAAAAAAAATAAAAAAGTTTTTCGTTAACAGCGCACAATTTTCGTAGATGCAGCGCAGATTAAATAATTCATTAAGCAAAACTTGGCGACTTTACAGCACACCCAGTGAGGCACCCACAAGTACGCCGCCTCCCCGTGCCTCCCCCCAACTGCCTGAGACGTTGTGGTTGTCATCAGCGTCATCGCCTCGTAGATGTTTTGATAAGCTTTGGGGTAATTAAGCGCTGAGTGTTGCCATAAAATATACCCTTGCAGCAACTGGGTAAAGTTTTCATTTTCATTTCTTTTTGTTTTTGTCGCGCTGCACAGACGATATGAATTTAAATAGAAATTAAACTAAAATGAGTATCAGAATAACAACAATAAAGGCAACAAGAACAATTCGGCGCTTAAAATGTGCAAGCAATTTGGGGGCCTGGGCCTATTGCAAATATTAAATACAATTTAATAGTAGCGCGAAATTGGCGCAGCTTGTAAACAGGCGTAGGCCCAAACAGCCAACGGCAATTAAAAGCCAGAAACCTCACGCTTCCTCTGTGTGTGTGTGTGTGTGTGTGTGTGTGCGGGTGTGTATATATGAGGCACTTCATATGCATGACAATGTCATGGCAACTTGTAAGCAGTCACGACTCACAACATCAGCCGCCCACTTAGGGCACCCAGCTGCATTTACTGCAGTCAGATTTATTGCTGAAAAAACACACTCTGTTTGACTGCGAGTGGGCGTGTTTCCCCTGGAGTTTATATTTTTTTTTTTTGTGAGCTGAACCCAAATGGTTGAAACGGGCATAATGCAGTTGTTGCAACGTTTGTAACAAGCAGCAACTTCTTCATCAGAATCCGCTGTTGAGTCGACAAAGCCATTCCTGCGTGTCGCAGTGTTAACTGCTAAAGTTAAATAAGCCGATCTAAGCTACTATAAAAGCCAGAAACTTAAAGTTTTTGAAAACTGCTGCTTTTCAAACAGATCAAGTTTATTTTATTTTAGCGATAATTTTCTCCGTTCTCCAATAACAATAAGAATCGATTACAGATAACAACAAAAACTACAATTTCCTGGCTACATAATATTTGTCACCAAGATCGGAATGAATATCTAAAACGAGTACAGCTTATAGCCAAGTAAAATCCCTAGTTCAGGGTATCTGCCAGTTGAGCACTCTCGACGGGTGCTTACTTGTTTTTCAATATATTTGGAGATTGGCCTTTGTTGGCATTGGCTCGAACGCTTGTTCTTTGTCCACGTTAAAACCACTGTAAGTAACTAAGTTGCAGTTGCTGTTGCTTGTTAGTGTTGCAGTGGCAGTGGCAGTGGCATTGTGGCAGTGGCAGATTGGTAGTCGCAATGGCAGTTGTATTGTTTGCCCTGCTTGTGGGCTGTTGGCCGGCTTTCAATAACAATTCACACACAGCTTGTTGCATTCATGTTTTTTTTTTGTGTGCCATAAAATTTCTTATCGCATTTAATATCTGTTGAATATTCAGATTATTGCGCTTTTTACTTTGATATTCGATTCAGAGCATACAAATTAAATTAAAAGAGAATAATTAATAAGTTGTGAAGTTGATTCGAAGCGCAACTGCTTAAATTGCAAAATACTCAATATACACAAATATTTGTTGGCGTTGGCGTTGGCGTTGGCGTTGAGTTGTGCTTTAAATAAAAATCAGCCTTTTTGCCACGCTTTCATCGATTCATATTTGCTTTCAATAATGCCTTGTAGAGTTAATTACGAGTTTTTAAGGTACGAAACATTCAGTATTTTGAATATACATATACATATACATATGTATATATGTATATTTAATTTTTCATTCATTATTATTATTATTATTTTGCCGAAATTGCAGCCTGAACCAAAAATTAATTATGCATAATATTATGTACTAAATAATCATATTCAAATAATGGCTAAGTGCGCTCATCGAAATTTGTGTTTATATTTCGTACATTTCGAATGTAAGCAATCGACCATAATCCCGTATAATGTTGCCCTAATGTTATTTTGTTATTTTGTTGTTTTTGCATATGTTTTTGTGCACTTTATGCAAACACGCATTGCTGAACAATGTGCTGCAAATACAAATCGAATCGCGTTCGATGCGTCATCAAAGTCAAATGGAAACGAAATACGTAAACATGGGCATTACAACGTATTTAATTGTAAATTAACTGTAATCAGTCGCTTGTCTGTTTTGGCATGAACATAACAAAGGATTTACAATGTAAACAGCGCGAGATTTGATATTACTTACTCTTTTGCTTTAAAATGAAATTTGATAGAGGTGGCATACCTACAAAATTCCAACTAAATTCCAAAAAACAATTTCATAAAAAGAAAAATATCAAATATCAAGTAATTAAGTAATTAAGTACTACCAAAGGCTTATTTACCGAACTGAACAAATTGAATTGACTTCATTTCTTTAAATTATAGTCTTAAAGTCTTTGAAGAGCTATTTATTCACGCCCTATAAGGAGGAACTAGATATAATGTACTGTAAAATCCGATCTCAAAGAGCATTAGAGCTATACACGTCAAATTTTGAATATAAGCTTTCGTATCGATAACTGCACCTCGTTTAGCGAATTTCGATACAAATCGATTTCTGATAGCATCAACAGACAGAATTGTAAAACTATAGGATTTCCACTGTGTGAGGAGCCATATAGCTTTGGCAAATAAATGTACACAAATGTACATTTATGATATATGCGCCCCTCACAGTAACTGTATATCAGACCGAAATCCGACCCTGATTGCAGTTGCGGCGAATTCGCTCTCTTTCGCCCTCTCTCTTTCGTGCGCAGGTTGTCAGCCATATGAGCGTGTCTGACACACATGCCCATCAGTACATGTGCCGTTATAGTGTGAGGAGTTTGGCGAGTGCAATATCGCCATCCATACTCGGAGAAGCGCGATCGTGTGTATCAAACAGGACGATACACTAACATGGAGCGCCGAAGGATCAACACCACGCCGAAGGACAACGCAGGACATTGGGGTCCTGATATCGGGTGAGAGGTGGAATCCTTGCCACGCTTGAGCGTGGTAACAGGCAAATCCGTGCCAACTAGGTGAAAACAAGTGAGAGAAAAACTGTGTTTAGACAGCGCGTGTACGAGCGAATCCTGGTGGAGAGTGGGCCAGAGTGCCGTACGGTGTCGCTGTCGGACAGGCAAAATCACAAATTTGTCTAGCTGGTGCGCCGTTAATCCCGCAGTGTATAAATAAACCTGTGCACTAATATAAACCAAATGAAATAAACCATTGTTAAATATATATCAAAACCCACGTGTTGTCAATTGTCGCATCGCACAAATACAAATTTGTTGCATAATTTGTTGCGGCATAAGCAAAACGGTCCGTTACAACTGATGTATAACAAGAATAAATATAAATAATAAACTCAACTCACCATACATATCTCAGATTTTGTTAATTTCAAGTGTTTTCCACTGTGCGCAAATCTGTGTATTATATATCGAATATTTAGTTGTAATACATAGTCGCAAGGCATCCCCGGAAACAAGTACCCCATTTCTACAGCTCTTGTCAACTGCATTCCGAATTTTTCATCTCTTTACGTATATTTTCAAAAAAAAAAATTGCACACCTATTAGGCGGGTGCATTAAACTGCCAGCGAATGACTTTAAAAAGCCGCCGTCGCTAGGATATTGACTACAAGTTCGCATTGATTTATTGCCGTATTGGGGCACTCTGGCCACCAGTTCCCGCTTGCCATCTGCCTCTTGTTGGCCCCTGTTCCAGTTGCTCGCTGGTGCATGAATGTCACTGCTGAGCCAAACAGACAAGACAACCTACAAGTTACAACGAACACCGAATTGCTAGCAGACAACATTCCGAACATTGCTAAAAGGCAAAGGCAAACAGCAACAAATAACAACAACAATAGCAAAAACAACAGGAATAACAACGGCGACAGAAAGCCGTAAAAAGTGTAGTGCAAAGAAATCAGCGCACGTTAGCAATTAATAATGGGCAGAAGTAGTGGGAATACAGCAAACGGCCAGACATTTGGCGGCTTGCGTATGGGGACCTAACCGAAGGAAATAAATAAAAAAAAGACAAAGCCAACTTGTGATATGAGCACACAAACGAAAGATGGCCGAAAAGGCCACAGCTGCAACCTGTCTAAGCGATGTTCGCCAAGTACAATATCTGTAAAATCCCAATGAAATTGTCAATAGATTTGCCAAAGTTCTTTAAATAGAAAATGGCAAATAAGCTGTAGGAAATGATAAAGAATTTATATTTGTGACGATTTATTTAAATGGATTATAATTGAGGCTCAAATTTGGGTAAGTTTTCCAGGAGCAACATTTATTTTTTCCGATATTTTTCTATGCAAACATTTGAGTAAGTAAGCTTTTCAATTTCAAATTAAATAGAGAAGAATTTCTCTGCCCAAAAAACTACAAATGAATGCTGCGAAAACTTTTTGAATATTATAAAAGTGAATTAATTGGTTTCCTGCTTTTCAAAGAGAGCTTAATTACTAATCAAAGAGTTTAATAATGCTGCTAACTAATAAATGCAACAATGAACAGATTTACGAATGATTAATTAAATGGAATATTTCATATAGCCATTAAATTCTTCCGCTTCCGATTTTCCTTTCACATTTTGCACAAATTTTAGATACTTTAATTTGACACTTGGCAGTTTTGTGAAATTGAACTGGCCATTAAAGCCTCGCCGACAGCGCGCACTCAGACGGTTGCATATAAAAAATTAAATGCCACGTACGTAATCACGCTCACGCATACACACACCAGACACACACACACAGACGCACACACAGACACACACACGGACACATGCATATGCTGTCATATGTAATTATTAATTTCTAAAAAGCCATTCAAAATAATATAATTTTAAAATGCGTTCTAGCCGCTGACGTGCCTGTAAGCCAAAAGGGTAGAGGAGAAGTGGGAGAAAGGCGAGAGGGGCCATAACTGTTCTAACTGTTTGGCAAACTGGTCAATGGTCAATAGTTAAAATGGTCACCAGCTGCTGCTGCAGCTGCATTAATTTATGTGGCCCTGTCCGAAATCAATATGCCCGCTGCGTAAAGAAGCAAATTCGCCAACTGGCCAAAAATATATGATACACGTACACGTACATAAGTACATAAGTATATGTTGTTGGTAACACGGCACTAACTATGCCGATTTGGCCATATGCACTTAAATTTCTGCATATGTTTCGATTTTAATGCGCACGCACACGCACACACTCTCACTCCCTCTTCCCCTCCCTTGGCCTATCGTACGTAGTCAAAGTTACTAATCCTAATTTAAATGTTTCGTTCATATTTCGCATACGCCGCGTGCGACGGCTCGAATTACTTTGCCTGTGTGCGCAACATATAAAATTAACCAGTCAACAATTTAATTGTTGTGCGCAAATTGGCAACAAAATAGAAATAGGAAAAAATGCAAAAACGTATGCCATAATAAAAAAAATTAAACACGCCACGCTACAAAAATTGTGTTGCATAACAAATTCAATTAATCAACTAGTCGCTGTATTAAAATCATATTAAACATAATTGGAAAGTGGAAATTGCATTAGAGCCACATTCAGAAATTGCAATATTTCGCGTTGCTGCCATTTAAAACAGATACTCTTGGACAGCAATTTGAAAACTGTGAAAATTGCAGAGAACACCTTAATCCTATATCCAATAAACTTCTCTGCTTGTTGACGAACACATCTGAGCTGCCTTTTAGATACGAAGTTTTGACACCAAATAAATCATGAGGAATCCCATCTTATATTTAAAGGTCGTTGAAAAATATTATGCAATATTTTTAAAATTAATTGGAGCATGTCTGAATGTCAGCTGGCAAAAGCTCGTTAAAGATCAAAGTGTAATTTCTACAACTTATCATTATTCATCCACTAAATTGGGTTCTTCCCATATTTCACGATAAATCCACAATTCTATACAGCTTAGACGAAGTACGCACTGTTGCAAAATTGAACTTGATATCAGCAATGCCTTGCTAAACAAGTGTCGGCAATTTGTAATCTCAGATATTTGCAACTGCACAGCTAAGAATTCTAATTGGAAAACGGACTCGAAGTCAATTCCGATAAGCCACAATGACGAACGGCCTGTCAAGTGCCCGATAAAAATTTAAATGTACTATAAAAGCAGTGTGTCTTACACTCAATTTCCACAAAGCAGAATTTCTACTTTAAGATGTGGTTGTACTTGGGTCTGCTGGCTCTACTCTGCTCGGGAATAACTCTGCTGGATGCAGTTGAACGTATTGTGAAAGGCAAACACATCTGGATTGAGGATGCACCCTGGCAGGTGGCCCTGTTGATTCATAGTGAACTCTCTTGTGGTGGCTCCATCATAAGCGAGGACATCATTATAACAGCTGCTCAATGCTTGATTAATACTACCGCTGATGAGATGACTGTTCGAGCTGGTTCCTTCAAGTGGAATTCTGGTGGCCAGCTTGTGAAGGTCTCCGATTTTATTATACACCAACACTTTGGCGAGGAGTCCCATGAAAATGATATTGCTTTATTGCGATTGGCTCGACCGCTTCGACTTGGCGGTGTGGCCCAAGCAATTCCCATCGCCAAAGAGGATCCGCCAAATGGAGCCCATGCATTTGTTTCGGGCTGGGGTGCTTCCAAATACAAAAGGGACTGTTTCACTTGCGGTCAATTGCAGGGCGTTTGGCTGAAAATAATTAATCGCGCAGCTTGTGTCCTGTCCAAGTATTCGATGGTTGGCTGGGTAATCACCAAGGACATGATCTGTGCCAGCGATCAGGGCAAGGATGCGTGCGGCAAAGATGTTGGCGGTCCTTTGGTCTCCAACAACGAACTGGTTGGCATTGTTTCCTGGGGTGAGGGTTGCGCTAAGCCCGGATTTCCGGGTGTTTACGCCAATGTGGCTTACTTCGCGAATTGGCTTCAAAATGCAATTGACGAGCTTCACAACAATCACCATCAATCAGACTACACAACCTGTAGTACAACATCGAGTGTAAGCTATACCCTGTAAAATATGAAATGCATACAAATATGAAATGCTTATATCCAACTGAAAGGGGATTCAGCGATTATAAAAATTTTATTTATCCGAGCACTTTTGCTTATTTATTTTACTTAAATAAATACTATAAGCCAAAAATGATTAACATCGGACCATTAAATAACATTGCGTCAACAGAAATAATCAGCTGGCTTATGGTAAGAGACAAATGTCAGCAGGTGGACTCCGGTCTGCAGGGCTATGTAATCTTATGTTAATCGCTTGTGCTTCTTTCTGCATCACTTGAAATTTAGCTCATAATGCAATAAAGTCAAACATTTTTAACATTTTTCTGTTTTGTGGCTGAGAACAATTATTTAAATACTTACAATTTGTTATTTGTTTCGATTTGTGTGATATATAAATGAGCTCAGATTGTTTGGGCAATGCCATAAATTGAAGCATGTTGCTAAGATATATATTTATGTGTGTGTGTATTGTTGCAACAATGTGCGCCACAAATCTCTAAATTCCCACAATAGTTTTTAAAGGGCAAAATAAATTTATTGGCGCAATGCAACAAAATATTGTGCAAACTTTTAGCGCCAACAAGTTAAATCAAATATATGGCATACACACGCCCTACAGCTTATTGTGGTTGTTGTTGTAATTGCTGTCATTAATGTTGCTGCTATTGTTGTAATTGTTGGTGTTGCAACACTAAGTTCAACAGCAATTAAAATTGCCAAAGAGAAATAAATGCGAGTGGCCAGCAATACTAACAAAAGGAACAACTACAACTAGAATAACAACAACGTGGAACAACAACAATGCTTATCTTAAGTTGCGCTAGTTAACAAACAACAACAACAGCAGCAACAACAACGAGTTGAAATCATAGCCGGGACAACAACCCGTGAAACTTTGCTAACATTTCGTTGGCCGCCCAAAATTTGTTCAAGGCAATAAAAATGTTGCCAAGGGGTTGAAGGGGCTGTCGTGGGGGAATCCGTAACTAGCTGAAAAGCATGACGACACACACACACACACACCCACATACACACATCAGTGTGTGTGGAACGTAAATCGTTGTAATAGAAACATTGCATTTTATTGCATTTGTTTTCGCTGCTGGCTTTCTCCCTTTACTTGCTACGCTTTGTTTTTCCTCTGCTCTGTTTCTTGCAGTATTTTTTTCTTTCTTCTTTTGTTTTATTTGGGCCAATAACATAGAACTGATAAATGGTCAGAACGGCTTTGTGCCAATGTCTCTGCTGCAGCTGCGGCAGCCGCTTACTGTCCATATTTGTCTTTGGCTGTCCAGGCTGCAAACAGCCAAGAAGCTACTGCACAAATGGCCAATGAAAACTTAACAAAAAGAAACAAGTGTGATGTGTGGCAGTTGGGAGTACTCCACTACCAGATACCCTGTAGGCCAAAATAGATTGCCTTTTTTTAATATTGAAAACTGACTGTTACATTTGTTGAAATTCAGGAATTTGTTGAAATTCTTTAAAAATGAAAATTAAATTCGAATACGTTTTAGAATTAAATACTCTAGATTCGGATAGATGTATAGCTTCTGCTAGTATTTATGCACATACTTTATGGGGCTGTAGATGCCTTCAGCAGTCTCTTACATTCATATGCACAACTTCAAGTTACCCTCTTTACACAAATTCTACAAATTATAGGGTATTTACATAAAAAACACTTTTCAATTTGCGCTAAAAGCGTTGCTGAACTAAGTAAAATCCTTGAAGGAAAACCGAATTTGCCAGTTGCAAGTTGAGAGTTGCCAGTTGCCAGGGCTGTCCGTTGTCAGTTCCTAGTTAGAGCTTACAGATTCATATGTGGCGTGTGTCGTGTGCTGCTGCTGATGCTGCAATTTTATTACCTGCCACGCGGTTGCACCACAAATGAATGCAGCTCTGTTGCTTATAAATGATGGCTAAGCAACCGCGCCATATATACCACTGTCGACAGCGATTTGTCTTCGGCTTTCGACTGACATTTGAGGTTATGCAAAACATAGTTTAATTAACTTAAGTAAATGACCCAAAGGCGTTGCTCGCTGTCAAAGTGCGAACGAAAGATTGGCCAAGTGGTTTTTTGTATTCTACGGCCGCACGATGAATAATGCAAAGAGGACACTGAAAACTGTCCACATTTGCATAGCACTTGCAGCAAAACGGACACGGGGCGAAGAATGGCCATCCAAACGGAGGCAAAGCAATGCTGCCACAGCTGACCGCACTTAGTGCACAGCCCGAGGGTCAGCAGGCAAAGGCAAACACATCTGTGCCAACTGATACCAAAATAAAGAGAGAACATATTTCTAATATGGGCGGATATGGAATAATGCATATTTAGCTAGGATATGTAAAAGACTTTGACCGAAAGAAATCACAAGGAATTTGCATTTTTGAAATGTGCAATATTGGATCGAAGCAACATTTCAAATGTTTGCCTTCCTTGCTTTCACAGGTGAAGCGACGCTTTGGCGAGTAGAAATCGTTTTCTGTTTATACAATTTTTTAATAAAATACTCCCGTTCGTTTCCCATTTGAGCAATTCTTGCTAACTGAAAAATAAGCAATCCTTTTTGGTAGTTTTTGCAAGATTGAAACATATTTTAGCTTGCACTAACTGACTGCTCTTTATTCAAATATGTTTTTTTAATTAAAACTTTGAAATTCCCTTTGACATTTAAGAAAATTTCTTTAAAAAATAACCTTCAGTTTGAAGAGAATATTTAAGAAGTTTGATACTTGGAGTAATTTTATTAAAATGCCGAGCTGTGGCACTAGCTTAAATTCGTTTAAGTATGAATAGTCAATGCGCTTATTTAATTCATAGCCAAAATATACTTTATAATTTACGCCACCGCACACAGAAGAGTTTTTTTGTTGGTCACTTAGATTTGTCCATTACACTAAGCCGCTTTGAGTGCGTTTAATCAGCTGAAAATATCTATCTATATATATATATATATATACATATATATATATACTCGTCTCTGGCAATCAATGTTTGAATGAAGGAATGAATGCACATAAAAAATGTGTAAAGCAAATATTTTTTGACAGCTCCATCAATATATGTTTAAGCTTGTGTGTGTGTCTGTGTGTGTGTGTGTGTGTGTGTGTGTGTGTGTGTGTGTGTGTGTGTGTGTGTGTGTGTGTGTGTGCGTTGATGTGACGGACTTAATGCTCCGTACTGTTTAGTAAAACGGCGAAATAAATGAATTCATAGCGTGTCAACTGGCTGGAAAGGGGGTGAAATGTAATACGAAGGTGGTCGAGTCAAACAGTGACAACATTTTGACATGCAGACACACAACAATGACAAACGAGGCAGATTAAAAGAGCTTACATCTGAATTATTTGATAATGCCCATGCACCTGCACCAAAAAATAAACAAGTGAAACGCATTAAAATGCGCAAACGCCCAGCGATGCATTCCATCAATGCTCAAATTTATTTTCCATTTACTTTTGGGCATGTTTGAAAAAATAACGAACAGCGATTCAGTTTTGTATTGGGGGCAGATTCTGTTTTGTTTCCATTTGTCTTTGTTTTTTTTTGGTGTGCAATAGACATGACACTAACTGAATTGACAAACACACGTTGATTGCTTTGATTTGACTTTGCACTCTGTTAACTTATATTTTTCACAGTTCTATGAAAAAATGGGCTAAATAAGCTCATACAAAATTGTGGGACCTTAAAGACTTGAAATGGTATTTCTAGATGGGAATTTAATAAGTCAAAACTTACTTTGTAATTGTGGCCTAGGAATAGTTGGATACACTTTTGAAAAAAGTTAGGTGTGTAGAAAGCTTGGAAATGTACCAAAGCAAACTTCTTACATGAATTTCGACGTCCAGACACATTTCTATATTTATGTACACCATTAATCTGGATGTGAAACCAATCAATAAAAGAAATTCTTTTGGAAATCTGCTCAGTTTTGTTTAAGTTATGGGTGTAGAAAGTTTTCTAAATTTAAAATTGAAGTCGACTTAGTTTTCTGTGCTCGATTTCACTTGATATACATTTTAACACTGAATGCATTGTTGGCAAATGTTGCCAATTTTCACTAGCGCAGCAATTACTCAACAAGGGGGCTGCAGCATCGGCAGCGGCAAGGACGACCCTGGGCGCTGTTTACAGTTACGAGCAGCGTGTTGCGAGCTGCGAGCGCTGCCAACAGCGAAATAGCGTCGCAGGCCAGCATTTTGGCTGGCAGGCAACAAAACAATCGTTGACAAAAATATTTGCATGCACTTTGGGGTGCACTTGGCAGCAGTGTTGCAGCGCAGCCATCTAATATTCAACACCTATGACAGGCGCCCGCTTGACATTTGGAATCGTTGGCCCCCAGCGGCCCAAAACTGAGACACACAACTGAAAAGTGTTGCATAAAACAGGGCGCAGCTGGCGCGCACTGAGCAAAAGGTTAACGCAACCCTGACCAGGATCAACAGCAGCAGCGCTGCAGATAAAGTTTAAATGCTGCCACACATTTCCCGGCATTCTTGGCACCCCTCCCCACCCCCCTCCAAAACAAATCTGTCAGCAATTTGCAGCTGAATTTGTCAAGCAAAAGTCGCTAAAAATTAGAAAAAATTATGACTTCCGCAATTGCTGAGACTGCTGAACACAAAAGGATGTGGATCAGAAACGTACCGTTAGATACAGCATAGTTCACAGTTAGGCAACTGTTGCTTTTGGCCACAGTTAGCCACAAGCACACACACTCGCACACACCCACATTTGCACGTTGCAAACTTTTCAAATAGAAAATGTTTAATTTCCCCAAAGACAACGTCGATGCGGCTGCTGCCACTGAAAACGCAACGTTTTCAAGCTAGGCTAAAGAAAACTTTCTTTATATTTTACAATATATGTGGGTGTGTGTGTGTGTGTGTGAGTGTGTGTATTCAAGTCCACCGTTGCTGCAACAGTGCAACCAAAAAGTTTTCGGTCTACGTCTAAAGTTCGGGGCAAGCGAGCGTTCGCTCCTCAGCGTCAAAGTCAAACTTGCTAGTTTGCCATAGCGTTGAAAATTATATTATTTTAGAACTTTTCAAATGTCGCCAGAGAGTCGAGTTCAACATTTTCGCTCAACACCAGTGACAAATTGTTGCAGTGTGTATGCGTGTGTGTGTGTGTGTGTGTGTGGGTGTACTTAATTCTACGTAACCAGTTAATCAAGCATCTAACAATTGCTTCATAAATATTTAAATATTAACTTCAAATATTACAGTTTTAATCAACTTAAATCTAGACTCTAGAGCTCGAACTTGATGTTGGCTTACAAGCTAAAGATATAACAGCCGCAAGTAAGCAACTTTGCCAACTGTTGTGGCTCTAATTTCTGAATAAACAAATTGCACAAAGTTTTGGAACATTTTGTCAAGTTGTGCTAAAGTGAATTTATAGGAATATCGTTAGCAGATTATGAAGCTGTGCGTATAAGTTAGAAATTTAAAAATAAATACGGAAATAAAACAGGTAAAGCGGCATACAACGATATAACCAAACCGTTATCAGTAATTGGGCCAACTTTCACTTGGCTATTTTATATTTGTACCGAAATATTCTTGATCACAATTAGCAGCCGAGTCGATATAGCCATGTTCTTCTGTCTGTCTGTCTCAAACCGAACTTGTTTCACAGTTTGAAGTGAAACTTGGAATATATCAAAGGAGTACTCGATTGAAAGATGAGTTCTTGTATGAAAAACTTTTTGTTTTGAATGTTCTGCTTACCAAACCCACTTTATCTACCTGCTCAGCATTAGACAACAATATCATCCACCTTTCATAACAGTTTTTCTTTTTGAATTTGTAATGAAATTAGGAAGAATGGAGTTCAACTCCTGCCTGCCAAGGTAAGCAGACTTCAGGCTGCCTAAGACAACCATTGTTGTTCGTCTTAAAATAATACCTCTTAATAATGCCTGAATAATGCCCTATTCAGCACTATTATGTTGCCCATCTCAATTGCAATTACGCTTCTAATTCGCAAATAGTTGCAATGCATGTGGGAAGTCGTCAATGAGTGCTCTTAGCATTAATATGCTTATGCACAATTAATCATAGAAGAGAAGGATTTTTGGGTCCATTTGAAGAGCTGAATCACAGGTTGCAGAGTGCAGAGTATTCAGTACTACTGAATATAATGTGTATTGACTGCTTATGGCTGGGCAAAAATCCTGTTTTGGGAATGTGGCATCCAATTTGGATGCATTTGGGGCATTTGCAGCCCTGTCGGCCTGTCAACATATTCACTTTGATATTTCCCTTTCAATTTCAAGTCACTTGGGCAGATTAAATGGCCAACCTGCTGTTGCTGCTGCTGCTGCTGCTGCTGCTTGTGGTTGTGTCGGCGTGCCACGATAAATGGGTCGGTGTTTACGGGTTGTCCATCGAAGGCTGGCAAGTTGCAAGTGCAAGCGGCTGCGTCAGCTGTTGGCCAAATGCATGCCTACACGATAATCACGTTTGGTTATGTGCCTGTTTGCTGCTGTTTCTGTTTCTGTTGTTGTTATTGTTCTTGTTCTTGTTCTTGTTGTTATTGCTTTTGTTGCATGCGTTGCATTTGCATTTGGGGCCTCATGCTATGGCATGTCGTGGTGTGGTTTATTGCAACATCTTGTCCAATTTATTACCACTTTCATTTGGTAGCATAATAGGCATACACACACCCACACATGCACACACACACACGCACACACTATTGCACGCACTTGCGGTAAATGTGCATATCTATAACACGTTGCACTCAAAAATACTAAAACTGACTCAGACTATTTCTATGAGGCACATGTCTCGTCTGCTGCTGCTTTTTCGGCTGCATTTCTGCTTCATCAGTTACATGCTTTGAATAATTGAAGCGTATTTATTCCTAATCTCCTACGCCAGCTATGCTGCATGCCACAAATATCTCTTTATGTATATATATATCTATATCTATATTTGCTTTTCTTGTTTTTATTTCTTTTACCTTCTGCACTTGGTATTTAATTATTATTTTTGCTCATATGCCGTTCTTAAGCCTTGAAAGGCATTTTCTTTGACTGCACCAAATTGCAAAAATGTTGCTCAAGTTTCTGGGTATTTTTCAGCTCTTTCTGTGGGCTTTTTTTTGTTTTTTTTTTTTTTTTTGCTGATTGTTGCAGAAACTGCAACTGCAATTATTGCATATTAAGCGTGTTGGCATTAACATGTGCTAGCTAGCTGGCTGCCTGACTGGCAAGTTCAACAGCCCGTTCATAAATTACGTATACGCCTGTGTGCCTCAAATGCCATTTTTAACTGCATATCCCCAGGCGCACTTAGAACATCATCGTCGCAGCCTTTTGATTCCACGCAGCATGCGAAAAATGTCAGCTAACAGAAAAAACTAGCGGGCAGAGATTTGCTAAAGCTAAGCGGATCGACTATAAAATACCCGACAATTGCTTAGCTATCTTATTATGTTATTATGTTAATCTTGAGCGATGTTATGTTAAAGACTGCATTTATAGCTCTGCTCCTTTCTGATGAATAAATATTAAGACAAAATCAGAGGATGCCGATTAGGAATGCCAAGAACGTTCCCTTTCTGTAAGGGGCTTATGTTCATGTTAGCCACTTCTCATACATCAATCATTAATCAAATAATTAATTGTTTCTAAGGGTTTCTCGTAAGCTTATCTTAAATAATATATTTGCGATTTTCTTTGCCAATTTGAATAAATCTTTTTCCGTTTTTGTATTCATGATCGATTCGCTTTTAACCAAAAATGTATTTATTTATATATATATATATATATGTTTTTTAATCTTTTATTTACAATGAACAGGACAGCATTGATTCTACTCCATTGAGCTAATATACTAAAATTTTTGTTGTTTGCTACAATTCTTATAATCTATGTGGAAGGTCAGCAACATTGTATCTTTGTTTGCCGAAAAATGCCACAGATTTAGTTCTAAGCTGATTGAAAGACTACTTGTTAATAGAGCACTATTTCTAGCTATATTTTTATTGGAGTCATATGCCACTTTAGGTTGCATGAGAGCGGGTAGCTTAACGCTTGAGTGTTGAACGCGGCACTTTGAGAGGCTTACCCGTCAGTTGCTTTTATTGTTGTTGTATTTTGAATCTGGTGGCTTTGTGTGCGTCTTTTGTGGCTGTTTGTTGTTTGTTTGCCTGTTTGTTTGTCGACAACGACAACGACAACAAGAACAACAGCGTCAACACTCGAGCACAACTGCCAGCAGAGTTGCGAGTTTTAATTGCACTGAAATCAAAATGCTAAACACTTGTTGGCTGCCTCGCTGCCACCGCGGGCTACTTTCTGCATTTCGAGTCGCCTCGTCGAGGTGTCAGACTGCAGTGGCAAAGCGGCAATGCCTAGTAGTAGTTGACTAGTAGTTGTAGTGGTTGTCCTGCTCGTCCTTTGATTGCGACACTGTGCCATAACTGAAGGCAGTTTCAGCTTTTGCCACACTGCTGCAAATTGTTTTCAAGTGTCCGCCATTCGCTTTGATCGTTGGCAACATTTTGCGACAGTTGCAGCTTAGTTGAGTCCTGACTGCAGTCCAAAAAATATCCATTTCCTATTTCAATGGAACTATGAAAAGAAAGACAAAATATTGAAAGCTCAGATGGCGCATAGAAATTGAAAAGTTTGATTTTTACAAGAGTATTTCATGGCTTTTTTGTCTTTTATTTTTTTGGCAGCAACCAAACGAAGTTGCAGTCAATGATGAGTGATGTTCCGCCTCGGGCGCAATTATACAGCTAACAAGCTGCCCTAAAAATATGCTACTGCCCTTAAAAATCTATGCGCGAGGTAAGCGCTGGTTATCTGCAATTATGCTAGAAACATCACAAAAGCATCAATGCGAAATAGTTATGCGGATTGTTTAACGAGAGTTTAAGCAATTCCAAATTCTCAACAATTGTCTCAAAAATAACAATGCAAGTTTGCAAAGCATCAAAACTGCTGTTGGCATCAATTGTCTGTAATCGTCTGTTAGTCTCTGTAATTAACTTTGATTTGTTGAAGCAACAATGGCAATAGCAACAGTTTCTATTTTTCTTGCTTTCACACACACACGTATATACACCCACACATGCCCTCTGTTGGCCAACTGTGCAACTGACAGTTGACGCTGCATGTTGCAGCTGCAGTTTTAATAACATTTGTTTTGTTGTTAGTTTTAGTGCTTTTTGCATGACTATCACAACAAGCAAACAATCAAGCAACGGGTCTAACTAACAAACTGGACAAAACTTCACCGAAAAACTTTGTTTTTGTTCTTGCTGAAGCTGCTGCTCCTGCTGCAGCTCCTGCTCCCGCCACTGTTGTTGGTGTTGTTGTTGCTGTTGCATGTGATACGATTTTTATGTAAAACATAATTGCAGATTAGTCGCAGCGGAAATGTGAAATACAAAAACGAAAGCGCTGGAAATACAAATTGTAATCGCTCTGTTGCCGCTTAAAGAGGATTACAATAAAAAACAGCTAAGAATGCGGCAGTCGAGAGTGCTCGACTGGGAGATGTCCTGTATACATACTAGACATCCTGTGATAACTGTATTTAATATTCCATCTTAAGTAAACTTATACAGTTGTGTCTGGGTATATTCAATATCTCAATTGGACTGATTTATCTTTACAATTGTGTCTTTTATTGCTATCTGAAATCTCAGAAAAGTCTCAGAGATCGGCTTAATCATACAGACAGTCAGACAGGCATGGCCTAATTGACTCGGTTGTTGTTGCTAATCGAGAATATATTTATATTTCATGCTTTCCTTTTGTTATGCCCGTTACACCCACAACTTCATATACCCCTTCTAGCCATTTTAAATGTGTGCAGTGTATCCAAAAGCGTGGATTAAGCTGCCAGACAGGGAGCAGGGTGGATAGAGTGTCAGCGATCGGCTGTAAGAATGCAGGGGGGAAAGGGTATTCATGTCGATACTGGCGACAACCTTTGCTGCAGTTCGAGTATTTGAGCATTCATATTGCTGGTTTTTGCTGTGAGTCACTTAACTCGGGCCAAAGACATTTCAATCAATTAAAATGTACCACAAAAAGAAATAGTAGAAAAAACCAAATAGATAGCAAAAAGTGGCTTAGATGCTATTTGCCGAGAGCAGAAATAGCTTTGGGCAACCAAACGCAGAGCAAGACGAGCATAGCTCAAGTTAGCAGTCGAAATTATGACTTTAAATTAACAAGCACACAAACAGACAGATACACACACACACACACACACACACAGACAGTTGGAGTCGTGCGTTTCGTCTATTTGCACAATAAATGAAGTTGAAAATGGCTTGACTAGTTGTGTGTGTGTGTGTGTGTGTGTGGCAGTTTAAAGTAGTTGTTATTGTTGTGGGCCACTTTAAATGGAACGTAAATATTTGAGCTGCATTGACAGCCAGTTGAGCATAGAAAGATTCGGAAAGATTCTCTCACCTGATGCCCATCAGGTAATAGCTGCTCCACTCTGCGCTGCCCCACATCGATTCACATTGATTTGCTTCATTTTTGGGTGTGCAGTCGCAAGTGCAAACAGCTTCAATTTCACACAGATACTGGCCATTCAAATGAATTTTCAGTCTTCACCTGGCCCCTTCTCGCTTGCCCTGTGCCCCTTGTCAATGCTCCCCAATTTCCTTCTGCTGCATTAAAAAGGCGCTGCTTGAGTTCTCTCGCAGTTGGCATTTTGAATGTTTAATTATTTTATACTGAAGTGGGAAGCGATTTGCCTGCCAATTGCTGTATTTAATCAACATTTGTTTTGATTTTGCATTTCAGTCTACCACTTGGGATTATTCCGAAGTTGCTTTTCGTTGAGGTTTTCACTTCTTCAAAAAAACATTTAGAAAACTCTGCTGTCAATTGATGTTATTTAAAAGTATTTTCTTGAATGATAAATATTCTTAAGTGTTCTCCTTGGTTTCCAGATGCAATAAATTCTACTCAACGAAAGAGATTCTTGTTTTGCTTTTAAGATACAAAGTCTTATTCTTTAATAACGAGGATTCTGCTTAGTTAGATCGATGGGTTAGCAGTTTAAATAACTGCTGCAGATTACACACATTTACTTTATCCAAGCTAAGCTAAGCACTCATTGAAAATTCCATAATTGGGATAGACCCTAAAGATTATACGGTTATACTTAGGATTATCTACTTGCTGTACATGATCCTCGTGACTTAGTAGACTGAAACTCGGTATTGTTGGCCAAATTCCGTTAAGAACTATTACATTTTTGATTTTGATTTTCCCTCCCAGATGTTAGCTGCTTTTCGGATTCGATTCTTGGTTGACTCCCTTCAAACATTTTCGAAATCTGGCTCTGTGTTCATCAAATTAATTTATAATCAGCAGAAATGTATGCAAACCTACGATGTATACCTAATTAGAGATGACTAGACTTACGTAAATGATAAGACAATAACGAATAAATTAAGATCAGATTTCAGTTATTTCGGTTTTCATTTATTCCATAAAACAGCTTTAGTATGCCCCGCCCCATCTTTTTAAGCATTTTATTATTTTGACAGACTTGTACAATATCTCAAGTCTCTCCTAGATTTTAAATGAGATTTTTGTAGTTTTTCGCTCCCATGATAATAAGCATATACATATATGTATATATATGATTTACACAGATGAGCTTGAGCCATGTGGCAACTCTATAATTTAGCTACTTGGTGACAAGCCAAGTGGCGCCTTAGTTGATAATGCCGCTGCTGTTGTTGTTGCAGCACTGTTGCAGTTGGAGTTGCAGTTGGTGGCTGTGTCGACGCCTCTGGTCTTTAATGAATGGACCGCATAAGAGCATAAATTATTTTGGGTGGTCCAGCTGCTGCCTGCCCCTCGGCTTATATTCGCATATTTGCGCAGCATACTTCTGGGCGCCATACGCGAATAGCTGTGCAGCAGCAGAAGCGTTGCATGCCTCTCGGTTGTGCATGACTTGGCTAAAGTCCCTAACCGCTCCGGTCCCCCTCTCTCCACCCTTATCCACGCGATAACCCTTTCCATTTTTGCGGACCATGTTGCAGTAAAAAACATTTGGGCATAGCGCTCATTTTTTTTTGTTAATTTATTTTCATTTTATTGTTTTTACTTTTTTTTGCCTGTGTGTGTCGGTTTTCATTTTATTTTTATTTTATTTTTTTCTGTGTGTGTATAGTTTTACTTAAAATAAATGTGGCTCTTTAATAATAATATATTCACAGTGTTTAAGTTAAACTAATGTTTTTTTTTTGTTGTTGTTGTATTGTAATGCTTGCAATATTTGTATGCCATTATCATATATTGATTTAATTAATTTTTTCAGTTTTTCAGTTTTTGCTTTACTGTAAACTTTAATACATTTCTAGCATATTTACATTTTGGTGTCTTTAAATAAGTGCTCAACTTTATTATAAAGTTGCAGTAAATAGTTATACATAATGTACGTAGTTGCTAAGTTAAGTAGTCCCTTTAGAAACAATTATAAAATTCATTAAGAAATGCACTTTAATTCATTTGCCGATATGTATGTGTGGTGTGTGTTCTTAATTTTGAGTGTGTGTAAGTGGGTGTGTGTGTGTGTGTGTGTGTGGGTGTGTGTGTGTGTGTGTTGCGGCTTGTGTTTGCTTGGGTGCCTAATAATCATAATGCAGCTGCTGAAATTTTATCTAAAACATTTGATTAGAATTGAGCTCACAATTTGCTGTTGGTTTCCAACAAAGAAATGAAATTTATAATATAAACCTATGTAAAGAGGCAACTTTATTGCGACAAACCCAACTAACTTGCTATTGCACTCGATTTTGTGTATTTTGTTTGCCAACTGCAAAAAACATTTGTGCTAATTTATTGCGAAATAAATATTCAACATACAACTTGTAGACACTAATCTAAAACCTATAAAGACCCTCTTACAACTAACCGGCTGCAACTGTACAGTCACACATATATATATATATATATATATATATATATATGTATATATGTATCGTATATATCATGTATGCTTTATGTTATATAACACGCTCAACATTTATGTGTATGTATGTGTGTACTTTATAAGTAGGCTACACTCATCATTCAACGCCGCACTTCGTCACCGTTGGGAATCCTACACCAAAGCCCGCATAATTTATGCAACAAATAACATGCCTAGTAAAATTATTGAAATATTTGGTTTTCTTTTAGATTTTCTCTTTTTTTTTTGCTAGAAACCTTAACTATTGTATATTTTCATTAATGTGTGTATGGGGGTGTGTGTGTGTGTATTTTGTTGGCTTGTCTGCTAACTTGCAATAAACGCACTTCAAAAATAAACTTGACCCTTTTTTTTTTTTGGTTTTTGGTTAGCAATCCTCTCCATCTATCTGACCAGCAGCAGCAACAGTACCGATATCAGTATGCCCAAAGTGTTTTGGCTTATGGCACTTGCACCATCGCCTTCCCCATCGCGACATATGTGTGGATGCCGCGTGAAGTCTTCGCAATATATCTGAAATTGAGTGGCACGAAATATATGCCTCGAAATTAGTAAAGAGCTTTGACAAGTCATTTTTATAATTGTATCCTGAAGTTTGCAACGCATTGAAGAAGATGTCTCCGATGCCACAAATTATATATATTCTTGATCAGCAGCACTAGCCGAGTATCCGAGATCTATGCGAAGTAGTCGCTCAGTTTTGAGGTTATCTTTTTGAAACTTGGGATATATCCGTTCTTATGGTATTATGCTCCCCAACATCGGACTACTCCATAACATAGCCTTCATAGGAACAACAGGTCGATTCCTCTTTTACTTATTCATACATTCTTCGTTCTTTCTCGTTACATGTTCATTTGAAAGACTGGTCCGTTTCTTTTTACAATTTATTTACTTTTTTATGGATCTGTATTAGTTATTTTGATTCTCGCTTACCTTTGTTAAACTATTTGCGTATTTATCGACCAGCTCCCGTGTAAACTTGGCTGCTTCATTGCCACAAATCTTGCGCGCTGCATTTTCAGAGCAGTCAACCAGCTCATTTATGGAACTGTGGAATGGAAAATATATTGTTGCCTTCATAAAAATGTGCTTATAATTTATTAAAATATTACGACTGGTATTAATTTAAGCTCTTTCACATATTATTTAAAGTAAATGTAGACCACAAGTTCAGCTAATTCTTAAATAATAACACTCACACCCATTCAAGGTGAGCTGGTAGTTAAGTAGACACATTACTTGTCGGTGTCAAATTTGTTGAACTGAATTAAAAATAATTGTGGAATTCCAAACAAGTTTAACAAAACCACTTCGAGAGCAAAGTATTCCAATTTTAAAACTTTAATAAGTCGAGTTGGAGCTACTGAGAAACCAGTTTTAGTGTTAAGCAGAGGGTTTATCGCTGACCCGATCAAGTAATAATCTTTATTGGGCATTATAAACTTAATTAGAAGTGTTAATTATTGACTCACCAGCAAATTGTTTTAATATTCTCATTGAGCGTGCCATTCTCGGGATTCTCCTGATTTTTGTTGGGTTTGAGAAAGACCATGGTCTCCTTGTAGCGATTGGCGCACACCTCGAAGTCCTTTTTGGCCATTTCCGAGCAGGGCGCATGCTTCAGATACTCTGCAAGAGTCAGGCACATTAGCTGCAACTGTCAAACGAATTGCATTTGGAGACTTACCCTCCTGGAATTCGCCTTTGTTGCACAGATCCCGGATGAATTGATTGGTGCCATGGTAGAGTTTATTGAATTGATTGCGCTGCTGGAGATCCATGCAGCGACGCGTATAGCTCTGAATGCAACGCACACCCTTTCTCAGCTCGCTGTGGCATGAATGATAACAAACCCAATGATGATGATGATGTTGTTGATGTTGATGGTGATAATGATGTTGCTGATGCTTCAATTGCATAGGTATGACTATTGTGGGAAATACTTACTGACAAAGTTTATCCAGTTCCTCCTTCTTGGCAGCGCCAATCGAAAATTCCGACGTTAAATGCAGCATTTCAAGTGGTTCGGCGCACTTTGTGAACTCCTCCTGGCCGCATTCCTCTGACCTTACGACCGCCATCAGCAACGCTACATTTTGTTGCGAAATTCGAGTACACAAATGTAACAATGAACGAAGGGAACGAACGAGCGGTAAGCGTTGCAGTCGGGGAACACCGAGGTGCAGGAGGAGACAAATAAACAAGCTGGCAAACAAACAGTTGGGATAGTGTGCTCCAGAGTTGAAAGCTAAAAGGCAATCTGAGACTTGCCGCCTCACACACACACACACACACACACACATTCGCACATTCTCTCACTCCCTCTCGCCAACACGCTTTCTCTCTCTCTTTCGCTTGCTTGCTGGCAGCTGCAGCTGCAACTGCGAAGTTGCAAATGTGCGTCAGGGGTAATAAAGTTGGGCGTAAGTGAAATTGGCATTTCATAAATTTAAATTTTTCATTTTTTCGGAGCACCCACACACGCTCACCCCTTCTCACTCTCCCAATCTCTCTCTCTCTCTCTCTCTCTCTCTCTCTCTCAATCTCAATCTCAATCTATATATTGGCGGAAGTTATGGCGCCACCAACTAAAGTGATCGACAGACTGATAACATTGACACATTGACATCCCATACTGACGCTCGCTTCAGAAATCGGTCTTGAACTCTGATACCAAATCGAACCATATATATATTATATTTTTCCACTCACCTGCCAGCAGCAGCGTCAGCGTCGACTTCCAACTGCAACAACATCGACGCATTTTGTTTTTTTATTTGTTGCTTTTTGTTTTTGTCTTCTTTCCGAGTGGGTTATTTTGGTTATTCTTCTTTCACACTTTGCACAGCTTTTTTTACCATGTAATTGCGAACATTCCTTGTATTTATTTTCCGTTGACAATCGTCTGAAGCGAAATGTTGGAAAAATAACTACTATCAAATATATAAAATACTTTTCAAATAGGCCGCAAAACTACCTTGCTACAAATTGCTACAAGCCCGACCCGAAAGAATAAATATTGACTGAATGACATTTGCATACACTTTCTATAGGTATTTCGACACTTTAATTCAGTGTGTGACCCATGGAGGAAAAATAACTAAATATTCAATATTAGCTGATATAAATAAAATCTATAACCAGTAAGAGTAGCTATCTCGGGCATACCGAGGATTGTATTCCCTTGCAGATAAAATACACCTGGAGACTTCTATATTCTTTTATAAATTGGAAAACCCACAAATGGTTCCTATTTAGTGTACCGAGGCTAATGAGGATAAAAGCACGGCTATTGCTTCAGAGTTTTAAAAACAAGAACTCTTATTTGAACCGATCGTTTCTATACCAAAAATACAATTATAGTCAAAAAGACAGACATATTTAGAAACCTTCACTTTATGTGGTGCGAGACTTCTCCGTCAATGCGTCGCAAACTTTACTACAAATATTGAATACCCTCTGCAAAGGTGTAATAATATTTATTTTCCAATAAAAAAAAATTTCTTTCAAAGTTGTGAATCACTATTTACCCTACTTATCTTAACTTATCTTATACACACCATTAAAGGGTATTCGGCAATTCGGCATGTTGCCTTTACAATAATTAACAAATTTCAAATATTTTACAAATTTTGACATTCTTAAGCTTTATTAATTATTGCGCTACCAAATTGAATCTTTCGAAACGTAATTAAACAAAAAATTCTTAAAAAAGCGACAAATTCTATAAATAGTTAAGAAAAAATAAACAATCGTCTAAGAAAGCAAAAGCCGAAAACGCCAATTGTTTTTGTTTTGAGTTCATCTTTAATTCTTTGCTTTTGTTTTTGTTGTCATCGATTTTTTGGCAGCATTTTTGGATGAGAGAGCATTTGAGAAGTTGATTCGATCTTGTCAGAGATCAAATGGGAGCAAAGTACAATGCTCTCCACTCAACCACAAGAGTTGCTACAGATATGTTGATTATTAAAATCAATATGACTGCAAACTCAGTTAAGCCGTTAGATACTTAAATTAAATGATGGGAAATATATCAACAGTTGAAACAATTATTGTTAATTAATATGAGAAGCAAGATGAGTAGATCATGTAATGAATAATACATAAAATGAAGACAAAAAAACTAAGCAAATTTTAGAAAAAAAAACAATTTTCAAACGAAAGTGAATAAAAATTAAAATTAACGATTAAACGAATTCTATTTTACTAATTATAAAGGCTTGTGTATTTTCACGCTGCCTTTCTACAAATGATTTCTTGCATATCATGCATATAATTTGCATAGTAAATGTCACACATCTTGACTTGGAATACGATTTACATATTTATTGCTTCACAACCTATAATGACTATTAAAATGCAAATGAGGTTTAATCGCAAGCGAGTTATGCAATAATTATTAATTATTTTCTAATCGACGACAGATCGGTACGAAAATCATTGTAAGCTCAACTATAGTAATATGATAAAGTCAACTAATGAAATTATATATTAAAATATTTGCTCAAAACAAATATATAGAAATGCAGGCAAAGTGTATATACTAATCGATATGCCCCACTCAAAATTATCAACGGACGCCGTCCGAAATTGCGTAGGCGTGAGAACATGCAAAAGAAGCAAGAAAAAAAAATGAAAAGAAAATGTGAGATAAAATGATTTTGCTTTGCAGTTAGTTTTTTCGCAAAAACTGTATTTTTTTTCTATTTTATGATTTTCTATTTTACTGCACTAATGTACAAGTGTGTGTGAGTAGGTGTGTGTGCGTGTTTATTTGGATTTTTATTTATGATATCTATTTCGAAAGCACTTTTAGTGGAGCATAAATAAAAATTGGCACTAATTCGAAATGGTTCTCGAAAGCGAATTTCGTTTATATTCAAATTGATTGTTTGCAAAATAGATTCTTTTGGCGAGGTCAGTTATTGTGCGTCTATTTTCTAATAGAATTAAATGTGATTGTTGTCATTGACATAGGGTTAGAGAATTTATGAATGCGATCGAAGTTGAAATGAAAAGTAACGCAATGCAATTTTTTATTTGCTTTCCATTAAATCTGTGTAACAGGCCACTTATTGCGCATCAAAACGTGTAGTTAATGATCAGCTGTTGCTTCAATTGACGAACAAAGAAAACAAATCACTTAAACGTCAGCCACATCAACAACAACTAAAGTAACCCATGTAAAATTCATAAAAGCGTCAAACAACAAAAAAGAAGAAGGCAAAGCAAAAGAAATTGAGCGAGTTTTATTTCTGAGACATATCGGAAAATATTGCATATGTGTTGCCTTGAAAGAGAGACACAAAACAAAGTGCCGGGGGGCGCGGGGCCAGCACGTGACGCAAATAGTGTGCAAAGAGTGTGCAAAAAGAATGCAGTCGGACGAGCCTCTCACCAAAGCAGAGCAAAGCAGATCAATGCGATGCGATCTGCGTTTGTGCAGCCGGCATAGAAAATCCGGTTTCTTACATTTTGAGTATTTTTAGCTCTTTGACGTGCCTGTGTGTTATTATGTGTTTGTCAATTTTGAATTAACTGTTAATTGGGATTATTTGTTGTTATTGAATTTACAGTCAGGGCGCGACGATCGGCGTAACGTAAATTTTTGTCTGAAACACTTTTACCCCACAAAAATTAGCTGTTTTAGTCTCGAGACGCAAGCGCGCCGCGTTGTTCGCCGTGCGAGTAACAAAAACGTACTAAAGAAACATCAGTCGCAGCAGACAGCACTCACCAGCAGCAGCAGCAGACAACACGGCTACCACACCCCATCCCACCCCACAGCAAACAGCTTCGGCTGTGCGCACGAATGGCAGGCGCCCATTCGTTTGAACACTTGTCGTGCGTGTTGCTGGCAACATATGAAATGTTGCTGGCTGGGTGTGAAACAACAGGTATATTTGCATGTAGCTAGCGCACGTGTGTTGCCAGCGAGTTGTTAGTGTGTTGACAGCTGCACTTGTGATAAGCAGCCAATCAGCAAAGCCGTCGCCTCACCTGCCAAATATCACTTCAGTTTTTTGTCTTTTTTTCTTTTGCTGCACTTGATTTATTATAAACAGCTGATTATTTTAGTTAGAACACATTTATTTAATTAATTGAATGAGCCGAAAGCTCTTGAATTTCCTGTCTGAGCGATAAGATTTGCGCTTAAGCAGCTATCTACTATCGGGCCAACTGATGGCCTCGCCAATAAGCCAATAAGCCTTAGACAATTGTAGCCAATAATAATTTCATTTTGGTTTGTAAAATATTTGTTGTTTATATTTGCGCAACACCAACACAAAAACAAACATAAACAACAACATCAGGCGACAACGGGAGCCGTCACCGGTGTCACTTCAATTCAAGTGACAAAATTTACACGTGTGTCCTTTTGTTTTCCTTGTCACGCTCATGCTGTCTCACTCCCACCCCCAGCACATGACAATACCTGTACTTTGTGTGGAGTAGGGTAATCACAACGTATTTAAACTGTTTTCAAACCCAAACATTAGAAGCTAAGAAGTCAATTTTAATGAGAAGCCTTTACGAAATTTATTTAATTAATTACTTTATATATTAAGTCATATGTATTTATTAAAAATTACTAATCCTTAAAGTTTAATATGTTATTTAGGCACTGTTTCTCTTCGTTATTTATAAATTTAAGAGATATGTACATGTCAACACTCTAAGCTTTGTTAAAAGTCAGCATCATCAGCTGGAAAATTCAACTGGGGTGGTGCAGGTATCTGCTAGTGGAGTAACTGTTTTTCTTTTTGGGCCATTGTTTGTATTTAGTTAATATGCAACATTCCGTTGAGTTGAGCTGAGCTTTGTTTGTTATATGCCAATTTGTCGCAATATTTGTTTGTGTATTTGTATTTGTTGTAAATAATAACTAAATTGGGCAGCGATTTCTTTGCTTTCGTTGACATACTATGAACGAAGGTTCATGATTCATGGTTCATGGCCAATAAATGAATGTCATGGTAGGCTCAAATTGGTCTATTCAAGTTCGAACACGAAGCCATAAATAATTGATTCGATGGCGTTTTATTGACCAACAACAATAATAGTTACAAATTTTCCCTGGCAGAATTTTCAATTGAATAATGCACCAAAAATTGTGACTTGCAGTTGTCCTTTTTTGTTTATTGTTTATTACTGATAACTATCACAAAATATTTGATTACATTTTCCGCTTGATGGACATTCAATACATTAAAATGATATTTGTTGACATGCATGCATGTGTGTATGTGTGTGTGTGTGTGTGTTGTATAAAGTAGTGCAATTAAATTACCCTTAAAATTTTGTTTAAATATTTACGTGTTACTTGTTTGTCACAGTAAAGTCAGCATACAAATTGTGACATTCGATTTTCCGGTTGGAGATGAATTTTCACAAGCCATTAAACAATTTTTTTTGTATAGCTTTAATCCATATTGATGTGCTCTTTAGTTCAGCTTTTAAGGTCAAATTATAGATGGTGATTAGCAGCGAATATATTCTGTCAATATTTGCCAAAATAATTAATAGAAATATTATCTTAACAAACGACGTCAATTCGAGAACTTATCTAAAAAGTTCAAATGACGTAAATTTCTGCGCATAATTCTAACTAATTTAAACAACATGCACGTATTCAAAAAAAATATTTCCAGATAATGACTAAGAAGTAACCTATATTTCATTCAAGTAGCTACTTCTAAATGTTTTCGAATATATACCTGTAATGGAATAGATAGTGGATAGATAGATAGACAATCGGAAATTAGTCTTACGAGGAAATCATATAACAACGATTAGATAGTTACATTATATTTTAAATTTTTCATGTATCTCTGGTTAATTAATTGAAATTGATTAAAGAAGCAGTTAGTCGAGTCAGCTATTGTTAATAAAATAAATACGAATTTAGTATAATCTCAGAAATCGTCTTTTTATAACTATTAATGCTGATAAAGAATATATTTACTTTAGGGTTTTTATGATGTTTCGGTATGCCTTTTACATACTTTTGCACAACTTCAATACACAATTTTTACATACTTTCAGGAGATCAAAATGCTTTTTTAGAATGTTCGCTCATAGTCGATTCATAATTTCCAATTAGTCGTCAGTATATTTTCTGATTTTTACATGAAACAATTAAAAAAGATTCAGTGAATTCAAAAGCAGACGTGTCAGATACTCAGGTGTATATCAACTTTTTATTAAAACTTTATAAAGCTCACATTTCAATTTACTTAATAAATAATAAATTGTGCACTCAATTTACAAGTGTATTAAAAATATAAATGTATTAATTAAATGCTGTGCTTGGCGCAGACAAAACCATTTTAAAAATCTCATCTGCAAATGTGTGCACGTATGTGTGTGTGTGTGCATAAATTTTGTTCCACTTTGGCATCGTTATCACCTGGCAGGAAACTTAACCCATCGCATAAGAGCCTGAGCCAAAACTGGTGCAACAAGCGTGCTCTTTTTTTATTTTTTTATTTTGTTTTCTTCTTGCTTATCCAGTTCATGTGTATGTGGCCAGAAGGTCAGGCCTTGTGTGGGCGTCTAGGCGTGGGTGTGTGTGAAGGGCTGTGGGTCTGTGTGTGTTAGGTCATTACCACTGGACATATAAGTGAGCAGCAGGCAGCAGAGAGAGAGAGCGAGAGAGAGAGAGAGAGAGACAAATGGAGAGAGCTTAAAGCCCTTGCTTGTATCATGGCCATTGAAAACAAAATGAAGTTTATTTCATATGCGTTACAACAAAAACAGCACACACACACATTCACGCACACACGCACACAAATAGCAAATATCGCGCATTAAAAGTGACAAGAACAACAACAACAAAAGCTCTCGCATAACGGTGAAAGTGGCTGGCAAGTTTGCGTGCAAGGCGTAGGGTAGAGGATAACTGTAACTTTGGCTCCCTTTTGTTCTGAGCTGTCGTCGTTGCCGTTGTTGTTGCTGCATTAGTTTGCGTTTGAACTTTGCAAGTTTGGCTCATTGTTGTTGTTGTTGCTGTTGTTGGAATTGGAAGTTCTCACAACTGTTGATGTTTACATTTAGCGCTTGGATTTATGAACTCCGCATGCGAAGCACGTAACATTGGACAATTTAAAGTTTAGCACACACATACACGCACACATGCTGAGCTTAGTTAAGCGGGATGCGGAATGGGAAGGGGTATAAATAAGGACCATTGTCCCCAAAGATGACAATAAAGAAATTCTATTCGCAGCGCCGCATTTTCTTGCAAGTATTTACGCTTAGTTTAGTTTTATTAGTTAAGCAACAATGCGCCGGGCAAAAAAAGTTTAAAAATTAATGACAACGCCAACTTTTATGTGTGAGTTTGGGCAAGGGAAATGAGATGGCAAATGGCAAAGGGAAGGGCAGCAATGAGTGCGCTTAAAAGACTACAAAATAATTGGCCAACTACTAAATGAGCTTTTTTATGGCAGCACAGAGAACAGGTAGCGGTCCATGCTAAGCTTTTATAACTGAGTGCGCGTTTGCGTCGTGTGGTTCGGAACTTGGCTACATTAATTTCTCGGTTTTAATTTTGGGGTTTATATGAGTGAAATCGATTAAGATAATCGCCCCAAAGAGCTAAAATGGATAATACTAGAAGATGCTAAAGTGAAAATGGCAAATGATATATAGACTCTGGCTTTTCGACAATATTTAGCTTATTGAACTATGAAACTAGGAGTGAAAAGAAGAATATCTGGCGAACACTTCTTTAATATTTGAAATAAAAGTATTAATTAAATTTTTATTATTATTAATAACAAAAGTTAACTAAGTATTAAAATTATATTGCTGAAAGTAATATAAGTAAGCTGAAGCTCATTATTACAATAAATATATTTTATTTTGCTTAATCTAAAATAGATTCAGTTAATAAGTATAATTTTATACTGTATAAAAGAAACAAATTACAAACTTGCATTGCCAATTGAAATGCTTCCAAACTCATTGAGCCCAAAAAGAGTAGCTGGATTTGCATTTAAATAGACTTGTATGCTGATTATCAGGAGTGTGGCTTACAAATTGCGAAGATTAGAACGTTAATTGTGGCGCGTAAATCTAACAAACAGCAACTGTTCCACATCACAACATTCATCAGGCGCCGTGCGGCAAAAAGGCTGAGCAAGAAAAGAAAACATACTCAGAAATAACGAAAAAAAAGAAGAAAAAATGCAGACACGAATCACCCCAAGCGGTTAGCTGGCCAAGTCGGTTAGCTTGGCCAGGATTTACGAGCCGCATTAGCAGCAACGGCAGCTGCAGCAGCAGCAAGCAGTTTGCGCTGCTCATAAGCAAATTTTGTGTGGCAAGTAGCAAGCAGGCAAGCTAGTGAGGCACTAAGCTAAACTGGCTAACTGGCAACGGGCTAACTGGCTAACTGGCAGTCAGGCACTTTGGTCAAGTTGCGAGTTCCAGTTTTGGTCTCCGTGTCGGAGTCGAAGTCGAAGTCGGAGTCAGATTCGCTCGCTGGCAATGTTTACGGCCGCGTTGACAGTTTAAATCGCTGTGCGCTCGTATATTTTGACGTTTTACAGCCTTTACTTTAATTTACCTATGTGTGCGTGTGTGCGTCGCTGTGTGTGTGTATGTGTGTTGATGTGTGTTAAAGAGCCTGCTTTTCAGTACACTTGGCAAAAATATTACTCAGCATTTAGATAGTGCCAAATGAGGCTAGCTTCACTTTTCAGCATCTAAATATTCCATTATATCATTTGTTGATATTTATTTCCTTTTTACACCTTGCTAGAGTATGTTCAATCTCATATATATCAGCTCGCTATATCATAGAGCTGCCATAGAAACAATCGGTAGACAGAGTGCTTGTTTAAACACATTTTTTGTTTACCAAGTTATCCTAATCAGACTTAGCTGCCATAGGAATGATCGGGTGAAAAATGAGCTCTTGTGTGGTAACTTTTCTTATAACACGATATTCTCATACTACTTCTGCAGAAAATCTCTAACAACGGACGACTATATCATATAGCTTTTTGGGAAAAAGTCGGTCGCCAGTCCAGAAATATGTTTTTCTGCAACTTGGCCAAAGATTCTGCTTACAGTTGATTTACAGACCTTTATTAAAGAGCATTAATTTTTCTGCGAGTGTAGTTCTGGCGTTTTGGCACTTGTCTTGGCCATGTTGCCTAGACGCAGGCGCAGGCGCTGGCAAACGTGAGAAAGTGCGCGCCGCCTCGCGATTTCTAGGTTCATTATGCGACCCGTCTATGGGTTAACAATCACTTGAACGCTCCACTCGACTCTACTCCACTCTAACCTACTCCAAGCACCACCGCCACCACCACAGCCACAGTCAGAGCCACAACCAAAAAGTCCGAGGCGGCTGCCTACACAGCGAATCGGGCCAACAGCAGCTGTTGCCTTTCGTCTCTTCTGCTTGTGTTTTGGCCTTGTTTGGATCTGGGGCCGGGCCATGATTTAATCGCCACTGCCCAAAATAAAAAAATAAATATATAAAAATGTACAAAAAAAAATACATTTATTATGAGCACTCGTATTTTTCGTATTTCGTTCGATTCGTGCGCTCTAAAGTAGCGTGGAATATGTAGCAGTTTATTGTTGTTGCCATTGTTGTTGTTTTGTTGTTCCTCTCTGTGTGTGTGTGTGTGTGTGTGTTGTTTGGTGAAGTGCGTGGAGTGCGTAGCAAGCACTCGATCAACAAAAGGCATCACTTGGTTGTCGCCTCGAGTGGAAATGCGGCCCAAAGTGTTGAAATCAACTACAGCTAGCTGCATTCGCCTCTCTTTCTCACTCACTATCTATCTCTCTTACTCGTGCACACACGCACACACAGACTAGCTGTCTCGCTCACACACAATAGCAACAATCAAATCAAATAACTGTCAGATTAAAGAGCACTCGCCCCAGCTGCAGCAGCAGCAGCAGCAGCATCCGCAATATCAGCTGTTCCACAATTTGAGAATGTGGCTAACAGCAAAGAACTCAAAACTCGATTCTTGAGTGCCGGCTGCTTCCTCAACTAATATGCGTATCATCTTAACAATTATCAAGCATTTTTAACATGGCTTGTTACCACTACTAAAAGTCCAATTTAATTATGTTCAAAACTACTTTAAAAAATATGCTTTAGGCATGCATAAAAACTCTTAAAATTCTCTGTCATAACTTGATCAAAACTGAACCGATTTTCAAGAGCAATATCTTTTTGCAAATGTTTTGTTTGACCTCTGCATTTATATTTCAAAATGCATTCTGAAGTAGAAATTGAGCTAAGAACTCCATCCTTAAAAATACACCTGAGCATAGTGCCATGCTTTCTCAAAACGGATTCGATTTTTGACAGATGAGAACTTTGAAATTAGGTAAAAAAAAAACATTTCATTCCTGCATATGCATATTTTAGGGCTGTATCAAGAAGTATTACTCAATGATCACATTAAGTTCCAATACAGACTCCCACTATAATTAGAATAATAATAACAATGAAATAATTGACACTTATATCGCAATCATAGTTCTGACTATAAATATTGTTAATAGTTATTAATAATGCAATCCCAGCTAAGCTCATTTAACAATTACAGCCTAATATAATAGATAACACAATTTTATACCCATAATAAAACTATTTTCTCATCAAATACGGAGCTTGTGTTGAAATACAAAATTAAACTGAATACGTTTCTGAAAATAATGCCAAAGTTTATATATATATATATATAAATATATATATATATAAATATGTACATAAAAATAACTAGAAATGTTGGAGAAACCTGAATTGATTATGCATTTATTTTTTTATATTGTTTTTAATGGTGAACAAAATTTAATCAGTTGTCCAATTTTACTCTTAGCTCATTAATGTATAATTGATTTTATAGCTCCCATAATTCAATGATTTGAATGATGAATAAGAATTTTATAGTCGCGTATGCTCGACTAAAAGATATTCTATGTAAATATTTATTACATAATACAATTTATAACATGTATTTATTTCGAATTCGTTATTGGCATAGTAAGGAGATAATAGTTGAAATGAGGTCCACACCGAATTCTAATTTGGGTCTAATGAGCATTTGCACTGTCTTTAGATGTGTTTAAGAACCACGTTTAGTTTCAGCTGCTCAGCAAGTTAATTCCACTTTCTATGCATTGAAATACCCGCTGTGTAGATTACTACAAAACTAAGACATTAAGATTCTCTCATAATAATATTTGATAACAATACACCGTGATTTCTCCAGCCCAATGAATCCAAACTTATACTCTCTCCAGTTGAGATATAAGCCGATGGCATCATTCAAGCTTTGTTGTATGACGATGGTTGCATGCCACCTGGAAGGATCGAGTGCCAGGCAGCCTTATCATATGGAGTTGTGAATCACAGAATCATCCACAGCTATCGGCCATAATTTGCTGCTCTTTGCACCTGGCAAGTAGTTGATCTTTGAGGGCCAGCGGAGCTTCTGCCCTTGTCTTACTTTGCTCCAGCTGGGAGATTAATTCAGCCTGTGTTCTGATACGACACTATTGGGATTTTTGCATGTCTCCATTTGATAGCGAATCTTTCTTTTAGGCGAAGCTCTCAATTTCATCAATTAGCCGCTTCACAAGCTTGGTACTTTTGTGTTCCAGCTGCATTTGTTTCTAAAGTTGCCTGCAAATTTGCAAGTTTCTGATAGAGTTGCAGTTTTCCAGGGATTTTCTGTTGTTCAGCTTTCATTACTTCACTCTCCCAGAAGTCGTGGCAAAAGTTTTACATGATCATTATTGAATTTTTCGTTTGTTGTGCTTTGACAAAGTAATTAAATGTTTGCATAAAGTTTTACTACTACTATTATATAGTTTGCCATCGTTTTATGACACATATTAATTGAAAGTAAATAAATTACTAAGCATACGTTTCTCTCGAACTCTTTGATTAAACTCGACAAGGTATAGAAGGTGTTATAATTTTGACCTGAAGTTGCTAATGAATCTGTAAAGCGATTAGTTTTTGTCTGTACAGCATTTCAGCTTAACAAATTGTCCCAATAAAACTCAAGAATTTATTCTTAATACCGAATTACCATATCAAATAGCTATTATATCATATAGTGATGATGATTTGTTTTGCTTTCATCTATGTTAATACTTAGTTGGGTCTTTTATTATTTTAATTTGCAATCTATTCATTTAAAGAGTTAAAATTTGAGTTTATCAACGTTTTGTTCACAAAGCACAATAACAACAATTACGTTGACAAGCAGCTGACAAGCCTAAACGCCCAAATGGTTATTGATACGGCAAAAGTCAGATCCATCGACTTTACACAGACTTTTTGCTGGCCTGCCCTCAACTGGCTTCGTCCATTGATGTGTTGTTGTTTGTTGCTCCAGCTTCTAGGGAAAAGTTTAAGCTAACAGCAGCAGCAAATAGCAGCAGCAGCAGCAGCAGCAACAGCGACAACAACAAGTTCATTATTGCCAACTCATCACGTGGCTCGGAAAGTGAAGCCCTGGACCAACCAGCCAGCAAGCCAAGCAGCCAGCCAGATAGACAGACGACAGACAGACAGCCTGTTGGCCAGTTGCTTAGGCTAGCTATTGTTGTTGCTGCTGCTGTTGTGGTTGTTGCTGCTGCTGCTGTTCTTGTTCCCACTGGCGTCGGCGGCGTTTAACTGACAAGAAGCCGGATTATTAATCGACGTTTAATTAATTTATAACCAATTAAGCAGCAACATAATGCGGCAACTTAAACAAAATATATATATGTTTATATATATAAATGGAAAAAAAAGCTACCGTTGACTCTGAGGTCTTAGCTCTTAGCTACTTGCTGCTGGCTGCTGGCTGCACTGCATCAAGAGATCAGCAGCAGCGAGCACAGAACCCGCACAGTGAGTGAGTCGTAAATGCCAAAACTCGTTCTAAGTTTTTATCCCCTGGCCTTTTTTTTTGCTGTTGTTGTTTTTGCTGCACTACAAAAAAAGAATTAGCCAAGGCAGCAGCAGCAGCAGCGGCAGCTACTACAGCAGCTACAGCAGCAACAGTTGCGGAGGGGGAGAGTAAAAAGCGAAAAAAAAGTCAGCCAATGTCACAATTTATGGCATTGTTGCGGCAACATGCACCTGCAACAATGAAGCCGCCGTGCAACCTGTGTGCCCGCTTGCTACCTGGCGGCATGTTTCCACTGATCAGCTAGTGATTTCTTTTTGCTCAGCAGCGGGAAATCCTTATAAGCAAAATATGTTAACGAACCATGAAAAGCAAAAATTAAATTAGCAACAACAGCAGCAGCAGCAGCAGCAGCAGCAGCAACAACAGAAAAGACGCACAGCAACAACAACAAACAAACAAAAAATTAGCCTATGCAAGCCTTTCTAAAACGCAGGTTTAAATGGCCAATAGCCAATGGCCTATTAACACATTCACCAATGTGGCAGACACCGCAGGAGTCACAGCCAGAGCAGAGCAGCCATCAGTCCGGCATCAAGGTTTCCAAGCGCTGCTGTCAATAGTGCAACTCCCGCCGTTTGATCAAGTGCATGCCCCAGAAGAGTTGAGAGCCAAAACAGAACCCAAATGCCGAATTATTGTTTGCCACGTTTGTTTGTTGCTGCTTGCAACTCTTTGGCTAAAAGGCTGCGTCGGCGATGGCGACGACGGCAACGGCGACGTCAGCAGCGCAGTTAGCGTCAAGATTTATGTGATCCTTAAGATTTATTGGTTTACGGCATTGTTGTTGCAATAAAAAACAACAACATTCATAAATTATCATTAAACGTTTAAATGTGACGCCGTCGCTGCTGCAACTGCAACTGCAACAGTTGCTGCCGCTCTGGGGGCGCAGCCGCAACTGCAATCTCCCAGTTCTGGTCAGCGCTGTTTGCTATCTTTATAATGAGCCAAATGACATATTTATATGTTTGCTGTTTTGCTGTTTGCTGCCTCAAGTTGCTGTTGTTGTTGTTCTTCTTGTTGTTGCAATCAGCACTTGCATGCAATTTCTTTTAGCTGCAACTGTTGCAGCTGTTGTTGTTGTTGCTGTTGTTGTCGGGCTGCGTCTAGACATGGCGCACCAGAGGTGACATTTGATTGTCATTGTTGGCATATTAAAACAGGCTCAGCCGTCTGCACGCGCCGCCAGCGACGACGAGGCAAAACGCAGACGAGCCCAAAGAACTTGCCACAACTTGAAGCAGCAACGAGGAACAAAAGTCGACGGCTCAACGCTTGGCGACACTTGGCTCCAAACGCTCCAAAACGCATGTTCAAGTCTCTGAACTCCCGGTTTTTTCCTGACGTGCTCTTCTTTTCTTTTTTTTTTTTTATTTTTTGTTTTGCTGCTTGAACTTCTGCCAATTTTGTATGCAAGCGTTTGCTTTTCTTTTGTCAGGGGCAGGGCCAGCTAACCACAAAACAGTTAACAGCAAAACGCAACCAAAGGCAAACAGCTACAGCGCTAACAACAACAGCACCAACCATAAAAAAAACACCAACAAGTCAAGTCTCGAGCAGACACAGTGACATTGTCAGATAATGAACAATTATTTAAGGGGGGCGCCAATAGATCGTTAATTAATTGCAAATTTTAGAGCTAGACACAGTGGGGGGAGAGACATTTATAGAGAGAGTAATATCCTTCCGATTATTATAAGCATTATATTCGTAAGCTGATCTCTTGTGATCTGAGCTTGCAATCTTATATTTGCATTTAGATTATTCTAATTTAAAATCAATTTGACTAAAAAGTTTAATCAGAATTTCTTAAAGACATTTAGCTCACATTTTAAGAAAGTAAACATTAAAGTTCTTCCTCATTATGAAGAATCATAAAAGTAAGTAAAATACCACATAACTATAAGATACCACAAAATATAATTGATATTGATTCGAATACGAATTGCAAAAGTCTGTGAGTAAATTTATCTAAATTGTCACCAAGGATTCCATGCGCATAACTTTAGGCACGCTTAAGACTCAAAATCGCATTCGATACTCATGGTTATATGCATTAAGTCGGCTTTCACATCAACTTTAAAGCTCAAATAGCGCTTTGCCCGATATCAATTAATCCTTTTTGATGCCGCCACTGGCAACAGACCAAATCAAGAGACCCGACCACGACCACGACCACGACCACGACCACGACCACGACCACGACCCAAACGGTCGCCTAGCTCTAACTCTGGCCCCAAACATAAGTGCGTTAATAGCCACAAAGCACACACACACATACACACACGCACACACACGGAGACACACGCATACATTTGAGCACATTTAGTGCTTGGCTTAAGCGTCTGCTTTTGTGGAGGCAGGGAAATGGACGCCGCCTAGCGGTGAGTAGCGGCAACAAACAGGCAAAACGCGCCTTTTACAAATTTTTATTGAAAAATATTAAATTCTCATTAAGGCAACGAAGCAGGTTCAGTCGTCCCCAGGTTCCCAGTGCCCCTCCCCCCCTATCCCCCATTACTCTTTCTGGCCAAGCAGACAGCATCATTTTCCCCACACATATATCTATCTCTATATAAATATATATATATATATATGTATATGTGAGAAGACTTTTTCCTCGCTCCAAGTTGAATGTTGGCGCGCGCGCATGCGCCGATAGACTCGCTTAGATAAAAGATGATTTATGGGTTTTTGTGGTGTGATGGGAATTTTAATTTAAGCATTTTTGCGCTAAACAAAATTATAAGAAAAGAAAACGGCGGCGGTCAGCTGGATAGAAGACCAAAAACAAAAACAATAACAAAAACAAAAACAAAATGATGACGACGACAAACAACTAACACATGGATAGATAGTAGATTGCCGGCCCCGTTGACTATTGGCCATTTTGCCTCTATTAGGCAATTGGCAATTGTCAAATGAGGCAGCCTAACGTGGCCCAGGCCAACTTCTTTTTCATTTTGCCTCGTTTTTAATTGAGCCAATGCGCACAGCATGTTGCCAAAGGCCCACATCGTTGCAACTGCAACTGCAACTGTCCATTATGCTCACTCACCTGTAAAATAAATGGCAAAACTGCCAACACTTTGGCAACGCGCTGACAAACTCTGTCTCTGTCTCTAGTGGTGGTGGTGGTGGTGGTGGTGCTGCTGCTTGTGGTTGCTCAGTGACAACAGCGACTGTTCCAATTTAATGCAGAAGCTAGCTCAGCCAACACAGCTAAAAGGCTTAGCTTGCGACGGGGGCGCTAGTGTGTGTGTGTGTGTGTTTAAGTGTGACTCGGCCTGGCCTGGCCTGGCCTGGCAGTTACCGTTAGGTGTCAAAGATTTCATGCCCCATGTCGCAAAGTAACGACACACAATCGATCACAAATCAAACAGACAGAAGCAGCAAGCCAACAACAAAAAGACCGATACAGAGAGGAAGCGAGAGACAGAGCGAGCGAGAGGAAGAGAGAGGTAAAGGAAGAGAGAGAGGGAGACAGTTGATATTGCCGCCGTTGCGACAGTCGTCCAAATGTGTCTCAAAAATCAGGCCGCTAAAGCCGCACAGTTTCATAAATTGCACATGACCTGCCGACCAGCAGCAGCAGCAGCAGAAGCAGCAACAGCAGCAACAGCAACATCAGCAGCAGCAGCGGCAGCGGCAGCGGCAGCAAAAAGGCATAACAATAAATTAAAAATGGCCAACTGGCTGCTGGCCTAGCTGGCAACAGGCTGTTCTCCTGCCAGCCACTGCCTGCCCCTGCTCGTTGCCCACCTGCCGCGTGCGATTTGCTTATTGGAGCGCTTTTTATTTTTTATTCAGTTTTTTGGCTGATGGACAGCATCGATCCCGAATTCGAATTGTTGTTGCTGTGACTCGAGATCCAAGAGATCCAAGTGGCAGGCAACATTTGATGGACACGTTGGCTGATGCATAGCTACTGCTGCTGCTGCTGCTGCTGCTTTATTGGCTTTTAATGAGCACTCCGTGTTTGTGTGCTTGTGTGTGTGTGCACTCAATGCATGTCAAGGCTACACATTCGAGGCATGTTACACGGCTCCTAAAATAATTTGGTTTTGATCAAATTGTTTATTTTTATGTATTTCTTTATTATTTTTAATTTCAATCTCACATCCATTAATTGCCACACAGAAGTAAAAACTTTATAGATTTTGCACAAATTTTATGTTATCAATTTTTTTTTTTTGTGCTTAAACAAGCAATTTGCAACTTAATTAATGGTAATAAGGCGAATGATTTAGGTAATTGTACAAGTCTAACTGAAGGATAATTCTGTAATAAAATAATAATCAGTTTGAGTAATAAATGACTGCTCTAAAACTCAATGAATATATAAAAATAAATATTTAATGCCTTTCGAATGTACAAATAGTGTTGCCAATTTAATGGCAGTAAATTGGCAAAATGTATTCTCATTGACAGGATATCGACGATTGCTTTCGCAGTCACTTCAACTAAATAACATTTAACATTTAACATTTACATTACTAAAAAAAACCAACTTTATTGAATATTTAAATATATTTTAGAGAGATGTGTGCTATCGAAACTATTTCATAATAAATGCTTACCTTTATGTAACAGCTTGCTTCAGGCATGAATATTTATGCTTTATTGTCTTATTACGGCTGAAATAATAATAGAGCGCACTCGTCTACAGAATTATTGCACTCAGTGTCGTTTTTGATGGTTCGATTGTTTACTTTTACTCATTTGCATGCTGCGGGTCATTAAACCTGGCGTCAGCCTCACAGCCCAAAGATGACCTGACCGAAAGGCATGCATAGATGTATGTGCGTGTGTGTGTGTATGTGTGTGTGTGTATGCTTTAGACATACATACACCCATAGACATGGGTGTAGTGTATTAATTAACCCAAAAAACCGGTATGTTATATATGTCTAACCTTTATGCTAAATGTGGCCCCATCCACAGTGACGACGGCAGCAGCAGCAGCAGCAGCAACAGCTGCTTAGCTCAGCTCAGCTACTGTCTGTCGACTGTGTATATTATTATTAATTTACCAATAAATTGCCGGCTGCGTATGCGTAATATTTCACAATTTTGGCTTAATGACCAAAACGTTATTCATGCACTGATTTCCGCTGCAGGTGTCATCGCAGTGAGTGAAAGAGAGAGGCCGAACAGCTGGCCGCTCTAACCAGTTGCGCGTATTAGCAAAAAACCAATGAAATAAAAAATAACAACAAAAAAATTGAAAAAGAGAAGCCAATCCAAGGCTTCGCATTGAAATTACAAATGACGAGAAATTTGTCATCTTTATTATTGCAAACAACGCGCGCACAGCCGACGACAAACGACGACAATGCTCCCCTGGACAATTGGCGGGTGCGTGCCACACTGCTCTGGACCCCAATCCAATGGGGCCGGACCGTACCAGACCAGACCGGACCGCGGCTTGGACTCGAGACTCGAGGCTGTGGCTGTGGCTGTGGCTGAATAGAGTCTGGCCAGAAGCGAGCACACACAGCAAAACACAACAAAGGCTGCGTTGTGGTTATGGCTGTTGACAACTTGCCACACATCTTTGGGCTAAGCTCTGGACGCTGTGGTTAGTGGTTTAGTGTGGTTAGTGGCTAGTATAGTGGCCAGGGACAGGGACAGGGACACCGAGCCACTTGGTTGCTGGCCATTGTGCGCTCAATTGATTTTTCATTTAAATGAAAAATCCACAGCGGATTTGGGAACCCAGCCTGTTGTCTGGCTTAATGAGCTGACCGTTTCTTGCTGCCGTTGTTATTGTTACAAGCTATCAGCTACGAGCTACCAGCTTCAGATAAATATGTTTGTTAGCGTCTCAGCATCTGAGTGTGTGTTTATGGTACAAAAAGTTTTTTTTTTATTTTTATTTCAGCAAAAAAAAAATATTGTATTGTAGGCATGTATAAGGGGTATTGGCGTACAAAAATAATACACTTTGTTCTCTGTTTTTGTATGTTTGTTGGTTTTGTGTTTGTTATGCTTTTGAGTTTGATTTTGCTGTGTGTTCGTTCGTTTAAATCTAGTATGTGGCAGTTGCGGGCTCTTCGATTGTTGCTGTTGCAGTCGCTCCTTCCCAGGGATTTATCGACTCTGATCTATGTGTTTTGAAAAGTGGAAAAGTTATGCAAGCTCAACAGCGAGCACATAATTTGCTTGTGAATTAATGTTGAACTTTCTTTGCGCCTCCGATTTGGGCTATAACTTTTTACAAGCAAATAACTTGTGCGCATACTTATTCAATTTGGAAAATCGAAATATTTTATTAAAATGTGAAATATTTGAACATTTTAACATTTTAAGCAATTAGCCAGTTTAAATAACATGCGATAAAAATCTTGCAAGGAAACATCCATTATTGGATTTGCTTGCATTAAGTCGATAAGCGCCATAAAAACTAGAATTTTGATATGTAAATTGATGCACATTTGATGATGTGTGTATGTATATGGCCTGAGCGAAGGCGACTGCAGCACAACTGCCATATCCGTATGGTACAAGTGTTTTATAAAAATATATAAGTAAGTTATATGAGAGTTAAATAATTATTGTCTTTTATAAATATTGCTTGGCTTCAGCTGCCTCTTGTGTCTGTTGTCTTTTTGATTTGTCTGCTTTGCTTTCACTACTATTTTGTGTATAAAATTTTCTACTTAACATCCGATATAAAAATTTGCGCTAAAATTAGTTAAACCTTATATTACTGGCTAATGTATAATGGATATGTAAAACGTATCGCGTTTAGTATATGTACACACAAGTTGCTAGCACCAAATACAAATATATATACTTATACAGGCATACTAATCAATATTCATTTATATCTATATATATATATATATATACATATACATATATATATATATATATATATGCATTTATCAATATCTGTTTGTATTTTTGTGGTTCCGGTTTTGTTTTTAGGTAGTGTAGTAGTAAATTTGTGAATATACTCGTAGTATCGTACTTTTCTTAACTTGGCTTCTTGAAGGCAACGTCTGCTTAGATGGTATAAAAAATTTTACAAATTCTTTTCGTATCCCTTACAAACTACAGTCTTATTTGCTAGTCTGGGCTTTGAGCCCGCTTATGCATCTAAATTGAGCTACTTAAGCGTTACGACATAAAAACTGAACGAAATGATGCATGAAACAGAAGTTTTATAAATAATAAGGAGAAAAAACGTCACAAAACAAGAAACCGCCTCAATTGAGGGCATCCTTTCGATATATATGTGATGTTGAAGTGGGCGTGGTCATGGGCATGGGCGTCGCGTGGCTATAGTGAGTATATATGTATGCATATTTCCATATGGCCGGTGGCTCAGTGGCTCTGTGGCTCTGTGGCTCTGTGGCTCAGTGGCTCAGTGGCTCAGTGGCTCAGTGGCGTCGCATGTGCAGCGACAGATGATCGGATCGACTGAAACTCCGAGTGCAGAGCTGGCAGCGAAACGGCTTGACGCCCGTGTGTTTCCTGTAGTGGCGGGTCAGCTCATCGGAGCGGGCAAAGCGCCAGATGCAGCCCTCCCAGGTGCACACATACGGCTTCTCACCTGCAAAGTTGCAAAAATTTATGATTTAATAATGCCAACCGACCGGAATAAAGTACAAATGATAAAGCAAAATAAGCAAAGAAAGTGAAGTGCTAAAAGTACAATTTAAACATTGATATTGCAACTCTAAAAGCAATAGTTGAAGTGTGAAAAAAATTATAAGGGAACCATAGAAATGGAAAAAATTAATTGGTAAAATAAATATTACACAATCAAGTTCAAACATCAAAAAGTAAATAAAGTAAAAATAAAAAAGACAAAAATGGAAATTAAAATTTCAAAATAATAACAATATATTTTACTGCTATGTTGGTATTAAAGTACCAGAAAAATGTAAAACTCCAATATGTGCCACAAAAGTGTACCACAAGGAGTCGAAAGCTCTTTCGACAGCCTTGTTCAAACCATCCTCCCCACCCGACTCACCTGTGTGCGTGCGCTTGTGCGCCTTGAGATGCGAACTTTTGGTGTAGACCTTGTCGCAGCCTTCGGTGTCGCACTTGTGTACCTTGCGGTTCTTCGAGAGATCATTGTAGCCGCCGCCATTGGATGCAGCATCGCGACTGAACGCTGCACCGCTGCCCGCACCACTGCCACCGAAATTGATGCCGCTAAAACTGCTGCTGTCCTTGCGCGCCCCACCGCTGCCTCCCAGTGCCATGCCCCCAAAGGCGGGATTAAGTGCAGCATGCGGTGAGCCCGCGCCCGCATAGCTCTTCCAGCTCGGGGAGCAAGCAGCGCCAGCGGTGCCAGCAAGAGTTGCCGCCTTGCTCCCGCTGCTGCCGCTACTACCACTCGTCGTGGAACATTTTCGTGACGACTGCGCTTCGGTGAACTTGTAGCTATTCTTGAAGAGACTCAGCAAACTAAATTTGCGATCGTAGTCCTTCATGAGAGCAGCGCTGCTGCTGCTGCTGTTGGCGCTGTTGCTGTTGGCGCTGTTGCTGGCGCTGTTGCTGGTGCTGCTGCTCCCGTTGTTGTAGCTGCAACTGTTGTTGTTGTCCTCCTGTTTGCTGATGCGCCGATACGTAAAGAAGAACGGCGATGCGGCAAAGAATGGCGAGAATGGCAACTTGGAAACGCCAGAAGCGTATAGTTGTTGCTGCTGCTGCTGTTGTTGCTGCTGCTGCTGCTGCTGGTGCTGGTGCTGGTGCTGACGCCCAAAGGCGCCCATTGTGGATGCAGTTGCATAGCCAGCGGCGGAGGATGAGCAACTCGCCTGCTTTCCATTACTATAGTTGCTGTTGCTGCCGATGCTGCTGTAAGCCTTGCTGCTGGCGGCTGCTTTGGTTGCAGTTTTACTGTTGCTGTGGCTGCTGCTGCTGCTGCTGCTGTTATTGTTGTTGGTGGCGTGCGAGGTACTCGCTGCAATTGAAAGAGGCAATTGAAAGTCAGTTAAACAAAATGGCCAAACTGCTGAGTTTTAAGCTTAATGAGACTCGTTAAATCTAAACCGAGACTATTGGCATAAAAATCAGCTTAAAAGCATAGAGTCAAACTTTAAATCGCAGCTAGCAACTCGCTGCTAGCAACTGGCAACTGGCAACTGGCAACCGGCAACTGGCAACTGGCAACTCGCAACTGTCTGGAACACTTTGCCTTGTCAGTTAACAGTTGTAGACAATTTCCTAATTTTTGCTGGGGCCGAACTGCATCAAAAACGTTTGCATGTCGCGTATTTTATGGGGTATTCAGACAGGCGGACAAACTGATGGCGGCGACAGACGGACATCAAATCCGTGCAGTCGTGATCCATTTAACCTGTACTTGAGCGGCGCCGATTGCCAGCCAGCCGCAGAAAGGTAGACTTGCCACAATGTATACCCCTCCGCTTCCCCCTCCCCCTACAGGGACAAGTGTGTCGATTTTGGCGCCCGCGACATCAATTGCCAACAGCAGCAACAGCAGCAGCAGCAGCAGCAACAGCAGCAACAGCAGCTGCCTCAAGCAAGCTACCACTGCCTGACACGATGCCTGCCTGACGGCTGCCAATTTTCCCCCCGGCCTCGACCAACTCTCTCCCTCTTGCTGTCTCGATCTCTCTCTTTCTCTCTCTCTCTCTCTCTCTTTGTGTGTGTCATTCCTTTGAATACCGCTTCTTTTTTAAGGGTTCATATGAAAGTTTCGCTTGGCGGCACGAGAAGCACTTGACTTGACTTGACTTGACTGGTTTCCCACAAAATGTATTTGAGAGCGGAGTGCAATGGTGTGCTGCACATAAATTTCTAGTTCCGATTGAATAATGAATATTGAGCAGGCAGCTTGAGTTACGGTTAGATCTTTCAAACAGAATCAATGATTATATTTATAGTTTACATTTTTAATAGAATCGTTCGCATTTCTTACATTGCCTTTTATGAAGTGCTCAACGGCTCTGCTTAGCATACTGATTTATTCAGTTTCCAACTTGTGCAATAAAATACATGACCATTATTTACAAATCTTGAAAATAAAAGTCTCTTGGACATTTTATAAATTGCTAAATTATTTCATATTTCATGTTCTTTCATGTTTCTTGAATTTTAATTCTTTATTTCACTCATTTATTGTCTTTCTATTGTGGTTTGTTTGTTTTTTATGGCTGTCTCGCCGCGTCTTCTTTTACTTTTGCAATTTCTTTACATTGTTGGCAAATTTCAAATGAATGACGAATATTCGGAGCTTTCAGCCTTGGCCTATACATATTAATGAATGCCGAAAATGGACTGAAAATTATGATATTATACAAAATGTTTCGGATTCGGCTATAATTTAAACGATAGTATGTGCAAATTTATGGCCGATTTACATGGTTATATCTTTATATTACTGCCCTCGTCATTTGAATATATATAGAAATTTGCCTAATTGCCTGATCAAGTTTTGGTCTTGATTCACGTAGGTGTTGCTTCTAATGCTAATTTGCTGGTCATCAAATGAAATATTCTCTCTTTTTTAGACTTTTGCAGGGATATTCAGAAGGTAAGTGGAGAAAATTCTTATAAATATTAGTCAATATTTTGTGACCATGATTTGGTTGTTATTATCAAGTCGGAAAATCACAGAATATCCATATATATATATTTAAAAATTGAATCATTACAACAATGTTGAGCTTATACAATGTATTTGAACACATTTTGTGGTTGTGATATTTCACTTGATTGTTATTTTCTTGCTTTCTTGCGGCTACTGCTTTCAATTTTCACTTGTTTTTAAGCTCTTCTCGTTTTGGCTGCCTGTCGCCGATAGTGTTAGTGTTGAAATTGTAGTTGTTGTCGTTGCTGTTGTTGTTGTCGTTGCTGTTGTTGCTGTTATTGCTGTTGTTGCAGTTGACCCATGGTTAAGTGCTTTGTCTGAGGCCCCCTGCAACAAAAATGACCGAGGGCCACAGCGACTCCCGTCGCTCGGACGCAGTCGCAGTCGCAGTCGAAAACTGACCGTCAACTAGCTGCTCGGTTGTTTTAGCCTCAAGTGCTACAAGTGCGTTAGAGCCAGAGACTGTCTACACATGCGCCTCAGACCAGGAACTTTGTTGTTGTTGTTGTGGCTGTTTTTGCTGGACTGATGCATTTGTAATTTCCATGCCAGCATTTGGCTGAACAGCGCCCAAGGTAGCAAGACAAAAACAAAACAGTCCAGTCTCTCCCTCTCTCGCTCTCTCCCCCGGTCGGCCTCTCGCTCACTCTGTCCCTAGCCCCATGCAGAGACTTTCGTGTTATTAAAATTGATGGCATTTAATTGAACTGGCCATCAACGTCAGCCCACAGTGCCGTTTGCTTTTTTTTTTCGTCGTTTGCTGCCACGTTTTTTTTGTTGCTGGCCCATTTGCAATTGCAACGCTTAGAAGGGAGCCATTCATTTGGCCATAAGTGCGCAGAGAGCCGAGCGAATCCACACTAGGCAATATGCTAATGCGCATTATGTGGCCAGCGTCAGCAGGCGACTGACTGTCATATATTTTGGTGTCCAAAAACAAAAAAAAAAAACACCACAAAAATGTCCATTCTCCGTATGCGGCACACACACACACATAAATATATATAATCACCGCTTTTACCCGAAATGCACACGCTGACTTCATATTTCTGCCAATTTAGAGGCGACCCAGAGATTTGAAATCACACTTGTGCCTATTGCCAAAGTGGTGCAATAAAAAAAGTGAATGTTGCCCCAAGTGGTGGCTCCAACACACACACACACACACACACACACACACATACTCAAAATATAACCAGAGAGTCAAGTTAGTGTGTGCGATGGCTGGCTCCTTTGGCGCGTCTTCAAAATGGTCGTCTTGGCCATAAACTGCTCATTTGACTTTGGCTGGAAGCTGTTTGCTGCTGGCTGCTTGCTGCGCGATTGCGTTGAACGTGCCGCCCGAGCAGCCAGCGATAATTATGATGAGGCCAAGACGATCAAGCCAAAAAAGACTGCCGCAAGCCAGCGCCCAGCAGCAGCAGCAGCAGCAGCGGCAGCGGCAGTGGTGGTGGTGCTGTGTGGTGGTGCTATGTGGTGGCTGCAATGCGGATCTCGCACCAAATGCGACTTGTTGGCAAAACCAAACAATAAATAACAAGAAACAGTTGATAGGGTTTAATGTGCACTTGGTGTGCGATTGGTTATAATTGACAGTTCGCTTGGCTAGCTAGCTAGCTAGCTAGTAGCTGTCGCTATGTCCGTCTGTCCGTCTGTCTGTCTGTCTGTCTTTCTGTCTATCTGACTGTAGCTGACGACGTGCTTCGCTGCACCACCGCTGCTACACCACCAAACCGACTCGTCGTTATGTCTGTTACGTTTCTTGGCAGTTAATTGCCAGGCAGGCGCGCACATTGATTTACTAGTGGATTTTTATATAAAACTGTCGTATTTAAGTTATAATTATGAAACAACATGGCGTATGAGCAATGCGCCAATGCTTACCGACATCAACACACACACACACACACACAGAGACACAACGTTTTTGGCCGTTTGCACATCTGAATTTATTGCATTGCGCATACGCCGTGGGGGCAGGTAACCTAAGTTCACACTTGCATACAGCCACACAAATCCACACATGTGTTGTATTTATTTCTTTGACCATTTTTCACACTCTGCGGGCGTCTTTTGAACCTTGAAATAAAAGTTTTCCCACACTTGCAATGGAGCGATTTTCGATTTTCCTTTTGGCTTTGCTATCTATCTTAAGAGGCAAGCTGAACGCCAAGCTCCAACTTCAACTCCTAGCTCTTAACTCTCTGGCTAATCCAGCGCCTGATTCCCAGCCGGCCCAAAATGGTAACAGACGTAGACTTGGTGGCAGCAAAAAACTAATGAGCAACAACAACAACAACAACAACAACAACAGCAAGCGGCAGCAGCAGCAGCAGCAACAGCTACAAACACTGGCGAATGCAAACTGCACCTGCCAAACGGGCAAACAAACAGCCAACAACCAACAACAACAACAACAGTCATTTGAGCGGTGTTTCTTTCAGTTGGTACCACGAATTTGACACACTCTACCCGATATTATTATTGCATTGCTTAGTGGATAGTAAAAAAGAGCCTTGCTTAAATTTGCTTATGCAAATCGTTTTTTATAATACTTTATTTGGTAATCAATTTAATTATTACGTTTTCGATTCCATTCCAAGTTTTTGCTATCAAATTATACGTTTTACGCGTAGTTAATTTCAACTTGGCAATTAAATCTTAAAATGCAACTTTTTTCCTTGTCCACTAAAAAGTAAAAAACCAAAAGTTAAGATGAGTTTAATTAACTTTATCTTAATTTAATATGCACACAGTATAGAATTGGTTTTTTCAAGTCTGAAGACTATACAAAAATACGCAAAAACTGACATTTTAACTTAACAACCTGGCTGTGCCATCGGGCATACCCTTCTTCCAAACGGGGTACAAGCTGGCGCTGCCCACAGCATCGTCGTCGTCGTCGTCATCGTCATCCTCCTCGACTTGGACTTCTACGTTGTTGTCGCTTCGTTAGCGGCTGCCGTTTTATTTCTGTTTGTATTTCTATTTGTATGTGGATTTTTCCTCTTTTTTCATCGTTTTTTTACCACAATTTTTTTCAATACTCGATTTGTTTTTTACGAGCAAATTGTGCAAATATCTTAAAGCTTAGCAAAACTGACAACTAGATAAATTTAAATGAATTTCTGCGCTCATAAGCTGACAGCAAAATGGGCTGGCAGCTCTGTTAGCCACGTTAGTTAACTGCCTGTTGGCCAGGGCACATTCCCGGCATGTACAGTGGAAAAAACAAATAGAAATGAAAAGAGAGAGAGAGAGAGAGAGAGAGAGAAGGAAAAAAAACATTTAATTGTTTGATACCAATTATGTATTTGTCAAGTTAATTGGTATGTCAACGCAACTTGTTTTTAGTTAGCCACAAGTTGGCCCCGATGGTGGCTTGGCGGCCTGGTGTTTGTCTCGTGGTGCCATCAAAGCAACTGAAACGACCACCGCCAAAGCCAAAGTCAAAGCTAGCAAAACGCCAGACGCATTGTCAATAAGCAGCAACAGCTGCCAAGCGTTTGACGCTGACGCTGACGATGAGGATGAGCATGAGATCCAGACGCAATGCCAATCATCCAGCCATTTTACACTAGCTCTTGGCCTGGCCAAAAAAAAAATGAACAACATGTAAGTGTTCAGTTGCCGATTGCATGTTACCCTCTACTCACTTCAGTTAAACGCAACAAACTTATGAAGAACACAAAGCGCATTGAGGAACATTAATTGTTGCTCAGAAATTCTATTTACTATATTGATATTAAATATTTAATAACAAAGTACAAATTGAGTTATGCAACAATAGATTTAATTGATTTGAGGATAAGTATTCTTCTCGTTGATTTCTTATCTATCTGAGTTATCTATAGCAATACACAAACTTGATCTGCGTGTGGCATACTCTACCTCTCATAATGTACTTTTTGTATTCATAAATCTCTGATTTGGTCGTCACATATGCCTTTCACCTATTTGTAATTGGCTACAGGGTATATCAAATAGAACGATGCCACAAACGGCAGCCGCACGAAGGTGTGAAAAGCAATGCGAGGTAGGCAAAGACTGCGAACACTGTGTTTGCAACTGCAACTGGAACTGGACCTGTTTCTGTTTATGTATTTATTTTTTATTATTCAGTTTCGTTAGCTTGTCGCACACTGATTGTCAGCGCGTGTTGCTGCCGCTATTGCCCACCGATTGATGCACTGGCAAAAGCCAAATGGCGGCGTTGATGGATGTGCCACTGGCCAGTTGCGGGCACAGGCAACCCGGATCGCAGCCAGACACCTTAGCTGCTTATCTGTGCAATCTGGAGCGCTTAACAAATGCTTTACGCTAATGACAATTTTGTTATACATTTAATGCATGCACAGAAGTCAGACGATAGGTGATAGGTGCCAGGTGGGAAGAGATTGAGGCAAAGACATGGCGTATACGCAATGCCGATTGACGATAGGCGATGGCTGCGATAAGGCGACACACAGACAGACAGCCCCAGTCGATGGACAAGTCGATAAATAAATTTATGCACAGCCAAAGAGGCGTAAAATGTGCCATTTGATTTAATGCCCAAGCGTGTGTGTGTGTGTGCGAGTGTGTGTGTGCGTGTATTTTTCGCAATGATAATCGATTTATGGTGTGTGAAGTTTGTTTCTGTTGCTATTCGTTTTGTATTTGTTTCTCTTTTTTTCTTTTTTTTGTGTCATTGCTAATTGTGTACAAATATGGACAAAAGCGTGGACACGAAGCAGAAGAAGGCTTTCCAAATGGTCAGCACTCGGTAAGTAGGCAGCATCCAGCTGGACTCGAGGCTGGCGAGCAGTTAGTCAGCATCAGCATCAGCAGCAGCTTCAGCATCAGCATCAGCTTCAGCCTGAGTAGCGGAAAGTTGCCCAACAGGCGTTTTAAAATGCCTCGCGGAAATAATTTATGCATTTCTTTTTGTCTGCAACAGATAAACGATGCGACGGTCACTTAAAGTGCTTGCAACATCTCTCTGACTCTGTGTGTGTGTGTGTGTGTTGTACTAAGTAGAATACACGTTCCTTGCATTTTTAGCCTGTTAGGCGTTTAGCGCTTAGCGTTGTGATTAATTGAACGTATTTGTTATTGATTAGCCGGTAAGAGAAATTGGCTTGTAACGAGGATTACGACATGAGTTGCTAAGCGACAGTTTGCAAACGATCGATAAACTTAATGCGCCTTAAAGGATTTTATTTGAAACACATTCATCTTAATGAATTATCGATAATTACTATCAATTGATTTGTCATTGATAAGCATATAAATTACGCTATGCATTTAGTGATTGATTATCTGATTATAGTTTGATTTCATGGGTGGCCATAATTTGAATTAACTATAATACAAAATTGATTGATAAAAAAATGAACTTAATTGAATTTCTCAGAATTAACGGTTAGTTGTGGTTTTTTTTATTATATCCAAACTGAGTTAGTTTTAGGACGACTGCTGGCAGCAAATATTATTAAGAAATGTTTTGACTTATGTATGTAAATGAAAATTTCCAAGGTGATATTTCATAAATAAATATTCGTCATAAATAATGTAAATAAATGTTTGAATGTTTAAGTTTATGGCCTAATCGATTTAACTTATCGGTTAATAGTTTGAGCAGCAGCTCATGAATTTTGAGATCGTATTTTAGTACAATCTAAAAAAGGCGAATTTAGTTGCCATCTAAATGACATTAAACAAAACACAAATTCCTCTGAATAGCAGCGTCCTTTTGCACCAAAGCAATCACAGACAGAAACGTGCGTCTCTAATATGCGATAGCATCCATGAATTAAAGTCTGGAGTGCTGGTGAGCTGGTGAGCTTGTGAGCTGGTGAGCTGGTGAGCGGTAATTGCCGCGTGTTAATTCAAACAAATGTCGGGAATTGCGCATTTAATGTGAAAATGAAGAAACATTGCGAATGGTTTGGTGCTCGGCCTGGGATAGCCATGTGGTGGTGGATGAGGTATGGAGTGGGTATATTTAATAGTACATACTACGTACCAGGTGCCAGGCCAAACCGAAGTCAGGCCAGGCCCAAACGAGCTAGCGAGTTAGGTGGAGCGAGTGAAATAAATGATCCCAGCTTCATGTTTAATTTATTTGAAAGTTAACACACATATAACAACTACAAAAACAACAACAACAACAACAACAACAACTACAGTCGCGACGCGCCGCCGGTGACTGTAAAACAGTAAAAACAAAATACAACGGCAGAGATGCAACATGCGGCATGGGGTGAGCTGCAAACTGCTGGGAAGAGGGGGCGTGTGGGAGGGGTGAGGATATCTTGGCCAGCACGGGAACGGGCATTAATGCGTCGTAATCACACTAAGCAGACATTAAATGCGTTTTCGCTGTTTGAGCACCAGCCCCGAAGTCGGGACAGAGCCATAGAAAAGAGCCATAGACATAAGGCAGCCAGGCGAGGAGCAACAACAACAACAACAACAACAACCAGCAACTAGCAACTGGCAACAACAACAGCAAAAAGCGCCTAAATGATTGATAAAATAATTGCTTGCACGTGATGCGCACTTAGCAAATGAACAAAAAGTGGAAGAAGAAGAAGGCAAAAAGATGGCGAAGACAGAGAAAAGGAGACGAATCCAAATAAAAAGAGAAAGGTTTCAGGCCTCACGCAACGGATCGAGGAACAAGTCCATGTGTCGAGCGTAACAGCTTAACTCAGCCAAAAGGGGATGCCCCAAGCTTCAACTTAAGACCCAGCCCAATCTAAAAACAATTCCGAATTAGACTAGATGAGAAAAGAAAGATTTGCACTAATGATAACTGATAACTGAAACCTTTACAGATGATAATTAACAGCTGTGACGAAACTTAAAAGAATCTAAGCCTGGAAAATTGAAATAGATACAATTAAAATCATTGAAAATCTCCCCAGAAGTTGTACAGAGTTATTAAGGCTGCTTGTTATTCGATTACCGAGTGTTAATACACGTGGACAGCTACTTATTTTGGCCACTTGTAGACAAATTTCTTGCTCTCCGAACTGGACTGCAACACAGTACGAAATTCTAATGCCCAACTTGTGCTCAACTATGGCTACTACCATTTTAAGCGAGTGTCATTAGAAATCCAAAAAAAAAAAAAAAACTGTATCAAGTCGACAAGGCCAAAAAAAAAAATGAGCATGAAAAATAACTGAAGTGAGGGCATTGAAAACCTAACGAATTATAACGTGGGAAACAAACTGAGGGACGTTGGCAGCACAAATTGCAGCAGTTAACGGTTCCTGTTTCGTCGCAAATTTGGCTAAGGCAGCGGACACACAAACACAAAAAAAAAAAATAAGACAAAAATACAGAAACAGAAACCGAAAGACAAGCTGAATGAAGCATCCACCAAGACCGCCAAGATCCGAAAACGAAGCAGGCAGTCAGCCAGCTAGCCAGCCAGGCAGTCAGCTTGGCAACGATTGCCACGACAAGTGGCCCCCCGCACTGCTCCTCCAGCTACAGTTGCAGGCCACAGTTTGCCCGCCCACTCGTGCGCCACATTATTTCATGCAAAATCATGCCATGGGAACCACGATGTCGCTTCTCCCCAAATACAGCAGTCTAGAACTATTATCCAGTATCTCCATCTCGCTCTCGCTCCCGCTCTCTCTCTCTCCCTCTCTCCCTCTCTCTCTGTCTGTCTGATCAGCCTCCGCCTGGTTCTACGCCTGCTGACTGCAACTAATGCACAATCATCGCAGATTATTTCATTTAATGTCAATACAAAAACAGCAAGCGAGCAAGAAGCATCTTTGCTGCTGCTGCTGCTGCTGCCTGCCTGCCTGCCTGCCTGCCTTCCTGCCTTCCTGCCTGCCTGCCTGGCTGCCTGCTTGCTGCCCCGTTGTGGCAACAACCACATCCACATCGACATCGACATCTGCGGCATCCTGGCGTGCACTGAAAGCTGAAAGTTTGACACTCCAATTCTCAATGCCGCTGGGCAAACAAATTGAGTGGAAGCGAGTGCTGCAAGCGAGAGGAGGGCGGTAGGTCGCCGGTGAGGCAAGGGGGGAGGCGAACAAGCCCGTTAGTGTTTTGCAAACGAGTTTAAACTGCTGTTGACTTTTGAAAAGTCTAAGGGCCACAGACCAGAGCCCAGTCCCAGTCCCAGTCCAAGTCTCAGTCTCAGTCTCAGCCAACTCTAACATTGCTCATACGCTCCGTTTGACCTTGCTAAATCGACATTCAACGATTTTTCTTCTTTTTTTTTTGGCACAATATTTTTCGTTGTTGTTGTTGCTGTTTTGTTCAATCGATTTAGCGATTTTTTTATTTATGGCTGAGCGTTGTGATATTTATTTGCGAACCCGTCGCTGATGGTCGCTGCGATCGCATCCGTCATGCGCCTTCTTCCCCATACTGAAGTGTGCAATCAATTTCAAACCAGCCAAGATTTGCATAAGCCACAAACGAAAAAGAGAAGAAAACGTTGAAGAAAACATGGCCAGACAGCTATAAATGAAGTAATCAACTGAGACGAACACTGATAGAGTGAAATGTCTACAATTTGGTAAGGATGCGATTGATGGACCGCGGCACAGCAGCCATATAGTAAGGGTATATATAGTAAGGGTATATATTATGCTTACTTAGCAATTTAATCACGAGACTGCCGTCTTACCTTTTCTAATGCATTCCGTTTATTGTCAAGCATTTATTGGATTGCAATTTAAGTTTTATTATTTCTTTAGCTACAGACCTTAAAGTTTTTCAATGATTTAATGCGCAATTTCATTATTTTTATCAAAAATTGCAAAACTTCTGAAAATTATTGGCCTTGGTAGCTGGAGCTGTGGTAACAGCAGAGTCTTTAAGTAAACGGAGGTTCGTCATCTGTTGTGATCTCCCTCTCCATCCCTCTCTCTCATTTGAACTGCTATAACCTTGTCAAAACTGAACCTAATTTCAGTACCCAGCCAAATTATGTAATTATTTATTATCTATTTAAATTCTAAAAGTAAAATTGAAACACTTAAATTTTCACGATAGTTCTGACAAAAGCTATAAAAGAGTTCCATAAAAGATTTGCTCATGGCTTGCCTTCGTATATCTAACGCTTATGTATTAAAGGAAGTTTTCCACCCTCAGCATAGAATAACTATCTTTGGCTGCTGATCAACTTCATCCCGCAGAATTTGAGAGCCTCAACCCCATGTTCAGTTGCCTAATCGATTCGTTGTCTTTTAAAACTGCTAAAGCGATGTCATCCTGTCGAGTTGGGTTAACCTATCTGTGATATATGTTTAACAAGATATGTCCAGAGAACAAGTGACTTCGATAAGACACACACTGCAGCCACACAAACAAGACACTCCGCCACAGTTTTAACAAGCAAACAATACAAGTTAACAAAAATAACAACAGCGACAACAACAAAATAAGTAAGTAAGTAAAACGCAAGTCCTAAGCAGATATCGGACAATCGCTTAAATTAATTTGTTGTCACCAGTTTGTTGAAATAATCTTTAGGCAAAACAAATGTGTGGCCCCGGCTTGAGGCCAAGCTCCGATCTAACAACAAAAGCGGTCCAGGTGGGTGGTGGCAACAGCCAACAGCAGCAGCAGCAGCAGCAGCAGCCGCAGCGACACATGCCTAACAGTTGCTGCTGCTGTTGTTGTTGTTGTTGTTGGCTGGTTGGTTGGCTGTTGTTGGCTGCTTGGCAAGTTGGAGCACTCGGACCGCAGCCCAACCCAAAATTGTTCACCTGTCAAATCAGCGCGCTGCGATCTTTTATTGGCCACAAAACAGCGGCAAAACGGCCAAGCGCCAATTGTTGGCCACAGCAGCAGCAGCAACAGCAACAACAACAACAACAACCAGATTTATTTATTTAAGCGTTCAAGTTGTGCACCCATTTGAAATTGCTGCCCGCTGCCTCGTAAAGACTTAATTAAGCCCCAATCTCGACTAACGTTTGGGGCAGTCTCCCAACCCGAGTCTCAACCACCGTCTCCGTCTCCGTGTCTCAGTGTCTGTGTGGCTGTTGTTCGGCTCCATTCGTTTAGCGGCGATAAATTTATGCGGCTAATTTGGCAGCGTTAACTCAATTTGTGACCACAAAATGCACAATTTGTCGCGGCTTTTGATTGCCAGCACTCGGATTGGCCAGCAAGCAACGCTAACAGCATCGACTCTGCTGCAGTTCCACATTGAGTTGCAGTTGCAGTCTATGGGCAACGCCCCAATAAGCTCTGCTGTGTTTGCCGCTTTTATTTATTGTCTAATTATAGCCACGGCACTTTGGCCAGACCAACAATAGAAACTGCAACAACAACAGCAACAGCTACACGGCACAAAATTTTATGTAACCTATTGACGATATTTATTTAATCACTTTTTTGTCTTTTTACACAAAAATATATAGTAAATATATAGAAGAATATTGAAACTTATTTCCGTTAAATAAGCTTTCTAAAATATATTTTGATTCACAATACATATTAATAAAAATTTTATTGCTACTGGGGTCTATCTCTTGGTATAGTAAATCGATAATTCAAATTGATATAATCACCTCCGAAACGATTAAGTTTATATTCATTTTATGGAATATGCATGCGTAAAATCTTTAATTGGCTCTATTGACACTATTGTCTGTTGGAGTTCATATTTCAAATTTCCATCAAAAATTGTCTGAATCTTTTCGAGCTATATTTTTCACATAGCTTACATCAATACAAAACAGAGTCACCAAGCAAAGATAGGTAAGCTAAATATATTGTTTACAGTGTAAGAGGCTGTAACGAGATCGGCGCAACGAAATCGCGCCTCGAGCATCTCCTGGCCGGGGCACCCATGCTGCGAGCTGTATGCTGCAAGCTGCAAGCTGCAAGCTGCAAGCTGCTAGATGCTTCACAAGCGGTACTCTGCCTCACGCTCACGAGTGCAACCAATGCATCCTTATCAGCACAAGCAAATCTTTGCCACACAATTGACTGTCGGCTGCCCCAGCGGCTGCTGCTGCTGCTGCTGCAGCTCTATAAAATAAAAAGATTTTCCCATAGTTTGCCGCTTCATATTTTAAACAGATAAAAGTGTGAAGTGGCTAAAATGTGGTTCAGCTATATGCATAAAGCTGGTAACATTCGCCGCCTTATATGGCCGTCTAACGGACGGGGCACGCACTCTCTGTCCCTCTGTCTCTGTGTCTCTGTGTCTGACTGTGACTCTCAGGCGAACCGCTGCTAACTGGGCTCATAAATCTCAGCAATTAATTTTTAAAGTGTTGTCGACGCTTGGCAACTTTGTACAAACGCTGTTCAACTACAAACTGCAACTGCAACTGTTGACAACTGTCAGCAACTACCACTTGCAACAAGCACTCGGGACATTCGAGTTACTCATAAGTGTATAAAACACATTGCTCACATTTGTTTAGATGCTTTGCGTAATAATGAACGACTGCACAGGCTTTAATTAAATCGCAAGTAAAATCCATAAAACGAAAACTGAACCACTAATTAACAATGTGACATTAAGATATCCTGCTATCTCTGGCGTGTTTTGTAATTAGTTTTTATCACATTTCGCAGCTGCGGAATGATAAAAAATGCGAAACGAGCAGCAAAAACTTTTTAACAGATTGTTTGGTATTTATGCAGCTAATTACTAACTTTTGGAGCTGCACATAATCGCAGCTGCTTAATCAACGGCTTTCCTCAACTGTATATAGTAAATGTCATCCACTGATGACTCGCCAAAGGCGTAAACGGTAAGAGTATTCAGTTATTAATATGATTAGTAACATTGAAGATATTCGCGTTTGATCTTTTACTATATAATTTGACTGCAACATATTAAGGAAAGAATACTTCCTTGGAAATATGTTTCTATCATTTATTTCTAGTATCTCTTGCTTTCCTTGCCGTCTTATGGACCATATTCAATATTTTATGATTTTACAAACCCACACAAAACTTCAACAAATACTCAATATTAACATACATATATACTCGCTAAGATTTAAACAACTTAATTTGGGGCATTTCAATGAAATCAAACACACTTGCCACATAAATGCTTCACTACTTCAACTGCCATCCAGCTTAATATGGGAAAGACAATTGCATTGCATAGTTTTGCAGTCGCCAAAGCAAAAATTTCGCCTCAAATACTTTACAAGCACATCACATTCAAATCGTTAGCCAAAATGCGCTCAAATTGATTTTTTTTTTCATTATTTTGTTTTATTTTCCAATAATTTGCGCACACAAATATTTTCACGAACGTGGGAAAAGCTCAACTGTCTGCACTCAAAGTGTCCATGTTGTAATATGCCTCCCCCAGACTCAGTCGCCTGTCTCTCTCCCTCGCTCTTCCACTCGCTCTCTCTCTCGCAATTCATGTCAATGCAACAAAATTCGAGCGCCGCAAATGCTGTATGTTGCTGTTGCAGTTGCAGACGCAGTCAACCAATTATTTTTATCGATTTGGTTGCAGAGACGCAAGTCGGCTTTTCATAATCAAATGTGGCTGCTGCTGCTGCTGCTGCTGCTGCAACAGTTGCTGCTGCTGCTGCTGCTGCTGCTGCATGGGTGAGTGGCATCACCGACGCAGCTAGGTGGACATGTGGTAGGCGCAAATGTGCGACTTGTTGTACGATTTCGAATTGTATTCACATTCACGAATGATTGAATGCATGCATGAATGACTGCTGACTGCTGCAGATCTCTCTGTCTCTGTGCGAGTGTGAGTGTTGAAAATCCTTTCAATAAATAGCCAAAGACAAGTAGCCGTTAAAACGCATTCAGCGCCGATTCAGTTAACCTGGCTAACAGTCTGTCTATCTGCCTGTCCGACTGTCTATCTGTCCGGCTGTCTGTCCGTCTGTTGTTGTTGTTGTTGCTGTTGTTGTTTGGCTGTTAGCCTGCTCACTCAGTTAGCTGTTTGTGCTTTGATTCATGATGCTGCTGGTTGGCAACTACGTCTACGTGTGGCATGTTTCAGTTGTTGCGTTTTTGATCGCAATTTGACAATGCGAACAACAGCAAACAACAACAACAGGCAGACAGAACGACAGACAAACAGACAGACAGACAGACAGTCAGTCGCTAAAGCGTACATGAGCCCGCTTGTCATTTAACATTTTTATGATTTTTAACATGCAAACCTGGCTAAAGGCTGCAGTCTTCAGGCTTCAGTGTTCAGGCTTCAGGCTTCAGTCTTCAGGCTTCAGTCTTCAGGCTTCAGTCTTACCATCTTTAGTCTTTAAGTTAGTCGACCGGGCGCATTTTCACATTGAATTCAAAATTGGTCTTCGACTTTTATGGCTTAATTGCAATGGCCATCTAATGAAACGATTGAACGGCAGCAGCCACAGGAAGTGTTTAATTGTAAATGGAAATAGATATTGCCAAAGTTTAGCTCGCATGGCATATCAAATGCTAACTAATGGCCTAAATGCATAACACAACTTCATTTTACTTGCATGCCACACGTAATCATTTATTTCTATTTTATAATTTTATTGCAACGCTTAATTCCCTTGACAAATTGGGCATAATAAAATGCGCGATTTTATGAAGAGTATTTTGGTATTAATTTTTTCAACGATTCTGTTGACATACATGACATACAGAATTTTAAATTTTTGTCGATAAGCTCGTTAAATTCATAGCTTTTGCAATCGAAAGATAAATATCCGAAATAATCTCTCATCTTTTCCACATGCAATTGCCGCAAGTTGCGTGGCGTGTTTCATTTCACTTGTTGCATCAACTAATCACAGCATTAGATACCAATTAAACTTAAAATCAGTTTCAGTCATGCTTAATGAAATTCACACCTTCTTTGACTGCCACACAACAAAAAAAAAAATGAAAAAAAAAACGATTCGCTTAATCCAAACAAAACTAACGAAAAAATGAAAATGTTGCTCCAATAAAAATCAGGCGCATAATAACTAAAGCAGTGAGAACTGTCTGAGCTGGCTGCCAGTTGCTGATGATGCTGCATTCGACTCAATCTCAGTTCCGATGATAAACAAAAACACCGAAAATCACCCATAACAACAGCAACAACAATAACAACAACAACAGCAACAACAACAACAATAAGAAAAGGGGCAAGCACGGCGACAGCAGCAACAAAAAAATAGAACGTGAGAAATAATATTCGATGAAGCGCCAAAGTAAACGCTTCAAATGTTGTTAGTTTTTTTTTTTTTTTTATACTCTACTGCTTCTTCTTCTTGATTTTTCAGTTTGTTGTTTTTGTGTTGCTGTTGTTGTTGTTGTTGTTGTTGGTGTTGTTGCTATTGTTGTTTCGCAGCCCATTTTGCGCCTGGTACACGCTACTCGTTTGTGGCAGCGAAAAACCTTTTGAAGGTTGATTGTGAAAGTCACGATTAACGGAGGAGTCACAATCGAAATCGGAGGAGGAGGCGTTGTTTTTACTTAGTTTTTATTTCTCTAGCGTTTCATTTTATTTATTTACTATTTTTTTGTTTTTTTTTCGTTTTTGGCTGATTTAGATTCTGAATCATTAGGTATCATTCAAGCTGCAACTTATTTTAATTTGTCGGTTTGTCTCAAAAGGTGACAAAATATCTGTTTCCATTGTGATTGCAAGCTGCAGTTTCGTTTTTTGGTTTTTCTTTAGTTGCGTATCATTAAAATGCCGTTTGAAATGCACCGACTAGACAAGAGTTACAAAAGAGTGATAGAGGAAGACAAACAGAGGCAAGGAGATGTGTGTAGAACACACCTTTTAGACATCATTTTGGCAGCATTGCGAAATTGTCGCCAGTGTTGTGACACACCCGAGATATAGAGAGCTGGCTGTGTTTTGGATGTGGCACAAACTTTGGCGCTTTTATTATTATTTCTTTTAAATCACTTGCAAGGCAGCTTCCAACTGACGGAGTGACAGACTGACAGACTGACTGACTGTTTGACTGTTTGACTGTTGGACTGTTTGACTGGCTTGCCACATTCTACACCTCCGCATTGTGTGGCACCCACACTCGAACACATGTTTGCCCGAGACGTTCTTGCCGCACATTTCGCTGACAACAAAACGCAGATCCACACCCCAAAAAGCAGCAACACAGTGAAACTTCCGTAAGCAGTCGACAGTTTAATGACTTTGATGACGCAGCGTGTGCTTTCAATTTACGACCAAAAGCCAAACACAACACTCAATTGCAACTGACGCTCAGATATTGTATTTTATTTGTTTTCTTCATTTTTTGGGATATCTTTTAGGTGTTGGCTTTTTTAGTGGGCGTTTCTAAAGCTGCCTGAAGTGGTTTTCTTAAGCAGATTTGCGATCAGCATTGGCAACCAGTTGCGATTTGAAGAGTTTGGGTGTAACAAATCGACAATCTGTGAGCAAATGCAATAAAATACCAAAACGCTGCAACTAATTAAAATAAGGCACTTAAATTGCAAATTACGATTTTTAATAGCCTTAACAACACTCACACATTGCTTCAAACGGAAAGTTGATGTATGGCTGTGGAAAATGTGGATGCGCTTTTTTCGAATTGAATTTTAACATAAATTTCGACTGGAAATGGTGTGTAAAAATTTAAATGCAGTTTTGAGCTCGAGGGCAAAATGAAGAAGATATAGTTGCGGAAAGTTTGAAACCTTGCCATGTGGAAATTTCGAATTATAATCGTAACTTAAACTTTAATTTCAGTCTTGATTTAGATGCCAAACCCTTACCAAAAAGTCTTTGCTTTTGATACGGAAATCTGAGAACTGGCCTAAGTTGATTATGAAATAATTTTTTTTTTTTTAATTTAATTAAATTAAAATGTAGAAGCAGCATTTACCAGGAATTTTGTAGCTTGAATTGAGCACCTTAAAATCTGCCTTGAATAATGCCTTAAACACTGGTTTGGATCATTACCAATTATCAGTAATATTGTATTCTTTACATACTAATTAAATTTTATGGGGGAAAAAAATGGGAAAAAAATGCAAATTCGACTTAAGCTGTCACAACATAGTTGAATTCAATGTTCTATTGAGTTGACAACTGCCACTGGCTGTGGAAATCAACATAACTCATACGCCATGTATGCGGCGCAATTGATTTACATGTTTTATTGATGGCTTAGATGCGATTGTCGTGTTCCCCAGCTCTGTGTGCTATGCATTTTCATTAAGCTGCAATAAATTTTTGGCTTCCATTTTCGGTTTTTTTTCGTTTTTTTTTTCTTGTGTACTTTTTATGGCCAACATGTGCCGCGAAAATGAGCCAATTAAAGAAATGCAAACAGCAGCAGCAACAACAACAACAACAACAGCAGCAGCAGCAAGAACCATAACAACCTTGCGACCAATTCAGTTAGGAAAAAAAAAAACGAAATAACAAAATAAAATAAAATTGGCACACACAAGCAGTGCTGCTGTTGTTGTTGTTGTTGTTGTTGTTGTTGCTGTTGCTGGTCAGAAGTAAAACCAATCAAGTGGCGCACAGTGTCACTATTACCACCTGACATTTACACAAATCTTGCTTTATGCCTCAACGAAATGAAACAACAACAACAGCAAGAGCAACACAAAACAAACAAACAAACGGTCAAAGCGACGACTTCCTAACAACGCCGCTCGCCGCCTATCGCAAGGCAGCGATCAAAAGTGCTTGGACTTGGACCCAAACCTGGCTAAGACCCGGCCAGGCCAAGCCAGGCTAGGCAGAGGCAACAGCAGCAGCAGCAGCAGCCACGGCGGCTTATCTTAAGAGCCGACCAACAGCAGCAGCAACAACAACAACACAAACAACAACAGCTAAACTCTTTTGTATGCGAGGCATGTGGTGGCTGGTGCACCGCTACACCACTTGCAGCCAGCCAGCCAGCCAGCCAGCCTGCTTGCCTGCCTGCCTGCCTTAAACTGATCGCTAACAATCAATTTATTGATTGAGGTCTCAGGTGTAATCGATAAGAATGTTTTTCAGCTTTGCTTTTGACTTACTGCTCTAGTTTTTTTTTGTTTTTCTTTTATTTTGGATTTTTTTTTTGTGATTTTGCTAACATATGACATGACTACATGACATTATCCGATTCGCATTTGTTTATCTATTATCTGGCATCGCTGGAGCCTCCGACTCTAAGTAGTTGCAAATCTTGGCCAAGTGTCTGCCACAAGTCAGAGATGGACATGTGCACAGCGCACAAAAGCAATCGTAAATCCCATTAGTTCAATTAATATAGATATACCATTTCAGATAAAATTAGCACAAGGTTTCCTTTGCTTTATATTTAATTCAATTAAAGTCATGACTCTTGAATTCTACTCTCAAAAAAAAAGGTCAAGTCATTGTTCAATGCATTCCTTGTAAGAATTTGCGAAACTCCATCATATAACTAGACTATGAATTGTGCAATTTATTTGGCTTTAAGTCTTATTAATTTTGATTTTTCTTAATTGGTTAGGATATGAATGCATTCTAGATTTAAGATCCAACATTCTCCATTATGCCCTGAACCCATTGGAAAAGCCGGAAAATGTAATAATGAAGTTGTGCAAGAGACTTAACAGACATAAGGACGCATCGTAAAATATATATATATTCTTGATCAACATCAAAAGACGAGTCGATGTCGAGTGATTAAGCAAACTTATAATTTAAAAAATGACCTTTGTCTGATCTTGAACAAACTTTCTTTATAAATTTGATGAGAAGCTTAACATATTAATTATAAAGAGATACGAAAAGAAACAACTAAATTTGATTAGGCTAACTAAATCATTAATTATTTTTGGTTATGCACTCACGCTCACGCTGTCATCTCTAGGACGACTATTAATTAGACAGTGGCTCATTGATTAGATGCCACAAAATAAAAAATGAAGAAAAATGAGTGCACATTGCACTGCAGTGCACACAAATGGCCAACGTGGGCGTACTGCACACACACACACACAAACACACACACACACACACATTTAGAGTTTCTGGCCATTTTACAGTGGCCTGCTACAGATTTGGTTAACAGTTAACAAGCTTATCGCTCTCTATACGGCAAACAAAGGTGACGCGACTGCAGCTGTTTTTTTTTTGCTGTTTTTGTGTGTGTGTTTTTTTTTTATACCTACTAAAAATACACATAAACAATTTAGTATAGTATTTTTTGTGTGCGCTCTTTCTTTTTGGCCATGCAGATAATTAAGGCAAGACGTTTGCCAGGCCAGACTACCCAGACTAGCCAGACTAGCTAGCTAGCCAGCTGCGGCTGCCAATTTCGGACCCACAAGGAATCACAACACAGTGGTTCACCCACTAGCCCATAGGCAGCAGCATCCACAGCAGCAGCAGCAGCAGCAGCAACTGCAGCAGCGGCAACTGCAGCAGCAGCATCCACAGCAGCAGCAGCAGCGGTTCAGCGGCTTTTGTTGTTGTCTTGTTAGCCGCCAGATAATGATCAGAGCGTGGAGCGGGCAATTTAATGGTTACTATTAATAACGTGATACGAAATTGGCGTTAATTTGTAGAAACACAGCCGCAAAAATCCCGCTGACTAATTTGAGCAAAACTAAAAGTGTAGCACTGTGTGTGTAGCACCGCCAAAAAAGGATGTGAATGTGCTCTTGTTGTTGCTGCTACAGTTGCTGTTGCTGCTGTTGTTGCTGTGCTGCTGTTGTTGCTGTTGTAGACGAAGTCATGAGTCAAATTTTTCTGTTTACACGAAGGCTCCATTTAGGAGCATGTGCGCGGGTGCTGCTGTCTGGGCACGAATTGGAGGCGGATGCAAAGAATTCTTTCACAGCTACGTACAAGCCAAAGCCAAAGCCAAGTCAAGCCAGGCAGCCAGCCTATTGTTGCCTGATCTTTATATAAGGCCAAGCAGTTGTGGCAGTGGTTGGAAAGGCCTGAAACCAGTGCAGACACCAGTCCATACAGTCAGTTGTCCCTCTGTCCGTCCGTCTGCACACATGTTGCGCCCCAAACAATGCAAATTGCTAATATGCTGTAGCATTTTGGCGGTTTTTTGTATGGAGACAAATTTTGCAAACAAATTTTTTTCCGTTTTTTTTTTTTGTTTTTTTTTTTGTTTTTGTTTGTCGGCGCACTTATGACCAATAAATATGCAACTACAGTTTTTTTTTTTTTTTGCCTGGCATTGTCTGGCGAAACGCTTGCGAAATTAGCTGCCAACTAATGAGCTACACGAAAATAACGAAAACAGCGCTCGATGCAGATGCGATCGATATATATCAGCTCGACAAACTGAGCTAGGCTGCCTAAGCAAATCTCAGAAAATGTACTTATGTATATTGGTGGTTTGTTTTTTATTTTGAGGAGCAGCAAACAGCTCGTGTCGTGGCTTATGATTCGTTGTCGTGTGGGCTGTCTCTATCTGTGTCCATCTCGCTCCCACTGCCGCAGATCATCAGCACACAGAGAGATCGTCGTTAACATGTTATTGCACAGCACTTTTGTCAGCTTTCGAATTGTTTGCTCACGAAAGCGTGGATCTACTTACCGCTCTATGCTATATGCTATATGCTATATGCTATATGCTATATGCCATATGCTATATGCCCTGCTCTGTGCTCTGGGCCCAGGCCCTGGGTTGGGATGGATCTGCTTGGATTGCAACTGCGTCTGCGTCTGCGTCTGCGTCTGAGTCGGCGTGGCTCTTGCTTTTCCTCATTTTTTTTTTCTATTTGTTTGCTGTTTATTTTTTATTTATTTATATAGATATGTTTGTTTGTGTTTTATTTTTGTTCGCATGCTCCTCGCAGGCTGGGAAGATGCGCAGTTTTAGCACACACACACACTCAGTCGTTAAAGCCTGGCTAAGGCACACTGTGCAGCAGGTTTCGTTTTTGGTTGCCCAGCTAAGCCGCATGGGCGTTGATTTATGGCTCCATACGGGCCACACTTTATGAGGCCCAGAGGGATGCAGTGGCATGCAGAATGGAGCAGTTGAGCCACTTGTTACCTAGGCGTTAACTGACGCCAAAAGCAACGCATGTCGCTCTGATCAGTCTCAGGTTACTGAATACATTGTGCTTACAGCAGCGAGAAAAACAGTGTCAAACCATGGCCAAGACCTGCGTACTTAGCAACGCAAATTTTAAATTAATATTAATAGACATACATACTACAGGCATACAGAGTCTTAATTTAATTCAAAGGTAGAAGAAAGTCAGCTTGAAATAGATTTCTATCTGTTTCTAATTACAGACTGCAAATTAAAATAAAACATTAAAATAAATCAAAATAGTTGACAGTATTTGTTAACAACACTTTAAAAATATGGTTTTTGTGTAGCATTAAATAAATTTCTATAAAAATATATTTAAAGTTATAATTTTACACTAATCTTCAATATGAATGCATTAAGTGACAATAGTGTCAGATAATGTGCCAAGCGGTTGAAGCACAAAAATGTTAATGAAATTTTTATAGTCAAACCCAGTCTTCGCCAACTTATTAGCTGCTTGGGTATGGAGGCAGTTAATCCGTAATCAAAGTGCCTGAGAAATCACATGAGGAGCAGCAATAGAGGCAACGGCAACCGACGACATTCAAATCATCTTCAAAGCACAGAAGAAGTTGAAGAATAAGTAACTAATTCCCCACCCAAATTGTTGTGTACGCTCCCCGCCCTGCGTTGCATACCACAGCCGCACCCTGTGTTGTCCAGTGTAATTTTTGGTTCGTGTGGCATATGCTGCTATAACATTTCGATGTTGTTGCTGCATCTGTTGCAGTTGTTGTTGTTGTTGTTGATGTTGCTGTTGCTGTTGCTGGTGTGTCAGTTGCACGATTGCCAGAGAGACAACGTGTCTCCAGTGTCATCAGCATCTCCATTTTTTGTCTGTTTTTCTATGTTGTTGGTATTTTTTTCTGTTTTTTTTTTTGTTGTTGTTTTATTTTGGGTGACTGCTGCCACCGTCGTTTGGTTTTGGGTTTGGATCTAGGAGGTTTCTACTAGCTGGGGAGCTGGGAGCTGCAGTTTGAAGTTGGAGGCGACGCTGCCCGTTGTTATAGTGCAGAAAAATTACTATGACAACGCTGGAAACAAGTAAACCACAGTTTACATTCACTCAATTTGGTGCGACAAGGTGGCGGGCGAAGCCAAGCGGGCAGAGCATGCTCTGGGAAGAGGGAGGCAATTGTGGGGGGTACACGGTGTGGCAATGGCAGAATCGTGGCGTGGTGGTGGCACGCTCATCTTCAATTTTTCTACGACGACGTCTCTTTGGGCTTTGGGTCGGGCTCACACTCGTGTAGCGAGACTCCCCTTACTCCCGGCAAAACCCAGCAACCCCCACCCAGCTAGACTAGTCGTGGTCTGGGGTTAAAGGGAAGACAGAGAGATCGGGAGAGGGAGCGCGATAGAGAGAGAGGGAGGGGGACGAGTAGATCTGCGCAGCAAGATGAGTGGTTGGCAAAAATGTTTGAATGCGATCACGAACTTGACCTTTCACATAACCTCAAAAAGGCAGTCACTCAGTCAAGTCGCGAGTCCAAGTCAACTTCGAATTCGTTGCTGCAACAACATACGCGCCATGTTAAGCAGCAGCAGCAGCAGCAGCAGCAGCCAAAAATGAGAACAAGGGACCTGTGTGTGCAGTAGAAGACCTGTAAGCCTCTATGTCTTTCCGCCTGGGTGTCAGCAACGAACTCGAGCATAATTAAAAAACAATCGCACTCTCTCTAACTCTCCCTCTCTCTCTCTCTCTCTCTCTCTCTCTGCCTCTCTGTATCTATCTCTGTCTGGCATTTGTAGTCAAGGAGCGGCATGTTTGCCTGCCTGCAGTTATGAGTTGTTCGTTGGACTCGACTATCGCTCGAGATGCCAAAAAATCAGCAGCCGCATCGATGAAGTGCAGCAACGGTAACACTACAACAACAACAACGACAATAACAACAACAACAACAACAACAACATGCAACTAAATCTTGCATATCATTCAATGAAGTGGAGTGGTTGGCTGGAGTGGAGCGCAGTGGTTTGGATTGGTTGGCAGTGTTGCAGCGTCTTAAGGTCGTTCGCTTTGGCAACGACCCGCGTGTCGCCGCATCTACTTAACCTGAAAGCCTATGCCCCCAAGTGCCCAAGAAGAAGAGAAGAGGACTACAGACTGACTCTTTGGGTCTCCGGTCTCGATGGGTAAGGCACCAACCAACATCCAACATTCAACATTCAGCATCCACCAGGCAGCGTCACCAACGCCTGCACCAGCTTCTTGCTGCTGCCCCACTCCCTGTCCCCCTCTCTTTATCTATCTCCATCTCTGTCTCTCCTGCCCGGCGATGCGGCTAGTTCAACAGCTTTATTTATGGGCTGTTTGGGTAGCTTAAATAAATCAAGTTGTAGTTGTTTCGCTTTAGCTGCAACGCTTCCCAGCCTGCAATTAGACTTGGTGGGAATTCGCACTCAAGCTTATGCGAATTCTACAGACGGTCTTTTGGCTAGGCTTTTCACAGATTTTTATTTTCTTTTTTTTTTGTGGCTATACCCTGTACACGATAATCGTTAAAAAGTTAAAGATGAGTTTTTACCGTTGCGCATCTATTTTTAGGAATCTATTTCTTCTAACTTAACTGTATTAAGCTGAAATCTTCAAAATTGCTTTATAATTGTTTAATAAGTGTAGAAAATATTTGGAAAGGTATTTAAGTTGTATGGGGCAGAAAATAAGTCAAGTTGTAGTGCTTGAATGAACTCTAATGAACTCTACATTTACTTAAAGCATAAACTGAACTTAAGATCAAGTTAATCATTTCTTTAAGCTTTCCTCTCCTTATCAACTTTTAGCCTCAAGCTTATCAAGATTAGAAAGGGATTTATCCAAAATCGTATTTTACATTTACTAATGAACTTTTTACAGGGTATTTTCTAGTCAACCAATTGAATAAACATATGTTTTTTGTGGTTGGCTTTTGTGCTTCATTCAGTTCATTCGCGGTTTGGGGCTATCGGCTATCGGCTATCGGCTCTCGTGGCCGCTGCCTAATTGCATAATTATTTAAAAGCTATAATTTATGTAGCCAAATAGTCAAGTGTATACACATACAATATCAAATATATAAGGCGATGCTGAATGACCGTTAAACTTGAAAATTAAGCCGTCTCTCCCTCTCTGTCTTTCAGTCTCTCAGTCTCTGTCTCTCTCTCTCTCTCTCTCTCGTGCACACACACAGCTTGGCATAGCCATTATGTGCCGTTTGTTTTACAAATTTTAACGCTATTTAACACATTTGCCACAGTTCCGCAGACAAGTCGCGCGTCTCTCGTTGGTAGCACGCCATAAAAATCGTGGATCTTAAACCATTAACATGCGAGCGAACCAAAAAACAGAGCCAACTAACTGCCGACTTAAGCCTCTCTCTGCACTTCTCATTCAGGCATTCCGTATTGACAAAATTAATGATGCCCTCACTAATATCATGCCTAATTGATTAATATGCACAGTCGCCGACTCGACTCTTTATATTTTCTGTATTATATACACAAATATATATAAACACTTTTTTTTCTTGGTTTTGTTTTTATTACTATTTTTTTTTTTTTTTGTGTAACTCTTAGTCGATTTTCTAATGAACGCAACGCGTTTTTGGCTTTTAGCTGTTAATCTTACTGTATAGCCATTTAAGGCAGCCAACAGATCTGCTTCTTAATTAAATTATGTGTACCGCTGTTGGGCACCCTACGGCCAGCAGCAGCAGCAGCATATAACCACATAACCACATAACTATCCATCTATCTATCTATCTATCTGTGTGTCTGTGTGTGTGCCTGTGTATCTATCTAAGCAAGGCAACCATCCATCTCGAAAGATAGTCTCTCTAGGCTGATGATGTCGATGTCGCTGCTGATGATGAGTTGAGAGTCCGGAACGGCTAAAGTACCACAAGACTTTTGGGGCGTTGCTGTTAACTTCACACACACAACACACACACACAGTGCGCCAAGTCAAAGAGAAAGGCTGCCAAAAAGGTCAAATGGTCAACAGCTGGTGGTCGGTCAAGTGGTAAAACCAACAAGAACCAAACAACACCAGCAACATCAACAACAACGACACACGCTCTCTATGGGCTTGTTAGTTGCGCTAGATTGTAGGCCTGTCGACCCCCACCCCCCTACCCCTTCCCCTCCCCACACCACTTAACTCTATTTTTTTTGGGTTCTAGCTCAGTGGGTAACTAACAGCTGTGGCTCATTGTCGTTGCGTTAGAAATGGAGCTACGCTTAGAGAGAATCAGCGTGAATCGGTTTTTATGGCCCCGCAAGTGATTTCCATGATGATTACGAGCGTTGCCTCATGCTTGCAACAAGTTGCATACCGCCTGTGTTTGCTCACACACAGCTCACATTAAGTGGAAATGGAAATGGAATCGGGATCGGGATCGGGCTGAATGGTTTAATAATACTGCGCTTGTCTTATCATTAACTAAATGAGCTGTGTGTTTTGATACTTAGGCATTAACTGCCACATTAATATTTGGATGCGTTTCAATATTCACTTCCACATCAAAATGTATATTAATGTAATTAAGCAGGAACATAAAGAGGGTGAAAAACAAACAAACTTTAAGCATGCAAAATGAAAACAAAACAAAAAACAACAAACAACAAACAACAAATATGAAAGTGAAACCGGACTGCGGCTGCTTCTGGATGAGTTAGTTTCGTTTCAGTCAAGGACGACAAGAAGCCAATATTACAAATGGCCATAAAAGGTTTTTGTATTTAATTAATATTAAAACGGCGATTTGCATTTAAAGATAAAATATGCAGATTATGGCGCAAAATGTCACAGAAAATAAAAAACTAGACTTTTTATAAGCATAGCTCAAATAAAAAGAATTCCAACGGTTAACTGATTAATGATCGTGCTTAGATTGTCTATAAATACATATATATATATATGAAGATATATAGCAACAGAGATGCGAAGGTTTTCTCAACAAACGTTGACATAGAGTCCAATTCAATTTAGAATGTTTTTTTTTTTTGCATGTGTTCTTAATCTGTTTGTGGTTTTAGAACTAAAGCAAATCTGGTTGATCTTATAATAGCAGAAACTTTCCTATAATCAATTATTAAAGCGCTTCAAGGCTTAAGCTTTCAAAAGCAATTTGGTTTACATTTAAATTTTAACATTTAAACACTTAAAAGCTATCAGAAAACATTTCGAAAAAACTTTCGACTTTCATTAAAGTCTCCGCTTAACTATAAAAAAAAAAATATAAAAATTCTGCTTATCAATTACGAATTATTCACAAGCCACCCACAAAAACTGAAAAGAGGGGCGGCATCGTGCAACCTGCCAGCTGTTATAATTAAAAAATCCGCCTTCGTTTTAGGTTTTCACCCGAGATGCAAATTGGTTTCTTCTCAATATACATATGTATATTTATATATATTATTTTTTGTATTGTTTTTTCAGTTGACCCGCTTAAAAGAGTCAACTTCACGGAGATGATGTTTGATTAATTACTCGGAACCATATATGTTAATGCTCTTGGACTGGCCAAGAAAACGGTAAGTGTTGTCCAGACAGGGCTTAAATATGTATATGTATATGTATATGTATATGTATATGTATATGTATTTATAAATGTGTGCATATGTATATAATTAGCAACTTACCGCGCGGCGAACGCAAACTCAAATCAACTGGTTCAACTTGAACCGGAGGGCCCTCTGCCTGCAAAAGACAAAGAGAGAGAGAGAGAGAGAGAGAGATAGAGATAGAGAGAAGCAGAGATAATGGTTAAGAAAGATCATCATCATCATCGATAAGAGCATTAAGCGTGTGGCTTATTAGCTATGCAAGTAAACAATAAGGCCATAAGCAACAGCCACGTCTAATCAAGTTTGACAAAATGCTGCTGAGAACACGATTATGGTCCAAAAGGAAGGGTTGCTTGAGCGTATGTCTGAGTATGTCTACATATTAATTATACATCTATATATATATATATATATATATTCATCTGTATATACATATATAGTATTGTGTGAGCTTATCTCTTAGACTCGATCTATAACGCTGCGTGTTTGGTAGCTGTTTGGGGCTTATTGAATTCAACTGCGTGGAACCGCAAATGACTTCCGTCGATGCTTCTGCCCCATATGGGAAACCGCAAGCAATTGTTGCGCATTGTGCGCTTACGAAATCTTCGACCAATAAACTAACGGCAATAAAACGAAGCGAACAAACAAATAAAAAATAAGAAAAAATAAAAAAAAAATAATATTTATATATAATAAAAACTATAGAAAAAAAATAGTTGGTAAGAAAAACAGTTATTGGCTGCCCGCAGCGCAATAAAACGGATAAATTTTAATTTAGCGCTGCATATGCATTGGCCAAAACGATCTGAAGTTAAAGCCAACTTTTGAAGCTGAAACTGTTAAGTGGAGGTGCGAAAGCGCCAACACTTCGACGGCCCGACAGCTGGAGAGCTTTTGGCCCAAACGGATGCAGCAGCCAGCTAGCTATCTAGCTTGCTATGTTGCATATACGACAGCAACAACAGCAACAACAGCAACAACAGCAACAACAGCAACAACAACAACAACGAGAACAACAACGCTGTGTGATTTTGCCCAGTGGGCAACAAAACGACAATTGTCAAGCTTGTAGCGCAAATTATGAAAAAATGTCAGCGTCGAGTGGGCGATTTACAAGCCAGGCCAACTTCTAGATGCTGAGACTCTTAACACTTGGCCACAGCCACGCGATGTTTCATACCCTGTACACATATCCGCTAGCTAATTGGCTATGCTCTGCTAATGTGCAAAAATTTGAAATCAATTAAATTCTGCTCCTTCTATTAGCTAATGATTTGGCTTTGTAGTTGAGTTGTTCGTTAATTAAGTTAATCTGTCGTTTTTCGTGTTTCTGTCAAGTTTGAAATTGTAAGTTTCTTTCAAGTTGAAGAGCCTTTCAAAGTAATTTTGGGATAGATTGTCAGGGTCTTCAAAATATATCCTCAATGCAGTAAGCCCCAAATTCTTCTTCTGAGAAGCCCAAAAAAATACTGCTAGTCGAAACATTATTTTAGCTTTTTTATGTGGCATATTTTAGGTTAGCAAATTCTGTTTAATAGTGAAAGTGGATAATCAATCTGAAAATACTGTTTCATTCCCATTCGTTCCATTTGCCATTTAAGAAATGTCAAACACAAGGGTGCAAAATGAAAGTTGTGTGTTGAATTTAACTAGTCTTATTAATTACAATTAATTGACACTAATTTCGAGGCAATACCTCTTACAGTAGGCGCCTTGTAATTTTCCAATAAATATGCATCGAGAGCTCTTGTTATTAATGAGCAGTTAATTGGAAGTCGCTCGCTTGCTGCTAGTTGTGCTAATTACAAGGTATCGCAGTAGTCGAGCACCCCGCCCTCGTGCGAATGCTGCTGCATTTATTTATACAAACAAATGCTCATTGCCTTTGAGAACAACATTAGATTAGATAGTTTGTCTTCGATTGTGTCCGGCAAGAGGCCGCTGGGGCAATTGCCAATTGCCAATTCGCAATTGGCAATAGGGAATAGGCAATAGTGTGGAATCAAATGCATGCAATCTGGTTTGACTTTTGGGAAGCTGTTTGTATCTAACATATTGCATTTGACAACAACTTCATTGGGACCCAACTAGATACGAGATACGAGAGTTCGAGATGTGAGATTCCAGATTCGAGATCGCAATTGATATGCGGGCCCAGCAACTGTTCAGCCATTTTATCTAATTGCCTTCGCTTAACTGCGCTGATTTATTGTCAGCGATCACTCGTTCTGACCAAGTGAGATACCTCAAACCCCACCCCACCCCATCACACCCAACCCCACCAACCCGCCCACCTAACTTGCCCTTCTTTATGATATTGTTATTGGCGTTGCAATTGTTGCGCTAATTTGTGTGAGACGTGCGGAAATTTCTCATAGGCGCCGAACGAGAGGAGTTGACCATTAGACCTGTATGCTCAACACTGGATGCTCTGTCTGTCTGCACTCCACTCTCCACTCCCCTTCCTTCCCATGTTTTAGTTGATGGCCAGTTTTATGGATTGTTCTCCGACTGCGGTATGTGCGCTGGCAAATGATATTTGCAGCAGGAATTTTTTGGCCAAAGCAAAAAAAAAAAACGCTGGCAGAAGAATAAAATAGAAATGTTGCTGATGATGTTTTGCGGCACTTTGCTTTGAGCAGCAGCTCGCAATTTGCGCACCGATTGATGAGTTTTATAAGGCGACCAATTGCAGAGCTGGGAATTGTTTGCCAGATGTCATTAATGCCAACAGACAGACAGACAGACAGAGTGAGAGACGAACAGACGGAGCGCAGAACTATATCACTTACTCAACGCCACTCTGCAATGAGTGTCATACACCAAGTGCAAATTGCATTAATTGATTGGACAATTACATTGTTTGATGTGATTCGATTTAGGTTTTATGGTAGATCGGAATTCTATAGATTTATATAATAGAAGATACGGATTGATGAGCTCATCAAAAGAAAGAGATATTTGGTCTGCTTGATTACCCATTAATCTCAGCCTGCTTTTAGATTATGTTTAATGCAAATATTTCAAATGACTTTTAATTAAATGTATTTAATTTTTATTTATGTAGTAAGCGAAAATTCGACTACGTTTGCGATTTACATTATTATGCAGATCTAAAGTGGAAGCATTCCATTTACAATAAGATTCCGCTCTCTATGCAGGATGAGTAGTGGCATCTTTGCCTCGTTAATTTCTAAAAAAAAAACTCTTGACAGAGACTCCCTTCTAAACACGCATCTATTTTACTGAATTGGGAAGTATAAGCTCCAGATATTTAGCTGCTTGTCTTTGATTTGAAATCCACGCTATAACACAAGTTTGGTCTTTGGTTTTCTTGGTTTTGTTGACTTAAGCCACATTCCCTTCAGCCCAAGCTACTCTGCAGAAGCAGATTATAAAGACCCTCAAGGCATCATAATTAGTCTCAAGTCTCAGCAGATGCTTTTAGTGTTAGCATAGATTGTCTTTGATCGTTTCTACGTAACTAGACAACTGAAGCAACATTTTCTCAATTTATGAAATTATAACTACATCATATTTAAGTATCCATATTTTTCTAAGGATATAAATACTTGAATATGCAGATTTAAATTAAATTTGAATTGAAACTCACCTCCTTTGCTGACAGAGGGTCGGATCCCAGTCCATTCTGCAACCAGAAACGAAGAGAGGAAGAAGAAGAAAAAAGAGTGTGTGAAAAATGTGTGTAGCCTAATTATGCAAGCAGCTCTTAGCCAACGAGGGTTTTGGCCAAGTCAAGTCAAGTCTGGGCTCGGCTTTAGGGTCTCTGTATTCCATAGAGGGCAAAACAAACAGGCCAAGAGGCAAAAGGGAAATGGGAACTAGAGGTAAAAAGACAACTTGACACAAGGAACTATATAGTTAAGGAGGGTGGCTGAAAGAGGGAGGTGCAGGGCGGATGGAGAACTGAGAACGGGGGCACATGGCATATGGCATATGGCGTTGGCGTTGTTTTGGAGTCGAATGGTGCTTACCATGAAAACCATTAAATTGTAAAACGTCTTACAAAATAATAATTGCCCGCGCAACGTTCTGGCCACGTTACGGAACTGCAACTGCAACTGCAACAACTGCAACAACAACGATGACGATGACGATGACGATGATGATGACGACGACGATGACGACGACGATGGTGCTTGAAATAATCGCTGCAACTATTGTAGTTAGTCTCTATTGTCGCAGCAGCTGTTGTTGTCGTTGCTGTTGTTGTTGTTGTTGTAGTTGTTGTTGTTGTTGTTGGCGTTGTTACCGTTTGCTTCTGCTGCATGCTACCCGCCAAATCAATGACAACAAAACACACACACACAGACACAACAACAACAACACTGAAGCGCAGGCAGCGAGTGCAACGCACCAAGCGGTCGCAAGTTGCAATTTAAAAATTGGTTCCTCTTCTTTTCTTTTTTTGTGTTTTTCGTGTTTTTGTTTTTAGCGGCGGCGTCGCAGCCAACGCGGCGTCAGCAGCAGCGATGTCGACCGCCGCATTGTGCAAAAAAAAAAACAACACAACTGCGAAACTTGCAGACGAAGCGAAAAGCTTTTCGGTGCGTGACGCGTGCAGAAAGCGGGTGGAGTTGGACTTGGTCGAGCGGGAGGAGAGGGAGAGACAGAGAGGGAGACGGAGATAGAGAGAGGGAGCTTGGTAAGCTTAGGCCATAGGCAAATCACATTTGATGAGGCGGCAGGGCAGAACCGTTAGTTGTTGTTGCTGTTCCGTTTGTTCTCTTTGTTCCTATATTTGCAGCTGCGTTTGCAAGGCGTCGTAGAAACGCAATGGAAACTCATAAATACATCCGGTGGGTCACTTATTAGCACTTAGTGCGACAGCTTCCTGGGCGGGGGTGTTACACACACACACACACGTCGCACACACACACGCACACACATTGATTATGTGTTTTCCTCTTGCATATCCGCTCAATTGCCGCGGGCGCAACAAACAGCAATCAACAGAACAACAACAACAAACACACACACACACGCGACGACGATGCACACTTAATTCGATCAACAACCGTTGTTGTTGTTGATACTTTTGCTGCTGTTGTTGCTGTTGCTGTTGCTGCCGGGGCGTTGTAATCACGCGCTAGTTGCTGTTGTTGTTGTTGTCGTTGTAGTTGTAATCAGTAAGAGGCTAGGCACATGCTACGCCCCAACGGGCTGCCGCGTGTTTATTTTTTCTTCTTCTTTTTTTCAATTTATTGACACTCGTCTCTACTCGCTAAGTATATGTTGTAGGTATGTGTGTGTGTGTGCAAATTACAGCACATCCGTCATTATAATTTCACTTAAAAACGCCATTTAAATCAAACGCTAAACGCAAATAACACAACGAACAACGCACGCACGCACGCACGCGCAGAGCAAAAAGTGGTCGAAGATAAGCCGGCAAAACGTAAACAGTGCAAAACGACGGCCTACAAGCGAAACGCATGGGAATTGAAACGCAGGCGCAGCAAAGGAGTAACAGTTGTACCGAAATAATTCGAAGCGCGACACACGACCGACTAGCGCCACGTTCGCTGCTGGAATGAAACGTAGCGTAGCGCAAGACAAGCAAACATGTTGCGAGCACGTTGGTACCGAACGAAGCTTGTATGAAGCACTGTGTGCGAGTGTGTGTGTGGCTGTGTGTGTGTGTCTGCGCCAGTTTGTTTGTTTTGTTAAGGTGGAGCTAGGCTAAAATGACAAGTTGGCGCGCATATTATTGGGTGGCCAACTGTTTACATTGTCTCGCATACATGTATGAGTGTGTGCTCCATGGATGTGTGTGTGCTGTGTATGTATGTGTGCGCCTGCTCTTGTGTATTGTTAATTAACATGCACACACAGAGAGAAGCGTGACAAGTGGTTTTTGTTTTCTGTTATTTTTGGCGTAGGTGTTTGTTGGCGCCAACGTTTCTCATTGGCCGCTCGCAGTTCGTCAATTAATATAACAGCACATAAAGCTTTTGCTGTGTATGTGTTTGACAGCTTTTTATCAACAAGGCTTGTTAAGTGTTTTTGTTGTTTTTTGTTGAAGCTTAATCTTGGCAACTGCATCTACGCAAACGAGGCGAATTCGGCGCAGCGCAAGCTGTGGGAGTTTTTTTCTCGCTCTCTTTTTTTTGGTTATTCGCTTTGCTTGCACCGTTAGCCAGCTGATCCACTTTTCCACGCGCTTTGACAACCATTTTTGGTAACAATAAATCGTGATACATCATCAAAAGTCAATTCAAATATGTAGACAACTTTTGTTTGTTTTTGGTTTGCTCTGCTCTGTTTGCCGACATGCCGGCAAATGCCAGCAAGGCAACAACAAAAAAATATTTTAATTTTAATTGATTGTCGAGCGAGATTTACGTGCACCAAAAGTTGCTTCTCACGCTCGTACACACACACACACACATACACATCGCTGATGCAGGATTAGGATTGCAATTGTCAAAATGGAAAGCACGCAAAACATACAGCAAAAAAAAAGAGGAAGGCAGAAAAACTTTTAAGTGCGCACATTTCTTATAAGAAAATGCATTTTTTGCTTTTTAACGTAAAGTTTTTTATTTTGATTTTTTTGCTGCTTTTTGCATCTTAAATCAACATAAACGCAATTGAAATCAATATACTACGTGACTTAAGCGTGGCCAATGCGTAAAAAAAAAACAAAAACAGCAAATCACTCAAAGCAAAACTGAAAAACACAAAAAACAAAGCCAACAAAAAATGCCAACAAAATCCATCAAAAACACAACAAATGATGTGCCATAAAAGCAACGATAACTAAAATATGCTGCATACTTTTAAGACCTTGGCTAAAAAGTTGCCATAAAAATGGGAATTTTTGTCGCAAATTGCCTTTGCCTTTTCTTATTGCAATCCTTTATTGCATTATGTTGCCTCTCACTTGCACACTTGCGATCACTCGCCTAGCTAAGACAACAACCGGACAGCTTTTTATGCGAGCCGCGCAAAAGTATGCAATGCATTTCTTAAAGCAGAGAATTAGTTGTGATTAATTAATTATAAATAAATTAAATTAACAATCAATTAACATTGGATTAAGAAAAGCGTATTATTATTATTCATATACTGTTGGAGTTGTGCGTCAGGTAAACAAACCCGAGCCGAGAAAAAACCCTCGTAGTGGTTTTTCTGCAGGACCTTCTCTCGCTTTTGGGTTAGGTAAGCGCTTCAGGACACGAATCCGGCCGTATTTTCCAGCGGAAGTCGCGCATTAATCGGGTATTTTTGCATCTCAGGCAGGCGGATAATTATATCCGGAAATTTGACTTTTTCGCTCGTATTTTGTGGATATGGCTGTGTGTTTTTCTACATGCGATTTACGAGTGTCCAGTCGCATGTGTGTGTGTGTGTGTGTGTGTGTGGGTGCGTGTGTGTGTGTGGGAATTTACTAATTACGCATAATGAAACCTTTTTGTGGAGTTTTCCCATTTGGATTTTTAATGTAGGGTTGAGGATACAATACAAATACAAATAAATAATTAAATAATCGACGGGAAATTTGAGATTGACAAGTATATAACGAAAAACATAAAAAATCAAAAATAACAAAAATATCGAAATTATAACTTTCATTTTTAATTACAAATTTGTATAGTAATACTTTTATGCATTTTATTTAAATTAAATACACATTAAACTCACATATTACAAATTACTTAAACTTGGTAAACATAAAACAGAAAGAAAATTAATTCTATACCATGGAAAAAGAGAAATGTATTGATAATAGTTTCATGCACTATATTTAAAATAAATCATTATTATTTGTCCATCTTCAAGTTGACTTCAAATGGTCTTTTCCACAACAAGTTTCGACTTTGTTAAAATTATTTTTATACTGTTTTTAATGATCAATTTACTAATAATCGTTTCATGCATTTTATTGAAATTAAATCTTCTTGTCGTTTAGTTTTAAGAAGTCGAAATTAAGTTTAAGCTTAACTTAAAATTATAAACTAAATAATTAATTATTTTTTTACACAATTTGGCCATTTCTTATACATTTGCCAGTTGCTTTTTATTTACAAAGAAATCGCAAAAATAAAACTATAACAAAAAAAAAACAGAAATAACCCAAGTCTCTCTCCCCCTCTCTTCATACCTCCCTCTCTCGCTCGCTCTTTATGCGACAAAAACCCAGGCGCCGAAAATTGCAGCCGCTGAAAATCCAAGAGCGAAAGCGAATTGAGCACTGACGTCATACCTGCCGCAACGGCCGCCATAGGCCCAGCGGCAGCACTGCGTACGTTGGCGTGCGCCAGAGCGAGACAACTGATGTGTGGCGCACGCAGCGAAGAGCGAGCAGCGAATGGCAATTGAGCTCTGCGCAAAACATCGATCTGAGCAATGGCCGGCAAGGATCGTGAGTCAGTTGAGTTTCGTCATTGCCGCTGCGCGCACACACTATTCACAATTAACGGTAAACTCAGATCGCGGGGCGTGAAAAATAAAAGAAATATAGAAAGTAAATTAAAATATATTTATAAATAAAATAGAAATACTTTATATGCAATTGTGCAACGTGTTGCAAAGTGAAACATACAAAATTGAGTATCAAACGATGAGCGCACGCTCCGCGTCCCCAAAAGTGCTGCTGGACATTAGCTACAAGCCAACGCTGCCCAATATCATGGAGCTGCAGCACAATGTCATCAAGCTCATCCAGGTGGAGCAGCAGGCCTACATGCAATCAACGCCACACTACATGCAACAGCAGCAGCAGCAACAGCAACATCCGCAACAGCAACAATATGCACCACTGCCAGCGGATTATGCGGCATATGGCATAACGGAACTGGAGGATACGGACTATAATATACCAAGCAATGAGGTGCTCAGCACCAGCAGCAATCACAGCGCCCAAAGCAGCCTGGAGCTGAACAACAATCAGAACAACTTTGAGCAACAGCAGCAGCAACAGACGACGGCGGCGACAGTTGCTGCTGCTGCTGCTGCTGCTGCTGCTGCTGCTCCACATGGTTATATCCTCAATGAGCATGGCAAAAGGGCACGCAGCAGCAGCGACTACAATGATTGCCAAACGGATGTGTTATCCTTGCAACCTGAACACAAGAAACTGTTGCAACAACAGCAACAGCAACTCTATGTGGACTATTTGCCCACCACGGTGGATGAGGTGGCCGCAGCGCAGACACAAACTCAGGCACCAACACAACAACAACAACAACAACAACAACAGCAGCAGCAGCAACAAAATGGCTGCATTTCCCCACTTTCGCACTCCCACTCGCATTTCGATTTTGCCGGCGATGAGGAGCTGCAGGATCACAAGCCACACATCTTCAAATATGGCATCTATCCGCAAACAATTGCGCCCTTACAACAACAACAGCAGCAGCAACAACAACAACAGCAGCAGCAGCAGCAACAGTTGCACTTTCAGAGCAGTTACAGACCAGGGTAAGTAAAATCTCTCTCCTCTCTCTATATATATATATATATGTATATATAAGTTGAGGATTAGCGTGTATTGAAGTTGGTAGTTGTCTTGATCTTGCCTTAACTTAAAAGTTGTTCGCATCAAATCTGAACAAACTTCCGATCGTTGCCAAGACAGCTGAAGTAAAATCCTTTCATGTCAGGATGCTTCGACCTGAACTTCCTTTATGAATAATGTAAATAGAATATCTTATATATATGTAGAAAATTTAGATAGTTAATTTAAATATGTTTTTTGCTGAGATTTGCAATATTTTAGAGTATATAAAAATTCTCTCTATACAAAAATCAATTGAACTGAAGCTAAACTATTCAAGAAGAGGTTATCAGACAATTAACAATCTTAAAGAAAATATTAAAAAGATTATCGGGACTCTAATATCTATAACTATATATGTATTTATATGCAGCACACATTCTCTTACTAAAATATTCTGTGCATCAATTATTTAAAAAAATATCTAAAAATCAACGGAAATTTATACATTTTGTTATATGTACGTAAATCGTTTTAAGATAGATCTAATAACTATTCGAAATCGACTTTCGTATATATAACAAAATACTTACTGGAGCATCTCGGAAACTAATATCGCAATTATCGAAAACAAGAATTTAATAATAGAAAAAATGCAATTTTTCAGTGAAAAACATTAGATTCATCAGTGAAATCCATTCACATTTAGGATTATTCAATTTGATATTTATTTTTCATAGTTGCTGTCTCAATTTGGCATTAGTTAACTAAATCGATCCTTGTGCACTTCCACATTACAGTCAGAATTACGATGCGTATGAGCCAGCAAATAGTCTGAATGGCAGCACATATTCCAGCTCCGATCGTGATGATATGGAGTATGTGCGCCAAACGGCGCTCAGCTCGGTGGGTGGCTATGCCAAGAATGAGGATGAGTTGGAGGAGATGTCGCCCACCTGCCTGGGCGATGATAGCAGCCTGATGGATGCCAGCGATGTGGCTGGCAAAGCGTTCCGCAAACCGCGTCGCCGCCTGAAACGCAAGCCGAGCAAAACGGAGGAAACGGACGAGTTCAGCAATCAGCGGGTGATGGCCAATGTGAGGGAGAGGCAGCGCACCCAGAGCCTCAACGATGCATTCAAGTCGCTGCAACAGATCATACCCACCCTGCCCAGCGATAAGTTGAGCAAAATCCAAACACTCAAGCTGGCCACAAGGTAAGTCCACTCCCTTCCAGCCGGGCATTTCCCACACATTTTGCGGTCTTTGCTTCAGATACCTGGACTTATCTACATTGGTGGGAATTTGGTGGCCATTTCAAAGTATTTTATATGGCCAAGAAGGAAGCCAAGTTTCAATACAACAATTTTGAGCATTTTAACACTCAAAAAAATATGGAATTTAAATTCGAAAGTCATCCTGGAATTCATTTGAAATATTTGCAAAAATATCTCAATTCTTCTTGCTGCAAATATTCAAAATTCAACTTAATTTAAATATTTATTTATTTAACTTAAATTCAACTAATATTTTCAAATATCTTCTTGCTTCAAATATTCTTTACTTAAGTTCTTTCAAGTATTTATGAATTTTCTTTAAATTCATGCAAAATATTTGTAACAAAATGTATTTTCTACTTGCTTAAAGTATGCTTATTTCAATTGTTTTAAATATATTTAAAATGCTTACTAATCAAGCCGTTTGCACCTCTTTTATTGTTTATAGATACATTGATTTTCTGTGCCGCATGCTTAGCTCCAGCGATATATCGCTGCTGAAAGCGCTGGAGGCGCAATCGTCGCCAGTATCGCCGGGATATGGCAATAATAATATGAATATTAATGCCAGCACACTGCTTAGTGCCGCCAATGGGGCCGAGGCTGATCTCAAGTGTCTGCGCAAGGCGAATGGAGCACCCATCATTCCGCCCGAGAAACTCAGCTATCTGTTTGGTGTGTGGCGCATGGAAGGCGATGCCCAGCATCAAAAGGCATAGGCAAAGGAGTTGAAGTATTATGAAGAGGAGTGTACTAAGAGGAGGAGGAGGAGGAGGAGGAGTCGTATCGATTGCCATTGGGGCTTCCAGTTACTGAACAAAATGAATACACACAGCGTGAATAATTCCAATGCAAGTGCCAAATCGGGCACTTGCAGATCTTTCCATATCTTATAGATGACTAAGCTAAAACACATTATTTAAACAAAATATGAAAAATAAAGAAAAAACCAACTATTGTTTAGGTATAATTTTATGTAATAGCGCTAACTAAATTAAATTGTATAAATTAAACAAAAGTCTAAAAAAAAGCACAAACAATTTTTTATTCTTTTTTTTCATTTCTGATTATTCCTTTTCCCCCAACAAATTGGGCGCGAAAATGTTCGCCGTTGTCGCCATTGGGGGGGTCTCGACTTTATATGCAATATATATATATATATACTTATACATAAATTCACATACATACATATCTGCGATCGACGACGACATACTTAGAGCGTAACGTCATGCCGCAGACAGGCGGCAGCATTTATGTATCTCAAAGATACAAAATGTTGTATCTGTCGCCCGCGCTCACTCTCTCTCTCTCTCTATCTCTCTCTCGGTCGCTCTCGCTCTCTATCTAGCTGCTTCATGGGAAGAAAAACAAAAATCGAAAATGGCAACCGGAGACGGCAAGAAAGAGGGTTGCAAACTGGACGGGGGGAACACCATCCACATCCGGTGATTTATGTGCATTTGTTTAATTCTCTTATTTTGTTGTTTTTTTCGTTGTTGTTGTTTTTTCGAGATTTTCTTTGGAGTTGTTTTTAATTTTTGTTTTTATTCCGCAACTGCACATAAAAAGTGTTTACAATGTGCACACAAAAGTATTTATGTCGCCAAAACTGGCCATTTAGAATGCTCATAATTAGCTCAGTCAGTTGATTTAGCCTCTGGAAAGCGCTTCAAAGGCAAACCAAATATCATTTTAGTTGCATGACTTAATTGCTTTTTAAATGACAGCTGGCATGAGCAGTTTGAGTTATATACAAAGTACGATATTCCATAGATATATATATATATAGTACAGAGATAAATATCCAACCAGAGCAGCCATCGTTGACAGGTTGTTGCAGCTACTGCACAACTTATAAGTGGGCTAGATCAAGAACATTTATATATATATATATATACATAGATACTCACTCTGCACACTTGTGAGTGTTTTTGAATAAGTACGTCTAAAGTGTCTGCCCATCTATCTTTTGCTATCTAAATCGTTTGACTTAGTCAGTCAAGTGATTGTATCTTAAATGTAGCAAGCTGCGAATTAGATATGTAGATGTAATTAAAGGGTTGAGAATTTTGAAAACAAATTATTTTTCTATTTTTGAAATGTAATTAATCTAGAAAACATAACACAGAAAGTATTCAGTTCAGTTTTGACAAACTTATAGCTGTACAAAACTTAAACCGACCTCTAAAATTCGAAATCTAAATTTCAAAATGCATTCTTTATCTAGCTGCCAATCCATTCACAAAGAGATAGATATATTCTTAATATCGGATCAGATTTGACAAAATTATGGCTTTGGTGTCAATCTACAACAAAAAGACATTTTTTGGTAAAATCGTTTCAGTTTTTACTGACAATTTCAGTCAGTTTGCATCAATCTTCAGCGTAACATTTAATTACAAATTTAGAATTTTGAACTCGAACGCGATTGCACTTGACTTAAGTCTCTACAAAGTGAACACGAATAAAATAAGAGAATATTCAACATTTTTCTTGTTATTGGATACCAAAAACTCTTTTTGTTTTTGAAAGCAAGACAACATTCTTAGTTCCACTCAAATGCAAAATAGAGCTAGAGTTTCCCTGGGTCGAAGTTGGACTGCGGTTCGGCGTCTCAAACATAATAGAATATGGGAAACCACCTTGATGTGATGCGGGGACTACCCCAACTCCGAAACTGTCAACGCCCCCCTTACTACGAAGTTGATTTCTATTCCCATGTTTTGAATATTCAGGCACCTAAAAAGCATTTGAAGATCATCTCAAGTAACGCGGCGCATAAATTGTGTAACTAATTTTAGAAAATGGGCATGAGCAGCTCACACACACATGCACACACACACGCACACTCATACATCACACACACGATCCTCACAGCAAGGACTAGCCATTTTCCAATTTTCCAATTTTCTATTCTTTTATTATTTTTGTAGGTCTTTGTTTTTTTGCATGGCCAATTCACATGGCCGTTAAGGAGGATTGCTTTGAGATGTGCGCACATGGGCAGTCAATGGCATGTGCTATGCGCCTGCGAATCACAGCAAGGACCTGGCCAAGGACCTCATGTCGATTACCCTCCAAGTTTTCCCAACATATGTGACAGCAAACAGCTCAGCTCAGCTCGGCTCTGAGTTCGACTCGTAAATGAAATGAAAACAATGTGTGTGGGAGTATGCAAAGGATGCGTGTTGTGTTATTGTCCTTTCAGTTTAATTTTTATATTTTTTTTCAAGTTGAATGAGGCATTCGCTGACTTTAAGTAGGCGCCGCCTGGCAGCGCCTAATGGTTCCCTTTGACTTTGTAGTTATATTTTTTGTTATTCTAATTCATGATTCAGGCAGGCTACCCAAATTCCTGCAGATGGGCGTTGAACCGAGCAATGCTCATATAAATCATAATGATTGTTTCTTTTATTTTATTTTGTAGTTTGCCAGCCATGTTCCAGCTTTAATTAGTTGCAGTTTTTCACTGGAAGTGAGTCGAAATGAATAAACATTCAATTTATATACACAAATACTAAAAGTGTTGCCTTAAAAATCTACTAAATAGTCATAATCGCTAAATGTACAAAGAGAAACTGAAGAGCTGTTCATTCAAGAGACCTATTGGCAAAGTTTTCAAAGAAAAATGTTAGAGCCATTAATTTAACAGCATATTTCAAGTAGTTTTTGGTATGTTTAAACTTGGGAAATCTATATTTATTTATTCTAATGCAATATCCAAATTTGGAGAATGAATTGCGATGGCAAAACTCAGATTGCAGTAAAAATAATACAACTTGGAAAAATGCGCAGTATATGCACAATATTTATGGAATTTATTTATGATTTCTATGAATGGCTATATTTATTGGCAAAACCATTAAAACAATATCTAAAAACAATTGAGGTTACTTACACACACACAGATATAGATGCATGCCACCATGCCTTGCTGGCAACACGGTGTGTCCAAAAAATATATGAAGCGTTTCGGATTTCAAAGTGCGAGTAACGAACAACGGAAGCCCGAAGCGAAGATCGGGCACAAGGAAAAGATGGAGGAGGAGGAGGAGTAGGAGGAGATCGGCTACTCCTGTACTGTGACCCAGAAGGCACCCGTACATATTTGTGGCCCGCTGATTGATTTTTAGTGGGAAGCTGTGCTACTCTCGCTCTGTCTGCCTCTAGCCCCTCCCCACCCTCTGTCAAGTTAGTAGAACATCTGCTTCATGCAACGCTGCAAGCGACAAAATATGCACAGACTGAGTAATTAAAATCAATATAGTCTCGTTTTTCGAGGTGTTCACACACATTTCAGTTCGAACTGAACCCAAGAACAACAAAATGCAATCAACAGCAAATGCAGGCTGCCTTCAAACTGCTCTTGTTCTTGTTGTTGTTGTAGTTTTTGTTGTTGTTGTTGTTAACATTATTGTTGCGAGTGCATTTGGCAATCAATCAATGATCAAAGTTCATAAGTTGACCCAGCTGACTAATGGCAAACGCCCGCCTTGCCATCGAACGTCAACAGCAGCAGCAACAACAATGAGAGCAACAACAACAGCAACAACAGCAACAACACAAACAACAACAACAACAATAAGTTATGCTAATGTACTAGTGGATCTAATGTGTATACATTTACGTATACGCTTACATCAATGTACTATAAAAAAATAGACTTGTGAAAATGCTGCTGCTGCTGCTGACGTACATTGAACGACTGGGAATTACCCTGTACATTGTGGTATTTCATATGTAAATTTGTCACATACAGCTCTATTTTAATATGCTTTTTTTCACAATATATCTTAGGTCGATTTCAAAGAAATATATTAACTGGTTTTAGTCGATATTTCTTACTGCCAGTAAACATTTTTTACAGCTCCAGAAAGTATGCTATATGAAATAAAATATTATCAACACATTAAAATGCCTTGGATGTGAAATCTAAAATGCAACATTTAAAAAATCAGCGACTTCAAAATTAAAAAAAAAAGCACATAATTAAATAAATTGTACAGTTAAAAATACTTCTTTTCACACATTTTAAAATATATCAAAGGTCAGTCTCATACTTAAGTTTGATCTCCCTCGCTATCTCTCTCTCTCTCCACTTTTCTCTATCCCTCTCTGTTTATCTTTCTTTCTATCTCTTTTCAACAAACTTACCCATTCAATGATGTAATTAAAAGAATATATGTATATTAACGCTCTTTCTCGCTATCTCTCTCTCTCTCTCGGTTTCTCCGTTCCTCTATCTCCCCCTCTCAAACCCACTCATGTAATGGATATACCCTTTAGTACCAATATTTTTACCGTCATGTACGCGTAATGTATAAAAATCGAGCAGTCGCACAGAGCAGTGAAAGGGGGGAGGCAAGTAAAAACAAGCCGACCAACCAACCGACCGCTTGCCTGCCTGCCTGCCTGACTGCCCCTCCGTCCAGTGTCCGTCCGTCAATTTGTCCGTCCGCTTTGGTAGCGTTTCTCTCGCGTCGAGCGCATAAATATTTTGCTTTTATATTTTTTCAGGCGAAGATGGAAGATGCGCACAGCACTCACACACACACACACACACACCCACACCCACACACAAGCCCCTGTGTAGTAGTAGTTGTTGTCTATAAACAAAAAATGGGTCCATAAAAAAGCACACAGCCCCGAGACGGACAGCGACGCTGGCAGCGACGTCACGTCAGCGTTGGCGGTCGCCAAACGAATAAAAACAAAAAACAAAACAACAACAAATCGCCGCACTTTTTGTTTATTTACACAAAAAGATTTTAGTGACTCGGGTAGGCAGCCAGGAAGTAACTAAGTAAAATGGTTGTTTAAACTCCCCGACCAAAATATGCAGAAAAAGAAAAATGAAAATCACAAAAAACCGTTTACAGCGTTGCTTTTGCAAAATGGTTGCCCTGATTGGTAGTTGTCCTCCTGCTCTTCACCATCTTCTGCTCATTTCTTCTCATTTTTCTGGGAAGAGTGTCCGCTGCATCATTTGATGTAAACGCTTGACACTTTGCGCCACATCCAGAGGCGAGCAAGCCGCAAGCAGGCAACATCTGGCGGCAAACCCGAAAAGATTAATTTCTGACAGCGCGGGAGCGTCCCCAAAGGCAAATCATACAAGTATACAAGCACAATGTACATATATATACATATATATATATATATATAGAGTTTTATAGTTGCTGATGGACACTTTGATGCGCGTTTTCCACGCCACGCTTTTCACGGTCGCGCATCCATCAATTCGTTGCCGCCGCCTGTCGGAATTTAAGACATCCAAATAGAAATGAATTCGTATTACATTTATTTAATATTATTTCTTTTTTTGGCTGCTGGGCGTCAATGGGTCTCTAAAACTAATCATGTGCCAAGCGCGGAGACATAACACATCGCTGCCACTTGACAATATATTCACTTATATGTATATATTCTTCCCTTTCCTTTTTTTTTTGGGATTTGCTGTTTAGTACTTCATTATAAGCGCACTAACGATGTTATTTTAATGATCTCAGACCAAAGAATCCACTTGACAAAATGCAGCAGCAGCAGCAGCAGCAGCAGCAACTACAACAACAACAACAACATCAGCGCCTCAAGTGTTTCACACAAAGGGGGGAAAGTCTCTGAAGGGCAACACATATAAATACATATTTATATAGAGCCCTATGCACATATATATATATATATATATATAGTTATGTATTTACTTTGCTGCATTTTATATTTCTTTTTTGCACAAACAGACATATTTATGCCCCTGGCAAATGTGTGAAAAAGTCCGTTTGAATGTCGGGCATTTCTTTGGTGCCTTGTTAAATTTGTTGTTGTGTATATATAGAGTTATAGTACTTATATATCTGGTCGGGGCACTGTTGATTGGCATAGCCATAAAAATTCTTAGTGCCCCCCATGCATGAGATGCCATTGAAAGTTGTTGTCGAAAGATGCTGCCCAATGTGAGGCAGGTATTCACACATCAAAAGGGAAATATGCAAATTGAATGTAAATCTAAGGCAAGCTATAATTAAACAATAGATAATCAATTCTGTAAGCGAAACTTATATTTATTAGTTGTTTTATAGTTGGTTACACACATTTGCCCCCTAAGAAGCTTGACAAAAATGTGCATTAAATATTAGCCTGCAAACACAATACTTAAACAAACATATTTTTTTTATTTGTTTACATTTAGCTAGTTGATTGCACTTTTGCGAATTACTGCTAGACGATGCTGTAAAACACAAAATGAACAAACAACAATAAACCTGTAAATGATTCAGTTGATATTTCTATACGCAGATAGTTTATAAATAGTAAGTAAACTTATTGCAGGGAAAATCACGGTGACGCCTCAATTAGCTGCTTTATTTTGTAAACGATTCATATTAGAACATTTATGGGAAAGCCGATTTGTAGATGAAAAGTAATTGATACCCATTGAAAATGAAAAGTGTCAGAGCCTGCTCGACTAAACGATGCAGTTGCTTAATCAATATGAGCAACAATATATTATGAGTTTATCCTTACTTATAAGACTGTTTTTAGAATAAACATCAGTTTATATTTCTGCTATTCCGTATTTAACATATTTCTAATAGGTGCTGGCAACCTAACTTTACTTATGTCTACATACATTTATTATTTATTTTCGTCTTAAACTCCAAATCATGTGTTTCGCCATTTACAATTAACCTCGTTTCAAAATCCCCGATGAGTGCTTACAATGCATTTGTGTGCTGCTCTTGAGACGATTTGGGCTAGTCATGCAAGTCTGCAGACATATCTACATGTATATGTATATACATAATAAGCATATACATACATACTCGTATGTATGTATGGAAATTTTAAGCTTTGCTCTTGCACTTGTCTGCTCCAAGGGAAGGAAGGGGGAGCAAAGCAGCGACAATGCAACGCATGAATTGCTTGTATAAGAGAGAGCGCGGGAGAGGGAGAGAGCACGCATCGGAAGAAGAACACAAAAAAGAATGCCGAAGAGTGCAGAGTGAAACACGTGTTTCGAATTAAATGCAATCGTCTCCGCCCCTACACCGCCCTCCCCCCCTCCACGGACAACCATGTACCACACACTACTCGGCTGCGTGCAGAATTTCTAATAGTCATTTCTTTGGTCTCTCTTTTTCTCTCGCTGTCTTCGCTGGGCGACATTGTGCGATGTGCCTTTTTACGTCCCTCGCTGAAATGTTAACGGCAATTGCTCAGCGAAAGACAAACGTATAAAAAAAAGCAATGTGAACGACTACAATAAACGGGAATACTCTACAAAATTACAGTCTACAGCATGCCTACAAATAATAGTAGCAAAAATAACAACAATTTATTATTATTTTTATTAATATTTTTGCGTATTACTTTTAACCCTGTCGAGGTCTTTATGGACTTCGAAACAGCATATAAAATCCATTTCCGCATAATTAAATATAAGCCGAATTCATACCGGTTTTGTATGTTTTACATTTTATGTATTCTTAAATCAAGAATTGAATGAAATAAAAACAGGAATATCAGCCGGCAGCCAAACAAGTTACTTAACGAGCCACACTGATTACAGAGTATATTTGCAACCAACAATTTGCAAGTGCGTGCAACAATATGAATAACAGGCAGGCAAGGAGATAAAAACTTCAATCAAAGCCAGCAATCAAATTGTGTCTGACAATACTTAATAATAACAATGCAAACGCATACAAATACAAATACACACACACAAACAAGCACACACAAGCACACACACACACATGCACACATACACAGCTGCAGCTGTGCGGCCAAGTTAACATTATTTCAACCTGTAGTCGACGCTGACGCAAACGTCGACGTCGACAGCAGCAATTGCTGCTTTGGCCTTTTTCAAGCCAAGCTTTTGAGCCGCAGTCAACGAGCTGAGCTGCTGGCCTAAAGACGCGAAACCGGCTGCTGAAAACAAAACATGCTGTAAACTTGCAACGAATTTCGAATGTGCAACAAAAGTTCTAAGTGCGTTGAATAAATTTGTAAGCTTCAAATAAAATAATCGCAACAAAAAAAAACTCAACTTTTGACTCACGTTGAGTTGAGTTATTTCTCATGGCTCATCTATTTATATCTTAATCTGTAATTATTGTCGGCAAACTGTGCCATATAAATAAAGTGCAAAAAAGCAAAAAAAAAAAGCAAAAAAGTGTCGTGAGTGAAACAAGAGAAATGAACTCAGTGAAAGTGATGTAGACTCATCATCATTATCAGCGAACAGCGAAGAGATTGTTCAGGTTGTTATGGCCCGTTGCTGGCTTGTTGTTGTTAATGATGCTGCCTGCAAATGAGATTTGGGCTCCATAATTATAATTGCAACTGAAACAAGGAAACGACGTAAACAACAGTGACAACAAACAACTGAAAGTTTGCATGTGCAAATATCATAAAGCAAATGCAGATTTCGACTAATGTTTGCGCGAACAACTAGCCAAAAAGCTGCAGCTGTCGTTCATGCGTACAAGTATCGAGATATGAGAAATGTTTATGCATGATAGAAGCTTGTGAAATAGAGCATTAAATCAATTGAGCGAAAAACAAATAGTAATTATTTTCTCATCACTAAGCAAACTTAGCTGTGCTGATGTTCTGTTCATTTATTTACACATTAGTTGTTCATGATTTAACCTTATCTAAAATAAAAGTATTTAATCTTTAAACAAAGCTTGTTTTCGCCAATGCCATGGCTCATTTCTCACGAGTCTAAAATATGCCAATCATAAATATGTGTGTAAAATCCATTTAAATAACTTGGTTTTTTGAAGCGTTATATTACGCAATAAATATAATAAAATTTCTCATACAGTTTCTTCACTAGTAAATATTTGCATAAAAATACATATTTATATGTATTAAGTTTCGTCATTTTAGTATCTATCAAAGCTACTTAAATCGAAAGTCTACAAAATAGGTTTGGGCAATGCTAACAGTTTTAAGTTTTACAAATGCTTCCCATTTATCTCAGCTTAAGCACACTGGCTTGAACTTTAAAGTTCAAGTCTTAGGAAACATTAAAAAGCAATCAAATTAAACAGTTTTAATTCAAGTAGTTTATTACACATAAGAAGGGCGTTTAATGAGCTGCGGAAATTGCATCCGTCCATGCAAAATAGCCCAAAACTTAATAGCCGAACATAAACGCATAAAACTAACCGTCAGCCACCAACTGACAACTGACAAAAGGTGGAAAGCCCCTCCCAAAAAATAAAATAAAAGGTCTTTAAAATTCACCTTGAGTCAAAACCACGTCGCAGACTCCACTTGTGAAGCCACAACAACAACAACTAAAAAAAGAAAAAAAGGCAGTATTTCTCTGTGCCAGTTGACTACAATTGGAGTTCACAACTCAGCAGCGGCTAATTACGAGTAATTTTATTTGAAAAGTAACAAATAAGGCAACGAAAAGCAGCACAGAGTAACAGATGGTTAACTTAATTACTCGCAGGTAGCCTGCTGCTCTTAATCAACACTGTTAATCGACTGTCAATCGACTGCTAAGTCACTGTTAACCTACTGCTAAAGTTAACCGACTGTCGCAAATCAGATCGCAAAATGAATGATGCTGTTGCCCCTGGAAACGGTTCGACAGCCTTGAACTCCACACAGGTAAAATATAAATGGGGACGTATACCCATCATTATAGTATACATATATATATATATTTTGTTTTTACTTAAACCAACCAAGTGACTTTTGCGCTACAGAGCACCAAAAATGCGTATCTGCTAAACCAGTTTGTTTTTTTTTTCCACGGATGCTTGTTTTGTATTTTGTATACTGTGTAAGCCTGAAATGGGTTAAGGGGTTTTGTTCAAACTCACCTGCAGCATGTGACAATCAGCAAAGAACACTTTATTGACCCAGTTTATTGCGTAACCCTCAATTTTGAATTTTAATCAGCCATCGATTTTGGAGAATTACTAAATGTAGTTCAGGGTCACACATTAATTGCCCCCCCCCCCCCCCCCATCAGAGCTTTAAGTAGAGGGTATTAACTCGGCTAAGCCTCTCGCATATGCAACACGTTTATTCTTTTGTATTTGGGTTTGTTTTTGCTGCTGACAAACAGTCTCACATAGTGCAGATAAACAACAATCACGGCACACAGACAGAGTTTTGAGTTAACTTAAACTTGTTTCAGTATAGTTTGCCAAGCGATTTAGTCGCATCTTAATTTTGATGTCGTTTATTTATCGGTTGACTGGGTCTGAAAGTCAAGTCCATGGCGTAGGTCAACACAAAACTTGTTGACACAATGCCAATTTTCTTTACTACTTAAGGTAGCCGTTGAAAGTATTTTGAGTGCTGTCCAGAAAGTCTTTAAAGTAGCCATTTGCTTAAAGTGCAACTTTTTATAGTCACTGACAGTAGTCGTAATCAGTCCTAAATAGAAAGCTTACAAATAGCTATAACTAACTATAATAAAACGCATATATGGAAGTAATTTAGGTTCACTTTACACTTATTTTTTTATGGGTAGTTTATTTAGAATTTTGAATAGCATCTGATCTAATAAAGAACAAACAATCGGCACTCGAGTTTCAACTCAATTTAAAGTAATATTCGTTTGTGCCAAGCTTTTGAGATCTTAATTGAACGTTAAAAGAATTATTTACTTGGCCATATTTAGAAGCATTAATTATGGGTAAACATAGATCGGCTAACTTTGTTCTCTTCAATTGATTTAGTAATTGCACAGATTCCATATATATATGAATAATTGTGCAGATTTATGAGAAATGTTTGTTTATTTTATTTTAAGCTTATTCAAATAAATGACAATATATTATTATTGTTAGTTATTCATTTAAGATATACATGAAATATGCATAGCTGATAAAAAGTAAACTCAGACCTCAAAACTTAAATAGATAATTTTATTAAACTTTTACGTTTGTTATTAGAAATAACTCACATTTCAGTCACATCTGCTTAGAATTGACAATCAGCAACAAGTTGATTATTTGTGAGAGCCTGTTAAATATTTGGCCATCATGATGAAGAGCGTCGATAATGTGCAGTCAGTTGAGAAGGGGGGCGTGCCGCCTGACGGTGTACGCCTTAATATCTGGCACAAGGTAAATTATAAATAAAATAAATGTTGCAATCTGCTCATAAATCGCTGCAGATACTCTTCTTTTTGCTGGGCTTGATCTGTGCCCTCACTGTTTGTGTGCTGATTCATTTAGCCAACAAACTGAAAGCCGATGCCCAGCTTGACGATGTGAAGCATTGCGAAGGGGGCTCGAACCACACCGCTCGCACTCTCCATAATTAGACCCGATGCGCACCAAACGACGTTAACCAATATTTGCCCATGTCAAATGTGTAAATAAAGCGCTAATTGATTGAATAATGCGGAAATTGGGCTTAAGATTTGATGTGCAAATTAAGCAAGTGGCAATTAGCAGTTCAACAAACTATTCGTGGCGGCTCGAAATGCCACAAAATATATCTTTATGAAATACACATTTAGGTAGCAATAGTCTTCTTAATTAGACGACTGAGAAAACTCGTTTTTGATTATGGTTCCATGGGATCAGTTGACAGACTTGCATATTAATTAACCCAAGCAAAGGTTCAGTTCTAACGCTAAAAAAAACTTGGGAATACCCAGCGTAAAACTCTGGCTCAAAGTTCTGGTTCTGGATATTTATAATTTCTAGTTTGTTATTTTTGTTGTCTATAAAATAGCAGAGAAAATATATATAAAATATAGATGATATATATATATATATATAAGTCACTTGAGAATTTATGTTAAAAAAATGATTTTAATCTGTTGTTTTCATAATAACATTTTAATTAATGAGGCAATAGTTATTAACTCTGAGGAGGGTTATATTGTTTACAGCTATTAAAGACAAATTACGACTACTTTAGTTGGAGGCATTAGCTCAATCAATCAGTTACATTATAGTCAATGCTGAATGACTTGCAATTTCTTAAGAGATTAACTTTTAAGTGCATAGAAACGAGTTTACTTCCCCCACTTTAAGCCACTTTATCAAAAATAAACCGATTTTCAAAAAATCAAATCAGTTTTGAACATGGTTTGGCCTCCAGATAAATACAACATTCAAATTTGAAAACGCTACTCTTAATCGAAAACTATCATGCCAAATCTGAACCGATCTCATTTTTCTGCTATTAATTCTTAAAATCAATTTCAGACTCCCACCAAGGATGTTCAGATCAACATAGACACTGCCAAAGAGGAAACTGGTAGAAAGGGCAACTGTTGCAGCTGGGTAGTGCTGGTGATCTTGGCAGCTGCTCTAACTGTGGCCACAGCCATGGTCTGGTATTATAAAGGCACCTGGTACGGATTGGGTGCACTCTATGGCAGTCTGCTGTTGCTGCTGCTGATGAAGCCGGGCTGGCGCTGGTTCTACATAGCAGCCGTCACTGGGCCACGTGACACCATGTAAGTGTGGCCCAAAAAGTGGATGCACTGCCTACAACTACTAACCCCGATTGCCATTCTAACCAGTGCATTGATTGCCTACATTCGTGTGTTGGCGTTTGTGAAGCGACAGGAGCGCAAGAATCTCAATGTGGGCGATCTCTTTGAGGCGAATGTGGCCCAGCATCCGGACAAGTTGGCCATTGTCAGCGAGACCCAGAAGTGGACCTTTCGCCAGGTGAACGAGCACGCGAATCGTGTTGCGAACGTCTTCCACAGCCATGGTTACAAGAAGGGCGATGTGGTGGGGCTGCTGCTGGAGAATCGCGCCGAGTTTGTGGCCACCTGGCTGGGCCTGTCCAAAATCGGTGTGATTACGCCGCTGATCAATACGAATCTGCGCGGAGCCTCGCTGCAGCACAGCATCAAGGTGGGCAACTGCACGGCCCTCATCTATGGCATTAGCTACAGATCGGCTGTGATGGATATAGCCAAGGATCTGCCCGCCCATGTGGCGCTCTATCAGTTCAATGATGAGGCCAACTCAGCAAAGGAAGCCACCGAGGGTGTTTCCCAGGGTCTGGCGCAGCAGTTAAACGCTCTGCTGGAGTCGGCAGCCAAGGATAAGGTGGCAGCTGGCGCCAGTCGTGCCGATCATCACGATAAACTGGTCTATATCTACACGTCGGGCACCACAGGTCTGCCCAAAGCAGCTGTCATTACCCATGCACGGTAAGTACAACTATCATGTGCTTACATTAATATTTATGAGAGATATAAGAGGCTCCCCAGTAATCTTGTTACCGACTTAGACTAGGGGAGAAATACATTTCTAAAACTTTGCCTGTTGCGCAAATACGATTATTATGGTTTCAAGATTCAAGCGTCGATATGGGGTTTTCCATTAGGGTCAAAGTTTGAAAATTCCGAAAGCTCACTAATTATACAATTATTTTTTATTATAATTGTGCATTTAAAATAATTATATACTTTCAGTGCAATCTATAATTTCCAAGCTAACATTGTAAACCTCTGGAAAACGAACAAAAAATAAATTTTATTATTTATTATTCTATTCCTCCAGCTTTTTCTTCATAGCAGCTGGCATCCACTACGCCTTGGGTTTCCGTGACGATGATGTGTTCTACACGCCGCTGCCACTTTACCACACAGCTGGTGGTGTGATGAGCATGGGGCAGGCTCTGCTCTTTGGCTCCACGGTTGTCATACGCAAGAAGTTCAGCGCCTCTGGTTATTTTGCTGACTGTGCGCGTTTTAACTGCACCGTAAGTCAACGGAGAGATTAGCTTAATCCTCTACAGGTTGCTCATTCCATTTCCATTTCCAGATTGGCCATTATATTGGAGAGATGGCGCGTTATATCTTGGCCACGCCGGCGGCAGCACACGATCGTCAGCATCAGGTGCGCATGATCTTTGGCAATGGGCTGCGTCCGCAGATCTGGACGCAGTTCGTCGAGCGCTTCAATATTGGCAAAGTGGGTGAATTCTATGGCGCCACCGAGGGCAATGCGAATATCATGAACAACGATAGTACAGTGGGCGCCATTGGGTTCGTCTCGCGCATATTGCCACAGATCTATCCCATATCCGTCATACGTGCCGATTCCCACACGGGCGAGCCCATACGCAACGCTAAGGGTCTCTGTGAGCGATGTGAGGCCAACGAGCCGGGCGTCTTTATCGGCAAGATTATCAAGGGTAATCCGTGCCGTGAGTTCCTCGGCTATGTGGATACGAAAGCCTCATCGAAGAAGGTCGTCCACGATGTGTTCTGCAAGGGTGATATGGCATTTATATCGGGCGATCTACTGGTGGCCGACGACCGGGGCTATTTGTATTTCAAGGATCGCACGGGGGACACCTTTCGCTGGAAGGGCGAGAATGTGTCCACTAGCGAGGTGGAGGCTCAGCTCAGTAATCTGATCAACTACAAGGACACTATTGTCTATGGCGTCTCCATACCGCAGACGGAGGGTCGTGCCGGCATGGCCGCCATCTATGATCCCAGCAGGGAGGTGGACGTGTCCACGCTGGTCTCCCAGATCGCCACAACTTTACCGAACTATGCGCGACCCGTTTTCCTGAGATTCCTGCGACGCATCGATTTGACGGGCACGTTCAAGTTGCGCAAGGTGGAGCTGCAGCAGCAGGGCTTCAATCCTGCCGCCTCCGAGGATGAGCTATATTATGCTCAGGCCAATGGCAGCTATACTAAGCTCACGCATGAGATCTATGAGAAGATTCAACGCAATGAATTGCGCTTTTGAGTTGAGGATAAGTCTACTTTTAGCTTTAAGCTCCCATATAAGACTAATTAAACAACAGAAATCACTTCGATATATACATATACATATATATATATATAGCTGGATTAATTTGCAGCATTAAGGTAAATAATAATTAAATCAGGCTAAACAAATGGAAGAATAAAAAATACGTAATGGATACTTTTCGACTTAAAAAATTAGGCTGGTAATTGAGTAAGAGAAAAGTGTTGCATACTTTCGGGCATCGCACAAAAAAGCAGTTGCTGATTCATGCTGCATACTTCAGGCGATGCGAACTAGGCAATAAGCCATTTGCAATAATAGCTGTAACTCAATCCATCCAGATATTCGAAGGACATGGTGCGTTTTAATCATAATGGCAACGCCTACCCAACTGCATTCGAGGATTATTGATTCTAGGACTATCTGTGGTCCAAAGAACATTCGGTTAATCCGTGAAATGGCCAAGACACGCTGGACTTTACGTGTTTTATTAATTGCAAGTATCCTTGTGTAATTTTTGACCTAATTTTTTAGTCGAATCCTAAAAATCAGTACACATACTTTAAGGCAGCTCTTACATCTTTTGGATATAGCTAAGTTTTAGTTGATAGATTCGTGTGTATTGTGCTAGCGAATTAAATAATAAAAAATCTTATGGGCGAACAGTGGAACAAATGTCTAGGCTTAAATACTTTCAGCATAAATCGCAGCAGCAGCAGCCGCAGCTTAGTCCTTGGGCGGCACATCCTTGACGAGATCGGATCGCTTCTGCTGCTCCATGCGCTGCTCAACCTGCTCGAGTCGCTCGCTCATCGCATCCAGTGAGTTAAGCAAACCAGCCTGGATCTCGCCATAGCGCTTCATGGCCAATATCAGACTCTCCTCGATCAGTTCGCTCTGCTGGGCGTACTCCCCGTTGTTCTCGGTGATCTGCTTGAGCTTGTCTAGGCACTCGCTGGGTATACTCCGAAAGTATTCCGCTCCCAGTGCCGGCTCTAGTTGCTTCACCCGCTCCAGTTGCTCGCTCTGCGCATATAGTTCGGGTGCTACGGCATTCAGATAGACCTCCTTGGAGCGTACCTGTTGCTGCTCCTCCAGGTAGTTGGGATCCAGATACTTCTCTAGCTCCGCCGCCCGTCCCACGCACTGCTGCAGCTGGCTGCGTCCCGTTGTCGCCTCACTTAGCAAGGCGTTGGCCGAGCACAGTGAATCCACAATGTTTGCCGTCTTCGGATTGCCATCACCGTCGCCAGCATGTTGTTCCGGCAGTGGGCCGAGCACGCGCGTTAACGCATCTATTCTCTTCTCCAATATGTCGAGTGCTTCCATTTTTGTCGCTGTTTCTCTAGGAAAGCGGAATGATGTCAGTGCAGTCAGCAAAACAAAAACACACAAAAATACCAAAAAACGCGTTGCACTGCAGTAGCGACATTTCACAGCACAAAGCGACGATATACATATCGATAGTTGACTTATCGCTAAAATTTTACCGCGCACCGACTTTTTAAATCTCATGCAAAAGTAAAAATACGGATTTAAATTATTTAAATTTTTCATTTAATCAAGATTCACAATTTAAAATTTTCTAGTGATAGCCGCTCTGCGTCCTTGTTGATCTGCGCAAGGCTATCCTCAGAGATGATGCGCACCACATCCGCATCCAAGTCACCATCTGCCGCACTGTCGTCCAGCACACACAAAAATCCATCGTTGTCCATGTAGGGGAAAAAGAATTCGGGCTTATCCCAATTCGAGCGCTGCCCAATGCCACAATGCCCCTCCTGCTGCATGTGCTCGGCAAGCAGTGCAAATTCATCGAATTGCAGATCACAGCAAATGCAACGCAACTGGCAAATCTGCCGACGTATAAAATTAACAACCTTGATTTTTTGATAGAAATTCAGAGAGCTGGTGACGGCATCAAAATCCAAGCGGTGCACATCGAGCATGTGCTGCTTGAGGACTGAGAACTGAGCCTCCTCCTGCAGACAGTAGAGGCATTTGATGGAGTGCGGCTCGCCATCAGCTGCCCAATCGGACCAGTCCGAATCATGATCCCCATCCGAGTCCTGGCGCGCGAAATGCTTGTCAAAGTCAACGCTGACGTTGTCCTCGGCCAAGGATCGACGTTTTGGACGCTGCTGCTGCTTGCGTTGCGGTGGCGCCGGCTTCGCACGATTGTAGTTGACCAAAAAGAATTTATCGTACTCACGGCGATTGGGATTAATGCGCTTGTGACCCTTCTTGCGCATGTGCTCCTTGAGTGTAGAACGATCCTTGAATTGGGAGTGTAGAACATATCGATATTTAGGGTTGCTTTCTCTAGTGAGATCGATATTGTTACCGATGTTAATGTGCGAAACATACACACTGATCCATCGATATCAATATAAATAGTATTGACTGCTTATCAAAAGACTATCGTAAATATGGATACTATCGATGTTTCGATTAAAATAAATACCTTGAATATCTTCTCGCAGTACAAACACAATAATTTGTTTATATTCTCCTCGAGCTGATCGAGCAACTCATCCACATAGACCAACTTCTCCGGCTTGCCAACGAGCAGGAAATGCTTGTCGAACAGATGATCGAGGTAATCGGCGCGCAATCCTTTAACAACTGTCCGACAGAAAAGGCATTCCTTGCTGAAACTACGATCCGTCAGCTCGAACTGATGCCGCTCGAGAGCGGCATTTAGGTGCTGCTCCTGCAGCCGTTGGCGCAGCTCAAAGTCCTGCGGCAATATATCACAGAGCAGATAATATTTCTCATTCTTGGCATAGCTGCCATCGGGCAGCTGGTCCAGAAACATTGTCGTGCAGTATTGCTCGAATTCATGAGCTGCGATGGAGTAAATTGCATAATAGTTATGTTTATTTACGGGGTTAATCAGACTTACCCTGGAACTCCTTCTCCCAGTATTGCAGGTAGTCCTCTAGCAGGGCAATTTCATCCACATCCGCAATAACAAGTCGATGCTCGAGATACAAGTGCGCCAGGCAATCGTCCCTGTCACCGGGGAATATATACACCTTTTCGCATTTCAGGCATTTGATAGCCGTGTTTCGTGTGCGTTTCAGTGCTTGAGCATCTTTGTGGACAACTGTGGCTACAGAATCGCCAGCTATTCCAGCTGCTTCCGTCTGCTCCATTTGTTGACACATACGATACTAGAGATTATAAACGAAAAGCGATTTGCGATAAGCGATATCAACTATCGATTGCTGAATAATGTTTAGTATGCTGCTCAGGCAAGATGAATTATCAAATATGTAGGAGAATTTATTTACAACATTTCACTAGAAATATGAAGAAATCATTAACGAAGCACATGCATAAAAATAATGAATTAATTAATATATTAAACCTGTTGAATATTCAACTGAAGCGCCAGTAATCGATATTTATGAACGATATAATTATGTGAGCTAGTTCCGCAGAAAAATACTCGTTTCTTGCAACACGTGCGTTCCTCGGCCATTTTCCTTAACCTGGCACCGCGTGCAAACGTCTCTCGAGCAGCGCTTGCATTTAAGTGTTAAATAAAATCCAAATAAATATGACTGACGTTGGTAAGTGTAACCAACGCATAACACAAACAAAACGCGCCAAATGCGAATGCATAATAAATCATTACAGATTCGCGAAAGAAAAAAAAGAAAATCAAGGAGGAGCCGCTCGATGGCGAAGATCTTGGCACTCTGCAAAAGCAGAACCAATTCCAAATAAAACCCTCCTCGAAGATCGCCGAACTGGAAACATCGCAATGGCCACTGTTGCTCAAGAACTTTGATAAGCTGAACATACGCTCGAATCATTATACTCCGCTGGCGCATGGCTCTTCGCCACTCAATCGCGACATTAAAGAGTACATTAAAACTGGCTTCATCAATCTGGACAAGCCATCGAATCCCAGTTCGCACGAGGTGGTCGCCTGGATCAAAAAGATATTGAAAGTAGAGAAAACGGGCCATTCCGGCACATTGGATCCCAAGGTTACCGGTAAGTGCTAAAAAAAAAGAAACATGTGTTTTTGTCTGCTAGAGATGAGCAAAGTTGTGATTTGTTGTGCGATATTTAAATGTAAAGCGAGTTTTTCATACCTGCCAGTCACTGTTATTTGCCGCATGGTTCTCTCTGACCTAACCTCACTTAACCAACACGTGTGATTTACAGGCTGCTTGATTGTCTGCATTGACCGTGCCACGCGTCTCGTCAAGTCGCAACAGAGCGCCGGCAAGGAGTATGTGGCGATTTTCAAACTGCATGGCGCCGTTGAATCGGTGGCCAAAGTACGTCAGGGTCTGGAGAAGCTGCGTGGTGCGCTCTTCCAGCGTCCACCTCTCATCTCTGCCGTAAAACGACAGCTTCGTGTGCGCACCGTCTACGACAGTAAATTGCTAGACTACGACGAGAATCGCAACATGGGTAAGTTTTCCATTTCCTTTATCATATCCTGGTTCTAGTGCATCGCTGTCTGGCTTAAGACAGCGTTGCCAGATCTATAAAAAAAATTAAAATTTAGTATTTGCCTGCTGGCAGAGGCAAATGCACAGTTTTATTTGTAACACTCGTCTCGTTTTTATTACTCACGTGCTTAGGTGTTTTTTGGGTTAGCTGTGAGGCCGGTTCCTACATACGTACCATGTGCGTCCATCTGGGTCTAGTCCTTGGCGTCGGTGGCCAAATGTTGGAACTGCGTCGTGTACGTTCCGGCATCCAGTCGGAACGCGATGGCATGGTCACAATGCACGATGTCCTCGATGCCATGTGGCTCTATGAGAATCACAAGGACGAGTCCATGCTGCGTCGTGTCATCAAACCGCTGGAGGGTCTCCTCATCAATCACAAGCGCATCATCATGAAGGACAGTTCCGTAAGTTGGCAAGCATATATTTCTTCCACCAACTAGCTGTGTTTACTTACCCCATGATATTAAGCCGGCAGACGCTTGTAATTTGACCAGCGGCGTCTGTGACTATGACTGGGAACAGTAAAGACGCTGATGTGTGTATGTTGGACTTGCGCTTTATCTGCGCATCTGACAAAGATTTATTCAGACGACAAAACATTATAACACAGAACACATAATCGTTTAATTAATCATGAAACAATTAATATCGATTTGTATTTGTCTATTCTCAGGTGAATGCCGTTTGTTATGGTGCCAAAATAATGTTGCCTGGCGTCCTGCGCTATGAGGATGGCATTGAAATAGAACAAGAGATTGTCATCTGCACCACAAAGGGCGAGGCGATTTGTTTGGCCATCGCGTTAATGACGACGGCGACGATGTCGTCGTGCGATCATGGCGTCGTTGCCAAGATCAAGCGCGTGATTATGGAGCGTGACATATATCCGCGCAAATGGGGATTGGGTCCCAAGGCGTCGGCTAAGAAGGCGCTCATCGCTGCCGGCAAGCTGGACAAGTTTGGCAGGCCCAATGAGAATACACCCAAGGAGTGGCTAACTGGCTTTGTGGATTACAATGCCATGAAGCCAGCAGCACAAAAACAAACTGACTTGCCCACAAACGGCAACGATACCAACAAGGTAAGTTAAAATGAACAATTATATAACATTTCGGTATAATAAAATCAACAATTTTATTTTTGTTGTTGTGCAGCGCAAGATGAGCTGCTCCAGTGTAGAGGAATCGGCAGTTGAACCCGCGCCCGTTACCCCCGAGAAGAAGAAAAAGAAGAAGAAGCACAAGGGCGAGGAGGAGGCGCCAGTTGAGGCGGACGAAACAACCGAAGTGCCCGTAGAGAAAGAGAAGAAGAAAAAGAAGAAGAAGGACAAAGATAGGGATAGAGATGAGGCTCAGGAATAGAATATTTTCTGTATCACTACTAGTAGACACTTAGGCTTTTATGTCCTCCGCTATTTTGAGAGCATTTTTTATATATATTAAGTTTAGAAGTTGAAGACAGCGATTTGTTGAAATTGAGCTGTACAAATGCAAATTTTCAATGCATTTATAGGAGATGACATTCGCAATGCAATAAATTGTATAATTTTATTGTAATTTATAAGGACTTTAATTAGGGTTTATTTAGCATTTTACTCTGCAGGTAGCGACTGCCTCAACTCTGCATTTTAAAGGTGAGTTTCAATGGCAACAGTAATTTTATAATGTGCGATTTTCAAATGTGCGCTGTTTCCTGATGAGCATTAACTTTCGCCCCTAGCTGAACACTTAAGTGAAACTTCTCATGTTGAATGCGAGATTGGTCTTACTGAATTGACAGCCAGCGCATTTGAAAGTTCCCTTTATAATCCAAAATCTTTATAATTAGCATGTTTTTTAAATATTGTTAACATAACTTTTAAACTTTACAGCTTGCACAATGGAATCTACCGGTAATGGATAACAATTATGAGGTGAGTTTACGTAAATTCAAGTATACTTTTGATCATATAAATTATCCGTCTATTTTGTGATGAGAATTTAACTTTCGCCCCTATCTGAACACAAATGTGAAACTTCTCATGTTGAATGCGAGATTGGTCTTACTGATATCAAACTTATGCAAACCTGATTGCTGAGATTTTTATATTCCCATCTAATTTAACATTCATTTGATTTTTTTCAGATGACACCGAGATGCAGTCATTGCGTATTAAGACTGACCTCAAGGTAAGCATTATCATTCTTAAGACAGCAAGAAAACTTCATTTCTACGTGATGAGAATTAACTTTCGCCCCTAGCTGAACACATAAGTGAAACTTCTCATGTTGAATGCGAGATTGGTCTTACTGAAATAATATTTATATCACGATAGTTGATATAATACATTATTTGGTATCTTACTAATTCATTTTAATTTAATTTCAGTTTCAAATTAATTTATCTTTTGGCTTGGTTATCATCCTGTTCGAGAGGTAAGAATCTATTACAAGTCAACCATTCATTAAATATTCTTTGTGATGAGCGATAAACTTTCGCCCCTAGCTGAACACTTAAGTGAAACTTCTCATGTTGAATGCGAGATTGGTCTTACTGATAATTTGATTTTACAACACTAAAAAAGAGTACCTTTTAATCTTTACTAAAGTGATTTTCTTTACTTTTTCTTACAGTTTTCAACACACAGAAAATGATTTTTTAACGGCCATTCTGATGGGTAAGAAAACTCATGTTTATTTTGTTTTGTTATATATTAAAATACTTAAATGATGAGAAAGGAACGCTGATATGTGGCATGATTCACAAAATCCGCAACAACACAATCCTCAAAAATAGGTCCTACTGAAAAAATATATTTTAAAAGAAAAATTTGTTTCATTTTTAACAGTTATTAATTATAAAATATATTTATTTGCAGCTCCAGCCAGTATCAGGAGAGGGGAAATCTTAATCATAATCGAAAGGTGTGTTAAATTTTAATGTAAACCCGATCAAAAATCTTCTAGAATGATGAGAAAGGAACGCTGATATGTGGCATGATTCACAAAATCCGCAACAACACAATCCTCAAAAATAGGTCCTACTGAATGCAAAATAAATAAATAATATTTGTCTTCAGTCAAACAGTAAACACAAAACTAATTTTATTATTATCTTCTATTTGCAGGTATTGTACTTTCTCCTCAACAAGTGACGTTGGTTTTATATATATATGTACACAATTTTACTGGTTAAGCAAAAATAAATAAAGAAATTTATAGAACATGCATGTGGTTTTCAATGTGGGGCAAATAAAAGCACGCATAACCTCAAAATCTTGACTTGTGCTTTTTTGACAGCTATTTTTTGCGGTAATTAAAGTGTAGAGTTGCCACCTGGCGCATATTAAGCGATAATGCTTTTGTTAATTAGGGAAATGTGCCGCCAAGGCTTCAAATCTGGGATATTGCGTTATGCTATTATCAAGCGTGCTTCTAAGCACGTGTTGCGTTGCTCTAATTAAATATGAGTAATAATTTTACTGCAACAAGAGCGTCCTTGAGCTTTCAAAAATCCACATTTCTTACCTACTCAGCGAAAAAAAGACAACTAAATTAATAATATAAGCAAATACACCACACCAGATGCTGTAAGAAATGTGTCTTGATATTTTTAATAGCTTTGAATGTCATAAGACTAGAGTTTAAGCACACTTAACAGGCCTTTGTTCAAATTGAGTGACGGTTGCTCTGTGACTAGTGCTCCAATGTTAAAAAGAACCTATTTTCTTACCTGTTTAGTGTTTAATGCACCTATTTTAGCAATTTAAGCAAATAATACGCAGTTACTGTTAATTGTGATAAAAGCTTTGTCGCGCTCTTTTCAACAGGTTTAAATATCAGTAGACTACAGTTATTGCACACTCTACAACCCTGTGTTCCATTCCACGCTACAACCGCCTTCACACGTTGTTATCGGTCTCCATATTGAAATTCATCATGTGCGCATACATTTTTTTTTTGTGTACGTACTCGTTTGTACGCTTTGCGACGCACGACATCAGCAGCGAGAGAGCTGCAACTAATTGCGCATTTAGGCAAAGGAAAAGTGCAAATATCGAAGAAAGTCGCTGAAGTTCGCAATTGGGCACTTCTTGTGACAATCTGCTTTTACGGGTACGTGTTTTAATATCAATTTTGATTTCTATGTGGCAGGACATTTTGTGTAAGTAGTGAATATTTTCTCAAAACGTCATTCGTGACGTGCATGAGTGTGACAGAGACGGGTGCTGCTCGGTGCTTTACACACTCTGACACACGTGATCAGCGGCAAAAAGAGTGTGTATCTGTTGCCGCGACGCCATGTTGGATTTATTTTTGAGGTTATCGATTTATTTCATGTTTTACAAGTAATTGATGTTTTTAGTGTCGAAGTAATTGTCTAATCAATGTGTATATTTAAGGCATTATTAAATTACATAACAAAAGTAGTTGTTCTTGTTGTTATTTAACGGTTGTGCTACTTATTATGTAATTTCAAATATAAAGATCGCAATGTGCAAGCACGATATAGGTTATGTAGAATTAAAATATTTTATTTTTTGAAAAGGACGTTAACATTGTATTAGTGGCTACTTAAGCAAATAGGTCATAGTTGGTTATCCCATTGGTGACTCCCTCTCTTGCATCTGCTGATATTAATCAGTAAACACGTGCGCACGCACACATCTGCACCTTAATACATAAATAATTACATACGGACACACATATCAATGCCAATGCATTTCGTTGGAACGATTGGAAACGGGATGTGCTCGCACCACACACACACAAACACACCTTGCGTTCACATACACATTACGACCAGCAGCAGAGCAGTCGTCACAGGGCCCGCACAGAGCTGTTTGTGATCGCAATTTATTTGCACGCGTTCTTCTTGAATTGATATGAAAAGTTTTAGTAATTGCATTTATATTGCACAATAAAATAATGCATTGATGCGCAATGTCTATAAACATTTGTAATTGCTGGCATTAATTAAATGTGGATTTACATTTGCCGCGTAGTGAAAATAAACTTAGCGTGTAAAATGTTTTAGTTGCTGCTGCTGCTGTGTGTGTGTATGTGTGTACGTACGTGAGTGTGGGCAATACGAAGGCGCTTAAATAACAACAGTGGATTGTTCGTTGCTCGTTTGCTTTTACCGTTTTTTGTGTGCTTTGCAAGTGCGTAAATATTTATGTATGTAAATTTGCTTTCCTGTCAGCTTTTTCGATAAACATGCTGCTTGTAGATTTCGATAACGAGTCGATAACAGTGTGTTTACTTAGTAAAGTCCTTGGAAGACAATTGATGTACATAATTTTTGTTTTTCATTAAATTTTGAGGGAGTGTGTGTGAGTGAATAGCATATATACTATAATAGTTCTTGTGTGCATGCCGTTTCTTTGTGTGTGTGTATGTGTGTGTGTGAGTTGTGTATTTATTAGCTGGCAAGTGTTACCTATTTGAGTTAAAAGTTTAGGGTTGGTTGAGGAGAAGCACTTTTCTTTCTTTTTTTTTTTTAAGATTTTGACATATTTGAATTCTGACAAGTGAGATATGTTTGGACTTGAAGCATACTTCATTGGATTTGACGTTTGTGATATTTTAAAGCTTGCGGAGCCCAGAATTTTTGTTTTAAGATTCTGCGGGAGGAAAACTTTAAGAAAGACAAATATTATAAGTTAACAGTGTGGCCCTATTTGTACACTAATTACATTATATCAAAAGCATACGTAACATAACATAACGTCGGAAACTTTATAGTGGTTTTTTTTTTAAATATTTATTTATATATTTTTAGAGTCTCAAACAAGAAAAGGGCTTTTAACAGTAATATCATAGGACTATTCCTTCTAACCCAGTTTCGTGTGATTTTCGTTACAGTCCTTATTATACATGAGGAAATTTTGTTATACAAATTGTTTTAATATTTTGCATACCTATTACTATGGATTTTTCTCTTTTTGTTTTAGAATGGCACTTGAACTGCTGCCAATCGTGCTAAGGGGCAAACAGCTGCGCAAATTTCATCGTCTGAGACGCAAATATCCCGTTTCACTGAAATTCTTGCACAGCAACTGGGAAAATGCGAGGCGTTTCATTATGTATGCCCTGAAACCGCGCTGTATCCTGCGCAAATATGCCTGGCGAAAGCGGCCTAATCGTGTCGTGATCGTTCAACGATCGCGTCTGTTGCTCTTCGATCCGCGTCTGAATAAAATGATTAAGAGGCGCAAGGCCCACATAAAGAAATGGTCACAGAGCATTGTGGCATACTTCAGAAGGATGGGTCGCGTATCGGAGTACGAAGAGACGGAACTGTACGGCGAAGAGCTGTCCAAGCAAATGAAACAACAACTGGAGCTGCTGAAGAGCGGTAAGCGAGGACTATCCTTGATCGAGGATGCCAACAAGAATTTGGAGCTACGTCAGGGCAAACAAGAAGAGAAGAAGGGAGCAGAGAAGACAAGGATAGAACAGCAGACTGTTGTAGAGCAGAAGGAAGAAGATGTGCGGAGCAGCGCAAAAGATGGACAAATTGAAGAAGAGACGAAAGAAGGAGAAAACGATAAAGTAGATGAGCTTGATTCAACATCTTCAAAAAAACTTGATCCAAAATCTTCCAAAGAACTTGTAGAAGTGATGACTCCAAGATCTTCCGAACAGCTCACTGTAAAATCTCCAGAAATACTCACTTCGAAATCTCCAGAAGTGCTGGATGCTTCAAAATCAACAAAATTGCTCTTATCAAAATCTCAAGAAGCGCCCACAAATGTTGGCTTCCGTTGTAGTAGTCCTGCAAAAATAACTGAAAAGCCACAGGAAAAAGCAGGGGGAAGCAAATTCTTAGACATGCTCATGAACAAAGTGCGCGTCAAGAATTTTGCCAAAGAGCCCACCATTACGAATGCAGACTGTAACCCCAGCAAGCCAAGTCAACCGGCGAATTTTGCTATAAAGATGACTCCAGAGTCAAACAGCGAATTTTGTTACAAAGATGACTCCAGCGAAGATTTCGTCGGTTTCGATGAGACCGCTCATCAGCCGGGCATGCTGCTGACTCCGCTGGTGCCGCAGAGCGGCAAAGCGATCGAAGGGAATGGCGCCTTTGTCAGCGAAGCACTCGAGGCCTACATGAAGGAGAACAATCTGCGTGAGGATCGTGAACGCCTACTTGAGCCAATGTATCAGGATGGACGCGTCACGACTCACAGTGTGCCACCGCATATGGATATGCCGGCGGTGCCGGATAGCTTGCAGCGATTGCGCACCGTTGCCGAGCGACGGCAGTATTTGCAGCGCTCCAAGAACCAGAAGATGGCTATTATCAACAACGAGTCGAACATCTACCGGGAATTGCAGCGTAAGCAGCGCCAGCGCAAGGTGAAAATTGCCGCAATGCAACAGCTGCAATCGAACGCCAGCCAGATGCCCTTCACCCGCCAGGGCTGGCAGGCGGCCAGTTATGTGGCGACGGAGTATGATAAGTATTATTACCAGGTCATACGCATCGATGGACAAATGGTGCGTCTGCCCGGTAGCCAGGGCAATAATATGCGCCGCGAGAAGCAACCGCATAACAACCAGCTGAACGCCAAGGAGTTGGCCAGTCTGCAATGCAAAAGCAATTGCCCGGATGCATTGTTGCGGACCAATATGAAGATCTTGAATACGCGTCAGGTCGACACAAAGAAACTGCAGAAGCTAAATCAATTCCCGCTGCCGGCTATTTTTCGACCGTGTCCCCTGTCACAGAAGCCACATCAGAAGCCGCTAGATGATGATACGGCTGCTCTGCTGTTAGCTGGTGGCAGCATGGCTATCGTTAGTATGCCCACAGTTCAACTGGATGTTAAACCACAGACGGGTCGCCCCCTGGACGAGATAGCCAAGCGTTATCTACAGTACATACTGCCACATCATGACATCACCCGCGAGTGGGCCGAGTTCAGTGTGGCCACGGTGCAGGAGTTGCCGAATAGTATGCGCGAAGCCGAGGCACAGGCGGCAACAATGTCAAACGCCGGGCGTCGCAAGAGCTTCACATTTGTGATACCATATCTAAATGATCGCAATCATATCCTGGTGCGTCGCGTAGTCGATCGCTCCGAGCAGTTGGACGAGCATTTCACAAGCGCCCAACCCGAGGAGAAGCTGAGGGAATTTGAGTTCCGCAAGAACTTGCCACCCACACTCGATGCAATTGCCTCGGACTGTGCGGATATGGTTATTGACATGATCAACACGGTCGCAATCAGTTGCAGCGAGAACTCATTCATTGCCATTGATCCCGATGCAGTGAGTGCTGTCAAGTTGGATCCGGCTGATGGCGATATGCTTGCCATCAAATCGGTTGGCAAAGGCATTGCAACCAAGCAGCAGCAACAACAGCAGCGTCGATCCAACAACAACAGCAACAATAGCATACAGCAGCGTTTAGCCAAAGAACTGAGGCGTCTTAACGCCACCATTATCGATACGGCTGCCATGGCTAAGGATGGTGAGTAGCTAACAATAATAAATAAATATTATTAGACAGGACTTGGATGCTTAAGATGAAGATTTGACTTGAAAAATAATTGCGAGAATAGTTTTTATAGATTATCAATTAGATTATCTGTATTTTTTTATATCTGTAGTATCTTAACTTATAAGCAACTAATAATTTCCTTGACATACGCACAGCAAATAAACCATGCATCAAGGAATACTGCCAGCTGGGCTGCGTTTGTGAGAGTCTGGCCGGAGTGCGACCCACCCGCGAGCATTGTGGACGCGGTGAATGTGTCCTCGAATGCCACTGCACAGGAGCCGAACTAACGCGCATTATGCATGTCGAAACCGATGTGAGTAGATGTAATATATATATATACTCACAGCTAAGCTGTATATTCATGCAATCCTATCCACAGGGTCGCGGCATATCCAATGAGGATGCGTTCAATTTGCGTCGCCAGGCAACGGCGCGTCTGGCGAAAATGGAAAAAGAATTTACCTCGACGCTGGTGCTGACCGACAACGAGACGCTGCTCATCAATGAGACGCAGTGCGACAAGAAACGGCGCTGCACCAAAGCGCCCAAACGCTATGAGGACTTTGACGACACCCTGGACGACGATGAGGATCCACGCGTGCGTCCGACCAGATCAGTCAAGCGTGAGGCGAGCCTTAAGCGCAGCCCCGAGAGTGTCAAACTGACGCCACCACCACCACAGCTGCTGGGCAAACCCTGCATTGTGAGGGATGTCGACTACGAGATGCTGCGCCATTGCAAGCTCGCGTTGCGTCGCCTGCCCGATATGGCTAACCTGGCCACGTTCTGCATGACCCATCAGCTGTACAAATGCTTCTGTGGCGGCCTCGCCCAAGATGGCAAGCCAATTGTCATTGACAAAGAGGAGGCTGAGCTGCCCGTGCCGCACTATGTGCCCGAGTTGGCGACACGCGCTCACTACAGCTTCGAGCGGGCACAGGAGACACCGCCACCAAAGCACAGCAAGAAGCGCAAGAAGCACCAACAACCGAAGACGACGTCTGCCAATCCGCCGTCGCTGCCGCCACCGCCCACGAGGCCACTGACGCCGCCAGAACAGGCAACTGTAACTGCGGCATCCAAGCAGACGTCGGTGATGTCTGTTCTGCCCGAGCAGTCAACGATCAACGAGGAACTGGAGATAATCCTCGGCTATTATCGCTGCCGGCCCGACATGTGCCGTCGCGCCATAATTGTTCCCAGGAAATGTTATATACTTTCCAATCGAAGGCGCAGGGAGCGAACGCGTGCGGAGATCGCCAGGGCGGAGACGCCACGCACTCAGAATCTGCTCGAGAAGCGCATGTACAGCGCCGTGCGCTACTATCGCGCCGAACTGGATAATCAGCGGCGCCAGGAGAAGCAGCCGGTGCTGGCTCCGGAGCCAACTGTGATTGTGGTGCGCGATGATTCCGATGAGAGTGATACCACCTCCAGTTTGTCGACGCGGAAGAGGAGCGCAGAGCTGACGGAGGAGCCGATCAGCTGCGTGGAGGAGCAGCCACAGCCATCCAAGCGAAAGAAGGAGGAGCTCATGGAGATGCCAGTGAAGAATCCATTGCCTCCCGTTACTTTTGAACCAGTTGTACCCAAGCCAACGCCATCCCCGGCTGAGCTGCCGCCCATCCCAGCTCAGCTATATCCAACGATCGATAAAATGGACATACAAATACCCAAAATCTCAGCGTGCTATTCGCTGTATAACAACGCTGCCATCGAAGTGACCCAGAGCGTCATCGTCAACAACAACAATGAAACTGCTGTGACCTCATACAATTGTGAGGCATTGTTGACATATCGCTCCTCCTACGAAGATGTCATCAAGAAGATGAACACGCTGGTTAGCAAGAAAATGCAGGACATCGATATGGCGCTGAAGCGTGAAAGTAAAATAATACCACCACCGAATGCCGAGATACTCTGCATCATCAAATGGACGAACTTTCTGGCTGCCTTCGAGTCCGACTACGTCTTCATTTGGGATGTGCAAATGAAGGACTCCAGTTTTCTGGCGGCGACCATTACGAACATGATGCCCGCCATTTCTGGTGCAATTGCTGTTGTCAACACACGCTTTGCACCGGAATTGAGTGCGTTGCCATTGATGGCCACGATGCTGCTGGAGGGTGAACGGAATGAGAACACCTCTCGGCTGGCTGTCGTCATGCAGGGCAGACAAAATTATTGGCTGGTCAGGGGATTCCTACGCTACATTGAGGACAATTCGTGCACGAAACCAACGCCACGGACTCATCCATTTCTCACCAAGAAAATCAATATATTGTGCACGCTGATGGTGAACCAAAAGATGAAGGAGCGGAAACGTCAACTCGAATTAGAAGCCGCAACAGCAGCAGCTTCATCAACCACAGCAGCAACGGCAACTGTTTCCACGGCTGCAGCCGGGCAGGTGAAGCAGACCCCAATCAATATATCCAGCAATGTTGAAATCCGTAAGGTACTCCAATTGGATGTGCCGGAAATGCAAATTCCAGAATTACAGCCGCATGATCATCGCTGGCTTGTGCTCAATTTGTATGACGATTTCTCGCACATCTTTGTGCCGGCATTCAGGGACATGATCTCGCTGGATCGCATACACAATGTGATGAACGTGGCGCACGATACCCGCAAGGTCGTCAAGCTGCAATTCTTTCAGGATGCCCCATACGATGCCTTCGTTACGCCCTTATCCAAGCGCAAAATCTACTTTGGGCCACTTCCCATAGATATGCAGCCACCGGTGTTGGTGCTGCTCCAGAGCGTCGATGGCAAGATGATGTTGCGTGAGGTGTATCAAAGGGATCACAATATTCGCGTGCAGCATGACAGACGCACCATGGCCTTCTGGCTGATACAGATTAACAAACAGGTGCACTTCGATATTGAGATGTGTGAAAAGGGCAGCCTGCCAATGTTGGCGAGTAACTCGTCGCAGACATTGGCAATTCAGGAGCAGGAATTTCAGGCGGTGTTCAATGCCGCAATGAACGACGATGACGACGATGATTGTATTATTATCATCAATGATGAAGAGGAGGAGGCGGTGCTGCTGGACGATGAGGATGAACAGCAGGCCGAGGAGGAGCAGAAGACAACGAAGTTGGTGGAGTTAAGTCCGAAGGAGATGTCCCCTGAAAGCGCAGAACACCGATCGCATTTCACCATTCAAGCAGTGCCCAACAATGGCGGCGCGCTCAAAATAACATCCACTGATCCAAGTTCCAGCAACTCCTCCGCCAGTTCAGAGGCGAAGGCGAGCGGCTTTTTATCGTTCCTTGGGAATGTTCCTACTGCGGATGGCATTGGACCTACCACACAATTTCTCACGCCCCAAGTGCAGGTCACCCAGACCGCAGCGCCATCTCTTGTGGCAAGCAGTGACAATGAGTCACCGCCAGCTAAAATCAGTCGCATCTCTGTGCAGCGTTGTGTGGACGCCACAGAGACGCCGGCGTCAATGAAAATCAATTCGCTGCTCCGCGGTGGAAATAACAACATACAAATCGGCAGTGGCAATCGAGGAGTGACCATCACCAAGCTGAAGACCACCAAAGAGATGGCTAAGCTTCCAGCTGCTGCAACGACTACTGCTCCTGCTACCGTGGACCAACCCATTAAAGTTGGCAGCAAGCGCAAGTCTCCACAACTCGCTGGAGCAGCAGCAATAGCTCCGGCAGCATCGGGTTGCATGTCTGCTGAGTCCATGCTGGAGCAAATTGATATGCCCAGCTTGGGCAAATTGGAGTCACTGCTGATGCATCCGTTAGAAGCAACACTAGGAGCGCCACCAAGAGCAGCAGCAGCTACAGCAGTAGCGGCAGCAGCAGCAACAGCAACCACATCTCAAGAGTCAAAGAAGACTCAAATGCCAGCATCAGCATCAGCAACCACCTCACAAGAGCCAAAGACTCAAATGCCAGCAGCAGCAACAGCAACAGCAACAACATCTGCTCCTCGCTCGAATTTTCAATTCCCTCCAGCAGTCATCCAAAAGTTGAGAATAGAACTTAAAGCAGCACAGCAGTCCAGGGCTCAACTTGATGCAGCAAAACTGACCAAGAATCAATCAGCAAAGATTCAATCTACAGCTGCACCATGTACACAACAGCCCAAAAATCAATTGCCAGCAGCAACAGCAACACAGTCATCGAAGATTCAGTCGCCAACAGGAGGAGCACAACAGCCAAAGATTCAGCCGCCAGCAGAAGCACAACAGCCGAAGATTCAGTCACCAGCAGCAGCAGCACAGTCGAAGATTCAGTCACCAGCAGCAGCTAAATCATCGAAGATTCAGTCGCCAGCAGCAGGAGCAGCACAGTCAAAGATTCAATCGCCAGCAGCAGCAGCACAGTCAAGGATTCAGTCACCAGCAGCAGCAGCACAGTCAAAGATTCAATCCCCAGCAGCAGCTAAACCATCGAAGATTCAATCGCCAGCAGCAGGAGAAGCACAGTCAAAGATTCAATCCCCAGCAGCAGCTAAACCATCGAAGATTCAGTCGCTAGCAGCAGGAGAAGCACAGTCAAAGATTCAATCACCAGCAGCAGGAGTAGCACAGTCGAAGGTTCAGTCACAACCAGCAGCAGCAGCACAGTCGAAGATTAAATCGCCGGCAGCAACAGGAGCAGCAGCACAGTCCAAGGTTAAATCGCAGCCAGAGCAGCCAAAGAATCAAATTGCAGCCAGACGCAATTCGCTGGCAAGTAAACAGCCCGTTTTCATTTTGCCGCGATCATCGCAGCCAGCAGCCGCCAAGCTGCCGCCAACTGACGAGCATGATGAGCAGCCGCCGAGATCGCTTCTCTGGCCCCGGCCAATCGATCCGAAGAAGAGCCTATACGGTTACTTTGTGGCCGAAGGCTTGCCGCGCTATCGTGTCAAAATAATGGATGACAAGTTCATGGTCAAGGTGCCCGATGAGGGCATCTTGGCCTTCAAGAACAGAGAGACGGCCGGCGCCTTTCTTAATCGGTGAGCGCCTAAATACATTTAATGCTGAAGCTCAGCTAACAATTAACTAATTTCATATTTCAGCTGTTTGTCACGCAAGCCGAATTTAAAGATGCATTTGCCAGCTGATTGGAAATTTTTACCCCTCATGAGCAACAGTCCCATTGTAATCGAAGATTAAAACTCAGTGTCTAAAAAGTAAATATTAGAAAACAAAAAACACCCGCGCATATAATATAAATTATATACATAGCTGTACTGCATATGAAATATGATAGAATTTAGTTAATAATTTCTGTAAAACAACATGAATTATTTAGTTTGTTTAATTATGAAATATGTGAATGATTTTATTTGTCGTGCAAGAGTGAGAGATTCCACAAAAATAAACAAAACAAGAAAAACTCAATTCCAATCGTAGCTTTTTTTTTCTCTTTGTTCCAATATTCCATTTCGTTTCAGCTGAACGGCATCGGCACGCACAGCTGATTGCAGCGGCCAGTCTCGCCAAATTGCGTGCCCAATAGAAGCGTGTGTTGTGAGAAGGTAACTGCTAAGCAAAGCTGAAAGTAAATAAGACAAACAATCGTACAACGATTATTGTTTATAAATGTAAGCACACCGAAAAAGCTTCAATAAAAGCCTGATAAGCTGTCTGCACTTCAGAGCAACAAAAAATAAAAAAGAATTGCCAACTATCCAAGGTTAATCATTGGAAGCACACGGCAAAGAATACACACACATACGTACTTATTATAGTGATGAGCGATCTTTTTTTTTTTGTTGAAACTGTTTTTGTTTAACTCGTGCTAATTGACACTTTTATAATATACTTAACCTAAACTTAAAACTTAATTTCATCAAAAGAAAGAAAATATTAGATTTATGTAATAACAAATAACCAACGATTTAATTTTTTTTTTTTCAATATTTACATAACAACACGTGCAGAACTAATATTAATTCACTTAATTTTTTAACTACAAATCGCTCATCGCTAACTATATGTAAGTTGCAAAAAAGGAAAGAGAAAAATAAACTTTGCGAAGAACAAGAAAAGCGCAATGGGCTTTAGAGTAACAACTGTTTTATTTTTACCCAATTTCAGTCGCAAAGTGCAACCCACGCCGAGCACACGCAATAAAACGTTTGTCAACATAAAACATAAACAACAATAAAATAAATATCAATTGGAATATGGCCGGCGACGAAATGAATGGATTAGGTAAAGATGAGGATCGTGTGGGCTATGTGCGTATTCAGGATATTCCGTCACTAAATCAGGAGCACTGTAAAATGATCGATCCTAAAAGTGTGGAGCGAATAATCAATGAATTTATTCGTGGCGGACCGGAACGTATGCAAATTGTATCCGATTTTGATTATACGATTACCAAACAGCGAACGGATGATGGCATCCCAGTGCTCTCCAGTTTTGGCATATTTAATGCATGCAAATCTCTGCCGGCGTACTTCAAGGAGGAATCGGACAAATTGTTTCACAAATATCGACCCATCGAAATCGATCCACATATGCCCATTCCGGAGAAAGTGCAGTACATGATCGAATGGTGGACGAAATCGGGTCAGCTGGCCAGCGGATTCCCCTTCGATCAGGCCGAAATAGATCAGACGGCTGGCCAATTCAAAAATGCGCTACGTGACCGAACGCATGAGCTGTTCGAGTCTTTACGTCAATTACAAATTCCTGTTCTTGTGTTTTCTGCTGGTCTGGGCAACTCTGTTGTGTCGGTGCTGCAACAGGCGGATATTTTATTTGACAATGTCAAGGTCGTATCGAACTTTTTGCAATATCGCGACGGTATGCTGGCCGGCTTTCAGGAACCCATGATTCATACATTCAACAAGAACGAAACCGTTTTGAATGGCAGCGAATATTATGAATTGGTGCACACACGCGATCACATTATTGTCATGGGTGATTCTCTCGGCGATGCGGATATGGCTGCCGGTGTGCCCGCCTCCTCGCACATTCTGAAAATTGGTTTTCTCTTCGAACATGTGGAGGCTAATATGGATAAGTATATGAACACGTTCGACATTGTCCTTGTGGATGATCAGACTATGGATGTGCCGAGAGCACTGCTCGCTCTGATCGAGAGAAGTCATCAGCTAAGCCATCCACACATCGCAGCGAATGGAGCAGCTATCCAGCTGAGTGCCCTTTGAGTTTCCATGGGTATTTCGGAGTACCTTCCTCCAAATTGTTACAGTTGGCCTGAAAACAAATTACAGAAGCTACCAATTAGTTTTAAGCGATAAAGAAAATCACTCATGTTTTGCATTAATATTTATGTACGTACATATTTAATAATTAAATGACATTTGCCTAATAGCGTATTAGCGTTTATTACTGATAACAACCAAAAAGATTTGCAATAACTGATTGATTTCGTCGTTGTAGCTCTTAAATACAATCTAATATACTAAGGAATTGGTCAAGATAAACCTTTTGATTATTGCTTTAGGTGTAAGCAAGACCCATAATTTGATTAACAAATAAATGAAGGGGATACAATGGTTCCAACGTTCTAATTCGTTCGTACTAATTTTATTATTTTTGTTGCTGCAGTTTTTCAGCTGTTATATATTTGCTAGATGATCAGCTGATCCGTGTGTGGGTGGCAGCTGTGTAAATATTAGCAAAATAAAAATATATTTGCAACGCGCAAATAGAAATGGAGAATATGACGCATCTTTGTATATATACATATATATGTATATATATTAACCAATATTCGTTTACTTGGCGAATGCTCAAAAGTTTCAAGAAATCATAAACAAGATTCCAAATTAGGAACGCTAATATAGGTGATATGCATTAAATCATATTTTTTATTGATTATTCTTCCTTGTTCACTTTGAAATTGCTAAGGAATTACAATGTAATTCATAGTCTAGTAAAATATACACTTATATTTATAAGATATCGCCCAAAATATGAGAAATATTAGAAAAGTAATAAAATCAAAGTGTGTTAATCAAGGTGTTAATCAAAATGTAACTAACAATTAAATGTATACAAGTAATTAACAATTAAATATAACGTGCGCTGTGCTGTTTCACTGACTGTCTGATATTTATCAACACTGCCGTACTGTAAAGTGCTGGACAGCGACAGAACAGCTGGTACATTTGTCATTAATTAGTGCTTTTGTGCAACCCAGTGAAAATATACAAATCATTCGTATTAGCAGTGTTTTTTTTTGTTGTTCTATACGCAGTCCGAAAAATTAAGAAAGTCAAGTGAAAAGAGTGTATTACTAAAGGAAATTTAAACAAGCAACACGCACACACACAAACAGCTGCTATTGGTTGTTGCACGAAGACAGTGTCAATTTCACCATCAAGCAAACATACAAATTATGTGTTGAGTTGAGAGCTGATTGATCAGCTGGTGGATATTACAACAAAAACAGTAATAGCAGCAGCAGCAGCAGCAGCAGCAACTGCAGCGTCATGTTTGGCTTTGATGGCGAGTACCGGCGCCGTCCGGTGCAAAGTCTGGGTGGCGCCTCGCAGACTTGCGACCGGGACACAGCCATACGGAAAGCGGCCCTGGAGCGCCAAAAGCGCAACGATCTGCGACAGAAGGCGAACGGTGCTGTTGTCCTGCAATCCTATGCCCGCTCTTTCATCCATCGCCAGCGACGCAAGCGCGCCGAACGCGAAGCCTTCGATGCCTATCTGCATGCGCATCGAGATCGCGTCACCGAGGATGAGAGTTTGTGCTTTCTGCTACGCCGCTTGAGCTTCTTCTACAGCATCCGTGAGCAAAAGGATAGCGAGCGACTGGTGGGCAGGAGCTGACATATATATACATACATACATGTATATACTAATTAGTGTCTTCTTTTTAGATTGAGATCTGTCAGCAGATCCTGCGCAATCCTGTACGGCTGCTGCAGCATTCGGCGCACGATTCCGTTTGGCTGCTGCGCGTCTGCAAGCTGCTGGATGCGTGCTTGGTGCAGTTGACACTGCCGCATTGTGCTCAGGCCATACCGTTGCGCATGCTGGAGACATTCACCACGGTCGCCGCCGTGGAGCGCTACGTGGAGGATGAGACGCTGCTGTACAAGTATCTGGCGAGTGTGTTCAATTTCCTAATTCAGCGCAATTATTTTGTACGCTTGCGCCAGCTGCTCGACGAGAAGTGTCCGCCGCTGGACGGCGAGACACTGGTGTCGCCTAGTCCGTTTGTCGATGCACTGCTGCAGCTGCTGCTGCGTCCGATGACGGTGGCACGTCGTCTGCCTGGCGGCGAGCATTCCCAACTCTTCTGTCGCAAGTTCATTAGCGACATCTTGGCCATGCCGCACACAGAGCCAATCCGCTACTTTGTGCTTCCCTGTCTGGCTGAGAGTGCTGAATTTCCCTTCTCGCTGCTGATGCACTCGCTGCACGGTCTGCTCGAGCTGAGCACGGCGACGAGCGCTGCTGACCCTGCTGTCCCAGATGATGGCGAACGCAATTCAATGTTCTATGGCGTCACTCAGTCCATCGATGTGAAGCAGTCGAAGCCACAGTCCCGTGAGCTCTTCAGCTCGTTTCTGCTCAACTCGCTGATGGTGCTCGATCGCCGCCAACTGGGTGAGTAGCATAGATTATACCATATACATATCTGTCTAATCTGTTGCACACGCTCCCTGCTTTTAGCCACATTGGAGCAGAGACAACTGCTGATTGTCTATGTGCGCGTTATTGCCCAAATGATGCCGAACATTTTGCAGCTGCCGAAGTCAACACTGCGCACGCATGCAACACCGCATCACCGCCACACAGACTCCGATGATGAGGACGATACGGATGAGTCTGATGAGGAGGACGGGGATCAGCCAACGACACGCCAACTGGACTATGATATGGAGCAGTCCTGCCGCGCCACAGCCGAACTGAGCGGCAAGGAGCGCAACTGTCTGCTGGAATCGATAGCCATACTAAATGAAACGCAGCGCGTGGATTTCATTGTGCAGCAAATTGAGCCGCACATCGAGCACAGTCATGTGATCTATGCGCTTTGCGAGATCTGTCACAATTTGATGATATACAATAAGCATGCGGTCTACGAGTATAAGTGCGTCTCCATTTTGCATGTTTCTCCCAAAACGATTCTAATGCCAATTTTATCTATATCTATTTAGACTGCTTTACACCTTGGCCTTTACGCCAAAGTTTATACGCGCCGTTTGGTTCAAGCTGGCTGCCGAGTCCACTCAGCTCGGATTCTCAGCGCCGCTCACACTTATCTCCAAGGGTGTTGTGCGTGAGTATAAAAAACGAAGCTTAAATTAATGAGTGAACATGGCTTAAAATTAGATTCTTATGTTGAGTTGCGCATCCTTGAAAGCCATTATGACCCTTTGGTTAATTTCCAATCTCAATTGCTTTCAGCAGCCAAGCAGCAGGGCGTGGATCGTACTATTCCTTTGCTGGCCACGTTTTGCATGCTCTTTGGACGCTTGTTGCCCACGCTGCACGATGTGGAGTTCGGAGAGAATAAGCTGCTGGTGACGCCAGCGCTGCAACATGTGCGTTTGATGCCATTTTCTATTGCGGAAATCGTGCAAATGTCCAAGACGCTGAAGGAAATAAGTCTAGGGCTCGTTGAGCTGGCGTTTCGCAGTGTGCTTGGGCACACGGATGCGGATGACAAGAAGCTGCGTCATCAGAAGCAAATCTGGGCCAATCTGTTGAACGTTGTGGTATTCGTGCTCAATCAGATACATACGCGTGATCTGCGTCTGGGCTTCTGTCCGGAGGCGCATTGGACCGTGTCCCGTTTGGATTTGCCGCTCGATCGTCCAACGGATCTGCCCTTGACACACAGCAGTCGCTTACGCGGCATACGACCATTTCAGCCTATACGTGACTTTACTCGCGAAGATTTCGAGAATGGGCCGCCGATGTCAACGAAACAGAAACGCTCCATTACCATCCTACGCGAAATACCCTTTGTAGTCGCATTCAATAAGCGTGTGAGCATACTCCAGGGCCTCGTCGCGGCCAACAAGATGCGTGTCCAGGGACATCTACAGGCCTTTCTCCAGGGCCCCTCCATTATGATAACGGTGCGCCGTTCCCATCTCTACGAGGATGCCTACGACAAGCTACGTCCCGAGAATGGTCTGTAGAGCTGCAGTTTAAAATGCGTGTGGTTGTTTTATTACTTTTTTTTTGGATTTACAGAGCCGGACTTACGCTTAAAGTTTCGCATACAGTTTGTCTCTTCGCTGGGATTGGATGAGGCGGGCATTGATGGTGGCGGTGTTTTTCGCGAATTTCTATCGGAGCTCATTAAAACCGCCTTTGATCCCAATCGTGGCTTCTTTATGTAAGTCTGTCAAGCATTTAATGCACTAAATAAGCACAACTAATCTCCAATTTCTCGTGCAGGGTGACAACGGACAACAAATTGTATCCCAATCCCAATGTTGCGGATCTGTTTGGCGACTTTGAGAAGCATTACTATTTCATTGGTCGCATTTTGGGCAAAGCAATTTATGAGAATCTGTTGGTCGAGCTGCCGTTGGCCGAGTTCTTCTTAACCAAATTGGCTGGCAAATATTCCGACGTGGATATCCACCAATTGGCCTCACTCGATCCAGAGCTATATCGAAATCTGTTGTATCTGAAGGACTACACGGGCGATGTGAGTGAATTGAATTTGGATTTTACGGTCGCCAGCAGCTCGCTGGGACAGACACAGGTGGTGGAACTGAAGCCACAGGGCCAGAGCACACCGGTCACCAATTCGAATCGCATCGAGTATCTACAGCTGATAGCCAACTATAAGCTGAATGTACAGATCAAGCGGCACTGCAAAGCCTTCCGCAAGGGGCTGTCCAATGTGCTGCCCATCGAGTGGCTTTATATGTTCAGCAACAAGGAGCTGCAGATACTCATCTCTGGCGCTGAAATACCCATCGATCTGGAGGATTTGAAAAAGCACTGCAAATATGGCGGCGAATATACGCCCGAGCATCCCTCAATCGTTGCCTTCTGGGCGGCAGTGGAGGGTTTCAATGATCTCCAACGGCGCCAGCTGCTCAAATTTGTCACCAGCTGCTCGCGTCCACCGCTGCTGGGCTTTAAGGTGGGATTAGTGAAATAGCAACACATTATATAATAATTGTATATATATATATGCATGCATTTGTAGGACTTGGATCCGCCGTTCTTCATACAGAACGCTGGCGATATGGAGCGCCTGCCAACGGCCAGCACCTGCACGAATCTGTTGAAGCTGCCGCCCTTCAATACCATTGAGCAGATGCGCGAGAAGTTGCTTTATGCCATACAGTCTGGTGTGGGTTTCGAACTTAGCTAAAATGTATACCGCTGACCTTCACAATCTACACACACATAAACACATACACACACACACACACACACACACACAATAACACACACATATCGAATGCAATAAGGCCACACACCGACACCAACTCGGGATCGCCTAATCCAGCACCCGCAGCAGCAGCCGCAGCAGCAGCAGCAGCTGGTCAAGCACCAATTCCACTTCATTTAGAGTTGTACATTATGATTAACGTTCTAATTAATTGTCTAATGTAAATGTATGGAAGCTTATGAGGTATGTTTTTCCAAGTTTTTCTTTTTAGTTAATTTCTTGTGTTTTCTTTCGTATTACACAATATAAATGTAAGAAAAACCAAACCAAACTGTATTTTGTATGCAAATCTTTAAGCGTTAAAAGTGAGAAATGCCTTTAAATTTATAACCCATTTGACTGCCAGGTTATTTGTGTATGTGTGTGTGTTTGTGTGTGTGAGTGTGTACACTGTGCTATTTCCGTTTCATTGCAACACAAAGCAAGCGGAAGTGCATGCAAATGCACACAAGAGTTGAACACGAGGTGCCGGAGTCCTGTGCTGCTGTCCAGTCTCCTTGATTTGACTGCTAGTTGAATTTGTATTTGATTACACAACTATATTTAGCTACCATTTTTTATTGGAAAAAGAATTGTCTATCAGAGTTCAATCTTACGTATAAATATTGCATTTTATATGTAAAATAATTGATGTTCATTCATCTGAGCATAAATCTACTTTTTTGCTTACAAAAAAAAACAACTGCATATTGTATGATTTTAATTGAGTTAATAGTGAAAGTATATAAATCACAATATTTAAAGATAAAAGAGAAACAACTAATAAATTGTCTGTTTAAGTCTTCAACAATGAGGCTTTAGTCTCTAGGATTTAATATATTTAATTCCTGCACGGAAATAACCAAACTTTTTCCCCTCCCATTAAATGAATTAAATTGTAATTTCAAATTAAATTATGCAACTTTATATAGTATATTCTTTAAAATTATTCAGAGTGCTTTAGCCTTTTATAATTACAAGGAGAAAGTTTTTCATTCTTATATATAAACCATTATTTTCATAGCTTAAGTGCTTGATAAATTCTATAACTTTTTTGCGAGTCGAAACACTTCTCTTTTTTCGCTATGCTCCATTTAATTGGCTGTTTTCGTTGGCGTGTTGCATGATGCGCTCGTAGATAATCTGTGGCGCTGTTGTTGCATAGAGGAAGTCAATGTGATTGTATCCTTGCACCTGATAGAGCTTAATGCGACTGTTTTTCAGCTCACGGACCAGACGCAGCACATCTTTGCGGCTGGACAACGCATCCCGATTGCCATGGAAGAGCATCAGGTTGAGGCGCACATTCTGCAATTGATAGGCAGGAGGTGTTGGCTGCCCGTAGTGCTGGGAGTTCAGCCGTGCCGAGCGATAGTCATACTGCTGGAATTTACCTGAAAGAGACAGTAAAAGAGATGGGGAAAGAGAGAGCTGTAGATGACAGTTTCGACCCTTAGCAGATCCGGTCAGTGCATTGTGCATTGTCTCACCGCTGTTGATGAGCTGACCAAAGTGCAGCAGTTGGCCACGGGAGATGCCCGCCGGTGTCGTCTCCAGAATTCGTGGCAATATGCTCTGCAATATTGCAAAAATGTTCAATTGATGAGGCTCAAAAGCGATAAGGCCAAAAGCATTCAAATTTACGACCAGCCCCCGAACCAGCCACCAAAACTGACTGTCGGCTCTTTGTGTGTGTGTTTGAAAAGCTGCTGTTTCCGTTTCAGAATGACACAAAGCACACGGAAGTGTATACAGGCACAACACAAATACACACACACACACACACACACACACATACACTAACACACACGACCTGTGACACATGTGAAGCCTGAAGGTCCTGTTTCTAACACATTCCTTGCCCTGAGTTGACTTTGGCACTCATTGTCAATGTTTTTTCTTCTTCGGATTTTGAAATGATTGTGCTGATTAAGGCTTTAAGGCAAGTTGAAAATTTGAGTGCGTATTAAAGTAACTTGCAGCAAGTGCAAAATTAATAAATAAATATAATAAAAAAGTATAAGCCAGCAAGAAGAAGAAACTATAGACAGCTAATCGAAAATTAAATTGCATTAAATTGGCAGATTATTTTTCGATTCTTTGCTTTCTTTCGTATTTATTTGTGTACTGTTGCAACTAGAATTCATTATAAACAAGAATGAACGCCTAAGAATGATAATATATATATACTTTATGGGCTTTAGATGAAGGTATAAAAATCGAATGGTTTTTTAAGCTGACTTATTGTAAGTAAGCGACAATTTTGAAGCAATGCAATATTTCTTATTATTATTATTATTATTATTAATTTATGTTCTCAATAATCTTTAAAAATTAAACTAGCACTATTTTAAGCACTTAAGCAACTGGCATCATCTGGAAATCTGTCCCTCGTTTTTGGTAGATTGTTTTGACGGTTCTTCAGCTTGGTGTTGGATGTGTCTCACGTCCTGCGGCGACGTGTTTGGTTTTGTTTTGATGCTTATTTGATTTTGCAGTTGTCCGCTGCATTTCATTTCATTCTTTTGTCAACTTTTTTCCTTTTATTCCTTTTTATTTTGGTGGCTTCGTTTCAATTGCTGCAAGTTGTGGCAAATAGTTTTGTGTATCGCTTCACAGCCGGCAGCTTGTTTGCTTTACTAGAGTTCTTCAATGTGTGGTATTTGTTTCATTTTTAGTGGGAGTGTTGTTGTAGTAGTTGTAGCTTGTTGCTTGCTGCCACAAATCATGCTTCACGCATTGCAGTTGCACAGTGTGCTGAACTTTATGTGGCGTAAAGTCAAGAGATGGGGCGCAGTGGTGGGGATAGAGCTCTCAGCTAAATATGCACAAATATTTATTTGCGCGGGCAGCAAATAGGGGCAAGCAGACAGTCGGGGCATGTTTGGCAGTTGTCACTGTGGCAATCCACTGCCCCTCCTTAGCATCCTTTAGACCACCACATTGCTGCTGTAGGTAAGTCATCGCCTTGCGCTATTTGCTTAGCAATTTTGGTGCCTGAACGGAGTCGGGAGCTGCCTCAGTTGTCGTCGTCTACTGCTGATGTTTGTTTGCCTGCTTGTTTGTTGACATTTTTTATGGGAGCCATGACGATCCCAGAGATACGACACGCGATTGCACTATGCTCCGTGGCTGGAGCTCTCTGTTGACTCGACCTTAAATTCGAGCAGTGAGATTTTTCTTGCTTCTTTCTTAGTTCTGTTTTATTGAGTGCAACTGAGAGCATTGATTGCTGATTTCTAGGCGGCGAATTCTCTTAAAATAACAGTTAAAAGTTGATTGAATTGTTAAATCCATAAAAAGCGTATCAAACCGCATCACATTTCCGGTTCCGGTTCGGGTATGTAAAGTGTGAAAATTCTGTTGAAGTTTATGGATTGGTTGCAAATTATTCTCTATTACTAATAATATCGTTATTTTTTTTACAGATTCTTTTCGTTTTTTACTCAAAATCTCTTGAGAATTTTCTGTATTTTAGACTGCTATTATTTTGAGAATTTCTTCTAGATTTTCAGCATTTTTTAATACCATCTTCCATCTAAACCAATAAAAGTTTTATGTGCTATGCAAAATATGTTCTAAAACAATGCAAAGACTTTTGTTAAAGCAAAAGTACGTAAAGAAATTCACATTTCGCTAGAGCTGACGGCAATTCATTCACTTGGCCCAATGTTGAATAACTCAATTTTACACTGCCTGCCATCGGAACGAGTTGAGGTATAAACCAAAGTTTTTGGCCGCACTACAAAAGAGATTCGGAAACTATCTATTGCCTGTCAAACTTTTGCACCTCTTTCGGGGCAGCTATAAAATAAAAACAACTGCTACAGCTACTCTTGCCACACACACACACTCACACACACACACACACACGTGCTGTCCTACAGTTTACAGTTAGCTATTTCATGATATTTTTCTTTTCTTTTTCGTTGTTTGGCAAAGCCAATTGCCAGAACCCTTAGCCTAATAACTAACAAGCACTTGGCGCCAACCTCTTCGGGACGACCATCTAGTTCGCTTTATGCAACGGCTAAGCCTTTTGAGCACGCGCCCCACAACGACGCACAGATAAGCCATAAAGTTTGGCAAAAATAATACAAGCGCGATTTATTTGCCATATTTCATGGCAAAACAAAATTTAAATGCGCCGTGTGCGGAAAAAAAAAACAAAAAGTGTTTATGGCAACGTGGCGTATACGTAATGTGTGTTGTATAGTTAACCGTTGGTGAGCTAGGGCAAGGGCTGTGTCTGGTGGTGCAGGTGGAGGGCCGGGGTTCGTGACCAGGCAGCTGGCGCTGCTTGGGCCAACAACCAACGGCAGGGCGAGGCAAAAGTTTAGCGCACCTTTTGGTGCACATTACGGCAAAAAATCCAAAGCCATATATGAGCCTCTCAAATGTCACCGAATACGAAATGCTCTTACGAACTGACTAAGATAAAGCTAGACATAATTCTATATATAGCCGAAAAGTATAATTCGCTTAGTGTGTGGAATGAGTTTGGCTAACACAAATGCATAAAATCTTTCATCTTACTAGCCAAAATCCAAAATATGTTTTTAGATAGCAGATTTGATAAACTTCGATAACCAAAATACCATAATTGATCATGTATAAAACTACATTTTGAATTTTATTCTTTTAATCTTTAAATAGTATCAAATGAAGAATGAATTTGTTGTTACAAACTTTATGAGCAAGCTAAGCAACTCTTTGAAATGAGTGTGAAAACAAACGTGCTACAATAGTTGGCACAACTGGCAGGAAACTGGGCAGGCAGCTCGTTTACGCATTTAAATTCAAATAACTTTTATTACTAAAACTAAACCCGGCACTTGAATGTGTTTTCTGTGTGCGTGTATGTGTCTGTTTGTCGCTTGTGTGTCTGTGTGTGTCTGTGTGGGTGAGTGTGCCACACTCCTGAGTGCAATAAAAACTTTTCCATACAACGTAACTTTAAGGACGCTTTGTTGGCTAAATTATGGCTGCATATATAATCGTAGTACTCACACGATCCAGCGGATACTCGCTGAAGCCCACATAGAGCGATGTGAGCAGAGTGCAGAGCAGGGAGGTGGGCAGAGCGGCGCTGCACAGCAGCTGGCCACCCGCCTGGGTCAGTGACGTCGACGGCAGCAGCTCGTGGAGACCCAGTCGATTCAGCAGCGCCTGCAGGAAATGACAATAACCAAAAAAATGTTACAATCGATTATAATCGATTATACGCTGATAGCAAAGTTATCGGATGCCTAAAAGAGGTTATTGGACATTTAACTTTCAGTATTGTAGCTATTTAAACTATGAGATAATCTATAAGGGTTTTTATTTGATTAATTCTGTGTGAAATGGTGTATGGATCTTGTCGTCTTACATAGTGGCAAATATATAGGTCTATCGATTTTAACTATCGAACTACCAACTATATATATGTATATGTATGTCGATCATCTGCCCCTAGAGAGCATGTCAAATAAATCTTAACTCAAATACTATATACAAATTTTGTATCTTTTCGTGCTTTGAGATTGGCTGAAGCTGTGAGACTCGTTAGATTTATTTTATACATTTAAATAGTGGAAAATAAGTAGATTTATCGATTTCAGCCGATGAGAACATTTAGGTTTGTCAAATTATTAGACTACATAGATATCTTTAGCTGACTAACATACTTTTCCAGACAGACAGACTTCTTCCAATATTTGGAATCAGAGTATTACAAATAAATGTAAGGGTTATATGCAACCTTAAGAATACGCACCGTGACGGCGCCAGTATCGCTGGCTAGTAAACGCAACGGTGGGCTGCTCAAATGTTGCAAATACGCAATGGGTGCGAGTAGAGCAACGCTGGCGAATCTGGCATTGAAATCGGGCTGCTGCGAGAGGAGGACAAGTAGCACAGTGGTGCCCTGTGAGTGCCCCACATAGTGGAGTTGCTGTTGACCGGTCACACGCAGCACATGCTCCACAAGGGCTGGCAGATCGTAGACGCCAATCTCGTGCCAGCTGAAATGCCAAAATTTCGCCTGACTGGCCGACAAGGTGCGATGCTTCCGCGATTGAGTTGTGCCCCTTGCATTGGGCAGCCACACATCGAAGCAGCGCGCATGCAACTGAAAAGCCAAGGCGCCTGCGCGACCAGCTGCCACAAAATCACCCGCCGAGCCGATGAGTCCATGCATTAGCAGAAAAGGCAGCTGGGTGGGGCAGCTGTGGTTGCCGGGTGGCGGAATGCGTTGCATTGTCAGCTGATAACCATCGACAGTTTCCACATGATGCACTTCACACTCGGCTCGATTGTGTTGCACTTTCTCGCATATCGCATCCAAAGCGAATGCATTGTGGCAACTAAGCAGCTGGAGTCCAATTGCAGTAAGTACATACAATAAGCAATCACGCATTTTGTGGCACCATTAAAAATTAATTCACTTTTCTCTACTTATCGATATCATTCCTGTCAACGTACTTCATTTTTAATATTATTAACATTTTACTTTTATTTGTTTATTTTTTATATTTGCTTGAACTAAGTCTGAAAAAATTCCACTCACACAATTTTTTTTTAGTTATTCTTGTCAACAAACTAAAATATTTTTATTATCCACATTTTGTTTAGCTTTATTATTCTTTATTATTATTATATTATTTTTTATTATTATTAATTATTTAGTTATGCTGAATACATTCCACTCACACAATTTTGTTATTATTTTCCATTTTAGTCAACGTTTTTAAATTGTAATTAATTTTTTCATTTCAAAAACTTGTTCTCAACAATTTGTATTATTATTATTATAAAATTTCCACTAATGATTTAACGGTTTTCGATGCTTAATTCAGTGTATCTCTGAGTTTAATTTCAATTTAAGTTCACCAAGAAAATAATTGATAATTTACAAATAAAAATTCAACGAGAAGTATTTAACATGCGTTTAAGACGTGTTACGCGGCGTTCGAGCTTCGACTGTGGCCCAATCGTGAGCTGTTTACAGGTTTTATTTAATGCGGCGTATACGTAATGTAAACAGTTAATATGGGTGGGATACAGACAGAGAGAGAGAGTGGGAGAGAGAGAGTGAGGAAGAGATCTAATAGCAGACATACTTACAGGCAGGGCCAGCGCTAATGCCGCCATAAATAAACAAACATTGAGCTTTGTGTGTTTTGTTATAGCTTCCATTGATCAATTGAATAGGCCTTAACAAAATATTACACCTTGTAGCAGGAACTAATATATTTCGTTAAATTACCCTTTTGCCCTTCTAGAGGGCATTGTTATTTCGTTGTAAAGTTTGTAACACATTTCGGCAAGAATATCTGGCAAGAATCGCGTTACGTTGCCAACCTTAAATGTGGTATTTATATTAGAGTTGAAGACATTATCGAAAAGATCAGATTTTGAAAAAGATTAAGCAAGCTTTTTGAGTACAATTTTAATATGATTTTTAAGTCGGAATCGCATGCTCAGCTGTAAATTCAGTTTTAATCTACAGCTTAAATCATGAGTCAAAAATCCTGGTTTTGTTTTGATTCATCGCTGCACGCTTTTCTTGCGAATATAATTTTGATATGAGTGTCGAACCAGAGCCATCATGATTCATAATAATGTGTATTTTTAGATCACAAGTTACAAGAAATGTTTTTAGTCGTAGTGTATCAGAGTCGTCTGCTGGCTGGCCATTCCACATATTGTAGCATGTTTATCTAACTTTTGTAATGCCCAACTTGTTAGATTTATGCCAAACACGGCCGACGTGTTAATTGCAGAGTCAAACGAATGGTACAACATAAATAACTCTCCATGTTGGTGGATCCGTGGGTCAGACTCGCCTCAAACGAGGTGGCCAAAAACGGTGGCAGCAGCGGCAGTTGTCGGTGATGCGGCCTTGTCGCCCTAATTACCAATATTAATTTACTGCAAAATTTTGTGCGGTTGAAACTCTAGCTTCACATCTGGCAAATAGTACATACATAAGTGTGCGCGTGTGTGTGTGTGTGTGTCGTTGTGTGTGGTTGCTGTTGTTGCAGTTGGGAGTGCACATGTTTAACGGCCTATGTGATTTACAATTTGAATTGCGTCTACGTGTTGAAAATGCATTCGTGCTAATTAAAATGACCGCGATAGGGCGTGTGAAATTATTACATAGCAGCGCCAAAATTACGTCGAACTGCATGAAATAAGACAGTGTAATAGAGACAGATTGTGACAGAGAGAGAGAGAGAGAGAGAGAGATTGCGAGAGAGAGAGACGTTCTGCAGGAATGTCAGGCAGCAATGCGTTGAGCTCTCTCATCAAATACAGTTGGCTGGGGAGGGTGCGGTGCTCTCCATTGACGTCATCAACAAGTTGAGGTTGGTCTTTACGCATTGCATTCTGGGCCCCCTTGATCGATGACTCTGTGCCAGTTAATGTGCCAGCAACATGATATCGTCAACATTTATGCGGTTTTTATGATAATCGAATGATAACGGCGGCACTCTCAATTCATATATGTAATTATGTGTATGATTGACAATGTGGCTAATTGCGTGTGGGCGTGATGAAAAGGCGTGTGTGACTCAATTAACTACCAATTTCATTTACCATCGCAAAAAATGAGTAATTTCATTTTAATTATTATTTTTGATTCGCAAATAAACCAAACAAAAATCATTGAATGCACTTTGTATTATACAAGAGTCAATGAAATAATTATTAGGAGTTTATTAAATGGTTTTAAATAATACATATCACAATCAATTTGCAATTTTATACTTTGCACACATTAATAATTGACAATTAGGGTATTGTGCAAATGGAAAGCAAAGAAAATCACAACACAATCGCATATAAATTAAAGCAAGCTGTGCAAAGCAAAAACAATAAAATGTTTATTTAAATAATGCATAATAAAACATATTCAGTTAATAGCAATGATTCCACAAGAGCAACAGATATCTTCAGAGAGGATCAGCTATCTCTAATAATACATATTTGTTGTTGCAGATCCTCTCAAAAAATGTGTGTTTTCATTTACTGATGTGTTGAATAAAGTGTAGTGTAAATTAAAGGAAATTTAATGGCTTGTTGCTTAGCTGCTGTTAATGTTATTTCTCTTGTTGCACAACATGTTGGTTTTTGTGGCAGTTCAAATAGACCAGAGTCAAAGAACAAAAGTAATTGCCTGCCAGCTAATTATTCATTATTTTTCAAAAATTCCAAAGACCTATGGTAGGTACATGTATTGACCACCAAAATTAATATATGTCCTTAATAAGCTGGGGTTTCCCCACCTGCTAGGTAGGATTATGTATAAAAGTACCCCATTTTTAGGTCTCAGCTTATTTGGACCAGGTACATTGTGGACACCTGGGAGCCATAGAACCCGGATGTTTTACCTAAAGTTGAGTATTTTCGGTATAAATAGATCAATCCTTCGTAGTCAGTTTAGTTATATCCTGCATCTGCATCTCGGGACTATGGACCAACGGACTACCACTGAACAAAGGAAACTCATCCTGGAGCACCACAAAAACGGATATTCACATCGCCAAATAGCTGAAATGGTCAATCTGAGCAACTCAACCATGTACAACATCATTCGGCGCTTCGTCGACGCAAATCGGATTGAGGGCAAGGGCAGAATGGCACCAAACCCAATTTTCACCGAAGAGGAGGAGCGGAGGATCATCAGGAAAATAAGGGCAAATCCCAAGCTATCGACTGCAAAAATGACTCAACAGGCGCAGGATGAAATGGGGAGAAAGTGCTGTGTGGAAACTGTGCGCATGGTCCTGCGCAAACATGGCTTCAATGCCCGAGTACCACGGAAAAAGTCCTTTATAAGCGCATAAAATAAAGGAACAAGGATGACAATCGCCAAAACCCACTTGGACAAGGATCTGGAGTTCTGGAACACAGTCATATTTGGAGATTTATGTGTGGCTACAATCCAATACTGAGCTGAATCCGCAACACATACGGTAGGCAATTACTCTTTTTCTTTGATACTGGTCTATTTGAGCTGTGAGCCACTGTATTTTTTGAGTGTGAAAGCAATTTAAATTGCTGCGCAGAGAAATAAGGAATTAAGCCAAATGTGCAGCTGCAGCTGCATTATTTTTAATATTTTTAAATTTACAAACATACACAGAAGAATTTGAAAAAACACACTCTTCCGGGATGTACCCTATACCCATTTAAAACTAAGAAACTACCAAGAATGTGAACCTCATCAGATGAGAAGCATAGATAACTATATAAGATTATTAAGCATAGTATTTAGATTTCCATATGTGATAAATAATCCAAGCAATGAGCAAACATATGCTAATTGAGTTATTATTTCCTTATATTGTATAAGATGCTTCTGCACATGATTAAATAGATGATGTCTACTTATTTAATAAGCCAACTCCTCACTCCAAGTGATGGCTTGTTATTGCTGAGTTTTCTATTATAATTTGATGATCAGCTATTATGCTGGTTATCTAGACTAAGCATCCATTTATCTGTTCTCATCCATTTATTTAGACTTTGCATACAGAACGACTTAATTAAAATTGCAGTGCTCATTAAATTGAATGCGATTCCTCAAGCAAAATTGTCAGACAACGACAAATGTTGCACCTGCCCCCAGACAGACAGACAGAATTAGATACTGGCACAAAACAGAGACAAAAGATACGGTCGACAGGATGATGCACTCGCTTGCTTATGTGCCAAAAGAGGGGGGATTGGGCAAGTGGGATTACGGGCGGGGGGTTGGGGGTGGGGGGAAATGAGTTGATGACGACGTTGATGATGACATTATCTCATGCTCATTGAACGCAAATGTGGCGTTTTGTCGCACACCATAAAAGATGAGGCGGGCAGGGGGTGCAGCAACATCAAAAACAAATGCCAGATGAATAAAGAGTACGAATATAACAACTGACAAAGAAAACTGCAGCCGAATTTTTATTTAACGACACTTTTTGCCAGACATTCATTCTCCACGGCAAGCCCCTGACAAGCCCTCCATTTCCCCCCTCCATTCCCACCTGTGTTCTCCTTATGTCATAGGTTTTGTTTTGCTTGGCTTTGTTGGGTTGTCTTAAAAAATGCTTTTGTATTATGCCAAAAGCAACAACAACAACAACAACAACAACAACAACAACTGCAACTGCAAGAACAATAGCAAGTGCAATCGGAGCTGCGGTTTTGCATTTCTCGGAAATGTGTAGAGCACAAAAAAACTAAAATAAGCAAAACAAATGTAAAACGCAGTTTGAGTTATGCAGAAAGTAAAATACTCTCTTCTCTGGATTGTAATTTATCTTTGCGATAGTTTTATTATAGATTTTTATAAATTTTTATCTATATTTCTTTAGATTCTTACTTACACTTTAAGTTTTGTGGTGGCTAGATTTAGATTTTGCTTTTTCAGTATTGCTCTGCCTTATCAGTTGAAGATATTTAGATAAAGGTATATATGTAAATGTATATATATATATATCATTTAAGTAGTAGAATTGAGCAACATTTAGTCAAAAGAAGTTAACAGACTATTAAATTAATATTTTGTAAGCATTATTAAGTCTCTTGACAATCTCATTCAAATTGCTAATAGCCCCACTACAAAAGTTGAATGATCGCACAAATCAGAAGAGTGCATACCTTCAACCCACCCACACAAGTGGTGCTGTGGTGCAAACTGTGCTTCAGTTCAGTGACTTATTTGTTGACATAATTTCAAGGAAATTGCTCGCATAAAGTTTTCCGCACAACGGTCAAGTTAGATTTGTTTTCTCTTTTTCCATTCTTTTGCGAGTTTGTTTTTAACGAATTAAGTCGTCAGTGTTGCCTAAGGCGGCCTTTAAATTGACTTTAATCGTGGGGCAAGCCGCACAGCCCGACCATTAGTCACACCCACTGGCACAGTGGCACTCTGGCAGACTAACAGACTGGCAGGAGTCGCTCTATTTGTGTCTCAGTCTCTCTCTCTCTCTCTCGCTCTCTCTCAGTCTGGCAACATTTACGCCAAGTACTTAACAACTTTAATGAGCGGCGAGCTGAAAAAAAAACAAAAAAAAAAAGAGAAACAAAAAACTGCCGAGCATCTAAAGTAGCCAACGCGCACTTAATACTAATGGCTGTCATTATCCTTTATCCTTTTGGCTGTCGCAACAACTGTCTGTCTGACGCTCTTGCTCTCTGTGCATCACTATCGCTCTCTTTTGCTCATTGGCGAACTGTTTATCTAGCCGTTTGTTAGCACGCACATTTATTTGGCCGACCAAAGTCCGCCTCCAAAACGGGAGTAAGCCAAAATAAAGAACGCTCGATGAGAGAAAAGAGACGGAAAAAGAAAAGCAACAAAAAAAGCAAAACAAAAAATTAACTTAACTCAATTTAAAAAAGTTTTGCCTTTATTTTTTTGTTTTTTTTTTTTTTTGTTGTCGATTATTTTGTCTGTTTGCTGTTTGTTGCTTGTTGTTGTTTGACAAAAAACGAATTAAGCCAGCAAGCAAAACTTTAAGTAGCTTTTGTGTTGGCGAAAGTATTAAAATCGTTTCTCAAATGGAACTGAACGAGACAGAGTGGCACAAGCGCCTCACCCCGTGTTCAATTCGCCCAGCAATCTCCACACAAAAGTAAGTGGCCAAAAGGATTCCATGCGCCAAGTGTCCTTGAGTCATATTTACTTAACTTTAGCTCAAGGGCCTGCCATCCTTCGGAGCCCAGTGCCCAAGACCAAGACCAAAACGGGGCACAGCTCTCAAGCCCCAAACTCAGGGTCGCTTTGTGTACGCAATTTACGCAAGATTTTTGATTTTGCAGCTGGAAAAATGAATTTTCACCAGTTTTAACATGAAAACCCCAAACTCAAAAACCCTCAAGTTAAGTAAACCAAATTTTGTGTAGCACATCTAATATTACAAAATTGTTTGGTCTGACCCAAGTGGATGCCATTGAGCTGAGGACTTCTATTTTTTTTTTAGCTGAAATGGAAGAAAAAATTACTTACAACATTTCATTTTAAATGGAAAGTTATAATTGCAATATGTAAGTTTCAATTGCACAGCAAATCAAGCTAAATTTCTTTTTGCTTTTGATGAAATAAGTTATCCTTAAAAAGGGACAGCGACACCGACTAAAAATAGAGTCGATATTAACATTTAATAAATCTGTACACTGGAAAAGATTATAAATAATTTGTCATGCAGTAATTTTGTCACTGCAGCGTTAACGACAATGTCGTTTGTATATAGTTTTAACAATATTTGTATTAAACAGAGTTAAATTTTGCACTGAATCGATATCGTTGAATGCATCTGCAGACTTGTGAAATTTTCCGCTTGATATTAAATTCCAAGAGCATTTTGGTAGAGATTGCGTTTAATCCGCTGGTTGTTAAGTTGTTAAGGCATGCTTGCCGAGTGGCGAAATGCTCGGCGAGCTGCTTACACAATTTGCCACAAAATCAGAGTAAGATCTAACCTTTCAAGTGGGGCAAGCCATTAAGTTTTTATCTTTGCAGCAAGATGCTCGCTCTGCAGCAGCAGCAGCAGCAGCATCAACAAACATTCGTTCGTTCGAGACACGCAAGCAGCTGGCTGCTGGCTGGATGCTGACAGCACAAGAATTGCGCAGCAGCACCACCTGGTTGCACCACCCGCATCCGCGGGCAAAGTCACGACAGCAACAGCAACAACAACATCGGCACCGGCGGCATAAATCGCGCCATGAGTTTCAACTTTCAGCAAAGATGTAAGCCAAGTTAATTGCTTTTTGTTGCCTTTCCTACCTGTTTTTTTTTTGCTGCGCAATGTCAACAATGAAACTAACGGCTGCTCCAGCTCTTATTTGCCGTTGCTATTGTTGTTGCTGTTGTTGCTGACTGCAGCCGGTTGCTGCTATTTGAGCAGCTCTTCACAAAGAACAACTTGGCAGCAAACGGTAACTTGGCTTTTAGCTGAGGGGAACAGCAAACGCTGCCATTTTGTTGCCAGCTCGAAAGGCTCTCGAAAAGTCGTTGCCTAACCTTAGGCACAGTCCAAGTGTTTTGTTGCTGCTGCTGCCTCTTCTTCTTCTTCTTCTTCTTCTTCTTCATCATCTTCTGCTTCTTCTGTCTCTCTTCCATTCTATTCTCTTGCAGAGCATCTTGACTGTCCATGAGATCCACCCATGCCAGCCCTCCGCCCCCATTATTAATGATTAAAATCGTCAATGGAGCGACGACTTTGGCTACAATCAATTTACAATTCTTGTCGTTGGCCGGCGCCAAAGCAAAAAGTCGCTTGAAATCAGTCAACTGTGAATATTGCAAAATGAGCTTCCGCCTTCGCATACGCTTCCGGCAGCAATTTCCGTTTCCTCATTACCTTTTCATACCCTACACAAGAAGAATTTCCCCTAAAATGCCCCTCACAATTGTGCTAATCTGAGCTCAGATTATTTTTTATTTATTTCGATTTGAATAATATGCAAATTATTTATACAAGTAAATATTATTTTCAAGTTTAATCTTAGCTAAGCTACACTATAGAGTCTGCTACGTGGTATCTGGCCGTAAGTCATTTTCGCTTGCAACACACTTATGTGCTACTTTTGCCATCTTTTGGACTGCCCTTTCTGGTTGGCGGGGAGGGGAGGGGAGGAGCAGTTTGCGTGTGCGCGCGCCTTCATATGACAATTTATTATGCTCGCAACTTCAATTTAAATTGCTTGACAATTATTATGCAATGACGAGGAGAAGCAGGACGACCACATCGCGACATCATCATTGTTGTCCTCGTCTACAGCGCCAAATGCGAATTCGACAAATTTATATGTGCTTAGTGGCAGACTGGCATGACTATGGGGGTGGTTAGTTGTGAGTGGCAGGGGGGGGGGGGGGCAGAGATTGGCAGCGCGGCCAGACGGGTACCCAGAATTAATGATGGCAAATTTGCAAAGTTCACAAATTTCTTATTAGTTGTTCCAGAGCTGACGTTGCTGCCGAGACTCAGTCCTAGTCTCTGCCTGGTCTCTCTGCCCGGCTTCATATTTCATTCGCGCTGCTTGGTTTTGGGGCAAGTGGTCCGTTGCGCCTCCATTTGCCATTTGCTGCGGTTTTAAGTTTTCGCACTTTGGCCGCCAGCGTCAAACGAAAATTTCCCAAGCGCTCTAATTTAAATTTTAATTGAGGTCTCTTTGTGGTTTTTCTTTATTTATGTTTTTTTAATGGTTTCCATTTTTCATTGTTTCCGTTTTATTTTTCCTTATTTTTTGTGTTTTTTGCGTGGTGTGGTTGCTTTGAAAATTAACAATAATTATAAATAATTATTATACTGTTCAGCTATTGGGCTATGTGACGGCGTTCATCATAATTAAGTTGGTAAATTGGGTTGCAATATGAAGAGGTAAGTTCAAATGGGGAGGTTTTTTTACGCAAACAGAGCAGAGCAAAGTTGAAATTTTCTATTTATGGCAATAGGAAAATCGTTTGGTCTGCGAATTGAAGAAGTTGTCCCCGACCCCCCCGTTGAGCATATATAGAGTTTTGATGAGCAGCAGCAGGCTCTCATATTAAAATTCATATTTTTGCTGTGCTCGTTGCAGATAGCTATTATGGCATTTATTCCGATGCATAGAAGAAAACCGAATCAATATTGAAATATTTTATGTTTTATGCATTTTCACAGGTTTTAAATAAAAAGTTGATGCGCAAATCGTTTGTATGCATGCAAAACTCATCACATAAAACGTATAAAAATCAAATAGAGTATTTCAAATGAAACGGGTAAAAAAAAAACTGCAATTACATTGTGCCCAATAGGCGACAATCCAGGCGAACACTCAGCGTTGAGTGAAAAAAGCAAAAACCAAATTCAAATTGTGCCATATATCTAGTCGGACATGGACATATCGTGCGCATATATCGCATGTAAATATAAATTTAATTGCGCAAAAAAAGTGAAACGAATAAATCAAACAGACAATTCACAAAAAGATGCGATTGCAATTGCAATTGCAAGTTTTCGCGATTGCAGATACAATTAATAAAAAGCACGACTGCCATAGAAATTGTAAATTGAATTGACAACGGTTTACATTTGGAAATGGATTTTGTTTGCCACTCACTTTGTTTGTGTTCTCTAAAAGAAAGCGAGTTGCGTATGAAACGAAAAGTATAAAATAAAAGAGACCGAAAGGAAATCAAATATGCTGATGGCAAATGCATTCAATTTAATTAATATACATTTTCAAATCTGTAAAAACTTTGCGTTTTTAATTAAGCACAGGTACGAAAAAGCACCGAAATCAAAGTGTAATTTGCAAATTGAAGCAATTGAATTTTAGCTAACTATATTTGAAGTGAATAATAAATAATAATATATAAAATTAAACTACATTTATAGTATATCTAGTCCAAATTAAAAGTGTATTCCCAAACTGTTTATAGTCCCACTTTTATTATTACTTTTTTTGCAGTGTGTGAAAAATTCCACAAGTCAAAATAAAACAAACTTTTTTCTTAGTTTTTTCTTGCTTTATTTTCTATGTTTTTTTTTTTGAATCGCATCTGTTTTTCTTAGGTTCCACGCATTTTCTACATTTGCATTTGCAACGCGGCCTAAACTACTTGGCTAGCCTAGCCTAGGCTGACAAGCATTTTAAAGTTATTAAATATTTGTTGGCGTTTATTTGATTTACGGTTTCCATTTGGTTTTAGTTGATTTACGGTTTTAATTTTTGCCATTGCACGATTTGAATTGGTTTTTCATTTTGGTTTCATTTGGCGTTCATTTTTGGTTTGAGCCGATTGCGTGACACAATTCTTTCATTAATTGCATTTACGTAATTATTTAAATACAAGCTTAATTTAATGAATTAATTTTAATTTTAAGCCCATTTGCCCGGCTCGCATAAATTGCTGGCCTAATTGTGGTTTTTTTTATTATTAGTATTATTTTTTATGTTTTTGTTTGCTGCTGCTTATAGATTAATTAGTAATTTGTTTATAATTACCGTTTATCGTTTGCTACAAAAAAAGCTCATTGCGTGTTTTGGCTTGCATGTTTTTCTAGTGTTTGTTTTTCTTCTATTTTTTTTTAATATATATTTTCATAACATATTTTTTCAACTTGAAGTTTACCCCTAAGCTAAGCGCAGATAAATATACATATATGCTACACACACACATATAGACACATATTCATTCTAAATACACATAGAAAAACAGCAACAACATCAATATACGCATGTGTGTTTGTGTTGTGTGTCTTGGGATTTGTTGTATACATAGAAAACTTTTTAATTGTTGATTTAAAAAAATAATTAGTTGCATGTGTGTTTTGCCTAGTAATACAATAAAATGTCATTGGACTTTGCAACTGCGTTTGTTTGTTTTTTTTTTTGGCATTTCATTTTACAGTTATGAATATTTATTCTTTGTTTTTTGGTTTTCTTTTTGTTTTTGGCAGGTACCTGATACTTAAATATCAATTACGGGGAGCAGGCTGTGTTTGAGAGCAACTAAACTATACATTTATAATAGGTCTTGTAAAATATGTGTATATAATATGCATAAATATGTTTTGGTTTGGTTTTTGCTATGTATTTGGGTTTTTGGGGTTTCGGTTTTGATTTTGACTTCGCCTGCGTGTAAAAGCGCCTAAAAGCGAGCTATGCACAACTGCAAAAAATGTTAGTGATTGATTTGCTTAGTTTTTGTATACATAGTTCTTGAATATATATATATGTAGATATATATATTAGTATATGTATATATTTATAAATACACCGATACAAGTATGGCAAAAAACTTTGAGTTCACTTCAAGCCTACACACACATAAATAGTATATATATATTCATATATATATATATATTTATTATATTTATTTGTTAGTTTTTAGCTTTTATTATAATTCTAACTTGTAAATATTGATTTTGTTTTTCTGCTTTGATTTTGCTTACTAATCTCTAGCACTTAACCTAGCTGTAGTTTTTTTTTTGTATTTTTTTCTCTTAAGTAGCTTTGGTTTAAGTTTGTTTTCTTGTTTACCATTTTTTTTTTAAACACTTAGGGTTTGGCAATTGGAGCTTCGGCCTTGTTTGGCGTGGGCGCCTTTTGTTGCGCCGAAAGACTCCAATTATTGGACGAATTGTTGATATACGTTGCGGTTTATGCTCAAAAGTGAGAAAGATAGAGAGAGAGAGAGAGAGAGAGTGTGATAGAAAGAGAGAAATAGTATGTGAGTTGGCGTGAGTGTAGATTAGAACGTAGCGTTGAGTAGAGAGCAGCTGCTTACGAGCCCTATCAGCAATCAGCATATCCAGAATATCAAATTATAGCTGAACATAATTTTTAAGGAATAAATAACAAATTATATAAAGAATGAACCATAAATAAAATGGTTTAAAATGAGTATACCCTTCAAAAGTAAATCGATTTTTATGGATATTCATGAAACTGGAGTAGCTATCGAAAAATTGAAATAAATTTGATTTGCGTATACAGCAACTTATAATCCGACTGAGGATTGTCTAGTTCTTATTACCGGACATGACCAGATTGGCTGTTGATTGATTGATTGATCGATGATGAATAATATGCTTACTTTAGGGAGACGAACATGTTTCTTCTGCCTGTTACAGACGTGCCCACAACTCCATTATACTTTTTTAAACACATTCAATGGGTTCAGGGTAGAAAACATGAAGTTTTACATAAAAAAAAACATAAATGAATAATTAAAAAAGTTGTACACTAATTGTGAAAAATATGCTGCTGACATTATTTGCCCCAAACGCCATGTGATGCCAGCATTAATCGATGCTGATGCCTGCTAATGGAAACAACAGCAAAATTTGTTTGTTGAGCTGTGCATATTTTAAGCTTAAAGGCAATACGTTGGCAAACATGGCCGTTTAAACAGTTGAAAAACAGTCAAGCACGCACAACACAGTAAACACGCACAGCAATCACATACACAAACACATACAATACATATACACGCTACTTGGCACACAATCACATGCTTCGACAAGCACAAGTTTCAATTTGTTGCACTTTTTAAGCATTAAGTAGCTGCCCGAGAGCCCGGACTTAAATGCTGTGTGTTCCACAGTGTGTGTGCCTGTGTGTTTGTGTGTGTGTGTGCGTGTATTATAAGTTTATATATATGTGTGTGTGTGTGTGTGCTAGCGTGTGCGTTGGCCAGAAAAGCGGTTTAGTTGCAATTTAGCTTTTAACAGCTACTAGTTTTTTGTAGTTTGTATTTTTTGGAGTTATTTGTTTTTGGTTTTGTTTACCCTTGCAGAGTGTTCTTGGATTGCGTCATCAATTCTGTAACCTTATCAGATTTTTTTTACAAATAATCAATTTTTGAAATTCACTTGTTTTGAAAGATAGAAACAAGATTTTTATTGTATTGCATTGAATTTGACAAGCACCACTTAACAAGTTGTCAAACTGGAACTGTCACTTTTTTAATAGATATTAATATTTCTCAAGAATCCGTGACAGGTATCGATATTACTGATAAATAGTGTAAAACCATTTTTTAACAATCAGACAAACTAATTAAATTGATTGGCCAAAAACTCCTCCAAACATCTTTAATTCTTAGAGGAAATTTATAACTATCGACTTCTGCAAGGGTATTCAATCTTCGGCATGCCAAAGTTTTCAGTTCATTTATATATTTTGTTTTTATTTTGAACTGCGTACGTTTTTAAAATGTTATTTCTTGTTTTTCGTTTTTTTTTTTTGTTTTGTTTTCGTTGTTTATACAACATCGAAAGCACACGAATTAAGCACGTTTAGAGCATTTAGTTAAAATTACAAATTACTTACTAATACACACATAGAAATTTGCTTTTTGATAACAAAAATAATAGAATATGTGGCAAAAATGTCCCAGCGTAGCGCAGTTTCAACAATTTTGATACAAACATGTATTTATTATATTTAGATTTTTCGAGTGAGCGCTGAAAAGTATGCTATACGTTTTGTTTAATGTTATTTTGCTGCTATCACTTCGGCACACAGAGCATTCTGCAAATTGCACTACTTAAAGGCTACGCTTAGAGAATACAAAATACACTCAGCTGACAAATAGTAGTACGTATATACTATATATATATATATATATATATATATATGTATATATACTAAAATGGGGCACAGGATCACATTGACTGCCTATGAGTTGCTGGTGCTGATGCTGATATTGGACGGCGGCGGCCATTGCCGCTTGATGACAGCAAAGTGTGTCATTTGAAAGGTGTTTGTCAGCTGGCAGCGACGCTCGACAAAGCCAGTTAGACAGTAGCCCATATTGTAGTCCTCCATCGAGATGTTCGATGTCAGATACAGTTTAAACTCATCATTATACGCCAGCTGTGATTTCGACTTTGACTGTCCTCGACAGCCAGAACCAACTCCAGCTGCTGCTGCGGCGTCTGTTGTTGTTGCTGCTGCTGCTGCTGCTGCTGTTGATGTGGTGGCTGGCGTTGCTGTCACCGCTATTGGCGGCCGCCGAAAGTGTCCGGCAATCAGCAGCGAGCCCTGCTGCTCCATGGGCAGCATTCTGGCCTTGGTCGCCTGTCGTTGCGTGCCAGCGCATTCGACAATGCGACAACGATTTGGCTGCCACCAGCAGGGCGTGATGGTCCAGTAGCTCGATGAGGCAGTCCTTGCCCAGCCCTCCTCCGGATACAGCAATATCTGTGTTTGCGACAAATGCAAAGAGTGAAAGACCGAGAGAAAGAGAGAGAGAGAGGTTAGTGAGATTTTCAGCAAGCTACCAATTGCAAATTGGTTTTGTATGTCGCAGCTACTGCTGCTGCAGCACTTAAATTGAAAATCGCAATTAAAAAGTGCAAACTGCCCCACATTTTGGCACATTTGCACATCCGCTGCTGCCAGTTAGTAATTGTTTTTTACTCCTAATAAAACGCAATTGTTGTCCATGCTCCTAAGTGGCACTCATTAGCTAATTGCATTAAAATGTTTCGATATTTGCATAGCCAAACTGGTTGTTAATTATTTTCAAAATATGTATTGCCAATTGCTTGTGACATTTTTATTGCCAAGCGGAAGGAGAGCATACTTGTAGTTGTAGCTCGTAAAATATGTGTACACACTTTATTATGATATGATCTGATTTGTATACTGATTGTCATAGCTTGGAATGTAGATTAAAACTTCACTAAAATCTGAGTACACAATGTTTCTTCCTCATTCATGTAGTAGAGATATTTTCGCTATACTGTATAAAAATTATACTTAATATATTTAATGATATAAACATAATTTTGGCACAACAGATCTACAAAAGCCAAACAATTTTGATTATGTTTTCGACTTTTGAATTAATCAACAATTAAAAAGATGAATTTTTCTGTATAATTTATTTCAAAAAATAAATATTTCTTTTTATTTTTGTATGAAATTTTAATTTCCTATGGCTACCGAGGTTGAAATTTAATGAAATTTAGCGGAGAAAATGCATTTAATTATGATGTATTTATTTTTATATTATTTTTAACACTGCAGCGACCGCAAATATGCTTATTATTGTAGCTGTGGCTTGTGGCGGCCGTGTGGCAAGGCTGCTCTATCAACGGCAGCTCATAAATATTATGTGTTAGTTCGTTTATCATGAACTGGCAGCGATTTTGCATGCGGTCATTGCGGCCACAGCAAAGAATTTCATTATTAATTCATATGTATACAGATGTGTATATTAATGTTCATCTGTGCGCCCAACGGGGCGTATGCTTAACAAGCCGTTGCATTTGATTCTCCCGAGCTGCATAGAGAGAGAGAGAGAGACAGAGACAGAGAGAGAGGGAGAGAGAGAGAGAGAGCGCGCTAATCAAACGCTGAATTAATCGCACAATGGAGCGACGGTCGCCTTAGCATTATTCTTTAAAGCGATACGGGAAATCTGGGATAGAGTCTGTGGAGCAGGGATGAAAATCTCTGGAATTCAAAAGAACATTTTTTTCAAAGGAATTGAAATAAAGCAGCAAAGCGTAAAAGAGAAATGAAAACTTGAGCTGCAGAAGCTGCTGCTGTTGTTCTTGTTGTTGTTGTTCTTGTTGTTGCCCCCCAAATGGTGGTCAGTGGCTAGTGGCAATGTCCACCGCAGCAGCAGCAGCAGGAGGAGCAGCAGCAGCAGCAGATGCTTTTGAAATTGAAGTGGCTGTAGCTGCATGCTGCCGTTACCGTTGCCGTTAGCTGCCTTCAGGCTTTGTGGCAACTGCCATGCGTTAAGTTTCTGACTTTAAAATAAAATACTTATGTGGTTTTTCCATTTTATTTTGTTTCTACCTCATCGCTGTCTGTGTGGCACAAGGGGCAACCGTGCAGGTAAATTGTTTACAATTAATGCCACGCAGACAACGCTTAAAAATCCATACATAATTTTTTTTTGGCTTACATTTTTTTTTCTTCTTTCACTTATTTGCTTTTAACGCATTTAACAAGCAGACGGAACAAAAACAATGGCAATTGAGCTGCCACAGTCATGGGGCATTAATCCCGAATGAAAACCCACTTGACTATTAATGAAAATTAAACGCTTTTCGAGTGGCCACAGAATAATGAAAAATGTTTATATATGTGCGTATATGTGGCGGATGCGGTGAATGCAAATGAGTCAACGGCGACTACTCATTAAAACATAATGAATACTCTGAAAAGTTTAAACTAACCAGAGATTCGCTTAAGGTTACAAGAACTACGCATGGGTTTCTAATAAAAAAGTCTTTTCATATTGACTGGGAATAATATTCGGAAAGATTATAAAGTCTGCTAACTGAAACGAAGGCTGTAAGATAAAAATACTTAACAAATTGCTAAATGGTGAAAAAGTACATCAAAAGTGGGTGAAATACATTTTTCGTATAGTCTTCAATAACTTTTTACCTATATAATACGTAATCATTATATCGGTAAGCTAGTTGGAATTAACTCTTATTATTTTATTATTCGTTGTTTTTTAATATTTGTGAGATTTACAGATTAAAAATCAGCATTGCAGTTGATAAGCCCTTGCGAACATTCGCAAATTAACCGTCGACTAATTCGTCATCACAAAATGTTTGGCATCAGTCCAATTGCAATTTTGATGTTTATATTTTTTGTGTTGCTATCGTTTTTTTGGTTCGAGGCATAACCGCAGTCGCTGGCCAATAACAAGCTGTGCGTGTGTGTGCGTGTATGTGCATGTTTGGGACATCAATCCCCGTTCAGATTGGGGCACATAGTGAGTTGCATATAGCACGTGCACGTGCTGCATATATGTCAACTTGCCCCACATGGCTGCGCTCAAATTGTGCGCTCGTGTTTGAAAATTTTCTCAAAAATAAAAAGAAGGTAGAAGTTTTTTTAGCAACTCGAAAATTCAATACTCTTGAATATCAAAGCCCAAGTTCCGACTAAATAATAAAGGAATTAACTTAACTTAACTTAACTGATGCACATATAGCCAGAAAAAAAAAATTATAAATCAATAAATTTAAATAAAAAGCAAAGAAATTTGAAAATTTAAAATCCCGAAAGTATTTGACGACATAGTCTAAGATTGAAATCGTAGTTAGCTAAGTTATACGAATGTAAATATTCAATTTCTCAGCTGATGGCAATGACAGTCACACAACCTTTAACCTTTAATAGACTATGCAGCCGAATCTTTTTTTCTTGAATCCAAATAAAAGACAGTTAAGCCAGAGGCCAAAGTTATTTGTTTTCATTGATTGGCATCAGAAAGTATTTTTTATGAGGGGGTTTCGACCAGGCGACTGTTATGGACATTCCATGACGACAAACAATTGATCCTTAAGAACCAATTAGAGCCTTGTTGCCTGGGTCGTTGGCCTATTAGAAGACCCACAATACAGGCATGCCTTTAAATCGGAATCAGAATATTAATTAATAATAATTATCCTTGAAGTGATTTGGAAACGATTGTTTATGCATTCGTTGGCAATGTATATAATATATATAATCCATTCGATGTGTTACATTATTCAAGCTAAATATAAATAGAATATTCTGTGCGAGGGTATTACAAAAATAAGGTTGCAGCTGTAGCACAGCGCCTTAATAAGCTGCCAAAAACGAGCAGTCAAAGCGGGTTAAGGGTTTTGGTAGTTTGGTGGTATGCAAAGTGGTTGGGGTTGTGCAGTGGATGGTTTTAGGGGAAGGAGCAGGGGTCACATACTCACTGCAGTTGGTTCCCTGCAATTGCATTATTCAAAGTTGCCAATGTGCATGCTGCGAAATTGAAAATGCAACGCAACAAATCGCTTGCCACTATCATGGGTCATAAAATCCCGCACCCACACGCTCACCCAAACACACAAATGGGACATTTATACAGTCACACACACACCCATATACAAGTGCATGGCAGAGAAAATCACTTCCGCTTGTGGGCTGCTGCAAAACTGCAACGATGGCAATTTCAGCGCTGGGGCATCAGGTGGCCAAGTCGCTGGCGAAATGGCAAAATCGAAAACGTGGCTGTGACTGCACACACCGTGGTGTGTGTAATTGCGATGCGTGTATGTATGTGTGTGTGTGCATTGGTTGCAATAGCTACTGCCTTGAAGGCGTCCATAATCGATTTCTGCGCGGCACGCAATTGTTTGTTGACTTTTGGTTTTTTATTGCTTGGCATTTTATTGGCAGCAGAGTAAATAAATTCTTACGACCCCGGCATCTTCTAACCCCCGTGGAACCCTTAGACCTGCATTGTCAGCTGGCAACTTTGTCTATTAATTTGCTTAATGAGTTCATTGACAAATATTGAACGCCTGGCAGACTTGCTCGGTCTCTGACTTAACAAATACTTAAGTAGCTGCCAAGTTTTTCAGCCAGGCAGCGTGCAAAAACTTTTCTCATTTCGTTCGACGGACGCTGACATTAATTAATTAAGTGCTGCCGCAGACATTTCAACACTTTAACAGTCACTCCGTTTGTCAGTTCGACTATTACTTAGTCAAAAATTTGCCACAACTTTTGTATGTGTGTGTGTCTGTGTGCGTGTCTTGGGCACTTGCTGTTAATTACCCGCCCTCATAAGTCTGGTGCACAGTGCGCAGAGCATCAAATCCGGAGTAAGCTCGAAAATCAAAGCTTCAACACGATTGTCTAAGCACTCGAGGCAAACACAGGCAGGCTGTCGCATACGAAAACACTTGCCAACAGACATCCCGCATTCGCAGTATCCATTAGCCCCCACACTCGCCGCCCCCCAGCTGGCACCAATCCCCCACAAATCATTCCAGCCATTTGGCTTAGCACACCCTGTAATATGGCACAGGCAAACGTATGCGTGTAGATAACAAATTGAGGATGTAAGATAAATTGACACAAAATGCAATTTCAAAATAAATTGAGCAACATTTTTTAAGGATTTGACTACAAGTATTTCGAAAATTATGTAAATATGAATACTTTTTGGCATAACAATTAAAACAAACGTTTTTTATGGTGTCATTTAAATGATTAATGAAATTTCTGCAAGTTCTTTGCTTGGTTCAACTTAGCCCCGATGTCGTTTAAATTATTAATTAAGTTTCTACAAGTTCTTTAATATTAATTAATCGAATTACGCTTAGCCCCAAAAATGTTCGGAACTTCTTAATTAATTGGAAAATAACACAAAGTGCATAATTAAAATCGTTTTTGTTTTTATTATTTATTCAAATTGTTCTTTGGCAAACATTTCCAAACTAATTATAGGATAGCTGCTAGTCAATTAAAGTCGCGTTTTCTTTCGTCTTTTGTTGCGTTTATTTTTTGTGTGTGTTGTTTCCAATGAAAGCTTTAATAACTTCACTTTGAGTTGTTCCCCTTTCTTACGTGTGCCTCGAGTGCTTCCCTTGAAGTGCGGAAGAAACTGAAGTTTTATTTCTCTTCTTCAGCCAGTCTCATTCTTTCTTATTATCCCAGTCTCGTCCTCCATTGCAAGCATATCAGTTTGCTTTCTAGTTGTTTCTTCTTGTGCACGCTGGCTAACTATAAATGAGTTTCAGCTGGCTGTAAACTTATCTTTGGCTTTGTTTTCAATTGCCATCGCAATTTGTATACTTTACTTATTTACTTATGCGCCTCACGCGCTGCACCACGCCCTGAATTTGGAATAGCAACGGGTCCGGCATTCAAATTGGCCTCCAGATGAAAAGGGGCAGAGGCTTGTGGATTGGGTGAACTGTGAAAGGGACTGGGGGCGGGTGGGAGGTGCCGTGAAAAGTTTTAATAAGTTGCTCATTAGCAGAGAAAATGAGGCAGCTGAAACAAAATAATTTACACGCCCAACATCCGTTGCAATTAAACTCGACGCAACTTCAATTTGAGTGTAGCAGAGTGTGCGTGCACCCAAACCATTCACATTGCCCGCCGAGAATGGGCCAAGTTTGCGGCGTCCTAGCTGTAAATGTAGATGTCAACGGATGTTTGGCAAACGCCCGGCCAAGATGCTCGACGGCCGCCGCAAAAGTTTGTCGCGAGTATTTTCAAATTTAATGAGTTGTATTACGGCGCAAACTTTAAGCGACGTAACTATTTCCTCACATCCGGCACTGTCACACTCCCCGCCCCACCAATTCCGGAGCATCCCATCCACTTTAGCCAGGCAACAACCCGCAAGTTGGGCGTGTTGTTAAGCGTAACTTTATATAGCAAACTTTTCATGTGTCTCGGATGCGGCTCCACCTTCACCACCCCCTCCCCGCTACCCAACCCCTCACTCTGTCATTTTGATCCACGCTGCGGCGTCGCTAGTAATGCTGAAATTAAAGTTATTTGCCAAAGTACAAGCGCCGCCAAAAGTTTTCGCACTACTTGCAGTTGACATGCTGAGGCAAAGGATATGCGTAGCTACAAATTTGATATGTTAGACAAGTGATGCGACTACGGAGACAAAACCCACCTGCACAGTGGCCCAAAATCCTATTACTGCATGGAAAAATATGTTGAAATTCTGCTATGAATGTTAATGCAACTATAAATGACGATTGATACAAATATATCGAAGCATTAAAAAGAAACACTTGAAATGAAAATAATCAGCAATTAAAATTATTTTCTTAACTTCTTTTTAATGCAAATAATTTATATAATTTTCTGATTAATTTATGTCCCATTAGTATCTGATTTTATTTATACAAAACATACATAACAACTATGCCTTAGAAGCAACACCAAACTAGATCTAGTTGCAAGCATATTATCTCTTACCTGCAATCAAATTAAACTTATCGCTTATCTAGCACACTTAATACTCTTACTTCATATCCACAGTTTATCCACAGTGCGTTGATACGCACACACACACACACACACAGTGACATACATACATGTGCCTGTAGAAGTATCCTTCTCGCTGGGTTGCCGTGCAACGAGATTAAGCACATTTATGTGACAGAGCTGAAGTCGCGGACGTAGACGATGTGCCACGCATGTGCCACATTTTTAAAGTAGCGTTAATGAAATTTGAGCAGAAGGCTACACACACACACACGGACACACACACACAGACACACACACACACATGCACATACACATATGTAAATTTACAAGTGAGAGAGGGGGGATATGTAGCCTGGGGAGCATGCTGCTCGTAGTTGGCATTAAAGCGGCACTAAAATGGCTGACAGGATAAGCTGGGTGCAAGTAAACTTTATAGACCTGGCTCAGCAGATAGCTGTTTAGACAAGTTGAGAGTTATAGTTTCTGTAAGCAGCACTCGTTAAAGTGCTAAAAAGTAAGAGTTAAGCACTGCAAAAGTGTAAAACACAACACGTTGGTTACTGCTCGTTTTATGCTTTGCATTAAGATATACGAAGGAGTTAATGAGGCTTGAAGTTGGCAAAGTTCTTGAATAAAGTATGCTCAAAGAAAGGTTAGAGTTCACAGTTAAGAAGTAAAGATGTAAGACTGGTTTTAGATAAATCCAAGTTGAAACTGTCATTTGAATAAATGAAGTTGAGATATGGCTAAAGAAAAGATTTAAATGAAGTTTGATCAAAAGGGATTTGATTTGAAGAATGAAATAAAAGAGATAATTTTCTATTACAATTAAATTCAGATTTTAGTTGGGGTTAAGCTTGTTTGAAGCATGCTCGAGCAAAAGTTAGGTTAAAGATAAACAATGGTGAAAAACTAGTTTTCAAGAAAATTGTCTGACTCAAATTTCGCTTAAAATTAAAATTCCTTTTCAATAAAGTTGACTGCTTGTAATCATTATTGAATTCAGTAGCTTGAAACCAGGTAACCTGCCTCAAATTACTGTTCTCGATGGACCGGGCAAAGTAAGGATAGAGTCGGAATTGGATACGTTGAATGATTCAAAGCTTGACATGCTCATTAGGCAGCCACAAGTTGTTGCTGTTTCCGTTGATGTTGCTGTTGCTGTCGCGGTCGCTTTTGATATTGCTGTGCATTGTGTTGCTCCGCAAAGTCCCAGTCACGCTTCACTTCACACATTCAGCAGGAGACTACCCCTTCCCCATCCTGCCAGCTTAAAAGTTGCCAGTTGCGCGCTTTTGTAACTTATGCCAAGTCAATGCCAAGTTCCCCCGAGCATTGGAAAATAGCTCATCAATAACCCATTTGCCGATACGCTAGGCTCATGAAAAGCCAGCGTACAGGTCAGAGGCGGGGCGGGAGGGGGCGTGCCATAAGCGCAGCCTGACCTCCGCTGGGAGCAGCAACCGGATGGAGCTGGGGCAGCTTAACATCGCTTGTACACTGAGTGGGGATAAGGGTTTCGAATGTAGGATAGCAACATCCGGTATTCACATTTATTCAAAGCGTATTCATACTTTAATAGTGGTGGGAATTGAAGTCGGCTGGCATAAATCAAGCGCGGAAATGCGCAAATGCCGAAAACATCGCCACCCGCAACCACCTCTAAAAAAAAAATAAAGTAAGAAGACTGTTCGGCAACCAATCAACGAATCAGCAGCTTCTCCTGGTTTCAATTATTGTTAATGACACGATTCGCCTGCTGTGAGAATTTTCCATTTAAAGCGCAAAATGTGGCAGCAACATGCAACATGTTAAGCAGCCCAAATGAAATGAAAATTTAATAAAATAAAAATATATGATGCTGTGCGCGCTCCAGTCAAACCAATGGTGCAAAGGACGCTCAAGGGGGAGAGCAGGAGGGGAGTGAAATGGGGGAGGGGACAAAGTCGAAGACGTTTGCTTAAATGAAGATGTATGCCAGCCGGGCGTATGAGTAATATGCGCAAATATGCGCATAAAATAAAGCAACTTGTAGCAATTTCCTTCCAGTCGCTACGTTACCCTCAACCACTCCCCTCCACACACACACACACACACATACATCTCTCGCTACCCCTAGCGCCCCGTCCTTTGAACTGCCTGCTTTGCCACTTTGGCGGCTCTGCCTTCTTGTGTTTAATTTAGCCAGCCATAAACGTAATGCGGCGCCTGAAGTACGCTCTCCCCGAATTTATATGGCGCCACATAAAAGCCGCTCGGGCCCTACTCGTCCTACACCCCCCTCTTCCCGCCCCACCCCCCTGCCATCCAATTGCGCGTCTCTCGTATTTCATTGCCAAACAGTGCCTAACATAAAATTATTTTATTTTGAGGCTGCTTTAAACAGCAGCAACAGCAACAGCAACAGAAGCGGATTGTTTAATATAAAACTCTGCTCTGCATACAACCCATTTTTGCACAGTGGAAACTCGAGAAACACTGGGAAAACTGCTGGCGACTGACAATGAAAATTTAATTGAGTTTTCTATTATTTTAACACAGACGATGCAAAATTGTTGTCCTTTGTGCGCTGGAAATTGAATAGATATATTAAAAATCGAATACA